>JASAOG010000002.1:7535000-8768750 GCA_030265305.1 Biomphalaria pfeifferi | reverse complement strand
TACATGATAGCTGCTTTGTCTAAACAAGCATTTTCAAACTGACATGTCTTGCTACTGTCATGGAACTAGTTACATGATACGTGCTTTGACTAAACAA
Source organism: Biomphalaria pfeifferi (assembly GCA_030265305.1). Classification (NCBI taxonomy): domain Eukaryota; kingdom Metazoa; phylum Mollusca; class Gastropoda; family Planorbidae; genus Biomphalaria; species Biomphalaria pfeifferi. Next base: position 8,768,653 of record JASAOG010000002.1, on the reverse strand, counting down.
GCATTTTCAAACTGACATGTCTTGCTACTGTCATAGAACTAGTTACATGATAGCTGCTTTGACTAAACAAGCATTTTCAAACTGACATGTCTTGCTACTATCATAGAACTAGTTACATGATAGCTGCTTTGACTAAACAAGCATTTTCAAACTGACATGTCTTGCTACTATCATGGAACTAGTTACATGATAGCTGCTTTGACTAAACAAGCATTTTCAAACTGACATGTCTTGCTACTATCATGGAACTAGTTACATGATTGCTGCTTTGACTAAACAAGCATTTTCAAACTGGGCCCTTGCTGTCACACGTCATGTAAATGTCAATTTTTGTTTTAAATAATTGTCTTCAAACTCATGTTTCTGCAATCTTAAAAATTCAATTTAAAAAAAGTTAGCCAGAAAGAGGTCTCTGTAAGATCATCTGTACATTCCAATTTTGGCAGATGATTTGTGAAGAATTGATAAAAAGTTCTCTCTTACTTTCTGTTCATCACTTTTTCTGTTTATATCATGCTTTTTTTGTCAGTCACATTTTCTGTACAGATTTTGACAACTTTTATTTCAAAGTTTCAACAAATAAACTTATGAGGATTTCCCACAAAATATTTTCATAGTTGAGTTGGGCTGAGACCTGGTGGGCTTATGTTATAGTGGGACAAGAGACTTGGTGGGTTTCTGCTATATGGGGATAATAGATCTATTGGGCGTGTGTTATACATGCTTTCAAATAAAAGGTCCACAATGGTTTATCAATAATTTTGTGAACATCCAGTTAGCACTAAATAATTGCATACTGAGTCATAGGAAAACCAATGAATCTTCATTCTCCAGAAACTGTTAGTTCACGATGTCTTTTTAAATAGCATTGCTTAAAGACATTCTTATGTTGACTACGTCATGGATAGATAAATAATACTTTAAATACTAAATAGCTGTTTGTTACATTCTCTGGTTAGAAATTCTATTCATCACAAATACATTTCCCCAAATTTACTTTGATTTATTCTTGAATTACCTTCAAGTTTTGACAGTACCATTTTTTTTTTTTTGGACAGTATCAGTTTCTTTAGACAATCCTAAGCACTCTTTTAAAAGCACAATTTTACTTGCAAGTAGCCTTCCCCCAATATTTGGACTGATCAGTGGATAGTCATTCTGTATACATTTAAACTTGCAATGTCTTTTCCAGGGTCTCTCTTTCATTGTCTGTAGTGTTGGATGTCACACTGACACGGGCTTGCGTACTGTATAGTCGTGTTTGAAACATAATACTAGTGTACTGTATTCTATACGGATGTAGTACAGAATTATGTGTGTGGCAATGTAGTTCATTAGTGTGACAGTTTGTGCTGTTGTTTTGCTTGTAGAACATTATTCTATCAATTCAAAGCTTTATTTTATTGCATTGTTCCCACCTTGTATGTATTTATCTATGTAGCCTATACAAAAATGTAGGAAGTTTTTGCAGACTAGTTTGATTTAGCTCTTCATCGTCATCCGATAAACTTGCTTTTCCAAACTGTAGAAATACTTGCATGTACTTTGTGCTCACTCAAATAAAATAAGAATAAAAGGTGGCCTGCGGACTGTTTTGACTATTATTGAGATATGATGTGTATGGACCAACACACTAGTGCCAGCGTCTTAAAAGAAGCAATTAAATTAATTCATCGCTCGATTCATCCCCTTGTCCGACGTTCATTTCTTGGCTATTTGTTTTGCTTGACACGGTGGATGTAATGTATAGAGACACCGAATTCTAAAACATTCACTTATTGCAAGATTTCATTCAAAAAATATTCGGCGAGAGAAAATTTGAGCCAGAAAAAAATCTACGTGTTCACCTTATCTTTCCATTGAACTAACTTCCAATTAAAAAGAGAAATATGGTAGTGGTAGGTCTCATGAGTGGCTTCGTTGGGGAATGGGGGCGGGGAGTGCGAGAGGGGTTTGATACCGCACTGAGTGACAGCCATCAGGAGATGACACCAAAGGGTGACCGGTCATTTCATCCTCGGTCACTACATCCCCGGTCATTTCATCCCCAATTAAATATTTTTCTTTTTTCATTGTTAATTGGGCTGTTAAGGCTTTGACTTTAAGCCCTTATTTCATCTAATATATAAATATGATTATGTAGAATGCTTTTTGATATTTTTTGACATATTACTAATGCGTTTATAGTGTTTCCTCTTCCACTTTGCATTCTTGATGAGATATCTTATAATATATTGTAAATCTGGGTGTGTACTTAGCTATAGCGCTTCTATTGGATGTGGGGATGTAATATTATAATATTATCCTGCGCATGACGTAATGATCAAAGGCCAAGGTGTGGTGGAAGTAGTGGAAATCATTTGAGAGATAGAAGTGTGATTACAATAATTATGATCATGCCGCTGATAACTTAACATCAAAGGCCAAGGTGTGGTGGATGTACGACCATGTTTCATTTTATTTTATTTATTAATCGCTCTGTCTTGAAAATGGGTGCGTCATTTTTAGCCTTGAAATAAGGTTTTATTTTTTCTACTAAAGGCTGACTTCACCCATCGTCAGGATATAATGTCGCCTATATAAGTTTTGCTTCAATTCCTTTTACATATTAAAGTTGTAAATTGTGTTATAGGACTTTATTTCTATCGATATTTCATTTCTATCTATCTTATCGATGTAGATCAGGGGTTATCAACCTGTGGGTCGCGACCCCCTTGGGGTTCGCTTGACGATTTGCCAGGGGTTGTCAATGACCATCGAAAAAATGGATTGTTTTGTCTATTCTTCTATAGCTGTGTATGTGAGCAATGGGGAGGGGGTCGCGGCAGAGTGGGGCATTGTAAAAAGGGGTCGCCGAGCTTAAAAGGTTGAGAACCGCTGATGTAGATGAACACAAAAACACTTTTTTTTACATTACCTCTATATTTATACATGTTAAATTTGTTCAGAGTTTTTAATAGCATTTAATTTTATTCTTATCTAATGTGTTGCACTTTTTGTCATTTAAATAAAAAATGAATATATTAAATATTGCTAATTTCATGATTTTTACAATTACTATTTGTTAGATAAAATGATCAGATGATAAAAATAATAGGGGATGAAATGACCGGGAACCCACCAAAGTGGGATTTCTTTTTTGCTAAGCTTAAATCAACTTGCTTCATCTGTCTGGTACAAACTTTATTTCTTTCACTTCCCATTCAACTTGCCACTAGTGTCTCTAACAAAACAAGTTTGAAAGTAGTTTCTAGAGTTTGCTCTTTTATAAACACATATAAGAACATGAGATTTATAGTTGCCTGATTGTGCTTATACTTTTTATATACTCACACGCACAACTGTTATATGCAAAGAACTATTGTCTTCTAGACTATTGTAATGTAGGATAGGCCTTAGTCACTCTAAGCGATGATGGGTGATCGAAAATCTGGAGAATATTTTAGCTTCTTAAAGTAGAAAACATCGGCATCCGGACTTTAATTTTCAAAAATGTCCAATGTTTAACCTATAGAAGAAAAATGGAAGGACATTCGGAACTTAAAGCTGTTTCTCAGACTTTGGGTAACCTAGTCACATTGAAGATGATTTTCTTTGAGAATATAGAACTTCTTCTTGAATATAGATTTAGTTAATCGAAAGGCAATCAGTCATAAAAATGATGTCTCCTTCTTCTTTGAGTTCATAGATCTTGTAGTAAAGCGACTAACTTATCAGGGAGGAAGAGTTGCAATTTACTTGTTGGATGCTAGATGAACCAAGTGATAGGTTCTTATCAGCTTTGCTCATGTTCAAACCAAGTGATAGGTCCTTATCACATTTGCTCATTTTCAAACCAAGTGATAGGTTCTTATCACATTTGCTCATTTTCAAACCAAGTGATACGATCAAATCAGCTTTGCTTTTGATCAAATCCAGTGATATGATATAAGATAAACTATTCACTTTATCTAGCGCTATGTGCTCAAAACTTCATTTCAAAAGTTTTTTTGTTTTTTTTTGCGTCTCATTTTGTTGATAGCCCTGACGGAATGTTTTCGTTGTTTCCCTCCCGAGGAGATTTGTTGATTGAATAGTAGTGTCATTCATAGGGCCAAGTCTAACTCACTGGAGCGCTGGCCTCATGTTTTTTAGGAATGAACAATACCGTGAATCGCGATCGTTCTGAAAAGGTCATCTGAAGATTTGAAGCACAAGAATTATTTCAAATCAATCTAGCAGGCTCATTCAGTTGGAAAAAAAATTGTTTTATTGATACCCGGTACTAAATTTGTTTCTAGTTTTTACTAATAACTATTGATACAACGTCATAAACAACAAACTTTTATTATAGAATCGCTACCTATTTTACAAGTTGTTGTTTTTTTTACCAACAACAAATATAGGCAATGACTTTCCTTGTTTTACGGTTCAACAAAATGAACAAACGAAAATGTTTTTAGGGAGAGGTGAAGTGGCGGGGGCCGACATCATGTGTAAGCCGCACCATATGACACCAACCTAAGCAACGCCTCCTTGTCATCTGTGAGCCATTACTTTGCTTTTATCCGAATGTTTCATTTGTTTATAAGTGGGGCGCCAAAAGTGATTTCTTTAATAGATAGCATACAGCGCTCCCACTTATTAAAAAAAAATTCTTGAAGCTAACATTTCTTTACTAAATCCAGGTCCTGATCTTTATAAGCATACATGAGCTTTGATTGACTTTAGCTAGATCTCTAGTAGAGCTTTCTAATTCACAAAGTGCTTTAGGTTTTGGCATTAGTCATTGTTAAATCTCTGTTCGCTTGTCGTAGCTCATGCCTATATTAGAAGTAAATAGTTTGTGTGTCATCACTCTTGCACTGCACCAGTCATTGTGTTAGACTTATAAGTTTCATTCATAAATTGCTCTATATTAATGTATTTCTTTTTCTTTTAACCTTCACTCACTCCTCGGCCTCGCATTAGGAAGCAGCAGCACCTCCTTCATTCGCGGTCACAACTCCTCCCCCTGTGACGCACACCCCTCCAAAAACACCTCCCCTTCGTCCAGCGCCAAGTTCCCCGAAATGGGGAGAAGCAGATTCGAAGGTAAGAGACGATTTCAACTCTCCTGTTTGATGTGTTCACCCCAGCCTACCTTGATCACGTCCATACCTGGAAGGCACCATCTCACCCTTCCTACCTGCATTACATTGTTATGTATGGGTTTGAGGTGGCTCTTAGTTACTACACTTAATGCCTAATGACCTGTTTACATTAACATTCGTACCTTTTGTCATTTACATGTTACCTTGAAGTTAGATCTGCACTTTAGGCTTGGAAGTCTGCTTTGTTAAACTTAGACACTTTGGTGCACAAGTCTGTCAACACAGACAATACCTACTGTTCTATAAGAGAGAACATTTTGGAAAAGTATTTCACCAGACAAGCTGCTTTATTTACCTATACAATAGGAAGTAGGTCAATACATGGAATTGGTGCATTAGATCATGAGGAAGTCTATTAATCCAAATAATATTGTCGTCGGGTATTGTGTCCGTCCATATGATGTGACCATCAGGAATTCTCAGTTTATTTAATGTCATCGGAAATTAGATTTATTCATATACTGTTTTCATCATGATTAGATCAAGCCATATTTTATAGTCGACAGTTGTAATGAACATCTAATTATGATATGTTTTGATTATATAAAGCTGTTTATTCTCTTCACGCTATGTCTCTGTAATCTTATAGCAGACATGAACCAACCTTCCAATTTACATTGCCTTGCTAATACACGTAACTAACTTCCCTTTAGTGTAACTTTCAATTTGACCTGTTACATATGTTAGTGTAACGTGACAATTTGTTCCCTTTTTGCTAACCATTCACCTTGCATGTTGAGTAACCCTTGACCCCCGAGTCCTGCATGTTTCATTAACAACGTCCAAACAAAGGGAACATGTGATACTGTCAGGTTGTAAAACGTAGATCGTGATGGCATAGATACCTGATTTACTAAGAATACAGAATCTGTTTCACTGGAGCAAAAAAATCGATCATTTGATGGACTTCCTAGTATAAACACTCGATTATATAAATTGGTACTATCCTGGTCTCGATAAAACTACTTTCAAAAATGCCCCGAGTCAATAAGAAGTGATACTTGAGAAACAATATTGCTTTTTAAAAGTCATATTTTCAAGTTGGTTCATAGCTCCGTTATAGGCAGATTTTTATTTTTTAGATGCATGTTCAGGGAAGAGAGGGAGTTTTCTAGATTTTGTTCAATTGGTTTTTGATTCCACAAGAAATGGTAAAGATTTTGATCTTTCCACTGTTTATCAGAGATACAGGATTGATTTTTTTAATTCTTTTATATTCTTACACATTTCTTCTTTTTGTTTTCTATAGTTATGTCTTTATGTATTATGAGCGTGTTTTTCTTGCCCAGTTTTCTTTGTTTTTATTTGAGTTGATCATGTGATCTTTTAATAGTTTGGATACTAAGCTCTTCACGTTTTTTTTTTTATTTTATTGTGCAAAGAGCCTAAGATTATGAAATGACTATTTGTTGTATATTACGCTAAAACTTGACCTTATTGAATATGTTTCCAGCGACGCACAGGATTGACCAAACATCGCACAGCCAGTAGCTCGTCTTCCCCCGAGCACCTGACCTCAAGTGACCTTAAGTCTCCGCCCAGCTCCCCCCGAACGTTGTCCCCACTTCATTCCACACTCGCCTCACCTGAAGTGCACAGAATATCTGCAAACCACGAAAGAACCATTCATATACAGAAAGGCAGCCAGCATTTAGGTACGGAACATGTTTAGGCAACATAAGAACTATTTGGCAAAGCTTTCTAATCATGTCAACATACAAATCTTATGTCGTTTGGCCAATAATGTCTTAAGAGACCAGCTCAAAATGTAGTTCCTCTGTTGTCAAGCTCGTCATAAAGTTAGATAACTCAGCAGGCTTTCTGGTCAGCAAATAATTGTATTGCCTTTATTTATTTTGTTCTTGCCACCTAGTCAACACTTGACCTATTTCCGTTAGTTTTTAAGTCCTTGCCCCTAATATTTCTCCTATTGCCCTTAGTTAGTGCTGGCCTCTGTCTCAACATAGATCTTGTCTCAACATAGGTCTTGTTTCCAATAGTAATTAGAACTAGATCATTGTATCTTCATGGAAATGATGTTCACGGATCAATCAAGCTATTATCATAGCCCTAATGTTATATTTAAAACGCTGTGGGAGCTCCCACAGCGGTCTCATTGTGTCATAGGGTTCAGGGATATTGATGGATCCACTTTTGAATATTTGATTCGCAAACTTGTTTGTCATTCTTTCCCGGAAGCACTATATTGGAGTAATAGTTTATTTTAATCCTTAGTTTTTAAACTATCAATCTATAGCTAGTAGTAAGAATTGTGTCAAACAAATATTTCCTATGAGATTTAACACTGTCCTTTAGGTTTAATGGTTGAGGCTGTTGATAAAGGAGTCAATGGCTGCATCGTAAAGGCTATCAACAAACCCAGCGCTGTAGACAGTGATGGTCGCATCCACCCAGGGGACTCCATAGTGTCCATCAATAAGGAAAGCCTAAGACGCATCACCAACGCCCAGGCCCGGGCCATACTCCGACGGTCATCTCTCTTAACATCTGACATCAGGTAACATGATTGTTTGTTAGGTCTTGTTTGTTCAAGTAACATGATTGTTGGTCTGACGTCAGGTAACATGATTGTTGATTAGGTCTTGTTCCTGATTCTCGTGTATAGACTGTAACTTGGTTATGTTTTGTCAGTTCAAGTGAACTTATTTATAAGACTGTAACTGTCATGTCTTGTTTGTTCCAGTGGACTAGCATGTATACTGTAACTTGGTTGTCTTGTTGTTACAGTGAACTCATCTAGACTGTGTCTTGGTTATGTCTTATTTGTTCCACTAAACGTGTCTAGACTGTGTCTTGATTATGTTTAATTTGTGTTCAAGGGAACTCATCTAGACTGTCATGGTCATGCCTTTTTGTTCAAACGTGTCTTGGTTTTGCAGGTCCTTGGTAGACAGCAGAAATAAAGAAATCTAGAAATATAAGACACAAAGAATAGAAATGGGAGTAGGAGGGGAAGACATGAATGGAGTGTGGACATATTTGAGACTGGAAATAAAATGTTGAAATGATTGAGGGGATAATTAATACAGTGATAATGACTGTGGAATTGTGGGACTATTTAATAAGCTAATAGAATTGTGGTACATCTTCAGCTCTTCCATCTTGGTTGAAGATCAATCTCATTTCTTAGGAACTGTCCGATGAGATAATAAGTACAACTTACTGATCATGCTGTAATCCTCTTAGACTCAATAGAACCTTTTTCATTTATTAGCCAACGGCTTTCTGTGACTTTGCACAAATTACAGTGAACCTTAGTAGTGTTGCGAATTCCAATCAGACTGACTTTATTATATCTAAGCTTTACTATGTTGCCAGAAACCAGACTGACAATCGCACGTCTTATACTGACCGCATTGCATCTCAGTCTGGCTGACTATGCACCTTAATGCATCTTAGTCTGGCTGACTATGCACCTTAATGCATCTCAGTCTGGCTGACTATGCACCTTAATGCATCTCAGTCTGGCTGACTATGCACCTTAATGCATCTCAGTCTGGCTGACTATGCACCTTAATGCATCTCAGTCTGGCTGACTATGCACCTTAACCTGATTATTCAAACTGCATCTCAAACTACCACTTTTTTTCAGGCTTACTAAGGTGCCCCTAAACTTTACTGATCATATTGCATTTCACTCAGACTGACCACAGCACACTAAATTTAGACTGACCACAGTGCTATTCAGTTGTGTTTGAATGATTAGATTATGTTCAGCACAGAATGCTCGTGTTTTCACACCAGTGCACGTGTTGAAGAAGGGTCACGTGATATGCTCTTGAGAGTTATCGATCTCAATTTCCATCAGGGAGTAGATTTCATTGAAATCACTCATTGTGCGGCCAACAGAGGAGGCGATATTATCGATCTGTGGCTGGCTGGAACTAGAATCTTACATTCAACTTCCATCACAAATGCTGGCGGGTCAAAGTTTACGAGACTGGGCTTCTGCCGTTCTTTGGTTGTAGACATTTGGAACGTTGTCTTGGACGTAATAATCTAGATATATACTACTGTACAATCAAGATGTATGCTGCAGTATAATACTCTAGATAGATGTAAACTGCTGTATAATAATCTAAATGTATGCTACTGTATCTCCAATGAGATATTTGTTTCAAATGTTGACAAATTTAGACTTAGTTTCAGCTTACTTTTTTATTTTACATTTTTTTCCAAGCAATGATATTTTTAGCGGTGACCCGAACAATTTGTTTTTGTTCTTTATCTTTGTTTTCGTTTGTTTTGGGTTTGTTTATTTATTAGCTAGGAGTACAAAATTAGTACAAATGAGAAAGAGTTAGGGGAAAAAAAAAAGTAAATTGAAACAGACTTCGTTTTGTTTTGGTCCTTATAGAATCATTTCAGTATTGTAGACTTCCTTTGAAATGTTGACGTTTTTCTCTGCTTTGATTGGGGACTTTTTTTTTAAATCATTTACCAAATATAAAAAAAGGATTGGCGATTATAACAGTGTGATTGACTGACATATAGTAGACACTGATAGATTTATTAGGCCTCTTGTATTTCATTAGTATGGGAAATTTATCAGGCCTCCTGTATTTCACCATTCTCAGATAGGTAGGCTTTATTACAACACAGTTGTAAATAGTAACATTAAGAGGTGTATTTTTTTTTTATTTTACAGTTAATTTTTAAATACTCCTATTTATTTGTCAAAAGGTTGATAATAGTAGAACTATATCTTAATCGATGTATCGTTTTGACATTGTAAGGGAAATGCTAGCGAGATGTGTCCTAATAACTGATTCACAACTCATTACCTTCTTGTTGTGTCTACAGTTTGAACCCTCTTCCCCCTCCCTTTTCACACACACACACACTTTCTCCAATTCCTCTTTCGCCTTTTTCATTTGGTTGGCTGATACACAGTTCCCCGAGGAGCAAGCATCCACGGCCACTCCCAGTCCTCTCGCACGCGCGCACACACAAAGTCTGAGACTCTCTCGGATATCGAAGCGAGTATCAGCTTCTAGCTAGGGCCTGACGTTGGAGTGTGTTTTGAATGGAACTAATAGTGTCCGCTGTTTGGTTTTGAAATCTCGTGTGTGTACAAATGTGTGAACACACGTGACACTCGCTCTGTTCGCAAGAGCGTTCACTTGGTGACCCATGCATGACATCATGGATGTATTTTTAGCCTGGCTGGTATTGCCCTGAGTTTGCTGGATGGGGTGTGCTCAACCTTTAGGTCATTATGTGGTCCCCTGTATGACCACATCCTCATCAACCCCTGGAAATACGCATGCATGCTGTGTTCTCTGTTTCTTAGCCTACTACCGTCTGTTAAGACCTTGGTCTGATACCAATGCAGGAAGTGACTAAGGCCGAGATTAGTGAACTCATTAAGTCGAATCGGCTATTTCAGAGTTAGCACTTGTCCTGCTGTCATTGGCATTCCTCATCCCATAGCTCACGGAATTGTACCTTGACTACACTTAATTCCAACCATTCAAGCCTACCAATAAGCCGCGTGCGTGCGATGTGAATACAGTGTTGTGGTGTAGATAGTGGTTTCAATTAAAAAGGAATTGAAAATGTGGGGTGGTGTGTCACCTATTTGTCCCTTATACTTTTGACACAAGACTGTTTAAAGAATCTAGAACAGCTCATGAGACTCATTGGACCCTTGTTCTTCCGTCATGGGACCAACCCAGTTGATTCCTTCTTCTGACAAAACTATGGCTACCAAAGGACAGGATTCCACCAACGTTAGGTAGCTGTGTATCTATTCATCCAAATCTGTTTAGTATGGGCAATCCAGATTGGGTTTTGTGAGGGCAATACAGATTGGGTTTTGTATGTGCAATACAGATTGTGTTTTTTATGGGCTGTACCAATTGTGTCTTTTTTTTGGGGGGGGGGGGGGGGGGGGGGGAATACAGATTGTAATTTGTATGAGAAATACAGTTTGTCTTTTTTGGGCAATACAGATTGTGTTTTGTTTGGACAATACAGATTTGCTTTTACTTTCATGCCATCCTATTGTATTAAGAAAACTTACTTTTGCAATATTCATTCAAATAAAGCATCAGTTTATTTTTTTTATTTTATTTTTTTGTAATACTCAATTCACTATAGTTTATAAAGTAGTCAGACAATAGTCCTTCATGTGGCAGACTATATTTTACCATACAGACTTAATTCCTTTAGTACTTTTTTTTTTAGAATTTTTTTTTAAGATGCTGTTTTTTTCTTTCTAGTATCACTTACATCTCAGGTCAAAATAATCAAAGTGCAAATCTGGTGTCAGAACCCCAACAAAGTCCACTCCTACAGAAGCTGGCTCATTCTCTGAGGTAAGTGGTCACTTCATGGCACTAGTGCCACACTGTTAAACCATATAACTAGTGTCATGCTGTCACTTGTATGACAGTAGTGCCATATTGTCATTAATATCAGGGCAATAACTTGATGTTATTGTTTATATTGTAACAGTAGTGTCATTCTGTCATGTTTTCAGTAATATCATGTCACTAGTGTTATTCTGTCACTAATATCTTTATTATCATATTGATATCACCAAACCAAAAAAACAACAGTCTTTTTAACATACATATTGTGCTACTGAATGACACTTTTAGTATAAATGCTAACAATATTTTCTAGACATGCATTCTATTTGTCTAGCTTTAACCACAACACTAAACAGTCAATTCACTGTTTCATTATGGTAGGAATAATACATTTTTCTTTTCTAAATAAAATGACAATGAACCTTGTGTGTTAAAAAAAAAATCTTATAACTTCATGCCCTCATACAAAATGTTTATAGTCTTTTACACAATGCTCTCAGCCAGATACCTAATGTTCATAGCCAGATACATAATTTTCATAGTCAGATTTATAATGTTCATAGTCAGATAATGTTCATATTGAGATATATAATATTCATAGATACATAATGTTCATAGCCAGATACACAAAGTTCAAAGCCAGATAGATATTGTTTATAGTCAGACACAATGCTCATAGCCAGATTCTCATTCTCATAGTTGGATATACAATGATCATGTCTACAATATCCCCTATATTAGTTGTATTAAGGACCATGCTTACATGGGCTGAACATTGTGAACATTTCTTTCCTCTAGTAAATCAGAGGATGAGGATGTCACAAACCAAATGCAGCCAGCACCATCCCCACCCCCAACAGAACAGACTTCCACCATTGGCCAGAAAACCCTCCAGACAGATGGCACACCTGCACTAGGTAATCAAGCCTGGAGTCCACCAAGGATTGTAGAACTGGTCAGAGAACCTGGTAAAAGTTTGGGAATCAGTATCGTTGGTAAGTATTGCTGGTCATTCTTTGGGACACCTTGCTGTTCTTATGAATGTGTTTTTGTATTTATTTCTGAGTTTGAGCTCAAGAGAACAACTAAAAGCACATTGGTGAATGTGAGATTTTTTAAAAAATCATTTCATTTCTTATAACTGTGCTGAATTGTTTTCATGCATTAATTTTAATTGTTTCGTCTTCTTCATCTATTATGTCAGTGTTTCATAAGCATCACATCTATTTGTATATCATTGCTTTTGAATTTAGATTTAGATTTTATGGCACATCTGCACAATCTAGGCCATGTCATGCCCTTCATTGTTTTTGCCATGATCATCTATTATGTCTATCATGTCATTAACATCATCTTTTGTTATGTCATTCTTTTCTCAACCTCATCTATTTTCATTAGTGTCATTGTTTTTATCATCTATTATATATCAATGATTCATTGTCATCATCTACTGTTATGTCATTGTTTTTATCATCATCATCTATTACATCAGTGTTTCATTATCATCATCTATTGTTATCTCATAATTTTATCATGTTGTTATGTCAGTTTTGTCATCCTCCTCTCTCTTGTTATATTCAGGTGGCCGAGTGGATATGTTTAACGTCTCCCAAGAAAACTGTAATGCTGGAATATTTATTAAACATGTTCTTCCTGAAAGTCCTACAGGTCGTAATGGTACCTTGAAAAAAGGTGACAGAATTTTAGAAGTAAGTCCAATGCAATCATTTCTAAAATTTGTTTTACACTTGATCTCCTGTTTAGCAGTATTAATTTGTATGACCTGTCTCTATTTTCCACATTTTATTGAATGGACTACCTCTAGCTATCACAACATTGTTGTTTATTTAATCTTTGAAAGTATTTCCAACTAAAAGTTGTCACTAGCCTGCCTGGTCTCTAACTACTTAACTCTTTCTCTTCTAACTGATATACCAACGTTGATTCCATCAGAACATGTTAAATAATAACAAAGAGAAAGAGTTAATTCTTCAAGATCAAAGGAATGGAGATATAAATATAAACCTTCGAATAAATTACATACATTCCTTCAAAAAATAAAATGTGTATGTAATAATAGTATTTATCAGTCACTATCTGGACTGGCAGCAGTCATTTGTAGCCTCAGTATTTATCAGTCACTATCTGGACTGGCAGCAGTCATTTGTAGCCTCAGTATTTATCAGTCACTATCTGGACTGGCAGCAGTCATTTGTAGCCTCAGTATTTATCAGTCTCTATCTGGACTGGCAGCAGTTATTTGTAGCTTCAGTATTTATCAGTCCCTATCTGGACTGGCAGCAGTCATTTGTAGCTTCAGTATTTATCAGTCACTATCTGGACTGGCAGCAGTCATTTGTAGCCTCAGTATTTATCAGTCTCTATCTGGACTGGCAGCAGTTATTTGTAGCTTCAGTATTTATCAGTCTCTATCTGGACTGGCAGCAGTCATTTGTAGATTCAGTATTTATCAGTCTCTATCTGGACTGGCAGCAGTCATTTGTAGCCTCAGTATTTATCAGTCACTATCTGGACTGGCAGCAGTCATTTGTAGCCTCAGTATTTATCAGTCTCTATCTGGACTGGCAGCAGTTATTTGTAGCTTCAGTATTTATCAGTCCCTATCTGGACTGGCAGCAGTCATTTGTAGCTTCAGTATTTATCAGTCACTATCTGGACTGGCAGCAGTCATTTGTAGCCTCAGTATTTATCAGTCTCTATCTGGACTGGCAGCAGTTATTTGTAGCTTCAGTATTTATCAGTCTCTATCTGGACTGGCAGCAGTCATTTGTAGATTCAGTATTTATCAGTCACTATCTGGACTGGCAGCAGTCATTTGTAGCCTCAGTATTTATCAGTCACTATCTGGACTGGCAGCAGTCATTTGTAGCTTCAGTATTTATCAGTCTCTATCTGGACTGGCAGCAGTCATTTGTAGCTTCAGTATTTATCAGTCACTATCTGGACTGGCAGCAGTCATTTGTAGCCTCAGTATTTATCAGTCACTATCTGGACTGGCAGCAGTCATTTGTAGCCTTTTCTCTTGAAGCTTTTAGTCTTAACCTTTCAGTTCCAGCTTCAGACATATCAAGCATAAATAAAATGTCCAGTTATGTGTACTTAGTTGTTGTTTTTTTTTTACTTTCTTCCTGAATATATAAATGTTTCTTTTAATCTTATATTTACAATATTTTCATTAGCTGTTGGTTTGTAACAAAGCCTCTTGAGATTAATTCTCTAATTCATATATCCTCCTCAGGTGAATGGTGTTGATGTTAGGAATGCTACTCATGATGAAGCTGTCGAAGTGATTCGTAGCTCATCCAGTCCTATCACATTTGTTGTTCAAAGTCTTTCATATTCCTCTTGCGTGAGTCACTTTGATATCTTTGTGTTATGCAATACAGCCACCATTCTCATTGGAGTTCGTGTACAACTGGATGATGATAAGTTCACATTTTTTGTGGCTGTGTAAATTATTTTCTCATCCTTATCAAATATCTTGTTTATAATTTTAAAATGTTACTGACTCAACCAGGAAAACCAAAGACTTGGCAGTGAAGTCATTGATTAACATGCATGACTAGATTGACTATGTAACATCTGTATTTTATATGATAAGAAAGCACTACATAACATGTATGGCTTCAGACTTTCATGTTGTAATAAACTTGCCAAACACAATTAATTGTATTCAGATTATATTTTGTTGCTATTCCCAGCCTGGTGATTTAGAATCTGTACAGCTACAGCCCATGTCCTCTATTGAAGAGTCTACTGCTGTCCCTTCTGTTGGATCTATTGCTTCCACTTCACCTGGAACAACTCCTCAACAGGTTGCTTTTTTCTTGCCATCTCTAGGGATGCTAGGGATACTATTAGTTGGATGTGAATACACACAGATTTTGTTATTGTATTAGGACACTTTTCTAATGTGAATTTTGTACACAAGTGCAAAACATCAACTTTATAGCTATATGGCTTTGTAGGAAGGATTATCATCTGATATTTCTGCATTGTTCTAAGTTTCATTTTTTGGGTATAATTCTCAATGATTCATTTAGTCCAGGAAGTTTGACATTCTGATAGATTTTTTTTCTCAGCTAGTGATAAATTTGTTAACAATGGTGCCATCATTATCTAGTTATTCTTGAAAATGAAATGTCAATATTTTCTATAGATTGGATTTCTTGGATTCCTCACTGTTGGCTATTGTCTCTTTGTAGAATAGATCTCTGAGCAATAATTTCCATGTACCTGTTTCACTATATCAATTATTTTTCAGACATCTTAGATGGTTTTCTCTTGCCTATATTTAAATGATGTCACATTTTAACTTATTTTTATAAGCTGTTTACTTTTTTGTATTTTTTGCTGTAATTTTAATTGATAAAATGATTAATTCTCTATGAGCAATTTTGTTTGGCATATAATAGCCCCAAACATAAATTGTAGTTTAGGCCAAAATTTTAGCATTCAAAAACTTATCATCTTAAATAAACTAACAAGTACATTTAAAAAAATGAAAAAATCTTACTATTTTTAAAAAAGGGTCAAGGTTTTTGTTTTGCATGATTCAGTTGGTAGTTTTTATTACTGGGTATTTTGTGCATTTAATATATAGCTCAGTAAGATCTTTAAATGTTACTTGTATAATAGTCTCCAATAATACCTAAGAAAATCAAAAGTTGAAACCAGTTTATCCATTATACCACTACCACATTCTAATTAATGTTGACATCAGTGTCTGTCATCCCTTACTTTTTTTTCAAGTGACTGCTAATACTTTTGTTTTATCTCTCTTTTTCTTGTTTGCTCATCTGGATTACTGCTGCCAAATTAAATGAATTTTGGTTGTTTTTTTAAGTATCTGATGTTAAATGTTATCACAACTAATGTAACAAAAAGGAATATATTTATTACTATTCTTCAAGAGTTTTGATAAAGTTGATGTCAAACAGCTAGAATCTTACAGTGATAGTGAGGAAGAGGATGAGTTTGGTTACACAAAAAGTAAGTAGTTATCATGGTTGTTAAGTTTACACGAAGAGTAATTATTGTCTACCAATTCAATGAGATATAAAAAAATAATATATATTCTAGAATTTTATCAAAAGCTTGTTTTAAAAGTTGATACTTTTTTTTATTGTTTGTTTAATATAAAATAATGATCATCACTTTTTTTTTCATCATTCAGAACGAATTCAGAAAAAGTATTGTGATCTGCCTGGCCTAGTACAGCTTGTTGATTTAAACCGAGGCTCTGCTGCCATGGGTATGGGGCTTGCTGGGAATAAAGATCGCAGTAAGATGAGTGTCTTTGTCGCTGGTATCCAGCCTGATAGTCCAGCAGATCAAGATGGGAGAATTCAAGTGGGTGATGAGCTTCTGGAGGTGAGTTTTAGCTGACAGTAGGTTAGGTCTATTAACCACATCTTTCTGGAAGTAAAGTTTAACTAACTATATATTATAATTAAAAGTAGTAAGGTTTAACAAAATATATTGGAACTAGAGGAAGTAAAGTTTAACATACTATATAATATTAATTCTTTCTTTTGAGTTTAAAGATTATGAAAGTATGCAGTATTTTTTTTTACATAGTAAACCAACTGTGACCTAACTATTTTGTCACATCTGTCACGTATCAGATGCAGTGGCGTCACTAGGCAGGTGCAGGGGGTGTGGTCCCCACTGGGTGACACCCACCAGGGGGGTGACACCCAAGTGGAAAAGAATTGTACTTTGGAAAAAGCAGACAACTTTGACAAAATAAGTGATTAGCTATATACCTAAACATACCTTGATATATATTTTTGATTAACTTTATTTTTGGTAGACCTACAAATGTCCAATAAGCTTAGTGTTGAAAATGGGGACGCAAAGATTGTCTTTCTTTTAAGGACAAAAGTTGGTTGTATTTGTATTGTAATTCTTTCAAATTGTATTATTAATCATGTAAAAACGGCATTATTGCCTAAATTCAACAAAATAAATTATTTTAACTAGGACCTTTCCCCATTAACTAGCCTACAATATTGATTCAAATTTAGCTAGTGTTATTTTTTTTTTTAAATAAGATTTTTCAATGCGCCTTTAACAACACGATTCTAATGTCTTCTACCTTCTTATGGCAGAACTGATAAATTTCTCTCGACTGACGTACAATCGTACTATTGACGTATGTTACGTGAACAGAACAGGTCTGTTACAAGCCCTTTTGCTAAAAACGAATATGAAATAAATCCATTAAATACTTACATCTTATACTGCAGTATTTTTCAAACTGTGGGGGGGAGGTATGACAAATGTGGAGGGGGCAAAGCCTTTAAAATTATTTTTCAATGGTAAAATTTAAAAAGTTTTTTTTAGTTATAGTTATTAATCAACGTTTTAATATTAATCCAGTTAAATGTCTTTCTTAGGCCAGAAATTCTCACAACTGATGAATGCCGTTATTTTGACGACTTTTGTGTGACAAAAACTAAATGCTTCGCAGCGTAAGTTTTTACTGAGCAAGAAAATGATCTTAAGACCATCACGTCTACTACAGTGTACATCTACAGCTTTATAGCTTCTTCTTCGTGGTCAAAGATGAGCACATTTCTCATTTCCTATGGACTGGAAGATGACTGTAAATTCCAATCCTCGTTTAAAAAGCCAGCCACATACTTGGCATGGGTGGGTTAGATCAGTTGCAGATAGGCTTGCTTCTTCTCTCAGCTTTTTGTTGGTTCAGTGCTCTTTCGCTCTGGCCGCTCTTCTTGCTTCAAATCTTGAGACTCCAAGACTCATAGTTTCACAGGAGCATTCGAGAGCTAATGGTTCCTAGCTGTGAATGTCGATATCGCATTCCTTGAAGGAGCTCGTGAGAGTGTCTTTGTAGCGCTTGTATTGGCCTCTCTGGGAGCACTTTCCTGCACACAACTCCCAGTACAGAAGGCGTTTGTCTGGCGTGCGGACTACATGTTCTCCCCCCCCCCCCCCCCCCCCCCCCCCCCCATCAAAGTTGGGACCTTTCTAGTGTCGCATTGATATTGTAAATGTTGGATAGCTTTAAGATTTCTGTGTCTGGTATGCGGTCGGACCAACGCACTTATGGATACTCCTTAGACAGCGTAGGTGGAAGGAGTTTATCTTTTTGGTGTGACAGGAATATACCTCTCAGCTACAGCTATGTGTAGTTTGAATATCCCTTGCCTAACAGTATTAACAGTATTGACCAATGTTGGCTACTTCTTTATTAAACTTAGCTTGGCTTGCGACTTTTACTTTTTGAATGAATGAATAGTGCACTCTGATTGCAAGAAAACAATTCAATATCGGAACGTCCTTGCATGTTATTTTTATCCTTTTAATTACATGGGCTCCGCAGTCTGTGAGAGAAAAAAAAGCGCTGTAGAGGCCAGAAAAAAATATTATGAAGCCCAGAACGCAGGAAAACGTATGGGGAAGCTTATGGCGCTTCCCCTAGATCTTTTTGCTTTAAAGGAGGGGGGAAGCTGATTCCTCTCTTATGCTATTTTCATCACGAACTTTTATGAATTACAAAGACTTAAAATTATCTACAAAAATCTAGATTAGATTTAGATTTAGATTCTAAACAATATTTATACAAAATAAAAATTTTGGCATAATTATATGTCTTTAAGTATCTTTTCTTTTATATTACATTCTTAATAGCCTTCTGAAACCCATTGTGTGTTAGCCATTAGCAGTTTCCCCTTTCAGGTATCCAGATAAAAAAAATTGTCTAGCGATAAACCAAAGGTAAAAGTTTGAGAAACACTGTTCATTTGCCTCCAATGTTTCTAACACTTCTTACAATTTATTTTCTTTAACCCGCGATTTCTTACTAGGTGAAATGATGCAACCTAAAACCAAAGAAAATGAGTTTTTGAAGTTCAAAAAATAACCATGGATAAATGTCATAATTAATGACATTTAAAAAAGAATCATAAATGATTTTTACATTTTCCTATATTGGGAAATATTTGGAGACTTGTTGGGAGGACGGGTGACACCCAGAGCTTACCGCACCGGGTGACACCGACCCTAGTGACGCCTATGAATTGCAGTTTTTGTAAGAGTTATCCAGCCGTTTCTTTCAGGATCAATAAAAAAAAACACTATATTTTAGAATTATTGAAAGCAAGAATCATGTAACTTATCGCTGGTTATATAATTGGCTTATTGGAAGTCACCTATTTGAAAAAAATAAAATGGATCCAATAGAGATAGAAACAAAAAATATGCAAGAAATAAAATATGGGAATGATATCTTGTGATAATAAGTCATTTACTGAAAGAAAGTTTATTCTTTGATCATTGCAGGTGAATGGAATCAATTTGCATGGCCTTAGTCACCTGAATGTCTCAGCAGTAATCAAAGGTGTAAATACACCCATAGTTAAACTGGTGACTCACAGGTGAGATACTAAGTGTATGTCTCAATGTATACAATTATTTATCTTACTCTTAAAACCAAGTTTGTCTATTAAAAAAAGGTTTCCTTAATTAAAAGTCTTATCTTCTAAAAAATGAACTAAATTTACTTCTATTTTTTTTAGAAGAGAAGATTTTCTGGAACATATGGCAGTGAAACCATTGAGATATGGTGGCTCTAGTCAGTTTGATGTAAGTATTCAGCTTTCTACTTAATCAGAGGAACATAATCCTTTACATTGTTCTAGTTTTAGATATAAGTTGCTAGATTAAAATTATGGGTGTGTTGGTTATGTGCTTAGTTTAATGTAGATTGGGATTTATTCTGGAGATTTTAATCCGGAGTTATTTTGTACATTTAGACAGAATTAATATTTTTGCTCTTTTGAAGTGCAAATAATGCTTCAATTGAAGTTTCATAACTTTTTTGTTTGTTATTAGGAAATGACATATTTAGTATCAAATCAAATGAAAATTTATGACCTTTTTTATATAACAAAAATAAATTTTATTAAACAAAAAAAAATTTTCAGTATTACTTTATGAATATCCAAAAATGAAAACTAAAAACTAACCAACTGCTTCAAAATCTAGATCTAGACCAGATCTAGGAAAAGTTTTAATTGAAAAAGAAAATTTTTTTAAACCATATTTATCCATATTGTCACAAAACTTTATTCATAACACAATTAAAACACATAAAATGTAAATTGTGAGCTAATTATCAATGTCACTACTACAAAACAAAAATTAACCAACTGTGGACAAGTCAGCAGCTCAATCTCTAGGAAATATATTATGATCCAAATAAATTCCTTTATTTATTCATATACGTACATTATAAAATAGAATTTCTGGATGTTTAGCAAAGAAATACTGTTTAAGGTAAAGTTTATTATATTTTGTTAATCTGTATAATAGAAAAAAGTGGAAGGAAATTGATTACATAACATTTTTTATTGGGAATAATAATAATTTTTTACATTTGTAATGTCAATCAAAACCTTCTACTTTTATATGTACATTATGTACATTGCATATTATGTACAATATTTAGAAATACATTCCAACCATATTATTTAGTTATACATTTAAACCATTCTACATGAACTTTTATTCAAATCATACTCTAAAGATGCATACAAACTATACTTTTTAGATATATACATATTGATCATTAGGGAGCTTCTTAAATTAAATCCAAAATTCATATTTACCATTGAGTCATTTGATTGCTGTAACAACATTATACATATGTTTTCAATAGAAGAAATGTTATTATCAAGAGAGATTTCATTAATTTAAATTTAGCACCTAGTGATTTTAATTATATTTTCTTAACATAGATAGGAGTTGAATCATAATGTTCCACACTAATTGTATATATTGTTTGATGAATTATTGCAGTTTTAACTTGTGGATTGTAATAACAGAGACTCTATTTACTTCTGCTAGGTCAAATTAACCTTTTGTTCACAAAATGTGATTAATTCTACTGGACTCACATGGGTCAAGTGGATCACTGAGATTAATAGTGGGAAAAAAATGCCTCCCAGTCCAGCGCTCTCTCTCTCTCTCTCTCTCTCTTTCCATCTTTCTCTCTCTCTCTCTCTCTCTCTCTCTCCTCTCTCATTCTAGCCAGCATGTAAACATTGGCAGAGTGTCCACACCAATGGCTACTATGTCCACAGGTCCAGTCTGTGCCCCCAGTGTCCCCAAGTGGCAAGGAGAACTCTGTAAGATCCCAGTCTCCCACAACTATTAGTGGCCCCACAACTCATGTGGCACAGAGCAGTCCAGCATCAGAGCCTGTGCAGGTTATTATATTACACAAGGTTAGTTTGGATTATGCTTATTTCAGTATATCATAGTTTGATTTGTTATAGAAACCTTAACTATTCAAAGGTTGTAGCTAGATAGGGAGGATGTGTTAGAAAATATTTCACATTGACCCAGCTTTTATTAGTTATTTAGGAGGAATGAACAAAGTGCTGGTAAATAGCTTTATTTAACATTCTCCTCCCCCCCCCCCCCCCCCCTTTTTTTAAAATTGTTTCCACTGTTAAAAAATATTAGCAATGACCTTGGTTATTAACTAAATGTTTGTATGATACCTTTGGACTGACTTGACTCTTATGTCATTGCTATATACAGTCACATTACAGCATTTCAATGAAGTATAGTTGTCATTGTCATGTGAATATGATTTAGCTTGGTTTGTGTTTAAAAATTTAGAGATGCTTTGAGCCAATTTATTTAAAGACTTTTATAATGGGCATTTCAATTCAAAAACATGTTTATCCTAGATATTTATTAACTTTGACTTCAGGGTTTTTTGTCCTGATCATAGATTCAATCAAATGGTTGATGTTAATATACTTTAGAATTGCTCTTGTCTAGTGTCTCTCATACTATTCTGGTGTAGACTAGTTCATTGATTTCACTAAGTCTTGATTTGAACCTTAACTCTCCTGACCCTAACTGTGTTAGCCATTTCCTTATTCACAGCAATTCCTGGTGATCACTTCTTATGTCTGGACATAATAATAATAATAATCTTTATTATCCATAAGGAAATTTGTCTTACAATTTGTGCATGACACCAAACTAAACATTATAATTATAGAAAACCAAAATATAGATTCACATCAGACTCACTGGTAATTTACATGCGAAAAATTTATATCAGATTGTTTCTATTTAATGACTTTATTGCCAGGGGAACAAAATAGATTTTGTGTCTATTTATCTTTGCTATCTGTGTCTTGTGTCTCTTTTGCAATGGTAAAATCACAAAATCCTGACACATAGGATGATTTTTTATTACTAGAATCTTTTGAGCTTTTTTATGAATGTTTGTCTCAAACAGCTGCCCAAATGGGGTTTGTTATTTGTCAATGATTTTAACAGCAGAATTTAAGATTCTATGATATTTAATATTTCATTGTTGGGTTGTCATATTCTTGATTTGTCTCATTTTCATTTGGTGATTGCCTTTTCTTTTGCTTTAATATTAAATTTAATTTATCTAAATGTCCTAGATGTCATTATCTCTACTAAGAGAACCGAACCGTTTACTTAATTCTATAAACTAATGTCCTATTCTATATTCATTCCTCATTATTTTCATTTCAAAGCCAGTTCAAAGGCAAACATAAATTCCTCAGTTTAAAAAACTATTGATTGATGCCCCAGTTTTAGAATCCAGTGCCCCAGTCTATATGTTGAGGTTTCAGCCTGTCGCATTGAGCACTACTTTGACCCAGACAGCCCCTCATTGGTACTGCTGACCTACTTTCAGCATAACCTTTTAAAGTATTGATTACTTTGGAGCTACTGGAAGATAGTCCAACTTTTAGTTTGGCTGTTTTGATTACATAGTTTAATAGACTTTAGTGCTCTACTTAGATTTGTTGGATTAGACAGTTAATTGTATTACATTTTGTGTACAGTTTTTATTAAATTTACCTAGTGACTTTAACTTTGACCTTTACATGCATCCACAATATGGTTCTGATCATTCTGTTATTTTGTAACTGTTGTTGGAAGATTTGCATCCTCATTTGATTTAAAAACTGAAAAATAAGAGATACTGGTTCAGTTTATATCTGGCCTATTGTGATGTCATGATCTTTCCATCTATATGTTTCTTGGACTAAGATCCACTTTTTTCATGTTCTTTTTTAAGTTTTGATGACCAAGACCTTGACTTTAACATTCAATGGATACTTGATATCTGATAAAATTAAATGAAACTTAAATATACTGAATACACATCATCAAGCATTTCTGATCTAATTGAATTGAATGTATTTATAGTACATCTTTAAGAACATTTCTGATCTAATTGAATTGAATGTATTTATAGCACATCTTTAAGAACATTTCTGATCTAATATAATCCTTGAGAACTTTCTGTTGGCCAGTTATTTTGAACACTCAATTCAAAGTTAATGTCACATATTATTAAAATGATCTTTTTTTTTTTCAATAAAGATGTTTCTTGAAGATTATTACAAACTTGCCCAAACCGTCATGGCAGGGCTTCAACCTAGGACCATTGAGAAGACAGTTTAGAGTGCATACTATATGACCAGGCAGCCATCCTTTCCTTCTAGAAAAAACCTGTTGGCCTAACATCCTTTGAAAGAAATTTATTGTCATTATTAAGATTTTTTAAAATCTGTGCTTTCTAGATTTTCTCAGTTATTGGATGTTTGGAATAAAGAGAATGAACTTTATCAGCAAAACTATTTTACTTTCAATATTTCGCCCAGTATAAGTGATTTGAATAATCTTTTTAATTCAATGTCAAAAGAAAAACATAGTGTATACATTTTTGTTGACAGCAATCACAGGGTCTTGGATTTGGAATTGAAGAAGACAATAAAAATGGCCGCAATGGAATTTACGTCAAAACTATCACAGCTGGTGGTTTGGCTGACAAGGTAATTGTCCTCTTATTATTCAGTCATCTCATTTATTGTATGTATACTGTCATTGCCACAATTGGTTTTGGAGAGTATGTGTAGTATTGTCTCCACAATCTAATGACATGCAGATTCAGATTCATTATAAATCTATTTCAACTCACTAATTGGATGCACTAAAGAAACACAGCACTTAATATATTTTTCTTGAGTTTAATGTTTTAAAACTCAGTCCAATAAAATAAGTAGTTCAGTGAGAAATGGACAGTAAAATATAAAGCACTTAAACAATGATAATTTGACTGACATAAAATATTACCATAGAATAAATAAAACATGGTTAAGATACAGGCTGTCAATAATAATTTATAAGAGAATAAGCACACTGAACAATCTACTTGAATTAATGATTAACAACCAATTACAGTGAATAATGACCAGATAGGTTTCATTTCATATCTAGTACCATACAGAGATTTTTATGGATTGTTTACATCACTAATAGTAAATTCTTCTACTTTTTACATTAACACTACATCTGGTTTATTCAAATGGAAATTATCAAGAAGGATCAGTTTTTTTTCCCACACACACACATGTAATATGATGTAAGCCAGCTACTATTGTGTGCTACTAGCCTGACATAGACAGACCTGTGACTGTCATATTTCTTTTTTTTTTTTACTATTCCTCTATTCAGCTTGCAAAATCATAGGAACTGGTAAAAACCTGGACCCACAGATCTCAAAAACAGCTCTAATCATTTTCCTAAAAATTTGACATTCGATGTATATATTTTGGGAAAAGAATTATTCACTGATTGGCCACACTGGGAAAACTCTAGTTTGGCATTTTAATTTTTTAAAATACTATTTTCTGAAATTAAATTTGGTTTTGAAAATCTTTATGTTGAACAGACAGTCAGCAGGAATTTCTTCATATAGGCCCTATCATTAGAATTTTATATACTGTGGAGTAGTTTATACATCCACTTAACCAGGATTGTTTTATGGGGAGGAAGATAAAAGTGGTACATTTTTTTCAAATCTATCATTCATTAGTTATTAAGAGTAAAATAATCGCTCTTATGGAGTAAGATTCTTAAAGGACAATTTTTTATTTTTTTTAAAACTTTTTTATGTTACTTTTATGAATACTGGTAGAAAATATAGAAAATGTTTCACTGGTTACTGTTAAAAAGTAAACATACCTGTTCTGATTTGTTTGTTAATGTAAAAGATGTTTTCAACTCTATTAAAAGCAAGTTTACAATTTCTATGAAGTAACTTGTTTTACAATTTTTCAATGAAAAGAGGTGGATCTACAGAGTGATTTGTTTATTTTTTTTTTTGTTTTCTGTGAAAGTGAGGACATTCAAATCTGTGAATTTGAATAACCAGTCTATTCAGTTCCCATAATGCATTTGGCTGTTACTTTGACTTTTTAAATTACTTTTTAACTGTTTCTTTTGAAAAGGATCAACAGCTCGAAGTAGGAGATGAAATCTTGGAAGTTGGCGACAAAACATTATCTGGCTGTCACTATGATAAGGTCAGTATATTTTCTACATTTTATTAGGGGAAAATTTTAGTTTTTAATCAGTTAACTATTGCAATTGTTCAAAATGGAAATTAAAAAATTAATTTGGAGAATATTTATATTATGAGTCTGGCAAAGAAAAAGGAAAGTATTTACATGTTAAAATATTAAACAACTATAACCTCTGATCTTTTTTTTTAAGCTTTGAATTTTATTGTGTACTCTTGTGTATATAGGCTATAGACATACTACGTGCTGCTCAAGGTTCTGTACGTTTAAAAGTTCGTAAGACCAATCAGAGCAACAATCTGGCCACAGGAAGTTATACACCAGGGAAGATGCAACTTCTCAATACTTTAGGTAAATTATAGTTACATGTTAATAGTCCAAAAGTTAACCAGTAATCTCATTATTATGCACCACTATATACTTTGAGCTTTTGTATTTTACTATTTAAAGGGAATGAATGCATCATACATATTTTAGGTCTTACTTCTTGCATTCTTATCTTATTACCATTTCTTGACTTGAAATGAATTCTTGCCTACGTAGTGTATAGACATCAATGTATCCATCAGGTGAATCTACAACTGATCCAAGTGAATCAGATGATAACCCAGACCCAAAGACCTGCCCTATTGTGATAGGAAAAAAAACTTTCATTGAGATAGAGAAAGGCAAGACTGGGCTGGGACTAAGTATTGTTGGAGGATCAGATACTCTACTGGTAAGTATAGCAAGAAATCTATTCTCTTCTATTAAATATTTAGCCATCACAAGTGTCCTGTTGACTAGGCCCTTCTATTCTTCTTTTCCTCTTATACCTAGGTTTTCACTTAGTGTGAAGACCATCATTTTCTTGATAATGGTTTTGCACAATTGTTTCACTCTGCCTCTCTTTCTTCTATTGCTGTATCTTGTATGTCTTGGCTGATCTGGACAATGACATAGCACATACATTTTGTAATATTTGTGGCTTGTGTCAATTATTTGCTGATTGGAAATGCTACCTTCATATTGTTTTTTAGAAACATTTGACAATGTATTCCTAACCAGAACATTAGCTTAATCCCTGCACTGAGGGACTTTTTTGTTTGTCTCTCCAAGTTAATACTTTTACTTTTGGAGCACACTCTTATCCACTCACAAAAACACAAACACAATTTTCTTTTCCACTTTAAAATTATTTTTTTAAATTTATTTTTAGAAATGAGCATTTAAAAAATGTTATTTGTTATAATACTATTTCTTTTACACCAGGGTGCTATTATAATCCATGAAGTATATGAAGATGGAGCAGCTGCTAGAGATGGCAGGCTGTGGGCAGGAGATCAAATCCTTGAGGTGATAACATTGAACAATGACATTCAATTCATTTTTATCTTCATACAATTTTGAGTTTGATGAACAATTTAACTTAACATTGTTTTCTTGTTTTCCATTCAGGTTAACAATGAAGACCTGACTGATGCCACTCACAACAGAGCCCTGCAAGTTCTTCGTCAAACTCCCCCTGTTGTACAGATGACTGTGTACAGAGACGAGAGTCAGATTAGAGAGGAGGATATTTTGGATGTATTCACAGTAGAACTACTAAAACGACCTGGAAAAGGTCTTGGCCTCAGCATTGTGGGGAAAAAAAGTGATGTTGGCATATATATTTCTGATATTGTAAGTTACATTTTATATGATGTGGTTATATATTTCCGATATTGTGCATTAGATTTTATGGACATAGGTATACTTTTCTTATATTGTAACTTAAATATTCCATCTTTATGGAGTAGGTATTTACATTTCTTACATTTCTAATGAGAAATATCATTGGCCTCCTTCAGTCATAAAAGTGGTTCATCTCAAACACTTTTTCATATGGCTGTGAAGCCCTATTTTGGAGAGACACTCCCGTCCACATATGCAGGTCAAGGAGGCTTTCGCTTTGGTGATAGAGGAGCTGGCCATTTTCCATATGGCATGCTTTTCTTCAAGCAAGATGAAAGCCTGGACATTTTCTATGGTCGGAATGATGTCGCCCACACAGCTGATGAGACCAAAGGAACAGAATATCCTATACAGTTTCGGGATCAGTATTGCCACAGGCTCTGCTAGGCTGTAGCACAGTGTGCAGCAATCTGCCTAAGGATTACCAGCTCCTGATTTTCCTCGCCTTTGCCCCTTCTCCTGTTGGTGATAACAGTTCTGCAGGCTCAGTATCTGAACCACACATGAAGGCCAGGAGTTGGACTGGTTGTCAGAGGCTATTTCAATTGGAAACATTTTACAGGTAATGGTGGGCTTAGAACCATTACCACTTCCGGTGTTAACAACCTTGCAGAGCCAATGAGAAATATATGAAAGTACTTAAATACTGATTGCATTTAGCAAAAATATTTTCATCACAGGTTATTTCAAATGCTAGATGTTTGTCTTGTTTTATTAATACTCTTGAACTGGTATTTAAAATTCAAGCACTCTGTATAGATACCAGAGAGTTTCTTGTCTTAAAGCTGAACTTATTGTAGAACTAAAGATTCTACTGAACTCTTTTTGTTTTAGGTGAAAGGTGGTGTGGCTGAAGCTGATGCTAGATTAATGCAAGGGGATCAAATTCTGGCTGTTAATGGGGAAGACATGAGAAATGCAACACAAGAATATGCAGCTGCTGTCTTAAAGGTAAACTACTTGTTTAGGGTTACCAGATGTCTGGCAAAAAGAGGAGATGTCCTCCTTTATGAGTGGTGTCATCTGTCCAGCAGGCAAATATAAAGCTCTCTTGTTTACTGAACTTTACATTATAAATCAATTGAATTCGATCCTTCATATTTTCTGGGTTAAACACTCATAAATGATATAGTGACATTCATTCAGAGGAGTGGGTTATTGTTATAATTGAGACACAATCTTTTGGCATATTGCAACTTTAAAATTATTTGCAGGACAGATAGCTGACACATTTGTTGTTTGTTTTTTTTTATGAACCATGGTGTTCTTTTGCTCAAGGCATTCCATATAAATTTCAAAGCTCGTAAGATCTGCGATTTTTTTTTTTTAAAAAGGGTTTTTACTCTAAAGTAGATAAAAAAGAAAGACCTTTCAGTGTGCTAATATGGTTGTAAAATAAGACCTTTCAGTGTGCTTCTCATCATATGCCCCTTGACTTTTGTTGTATGGATCCTGTGACAGTTCACATAACCAAATCCCTGTCAGCAGCTGTTCTAAGCAGGATATCGAGAGAGATGCTGGTCCATTCTTATGTTATCCATCAAGCTTTTCTTTGAATGATCCATTCTTCATGCTCCCTCCATTGTACCATGAAGAATGACCAACCCAGCTCAGCAATCACCTCTTTACATCATTGAGGAGTTTTTCCTTTTTGCCAGGCAGAGTGTTGACTTGTAACAGTACAAACTAATTTGTCTTCTTTTGCTGGTATTTGATACCCAGCATTTTTCAGTAGCATTTACTATCAAAGGCTTGGATTCTTATTTCAGCTTCAGCAACTTTTACAACCATATGCGAGTACAGGGACCACTAATGAAGAATACAGTTTTAATTTTTACTGGGACGCTGATGTTACTGATGAGTGCTAATATGGTAGTAAAATAAGACCTCTCAGTGTGATAAAATATGGTAGTAAAATAAGGTCTCTTAGTGTGCTAATATGGTAGCTTTACAGCCTAAGATTTACTGACTTATTTCATCAAATGCAGTGTAGACCTAGTTTATAAAGTATCAGTTCTCTGTGTGGTTTTTTTGTCTTCCTTTGTATGGTTTCTTCCCCTTTCTGTCCTTATTTGGTGGAACATGTGTCTAGTAACCTAAATCTTGTTATACTACTGATTCACAAAGTTTGATTGTTGCTATCAGATATACATTGGCATATCTTCAAATGTTAAGGATGAATACAGTATTTTAGACCCAGTTGCGGCCTACATATTTTTCCAAAATCTAATGCAGACAAAGCCATTGTCCACAGAGGGTCTATTTAAGTTTTCTTCATCTGCACCTGTCTTTGGCAAGGACCTTTCTTTGAGTATCAAATGTATTTCCTGTGACCTTTGTGAGAGCTCTCCAGCTAGCAATCTTCTGATAGCTGCCTACTTCTATGTCAGTGAGAGCAAATCATTGATTAATTTGATCTTGCTATGCTAATATTCAAAGAAATCTGCCTTGATTTAGTTATTTAGAGAAGTTTAATAATTTATGTCTTAAAGATATATTTTATTTTGAACACTTTGTTTGTTTAATGTAAGCATTTTGATTTATTCAGTTGTTTTTTGTTGTTGTTTTTTTTTTGGGGGGGGGGGGGGGGGGGGGGAGAAAGTCTCTTGTTTAAATAGTTACAAAAGAATGTGTTTCCAATCAACTTGAAATTAAGCCGTGTAATTTAATGGTTAGCTATTCATTTTGTATTATTATATTAACAAATAAAACAAAAAAAGAGATGATTGATAAAAACTATTCCAGACGTTAATGGGAAAAGTCAGTCTAACAGTAGGCAGACTAAAAGCAGGATCTAAGTCTTCTTCCAGAAAAAATTCCAATTATGAATCATCACTCAAGAAATCTGACTCTTCTGTCAGTAATAAGTCCAAGGGAAAACACTCTAAAAGTAAGTATAGTTTTAATTTTAAAAACTTTTTTGACACCATTGCAGATGCTCCAGGTTTTTCATGAGTTGGTTAGCCTACTGGCATACAATAGGCTCAAGTTCTATATAAAAAGTTTTGTCCCCATTTATGCCTGAACCATGTTGTGGCAATCAATCTAAACACTGCCCATTGTTGTTAAAGATGATAGTGAATTTCAACAACAAAGTATGTCATTCAAATGTCTATTTTAACCTTGGATATCTTGATGTAATATGGCCATTATGGGGTACCTTTAAAATGCAATATAAAACATTCATAGGTCTGTCTCAACTTTCTTTTTTTTAAAGTATTTCATTGGTTGCCACTGCTATGTTTGGAAAGTGACCTTTGGAAACTCTGAATTTTCTTCCTTTTCAATGGATTATCTGATTTACGACTATAATTGTTGCATATTGTTCAAAAGAAAGATTAAGCATTATGAGTGTGTCTGTAACCTAGTTTTAATGTTAGTCAATATTTGGCCCTCTTCCTACAATCCCATGAAGACTTTTATTTTTCCTTTCAACCATTGTTGTCTGCTGCCATTAGCTGAGAATGTGTGTAGACTAGTAGGTCATCAGGAAAAAAACTTATAAGTAGCCAGGAGAAATTCAAAGAGTGTGAGCAGAACTAAATTAAAATGTAAGGCCAATCTGTCTACTTCAGAGGAATGAACTGAATAGTTGTGTGTCTCCATAGCTGTTAGGATTTATTTCTCACAATTTGTTTCTCACCTTTTTCATATTGTCTTTTTTTTTTTGTTTTGTTTTGTTTTTTCTTCTTTTTTTTTTCTAATCATCTACACTGACTAGAATTAATTACAATGTTTAAACAAAACTCCACTTGTTAAATTTACTGGTTTTAATTACTTATTATTTTTTGCTAAAATCATTTCTTTTCAATTTTGAAAATCTAATATTATTTTTATTCATTTGGAGTTGATCGATGCACCCTTAATTTGATAAGAATCTATTATTTTAGAATAAAGATTTCACCACTTGCTACTTAGAAATGATTAATTTGTATATTTGTGCAGTAACTCAGCTATTTGTTATTTTCAATGTACTGCTACTCTCTGACAAGATCTTGTCTTTTTGTTTTCAAAGCCCACTTCTTATTGTTCTTTGTGAACAAGTGTTCTACCTAATTGTTTCTCCATGCCAACATTATTGTGTATAAATGTATCTGTGTAATTCATATATAGGACATTTAAGAGCATCAATATTACAAGGCAGTAAACATAGCAAACTAGCTATCAGCTATGCAATAAGGAACTTTTTTTCTTGTCAACAACACATTTTTTTTGTTAAAGTCTGAACTATAGTCACATACAATAATTACATTTTTTCCCAATAACAAATTATATAATGCTAGCAATCCTATTGAAGGGATGGCATAGAAGTCTGTCAGTGCATTGTGAACCAATATTTTTCACTTCACAATAAACATCTTATATATATCATTATTGAAACCTGCATTTTTTTTCCTGTTTCTCTCTTTCTTCTCACAGGTTTACCATCCTCCAAAAGCTACTAAAATTCCTCTGACATTTCCTAGAGTTTTTAGTTTTCTACTTAACAAAGAGAATTTATTTAAAATTTTTTCAGTTGTAAATTTTTTTTCTGGTAAATTTTTTTGGCTGTTAAAAATATTTTTAGAAATACACTTTTCAGACAAATTAGAATGTTACTTAATTAGTCTGCTAATTCGGATATAGTCATTGTAAATATTTGAATCAAAGTAGTAAAAATGAGATCAATGTTGTTGGGGGTTTTTTTTCCTGTTTTTTTTTCCAATTTACTTGCATAAATCAAACTTCAGTTTGTGAAGAATTGAATGACATAATTTTGAAGTAAACAACCAACTGAAATATAAGTGAAATTGTGTACATAATCTGATAATGGACATGTGAGAAATAATGTTTTGAAATGGATTTTGAAAACTTTGTTTCACTCTTCTGCAATATAATCTTTAAAATGTTGGTGTCAAATGAATTTCCTCTGTGAAATGTCATGAGTGAATTAGTTGCAAACACAACAGAGGTTGGTTCTTATGACATTTACATCTTTTCTTCTTATTTCTTAATGGTTTTTTTGTGTCTTTGTGATAGAACATCTGTTCATTTGGTTTTGTTGTTGTTTTAAGTTTGGATTTTTGTTTCTTGTGACTGAATGTGAAGCATGGATGTTTAAAGTGTTATTTTTTTTCTTTGAAAAGTAGAAACTTTCAAACTGGTTTTGTCTTTTAGGTTTTTACATTTATTTTCAATTAGTTTCTTTTCAATACCTTTGCTGTGTGCACATTATCCTGCATGCTGCCATTTCTTTTTCCTGTAGCTTTGTTTTTGCACCCAAACATTGCTGTGCATCATTTGATGTTGGAGTTAAGTTCTCAAATTCTGCATGCTACAGAGATGAGGAAATGGCATGCCTTTGTGAACTCCACACTAAGAACTTTTAGACAAATCTGTTCCATCATTTAATTTTTCTTGACTCCAACACTCTTTTTTCTGTATGTTTTTATTGCTATGAAACATTTTGTGATTGTGTTTTAGAGATGATCTAACCATGATTTTGACTTTATTGAGTATTACAAACAGTCATTTCTAGCTGTCATTTGGTAGGAAATCTTTATTACATTTTAGAACTTTCAAAAGTATCACTCCTTAACCTACATTGTTTAGTTTTCCTATTTCTTCTTAGTTGTTATTTACAGTTTCATTGCATACAGAGATTCAAAATGTATGAAAGAAATGTATTTGAATAGGTCCACTTTAGTTTCTCTCTGTTACTATTCTGTAGTTCAATAGCTTTCTCTTTTTTTTTTTTAATTCTTTTAAATTGTTTTTTTTTTTTTTTCTGTTTTAAGCCTTATATAATTCTGAATTAAGTTGGGTTTTTTTGTTTTTTTTACTGTGACTTTATTAGGCAATATTGGGTTCTATTACTTACCTACATATATATTTTTGTATGGGTATTTTATTTTTAGTTTTATATTTTAAAATTTGTTTTCCAATATATTTTTTTTCATCCAAGAAAAATATGAATATAAATTATACTTACTGGGCTTCTCAAATATTTATTCTGAACTCTGGATCAGTCAGTTTAAGTCAGTTAGCAGTAATGAACTTTCAAAAGTAATCCATGTTTTAACTTTAAAAAAACTGTTAAAAAATGTTATCCTAGTTGTCTTTTAAATATATTTTTCCAAATCAGTTCTATACAAAATATTTTCTGTCTTATTGTTCTACAATTGAATGTTTTTGTTATCTGCCTAGATCCAAGTGAAGACCTTAACCATCTCAGAGTTGTTGAGCTAGAACAAGATCTCTCAGGATCTTTTGGCATTAGTGTGGCTGGGGGACTAAATAGCCCCATTGGCGATGCCCCTGTCATCATAGCCACACTGAACCCAACTGGACCTGCAGCAATGTCTGGAAAACTGAGGGTAACTATCTTGGTAGTTATAAGAGCATTGAACATGTACCAACTACTTCAATATATCATATCTCCTAAGCCCAGCAAAAAGATTTGAGCTAGTAATTAAATCTAAACTGTCATTTTAGATAGAAATTACAAGGAAAGGTCATTTAAGTTACTAATTAGAGGGAAAAGTAATTTTAGATAGTAAATACAGGGAAAATAATTTTAGCTAGTAATCACAGGGAAAAGTAATTATTTAACTTTTATTAGTTTTTATTCTAGTGAGGGCACTATTTTTTCAAACTAATTAAAGCAAGCCAAATATATTGTATTAATTATGTTAAAATGGAACTCTTACAGGCTGGAGATAAAATTATCAACATTAATGGCACATCAACAGAAGGGATGACTCATGAACAAGTTATCAGTGCTTTACGAGCAGACACTAAAGTTGTGCTGCATGTAGTCCAGGGTGAGTTGAATGAAGTTATTAAAGCTTAGAACTTTATTTTTTTTTGCCACATTTTTAACGAAATTTTTTTGGACACAAAATTGTGATTGTTTTTAGACTTTTAATTTGATAGAAGCAAAATATTTTTTTAAAACTCAGTTTCATTTTAAAATATGATTTGATTTTATTCTTATGAAATGCTTCAGAAAAATTCTTAAATCTAAGTTAAAACTTGCTTTTCATCTCTTAAGTTTAAAACTAACAAAGATGTGAATGTAATATTTTAGTAATTTGGTTATGTGAACTGTCACAGCACCTTTAGGATGAAAGTTAAGGGACAGATGAGAGTAATTTAACTAGAAAAGATGTGACTGTACTAAAAATGAAATATGATTCTCTTGGAATTCCAGGTGAAGCTGTATCAATAACTGGACAAAGGTCAAGGCATGTGAGTGGTGAAGTTATGGATCCAAAAGACATGAATGTTGAAGTTGAAGAAATGGAGGATGATGGGTAATTTTTTCTTAACTACAAAAATATGTTTAACTCTTATTGATACATAAATTTTAACTGTTTTATACAAAATTGATCAAACTTACCTTTTTTTTTCTATGTTTTAATTCTTGACTTTAGGCAACCACCACAGTTTAAACAAATCACTTTAAATAGAGGTCCAGATGGTCTTGGCTTCTCTATCATAGGAGGTCATGGAAGCCCCCATGGAGACTTACCTATATATGTAAAAAACGTTTTTAATAAGGGAGCTGCATTTGAGGAAGGAAGACTAAGACGTGGGGACCAAATTCTGACTGTTAATGGGCAACCATTGGATGGCCTAACCCATGAAGAAGCTGTGAACATTCTGAAAAACACTAAGGGCACTGTGACCCTTGGTATTCTTTCTTGATATTCAATTGAAAGTTGTGTTGATAAAGAAATGGGAAACGAACAATTAAAGTAAATAGATGCAAAAAACTTTATTTAGTGTTATCACACTTAGGATTGGAATGATGTTTTCATGATTAAATGAACACTAATGGAACATTTTGCTTTTTTTTTTTTAAACAGAAGTGTATTTTCATGATATTTTAAAGGAATGAAACAAAAATGACTTTTAAATTATTTAAACTAATCCATTATATTTTATTGAGATAAAGAGCAAAAGGGCATTTACAAAATTTGACTGCAGAAAAAGAGGGTTTTTTTAATTTGGATAAATTGTGCATGTTCTGTTTTTTTTTATTGTGTGGAGATTTTCTTTGAGAATGTCAAGCGCACACCATAATGTTGAGATGAAGAACTGAATCACTGAAAGTTGAATTCACTTCTAAACACTACATTCCAAATAGTTACTGTCATTACTAGTCAGTTTGATTTGAATCATAATTTATTCAGTTGTGCTGGGTTTTATTTTTTACCTTGTAATTTTTGTGTCAAAAAATGCATTCTTATGGATTTGAATCAATCATTTCTAAAATGGCTGAGTCAACAGAAAACAAATAAACTGTGGGTAAGTTATGTGTAGGACTTTGATGCAGAAAATGCAGTCTATGTAACATTCGCCCATACATTTGAATAATATTGTCTCTAGGATGCTTGCACGACTTAACGACTCTAATGGTTGTCATTATTTCTTGCAACAATTTGTTGTTCCTAGTATGCAAATAGTTTTATTAAAAAAAAGTGATTCAATGGACTGGTATAATTGTTTATATAACCTTTACTATAGGACCTTTTTTTTACATTAGGTTGTGATTTTTTAATTTAAATTCTTTCAATTCCTTGTGCATGAGAAATGTATTTTGTGATTTGAATATTACAATAGTATCACAGCATTCATTTGTACATTTGAGTGTGTACAAATTAATTTGTAGGAATTGTACTTTCTTTTTCTGAGTAACAGTTGTATTTAACAGTTTTGCATTTTGATCCTTGTTAAACAATGGATTGAACAGCAGAAACTCTATTAAGAAACTGAAAACGTGTAATCAAAGTTCATTCGACATTTGTAAATTTTGTTAGTGTTGTCTCTTTCCCTTTTTTTATTTTTAAAATTCTCATTTATTTTTTTCATTGCAAAAGGAAACTTCTCTTATTTCCAAACTTTGAGCCGGAAGCTGTTGTTGTCTTTATTCTGAGGCTGAGATATTTTTTAGTGATCATTTTGATTGGAGTTGTTTTATTTAAGTGAGTGATACTGCTGTACTGTCATAAGCTGACCATTCCTTAAGTTTTGTGTTGAAATAGACTGGAGATTTTTTTTCTGGTGATAGATTTATATGAATTTACATCCTAACTTAACCTAAATGTTTTCTGGGAATAAACTTATAATCTTATCACAGAAACTGTAAATAATGCTAAGTACACAAAAAAATCAATTTTTTTTCAGCTTGATTTGTCCTCTATTAATATTTAAAGCTTTCAATTAAATATATAAATATATGAGATTCAAATAAATCAGTGTAGCTTGTACCTTAATTGCACCACTTGTTAGGGAACCATTTCTGCTGCAGACTATTGATGTTGAAAGGATTTTTTAATAAGACAATCATATTTTCTAATCATGTGGGGTTTTTTCTTCAGGTTATTAAAAAATGTTGATGAAATCATACACAATACCAATTCTTTTTAATGAATCGTATATTCTAAAGATAATTGGAATAATAAATGAAATATTTATAAATTAATTATTATTTGGTAATTTGTGAATTTTTTAATAATTCCCTATTCTGTTGACAATATTAAGATTTTTTGGGTTTAAATAGTGGAAAGAGAGGGATGGAATTGTTAATGGCACAAACTCTATTGGAACAAAATGTAAACTTAACACTTGTTAGCAGAAGGTTAGATTCTGGAATACAATGTCAGTGATTATTTTATTTTTACAGAAGTGAGAGTGAGGTGTTCAATCCAGAGTTTGTTTTTCTTGCAGTTTATAAGACAAATGTGTTTCCAACATAGAACAATGGACCATAATTGGTTACTTCATTTTTAAATATAATCTTTTTTTTTTAACAATTATTTCAGAATTTTTGAAAGACATTTAAAAGAGAAATGTAT
Organism: Biomphalaria pfeifferi; assembly: GCA_030265305.1. NCBI lineage: Eukaryota > Metazoa > Mollusca > Gastropoda > Planorbidae > Biomphalaria > Biomphalaria pfeifferi. The sequence continues at coordinate 8,731,208 of JASAOG010000002.1, read as the reverse complement.
TTCCTACTTTGTCAGAAGACCTCATAGTACCTGATAAAATACTGGAGCAAAGCCTATTCATAATTGATCAATTGTCATGTTTTACCAAAGAATATCAAGTTATGAACATTTAGTTGAATTAATCTTTAGATTTCATAGTCATTCATTATTAGAAGTAATTCCTCATCAACCATTGAAATGTATTACCATTTAGTCTAAGTATTTCTTTGACTCTTAAATATGAAAGGGGTTTTGTTGGATTTTTTTTTCTTCTTTTGCTGGCTGAAATAATGTTGATTTGTATAGATAACATTTAATTGATTACACATATCAACTTTCTTGTACAAATATAAATATTTACTGACTCTTGTATTATTCATGAATAATGTACTCTTTTTGTAGCCTACTCTTATGTACTCTACATTTAAGCAGCAATGGCCCCATAGTTTGACCAGGTGTATTGATTCTCTTATGGCTGCTTTCAGTTGGGGCTTTTTTTTTTTATCTTTAACTTTTTTATATGAAAAAGAATTTAGTCTTGTTTTCCCCCTTCTCTATTTTTGTCTTTAGTTTGTCAAGTTTCTTTGTCTTGTTAGGAAAATAACATGAGTTTCTCTTTGAACATGTGATTGGTTTCAGAATATTACTACCAACCAGATGGAAGGAGTTTTGGTCCCTTTGAAATGATGTAATCAAAACAACTTTGCAAAGCCAATGAACGATGACAGAATAACTACTATCAGAATCAGATCAACATGTTGCTGGTTATCAATTAGTTTTTAGCTATTTATATTATCTTTGAGAATGCTAATATACTTTATGTGTATCTAATATAGACTTTTCCATTGTTTTGTATGTTCCTCCACTTGTTAGGTTTGAATAAACTGTCCAAATCGTCCTCTCTTGTATCAAATGCCATACCTCACATCTATATATAACCTTGGTTTGATGTCACTTTTCATTCTACAGTTGTGGGTTGTTTTTTTCTATAAATTTCTTTAGAAATGAAATAGTTTTATAATAAATATTTTTTCTTTTTGTTTTTAATCCATTTTTTTTTTTTTTTACTTTAATTTCCATCTATTTTATTTGACTAAAGCCATATACTTTCAATGTCTATGATTCAAACCTACCTGGCAAAAACATCAAGAACTATAACTCGTACATGTTTTCATTAACAGCAACTGTGTACTCATTATCATGATTTGTACTGAATACACCAGAATTCTTTGTAGTTTGAGTGTGTGATTTACTTTTTTTTTTTTTACTTTGCTTTCTACATACACAAGTTTCACACTGGTATACACAGGATAGATGCAGTGTGTAAATGTTTCACACTGGTATACACAGGATAGATGCTGTGTGTAAATGTTTGACACTGGTATACACAGGATAGATGCAGTGTGTAAATGTTTCACACTGGTATACTCAGGATAGATGCAGTGTGTAAATGTTTCACACTGGTATACTCAGGATAGATGCAGTGTGTAAATGTTTCACACTGGTATACACAGGATAGATGCAGTGTGTAAATGTTTCACACTGGTATACACAGGATAGATGCAGTGTGTAAATGTTTCACACTGGTATACATAGGATAGATGCAGTGTGTAAATGTTTCACACTGGTATACACAGGATAGATGCAGTGTGTAAATGTTTCACACTGGTATACACAGGATAGATGCAGTGTGTAAATGTTTCACACTGGTATACTCAAGATAGATGCAGTGTGTAAATGTTTCACACTGGTATACACAGGATAGATGCAGTCTGTAAATGTTTCACACTGGTATACTCAAGATAGATGCAGTGTGTAAATGTTTCACACTGGTATACACAGGATAGATGCAGTGTGTAAATGTTTCACACTGGTATACACAGGATAGATGCAGTGTGTAAATGTTTCACACTGGTATACTCAAGATAGATGCAGTGTGTAAATGTTTCACACTGGTATACACAGGATAGATGCAGTGTGTACATGTTTCACACTGGTATACTCAAGATAGATGCAGTGTGTAAATGTTTCACACTGGTATACTCAGGATAGATGCAGTGTGTAAATGTTTCACACTGGTATACTCAGGATTGATGCAGTGTGTAAATGTTTGACACTGGTATACACAGGATAGATGCAGTGTGTAAATGTTTCACACTGGTATACACAGGATAGATGCAGTGTGTAAATGTTTCACACTGGTATACTCAGGATAGTTGCAGTGTGTAAATGTTTCACACTGGTATACTCAAGATAGATGCAGTGTGTAAATGTTTCACACTGGTATACTCAGGATAGATGCAGTGTGTACAAATGTTGTTTCACACTGGTATACTCAGGATAGATGCAATGTTTAAATGTTTCACACTGGTATACTCAGGATAGATGCAGTGTGTACAAATGTTGTTTCACACTGGTATACTCAGGATAGATGCAGTGTGTACAAATGTTGTTTCACACTGGTATACTCAAGATAGATGCAGTGTGTACAAATGTTGTTTCACACTGGTATACTCAGGATAGATGCAGTGTGTAAATGTTTCACACTGGTATACTCAAGATAGATGCAGTGTGTACAAATGTTGTTTCACACTGGTATACTCAGGATAGATGCAGTGTGTAAATGTTTCACACTGGTATACTCAGGATAGATGCAGTGTGTACAAATGTTGTTTCACACTGGTATACTCAGGATAGATGCAGTGTGTACAAATGTTGTTTCACACTGGTATACTCAGGATAGATGCAGTGTGTACAAATGTTGTTTCACACTGGTATACTCAGGACAGATGCAGTGTGTACAAATGTTTCACACTGGTAAACATAGGGTACTATTGTTTCACTTAGATGATAATACATTGGTATAAACACATAGGATGGACAGCAAAATAGTTTCAAGCTGGGGATCAACTGAATTTGTTAATGTACTCATCTAATGAAGTTATCTGATGGTCCTGAGTGTATGGTGAACATGCCCCTAGACATCTGGGTGAGATGTGAATCTATAATATAGTTTATAATAGCTTGGTTACTTTTTTTATTCTCATGTCTTTCATATTTATTTATTTATTTATAATTAAAAATACATTGCTAAATAGGCAGGTAAGTAATATTACAAATAATAATATGATAAAGAGTATGTGTTAAACAAATTCAGAAGTGGCTCGCTAATCGCTATGGATTTTCCCATAGGTCCGCTGTCAGATTGACTTAAAGACACGTGTAGGGCATAAGTAACCTCTGTATTTTATAAGATAAGGTAATTAGGCTTTGACATTTTCAGTAGAAATAGCAGAAGTTAAGAATGAACTACAAACAACATAATACTAGTTGGCAAGGAGGTAATGTCTGATGCCATGCCTCTGGTCAAGGACTTCCTTGAGTGAAGGGACTTGCTGGAAGGATTATCAGCAGTGGTGAGAGCAGGAACTACTGCCTATTAAATCTGGTTTTCAATGTGTAGCATTAGATGTCTACATACAATTTGCATTCTTTTTTTTTTTTATAAGAAAAAAAATTCTTTTTGGTTCACGTTCAGTACTAAATGCTCCTGAAATAAATACGTACTATTTATTCATATTGTATAACTGAAATATAATGAAAGTGTATGTTTGAATGTTGCAAACATTAACTTCCCATGTCACTTTATATACATTATTTTAGCAAATACAATGGAAGTCTTCTACATAGTGTTATAAAAGGAATGTATTATTAGTGAACTTCTTTAGTATACATTCTCGTTGAAATGCTTAGCGTGTGACATGCACCCATCCGCTTTTATTTAACCTTATAATTGGGCGTACTTTACAAGGCCAAAAGTAGTCGATCACTTAACTCAGCGAAATATAAAATATGGTGAAATAATTCAAAAGGGAGTAGCCATGCGATGCTCAACTGTATGTGAGAAAATTTTGAGCTAGCTCAATGCTTACAAATTCATTAATAGTTTTTTTTTTACTAGGATTTTGCTCATGTGGAAGCAGAGTCCCAAAGTTGTGCGATGTCTGGCTTTGTTTCTAGAGCATCTTCTGCTCTCCCGTTAGCCATTTGCCAGGCAGTGTGACGATGATCATTTTCTGAGTTTGATTGCAGACGAATTCTAGCGCGATCACCTGAAGCTGCACCATGTTTGAGATTCTCTTCATTTTTCACTGATTTATAAGATAGACTCACATTGGCAGAGTGATAGGTTGATGAGGAATTTAAATCGGGTAGCCTCATTTCATAAGTTTGAAGAGAAGGAAAAATAAAACCATCTTCGATTGTCAGAGAGTGATTTGATTTCAGTAACATATCCTTATCATAGCCTATCTGCATGATGGAAGATGAAACCGAGGGAAGCTTGTATTCTTCAGACCCTCGACGAGCGATTGCAGACTTCCTCGCCGGAAGTAGATTACGCTTCTTATAAACAGGTGCAGACGAACGTCTTGAAAGGTTGTTGAAATTCAATGGTTTATTGGAAGTTGCACTGGTAATAATAGATCTATTTAAATCCAGCGAATCAGAATTTATTTTGGCAGATGACAATTTCGCTTTGGGTAACGAGTGATTAGACATTACCGACAGTTTTGGTTTTGCGTCTCCATTTATTTTTCTGTTGCATTGAGTAGGCTGACTTATTTGAAGTGGTTTAATGTTTTTTTTAGTATTAAATGTTCCTTTGTGCAATTTGCTATTTGAATTTTGAACCGGTTTGTTATTTTTTGCCAGCATTTTTTCAGATTTACTTCGATTTTTGATTGGAATTTGTACTTCATCCTCAGAATCAATTTCGGTGGAAGATGTCGAATACTCAGATTCACTTTCGCTTTCAGATTCATTTGATTCTGTACTCTCGCTTGATTCGTCTGAGTTAGAAGAATCTGTTGGCCTTGGAGAGATTTCATGAACTTGAACTAAGGAGTCATCGGGCAGAAACTGAACACGTTTTAACAACACAGTTTGTTCAGGGGCAGTCCAACTAGAATGTGTGTCAATGTTCCTATCTGCATTGGGTTGAAGTATTTCACACACTGGCAGAATTGCGTCGCCCATAAAATGAAAACGGGGTTTAACAGCGATAGATATATTTACTTGATCTAGTTTCCAATAAGAACTATGACGTCATCACAGAGTTGTAACTTTTTTATCGATTGTTCTTTAAAATAAGGCATTTTTTTATGTTGGCCTTAGTGTATATTATTCTTATGGATGTTATTCGAACTGTGAAATAGCTTTAATTGATGCAACATTGTTGATTGGAAGACATTCCTGACTAAGTAGACACAACATGCCTATCTATGGCTTAAAGCAGAATACGTGTCGCATAGTTTCGTTTTCTATCCAAGCTTTTACTTGATCACACTGTGAGGTATCTGCATACAAAAATAAAGCATCATTTAGGGCATTATAAACTATCACAGGTATTAAGTATTAATCAACACGGCCTGAGTTTGCTGATTTGTTTTAAAGTGACAGTTTGTACCCCATAAGAGTGGGTCATAAGGTATAATCTAATGTTTGCTGATTTGTTTCAAAATAGGAGAGACATATCTAAGATGCATTTATGATCGACATCCTTTAATTAACTCGAGCAAGGACTTTAATAGGAGTGATTTCGAAAATGTCTATTGATTCGTAAACCGGGTCCGTAGTTTATGGTTCTGTGGTTCTATTAGAATGTTTAGACTCCTAATTATGATGTGAAATCAAATTGTGCCTGCATGTGTTACAAAGCTTATGTATGTCAACGTTTGTCTGTCTGGGAACTCGTGATTTCTCTGACGCAGTCTGTCTGTATCTGTAGGCCTCAAGAATAAAGCAAGAAACATTCGCCCGAAACAAATGCTGGATACTCCCGTGATATAATTGTTCATTTTGTATTTACTGAAACTGTGTGCATATCAGGACCGGCCTTAGGCCACTGCAACCTATGCGGCCGCAGTGGGCCCCGCACTTTCATAGGCTCCGCGCTAATTCTAGTTGTAAATTATTAAATTAAACCATTTCAACTTAATAGGGTTTCCGCTGCCTCTTGATTTTTCCGGAGCTCCTGGAAATCTGAAATTATTAAAATATCTAGAAAACTCAAAAAAAAAAAAAAATGTCCTGAAAATAGACAATATTGTCATATTGGAGTGTCATTCAATATAGAAAACGCCAATCCTTCTCGCGATTAAAAAAACGGCAATGTTAGCTTTCATTTAATAAAAATAATAAAGCGAATTTTAACCAAAACAAGAAGTTCCAGTACTTTATTTACTTTAATAGTCAAAGGCATATAAAAATAGATCTAAATCTATCTCGATCTCTTTAAACAAAATCAAAAGCGATATTTTGCTAGTCGATAGTAAATCTAAAAGGCAGTTCTGAATGTTTATCTGCTTTTTAGTGGAAACCTTTCTTCTATTGTAGATGGTTCGTCAAGTTAATTTGACCGTGAATTTTGTACTAAGTATTGTAATAACTGAAGGGAGGCAACTCAACGAGGCATATGTGTTGCTGCCCTGAGCACAGCATCTTCACCTCGGCTCTAGACTTGGGCGGAAATCGTTCCCTCTCTTTCCCTAATGTCAACATCCTTCCTAGCCTAGTGTCAATAGTACGCACCTTCTGCACTATCTTTGATGGCGGTGTGCATGGCAAGGTTATAACAGTATGAATAAAATGCAAAGACGTATTTATTTTCAAACAAAAAAAAATCTTAATTTTCACTTATTATCCTTTTCCCTATCCAGACTAGACCCCGCGCAATCCGCTTCGCATAGGGCCCTGCAATCTGTAGGACCAGCCCTGGTGCACATTATCGTCAAGTGTCAAAGAAAATGCTTAATTTAGACCCCAAAAAATTCTACTCACATCTCTAGATATAAATGTAAAAGTGAGTGCTTGCTTCATTATCAGTGCGACCAAAATTAATATCAATGAACGAGATTTCACTTTTTAAAAAAGTTAATATTTTGTTAAAAACATTGCAATGAAAGAAAGAAAAAACACACGATACACGAACTGCAGATAAACACTACATCTATAGAACAAGTGAAGGCATATAAATATCTAGGCGTCATCATGGATAACAAGCTTTCGTGGAAGACAACCTTGGAATTCTGACAAAGAAAACAGCCCAGCGACTTTTTTTCTATACAAACTCAACTTTTTGAACAAAAATGCCTGAGAAAAATCGAAAAAATTTTGGAAGTCAACGGCCACCCGGTCCATCAAAACTACGTCAGGTCGTCGCGAAATGGGCGACTGCTGTCAATCAAAACAAGAACAGCGGTACAAAAACTCGTTCGTACTTTACTCGGTCAGACTACATCAACGCCACTCGTTGATCAGGAAACATGAAAAGGACCAAGATGCCTGTGTGTAGTCGCTGAATGAACTCTTTATTTATGTTGTGTCCTATTTAGGCCCTACGTGCATGTAGGCTATGTTTCTGTTGTGTTGTCTTTCTATTTAGGCCCTACGTGCATGTAGGCTATGTTTCTGTTGTGTTGTCTTTCTATTTAGGCCCTACGTGTATGTTTCTGTTGTGTTGTCTTTATATGAGAAAAGAGTCCTTGTAATTACAACACATTCCCATAAGGATCAATAACGCAGTTTTAGTCTTAGTCAAAACAAACAACTTAAAATATAGAGGAATAGGTTTACACCAAGTGCGATTGCATTAGAATCCTACTAGATTTGACATTAGGTTACTAGATCAATATAAACACTTGTAAATATTTTTAGGACTATTATTCTGGGTGAACTGACTAGCAAGAGATAATGCTAGAAACAGACAAGTGGGAAAAAATATACAAATTTAAAGAAAAAAAAACAGTCTGAGACAGCAGCATGTTAGCTCCGCGGTCGATGGAAAGAAATTAAGAGAGAGAGAGAAATTGTGAGAGGTTAAAGAAGACATCTAGCCTACCTTATGCCTAACTGGCTGTAGGCCCTACTATTTCATAGCCGTGATCAACTAAATATCGATTACGATAATTCATTCACTCGCTATTTTCGCTGCTTACGTTTGAGTAAATATGAATAGATTCTATTTCACTTTGTTAGTCTGACATTGAAAATGTTTTCTTTGAATACGTTGATTGAAATTTTTTTAGCTTAGCTCGTAGTCCTAATGTTCATCTAGGTAATTAAAGCAACGATGAAATCAGATTAAATCTACTAGATCTATAAGTCAACAGCAGTTGAAATCAGGCTCTACAGCCATTAAATAGCCATAGGTTTGATTGAAGCCCACGGTGGCTCATCGTACTGAAACACTTTTTTTCACAGCAGCTCCAGCCTAAATAGTTTACAACGTCTAGACTAGATCTTATCTTATATAATACAGGCGTTACTTCCATAGATTGATCTGTGTACAAAATAGGACTTGTTAAGATTGATGGAAATGTGATTCTACCAACTACATATGTGTACATCAATCTAATTAGCCGATAAAAAAAAAGTTTGATTACAATACCTCTATTCCAGCGGTTCTCAACCTGTGGTCAGCGGACCACTAGTGGTCTTATAGTAAACGCTGTGGTCCGCGGACATTTGCCTGGTGGTCCGCGAGCAAAACCCGAATCGCATGCTTTTTTAAAAAAATAAAAAATATGAAAAATAATAGAATTAAAGACAGGAAAAAGAATATATGAAGTCAGTTTTAAAATTATTGATTTTAAATCGCTAGATGGCGATAGCGCAAAAGTGCATTTACTATAAGTTTTAGTTACACCGGAAATCAGATGGGCTATGGCGTCTTCCCGTTTATATTGACATTCAAAAATACGCTTTTTTATTTGAAAACTAATCAAAATAATTAAATTGATTGAACACATGGATAAATTTTTAATAAAGAAAGCAACCGAACATAAGGACAACGATGATGATTTCTCTGACTCATCTTCACAACCTGAGTGTGAATCAAATGCAGTTCCGGAGAAAAAAAGACGAACTCCCATACGACGGTATGATGAAAAGTATTTGCGCTTTGGGTTTATATGCGTCTTAGTAAATAATCAACCCAGACCACAGTGTGTAATATGTTCACAAATTCTTGCAAATGAAGCGATGAAACCTGCGAAACTCCGAAGACATCTTAAAACGAATCATACTGACTGCTCGGAGAAACCATTGGAATATTTTATGCGCAAGAAACATTCACTTGGTATTCAGAAGTCTTGCATACTCCAAGCAACTAAAGTCAATGAGAAGGCTTTAAGAGCATCATTTTTAGTGGCTATCCGAGTTGCACAGGCCAAAAAGCCTCACACAATTGCAGAAACTCTGATAATGCCTGCTGCTATAGATATGTGTCGAGAGATGTTTGGTGATGCCTTGGCAAGTAAACTGAAAACAATTCCACTTTCAAACGACACAATTCAACGACGTATAGCTTTGGCGGCAGCTGACGTTGAAGAACAGTTGATTTCAAGGCTGCAAGATTCTAAACAATTTGCTATTCACTTGGACGAATCAGCGGATGTTTCCGGCCAGGCACAATTAATGGCTTATGTCAGATATATCTGGATGGATGAAGTTGAAGAAGATTTTTTGTTTTGTAAAGCTTGTCCAGGTCACACAACAAGTGCAGAACTTTTTGCTATCCTTGATAATTTTATGGCAGCCAATGGCATCGAATGGACCTGGTGTATCGGAGTGTGCACGGATGGTGCTGCAGCAATGACTGGAAAACGAACAGGCTTGTGGGAACGTGTGCGTTCTAATGTGCCAACTTCCATATTTACGCACTGTATGATTCATCGGGAAAGTCTTGCGAGTAAAAGAATGAACGCGGACTTGAAATCTATTTTTGATCAGGCCATAAAAATTGTTAATTTCATCAAGGCTTCATCAATTGAATTCTCGTCTCTTTGCTTCATTATGTTCGAATATGGATTTTGATCATGAGCAGTTACTGATGCACACTGAAGTTCGCTGGTTATCAAGGGAAAAAGTGTTTAACAGACTGTTTGAATTACGTGATGCTGTGCGAGAGTTTCTTGTTAGTAAAAATTCACAGCTTGTTGTTCATTTGAATGAAAATTCATGGGTTGCTGTTCTGGCTTACTTGGCTGACATTTTTGAACAGCTGAATAAACTCAATTCATCTCTGCAAGGGAAGCACACAAACTTAATTACACTCAGTGATAAAGTGTCTGCTTTTACGAAAAAACTTGCTCGTGGAAGACAAGATTATTTCATGGTAACTTTGAAATGTTTGATCTATTGCATGAATTCACCGAGAAACCAGAAAATGCTGAAATCAACAAGCTCGAGTTTGTGAAATTGATTTCTGAACATGCTCAATCATTGCTGGATCAATTTAACTTCTACTTTGGTGATTTGAACGTTGAGAGTTTTTCGTGGGTTTCCAGTCCGTTTCTTGCACACATTGATTCATTAAATTTACCACCATCGGAATTAATCCAATTCATTGAACTGACCAGTGATACTACGTTGAAGATGATGCATCCGAGAGTGAGCTTGATGAAGTTTTGAACACAAGCTTCGCAGAAAGCTTTCAAAATAATTTTAGTCTTTGCAACATCATATCTTTGTGAATGTGGATTTTCTGCACTGGTTACAATTAAAACAAAATATCGTTCACGGCTTGAAGTCGAAGATGAACTCCGACTGAGTCTTTCAAGCATTACACCTAGTTTGGACAAGCTGTGCTCAAATTTGCAAGCTCAAGGCTCGCACTAAAATTAAATGTAGCAGTGTTTCTAATCCGAACTATTGTTAGCAGTAAGACAGATATTTGTTCATTACAAAAGGATGAAAAGGTTGAAACATTATTAAAATATATAATAAATGATTTTAAATATCAACTTTATATTTTTTTTATAAAACTATATAAATTTCTAGTGTGCCAGTAGCAAAATTTTTAGTAGTGGTCCGTGGCTGAGACACACATTTTTAAGTGGTCCTTGAATCTCAAAACGTTGAGAACCGCTGCTCTATTCAACTCAAATCTTCGTGGAAACAGTGTGGGCTCAAAACCTGCCTGGAAACGATCTTAAAAAAAAAAAAGTAAAAACACCCATTCCTGGTTCGCGAGGCTAGAGATAGCTTTGAAGATAGGCTTGCCCCACATTGGGGCAGAGAATCTATCTGAAAAGTGAATGATTAAAATGTTGCTCTTATTATCGGTGGTGCGAATCAAGCGCTATAGGCCTATCTACAAAATCAAGGCGTATAGATCTTAGCAATGTCTGTGATTTGATCAAGACATCTTTAAAATTATGAAAGTAAACTTTAAAAAAAAGCTGCTTATCTTTAAACTTAAGATCTCTATACAACGCTAGTGTGTGCAATCTGTGGGACTTAGTATTGCACTAGAACGTCTATTAGCCTAAATAGTGTAGGCCTATACTCTAAGCAATCACACTGGAAAACAAAACCTGCGTTTCACACACAACCTCCTTTTGATCGCAGAAATTTAAATGTTTTGATTAAGTTTAATGAATACGCCAGGTGCCTTCTGTATGCTATAATGAGGTTTACGTTTACTATAGCCTAATAATAATAAATAATATATATCAATAATTTACTCACAAAAAGCGATGCAGAAGTGCACCAATGTGTGGTCTCAATGGGCCATCTGTTCTACTAGTTTTAACCTACCAGACCAAAACTTGCAAGTCTAATCCACAAATGCAGTGATCAATAGATCCACTAGCAGTTTCGTATAATGGGTCCCGTGAAGATAAGCAGTGCACTAGCCCACGTTGGTAGCGTCTGAGGTGAAGTGGAAGTTGTGTTGACTAAATCTACAAACACAAATTTCAAGAATTCAATACCAGCAATACCATATCAATTTTGTTTCCCCTCTAGCATAGAATACAGTGTCGTTACGTGAGGCTATAAAAGTTATATTGACTATATAGACGTAGGTGAAGAAAAAAAAATTGGGGGTTGGGGGCAACTGTCCTAACACTCGCCTATTTTAAAAAAAGACCTCTACGAGAATAAAATACACTCCCCCTCCCCTAAACTTTGGGAAACACTGTTCTGGAGAATTATAAGCAAAGTGACACCACGTGACCTAAACAGAGAAACATCTAAAATATAAAAAATACTTTTGTAATAACAAAGCTTATAATAAGTTTAACTGAATCAATTATTTCGATTCAATTGTTTAATTAAGTTGTAATAGATAAAGAATTACAATAAATTTGTGCAGTTGGAAATATATTTTACAAAGATTTAGGTATATCAAATCACTATGTTTGTCTGTTAGGTCAAAATTTTGAACACGTTATTTTTTCCAACATCTATTCATGGGTTAAGCTGTAACTTTACATTGTTGTTCCTAACAAGATATGAATCAATTTTTTAAAATTCAATTCATTATTTTGTTTGATATAGAAAAAGTGAAATTAATTCTTTCTGTCTGGGTGGAATGTTTTAGGCCTACTAATGTCTCTCACTCCCCACACTCGGATCAATTTTAAACTTTGCAGAATTGTCGGCGACAACACGTGTATTATTTAAAAAAAACAACGAATTAGTCATAATCAATTAGTCGTAGTTATTCTGTTAATACACAGATAATGTACTAAGCTTAGTCTTTTTAAAAAAGCTCTAATAAAATACTCAGAAAGACATAAATATAAAGGCACATGCCTCGTTACATATGCTAGGACAAATTTGTACAAATGCTTCTTCTTCCCTAGTGCTATTAGAGCATGGAATGGGTTGCCTGGGCCAGCCAGGAAGATAAGATCTAGATTGGGTAGTGAATATAGGTCGTTCGCTAAAAAAATTAATGTAACGTAATAGTCTATAAAATCCTCTACTCAAGTAGGCTACTTGAATACAGGACCGGCCTTACATAATTGGAGGCCCTAGATGAAGTGAATTTGGTGGCTTTAAATTAAATAGGAAAATAAAAAAAAAGGGTGATTAAATAAAATTAAACATGTTATTTAAAACCAACAACAACTTTGTTCATAAGTTTCGCTATTTCTTATCTAAAAAAAATCGTTCAGAGTTCTGTTTGAGGCCCCAACCATTTTGATTTGACCAAGGCATTAAATAGGCCTATCTTATTAGTGGTTAGCACGTCGACCTTTCATGGTGGAGGCTCGAGCACCTTATTGTAATTTTAATAACTTTTGAAAAGGCGGAACTAAAACCTTCTCCCATATATAGATGAAAGTTTCGCTAATCGAAAATGACCTGCTAACTATTGTTAATATATCGCCATATTACAAGGTCTTCGGGACTAGCAAAGACCTTAATTCAGGCAACAGTATCAGGAGAAAGAAGAAAATGCAGAGAGCGATGGGAAAACAACATAAAAGAATATGGACGGGCCTGCCATTGAAGGAGGTTCGATCCAAGCAAAAAGAAAGAGAGGAATGGAGAAAGATGGTTGACAAATCTTGTGTAGTGACCCAACGATTCAACAGACCAAGGGCAAGGGATAGGTGAAGGCGAAGGTGATTATTGTTAGTCTAGATTCTAGATCTATTAGTATACCGATCTATTAAACATGACTTATTCAATTATTTTTTTTGCAATTTCATTCAATAAATGCTTTTTTAAGTACTTAAACTCGTTTGTTTGTTTTTGTTTTACCAAAATGCTATTGAATAGGTCTGTACTACTTCTAAGCCATTACTAGGTCTATATAGATTCTATAGTTGACAACGCTAAGAAAATCGGGATAGTTAGTAATCCTATTTTAGACTGCGACTTTTAATTTTGGAATGCTTTAAAATGGCGTCAAAGTGACTGAATGAATTTTCATAAACATAAGACATAAACGATATATTTTATAGATCTTGTCTAGATATAGAGAGCTCCAAGACCTAGAGTCTATGAGTCTAGAGTAGATCTATATGGTTCACACATAGACCTCTAGTGAGTAGATCTAGATTTTACCATCTAATGATCTATCATCTAGCAATCTAAATTAAATAAATTTATAAATCTTATCAATCTAGCTTGCTTTTAATACTTTTATTTTATAATCTAATTATAATAAAAAAATTATTATAAATCTACTTAAACTACTTTACTTTTACTAAAAGTAAAAGACTAATTAAGACTAAGAGAAAGAGTACTAAGAATAAAGTCACTGAAGTGATTAGATCTAAGTACTAAGTCAAGTTTACTTTTTTTTTTAACTTTTTAGTTTAACTTTACTTACTACATCTAGATCTAGAAAATTAATATTATCAGCTATTCTAGAGTAGATTAGAGCTTTCTAGAGTCTCTAGACCAGTGTTTCTCAAAAACTTTGTGGCACACCACGAAGAGCAACAGTTATTTTATAATAAAAAAGATTTTACCTGTTTTTAAGTATTGCATTTAATGATTTTAATGTGAAGGGTGTGCCTGTTTTTGAGAGCAAATGCGATCTAATCGTCTATTGTAAGAAGTCTATTTTTTAGACTTGATTTCAGTCAGTGCTGAAAATCCAAACTCACAAAACCATGATGATGCAAATGGAAGAATTATTTTGATCGCTTTGATTGCAGGATATAACTTGTTGATTGAAATCCAAAAGACATCTAGGCTTTTCTCAGCAAATTTTGACTTAAAAACTGCATCGTTTTTTTAAATCTATGAGCTGTTCTGCTTATTCAGTTGTCAGATTTGTAGCTTCATTGTTTCCAAATGGATAGCTGACCCATCCATATTCATTACTTCCAACTTTTGGAAAGTAATGCTGCAATGCTGACTGCAGGTGTGTCAAAATGTCCAGAATTTCGGGTGTGATTTCTTTATTTGAAGCACATTCATTGTAAGTAGGAAAGCAGTCGAAGACTCCTTTTGAGATCTTACTTTGCCACAAAGACAATTTTTCACCAAATGACTTCAGTTTTGAGGATGCAGTGATGATGATTTCCGATGGTCCTTGAAGACTTAAATTCAATGAATTTAATTTGTCAAATAAATCAGAGAGAAATATCACCTTAACCCACCAGATCTCTTCATAAATAGAAAATCCAAAGTCTTTTTTTTAAGCCTGCAAGAATGAAATCAGCTCAGCCTTGAGTTGGACGACACGCTTCAACACTTTTCCCCTGGAGAGCCAATGAACGTTGGTGTGATACAGGAAACATTTGTAGTCTGAATCCATTGCTTCACAGAGCTGAGAGAAAAGTCGGGATGCAAGCGGTCGAGATTTGATGAAGTTTACAACTTCAATCACTTGATCCAGAACAGACATAAAATCTTTCGGCAAAGACTTGAAGGCAAGAGCTTCTCTGTGGATCATGCAGTGAACAACTAATATATTTGGATTTTCTTGACGCACAAGAGTGACGAATCCCTTTCTATTTCCCTGCATGGAAGGACAGTCATCGTTGCAAATGCTGACACAGTTTTTCCTCTGTAGTTTGAAGAGCAAAATGTTTTCGATCACCACTTTGAAAATATCTTCGCCTTTGGTCGTAGTTGGTAAGTCTTTGCAAAATAAGAATTCGTTGACGTATTTTTCATCGTTTATGAACCGAATAAAAGCTAGCAGCTGGGCTTTGCAGCTAACATCCGTGGATTCATCAACTTTAAGAGACCACAACAGAGACACTTCATCGTCAGTCATGTCGAAGTGTTTGCAGATTTGATCTTGTAAATCTGAGGATAAGTCTTCAATTCTGCGTGAGATAGTATCATTTGACAAAGGAACTTTTTTGGCGGCATCGGGTCCAAGGATAGTTTCAAAAACTATTGCTAAAGCTGGTGCAATGATTGATTCATCCTCTGTGTGTGCTTTCTTGCGTTTTGCTAATAACTGAGCAACCTTATAACTTGCAATCAATCCCTTTTCTGGCAGCTTTAGTTAGTTCGTAAGTTTCTTAGCTTGTTTATTTTGTTGAGCGTTGATGTTTTCGAAGTATTCCTTCGGTTGTGCTTTTACAGATGGATGTTTTGTTTCCAAGTGTCTCTTCAATTTGTTTGGAACAATCGCCTCATTCGACAGAGTTGCATTGCAGATCAGACAAAATGGCAATGTAGAATTTTCATGTCCAGAAAATATGAAACCATATCCGATGTAATCTTCTTTGATTTGGTTCCTTGCTTTTCATTGAACGCTTTCACAGTTTCATTCTTGCTAACATATTTCTCCATGGATAACAATGAATAAGCTTATTGATAATTTGTTATTATTAGCATACACCTAAACAATTTACATGAAACACATCACTTATTATTATTGTTACCAATTCAAGAACTGATGTGAGTCTGCTAAGGCGGCCTACATTTGAGTCTTTATAATAATATATGTATAGCTGAATAGCTAACACCCCTTTTCGTCAATATGGAGCGATCCACTACTATTACTGGTCATTGCTAGTGGGGATGTCCTCGCAACGTAAAATAAAAATATAATAGTAGGCAGGCCTGTGTAACGCTGCACGTGTGGCGTTCTGAAAACTCCCGCGGCACACCTGCAAATCGCGGCACACAGTTTGAGAA
Organism: Biomphalaria pfeifferi; assembly: GCA_030265305.1. NCBI lineage: Eukaryota > Metazoa > Mollusca > Gastropoda > Planorbidae > Biomphalaria > Biomphalaria pfeifferi. Next base: position 8,714,819 of record JASAOG010000002.1, on the reverse strand, counting down.
ACACTTCTCTAGACTGTAGACTATCATATAAATCTAATAATTATTATAATAATAATAGATCTACTAGTAATCATCTAGACATCTAAATGATAAAAATCTAAAACTAGACTACAAATAGTAATTATAGTACAAACAGTCTTGAGTCTAAAGTGACTACTTTACTTTAAATCTATAATATCATAGATCTAAATCTTAGACTTATTATTTACATATAAACTTCAAAAGAAGAAGATGATTCTAAGACCATCTCCTACTACAAGTATTATTCATTTCATGTGTCATAAATCTAGATCTATCATAGTATTACTAGTCTATAGTAATACATAGATCTAGATGTAGTAATAGACTTAGAATGTCAAGATAGTTTAGCTAGATCTTACTGCCTGTCACCCTGTGTCTCTGGAATCTGAAGGAAGGTTTTTGCAAGCCTTGAGGACCTAGTGAGGCTTGTGATATGGCCATCAAGTTTTAATTTGTGTTTTTTTACAGTGTTCAGAAGATCTAGGTGGTTGTAAAAGATTGGACAGTGTTTTCTATTCACATAGATTCTGAACAAATAATTGTACTAAGAACATCTAATATCTTGTTCACTTTGATTCAATAGAAAGGCCTCACTTTGTTGTTTTTTTTCTGCTGACCTTGAATCCATAAATTCTGTAATAAAAAAAACAAAAAATTTTAAACTGCTCAATTTCTTAATGTTTTATTTTTTTTTCAGGTTTAATTAAAAACAAAACTTTCTGAAGACACTTAAAATGGATTATTCTGCTGATAATGTAGAACAGGTAAGTATTGTTATGACATGATTAGGATTTAGTTATTTCTTTCGGAATTAGGGGAATAGTTTTACTTAGCGACAATGGCGTAAAGTTTGTTAAAAAGTAAGAACGCTCTGGGATTTGATAGAGACAAGATGCTTTTCCTATCACAGCAAGAATAAGAAGTAGTTTACTGACATAGTTGACATCGGACGATTCCCTTCTTGATCATTAAACATATTTGTTGACCAACATCAGCGTCGACTACATGTCTTGATTGTTTCTGCCTTTTGCCAGTGTTCCTGATTTAGTTGAAGGTTACCTCCTGTTTATTTCATTGTTTGCATTCGACACTGCGGAAGAGCCTTAACAGTATTCATGAGATTTTGATAGTGGTTAAATGTATCTTGTTTTTATAAAGTAGTTTTCTAGCATTAGGCTCTCCACTTTTTTTTTTATGATTTACAATCTATTATTCATTGTACTAATCATCATTTGACCATTGCTTTCCTTGAATCAATTCAGGCGGTCAAACAGTTCTATTTGAACCCAAGCTTACAGAGTGAAGTTCACTTTTGGTTGACTGGTGCCCAGATATCGCCTGATGCATGGTCTTTTTGCTGGGACTTGATGTCTCCAAACAAGGTCAGAGTTCAAACTAATTTTCTTTCTTACTGATGATTTGGATCATATTTTTTTTTTTTTTTATGATGCTTTCAGTTTTTTAAATTTTTAGTGCAAGTTTAGTATTTTTTTAAATATTAAATATAGAGTTCATCCAATGTTTAAACTTGAAAATATCAAACTACCAAATATGTATGTGTTTGTGTATATCGGTAGAGGCATACTTTAAAATAAATTAATTTTTAGTTGTTGAAAACTACATTGTTCCTAAATCTTCTTGTTCTAGCTTTATTGCTATTTAGTTACAACTAAACCACCAGTTCATGTTGTTATTTGTTGTTGTTGATGTTTTCCAACCAGATTTTCAACTTTTTTAAAAATTTTATTTCAAAGGGTATTGAAGTACAATATTATGGAGCCAGTTGTTTGCATGTTAAAGTTGTCAGATTCTGGTAAACTATCAAGCATTTGTTCTTAACTTACTTAGTCATAGTAGTGATTATATTTAGTGGTTTTTATGGCTTTATTTCTGAAGGTTCATTTTTTTTTTTTTTTGGTGGTTTTCTTTCAGGCATGAAATTCCCCCTGAGCAGTATGAGTCATTAAAGTCAAAACTTCTTCAGATGATAGTGCAATTTGCATCAGGTCCAAAGATTATTCTGACCAGGTTGTGTGTAGGGGTGAGTATTGAAATAAATACAACTACTTGAACTGGCCTATTTGTATTTTGATCCAATCATCAAGAATGCTAACCAAAAATCAATTTTAGAAAGAATCAGATTAAATTGTACTTTCTCGCTAACAAATGCATATAAAAGAATAATATTTATTTGAATGATAAAGCTTTAACTTAAACAATAAGTACTTTGGAGTTAAATGATAAATCACTTAATTCCTTGCAATGGAATACAACATTGTATATATATATATATATATAGATATATACATATATATATCATGCTTGGGTTTCTCATTGTTATCTCATATAGTCTTCAATTTTCTTATTTTTTGACTTCCTTCCACCTCTAATTTTAAATCCAATCTTTTAATACCATTCTCCAAACTATTGAATACTTTCAAAGCAAAGACAAAGTAGTTATTCAAAGTTTAATAATTAATACTTCAATAAAAAAAACTTAAATAAACAACATTCTTTATTATCAGAATTATATCAGCATTGAATATAAATGGTTACCTGAACAGGCTAACATGAAATTCAGTCTGTTAGCAGAATGCCAAGATAACACGTGTGGATAGACCTTGGATGTTTCCATCTATTTTTTTTTATTTCTGACAACTCTTTAAATTATAAGATATGAAAAAAAAATGATTACAATACCCATTTATTGTGTAAATATTGTATTGACCTTTATATTTTTTCTTGTAGTTGTCTGCTTTAGTCTTGCAGCTATTACCAGACAAATGGCCTGATGCTATCCAGAATCTAATCTCAACATTCCAACAAGAAGGATTTGCTGCTTTACCTGTAATTATAGCTTTGTTGTTATTGAAGTTATTAGGAGCTATAGCAATTTTAATGTATTCAATGTGACTGTTAGTGCTTATGTCTAATGTTATACTGTAAACATGTTTAGATAGTGAAGATTAACCATTTACTGTAAATGTTATGAGAAACAAATCATGTTGTTTTCAGACAGTTACAAGGTGCCAGATATTACTTGAAGTACTTACAGTCTTACCAGAAGAGGTCAGTATAATACTATTATGTTTCTTTATAGGCTTTTTACAGAAAATTTTTTTGTAGTTTTATTGATATTAGATGTCAGCAGTGATTTATGTATAGGCTTTATTTATAACATGGTGAATGGACATTTTTTCAACACTGTTACTAAATCTAATAATTTTTTTAGCTTTAAAGATATCTGAAAACTAACTCTTCACATTTATGATCACTTTCAAAAAGTTGAGTTGTTTTTTTCTGTTGGGAATTATTTCTTGAAACTATAAAGTTTGAGTACTATTAATTTCTCTTCATTTAAACAGCTTAGGGTGCTTAAGTAGTTCTAAGCAAGTAGTTTCCAAAGAAAACACTTTTCCCTTATTAAAAGACATTTTAGGCTGGCACTTCTATCCTAAAATTATTCTGTAATAACTTAAGAAGGTAATGTACAAGCTTGCACCACAGATTGATTAAACTGGAGATCATTGGATAAGGCAGTTCCTTAAATTCAACAAGATGTATTTTCTAAACTGCTGTCTTTTCATATCCAGTGCCCAAGTCATTTGTTTACAAAACTACAGTTGTGTCTCTTTCTTTGTGTCCTAAGTTTTTGTGCTGAAAATTAGAAAGGTAGTCAACAGTATTGTGATTTAAGGTGGGGGTAGCTTATGGTTTATTCTTTGCCATGTACATATCTCTCTAAAGAGTAGTTACAGTGATTCATCGAGAAGTAGACTTTAACCTAGTCAAATTGTGTGTATTCATTCTCCTCTTTATCTAAGCCCCTTTCAGGAATACTATACTATGCAGGTCAGCCAAGTCCTTCCAACAAATATCTCTTTACTCATTCTCTTAGGAAACAGAACTCTTTAAAATATAGAGGCAATTTTTTATATTCACTATGTGCGTCTTCTCAGCATAATTTCTTTGACCAATCATGAGAGCTTTAAGCCTGTTTTAGTCTTTTTTTTAATGTTCAATTTTTCAAAGTCACTGCAGTTTTATTAAAATATGTGCACATTTTATTATTATCTAATTATTTTACTAATTTGTAGTCAACCTTTTAAAATTAAATTACAATCAGTTTACTAAGCTTATTTTAGACCATACAATAGACAATCACTAAACATACAATAAGTTTTATAGCTATAGTCTTAGCAGTCATAATAATGAGCTTCTTATCACAAAGACTTCACTTGATGAATAGACATGTACAAGAACTGTAGTACAAATCTTGAGGTGCTTTTGTTAGCACAGTATTCTATTGTATTCTATTGTGCTTATTCTAAAATATTTAGTTTTGACATTGTATATATTTTTATTAGTAGCTTGGTTTTAGACTTTTTACTTCTCAGTTGTTGTTTTTTAAATATATTTCTGCTTTTTTCCCCTATCCCCTTTTTTTTCCTGTTTAGTTTTTCAGTACCAATCTTTCTCAGCAAAGGAGGATTGTTTTGAGGCAAGAACTAACCAAAGGGCTTGATCATGGTAAATTTTATCACTCTTTGGAAAACAGTTGTAAAACAGAAGAGATTGAACTATTTAGATCTTGCAGTTATAAACATTTACTGTTCTTGCTCAATTGATAAGCCTTTCCAAGAAATCTTTTTTTGAGTTCAAGAACATTTTACATTTTCTAATTATTAAGAAAATGAAATTCAAGATGTAAAATAATTTTAAATACCTAATATGTAAATATTTGCTGACATTAGCCATTTCATTTACCCCACTAAAAACAACATTTATTTCAAGTAATTGCTTCATATTTGGTGCCTGTAGTTATAGATAAGCAGGAGATAATCAACCAGTTATTATTCAACTGCAACTAGTGATTAAATATTTATTTAAAATAGTAGTATACTTTTGGGTTTTATTTTGGAGTTGTAAATGTGTATGTTAGTCTAAACTAATTCTGTTGATTGTGAACTAGCAACTATAAATTACAGCTCTTCCTTCAAGAAATATTTGTTCCTTCAAGAAATATTTGTTCATGTTGACCTTGTTGTCCATGTACTTAAAGTCTACCAAGTCTGGGGTGGCTAAATTTGTGTTTCCCGTGCATGAATTTAGGTTTCACTCCTAATTCAAAATGTGCCACACAACTTGTACCCCTGTTCAGCCCTTTAAAGTATGGTAGTTTAGACATGTTTGACATATGTAGCATTTGTAGAGGAAGGAATGTCTCAAACACATGAAGTAAAACATTACTTACTTTATTGACATTTCTAAATTTGCATTGATAATTTTAATTAATGTACTGCAAATAATGTATTAACTCTGTTAGAAGTTTTAGATAAAAAATTATTTCACAAACAGGCAAGATAAGATTTTTTACTTTGCTTTGCATTAACCCAATTTTTTAAATATTAGAAGCTTAATTCAGATTGTTACTAATCTGCAAACACATATTCCTATGACTTTATTTAAGTCTACCAATGTCAACTATCAAAACATTTTTAGAATTTGATTGATTATATACAACTGACGTGTTCTATAAAAGTACATTAAGGGTGATCACTATAACTGATGGTTTCTAATTGGTTACAAATGAAATATATTTTAATTATTGCTATTAGCCATCAGTTTCATTTCAAATTCTCCATGGATTGAACTCCTCAGTAATTCCATTACTACAGTCACTTCTCACTGATGAGAGCCCTTTAGAAGTTTATCAGAGTGCTCTTAAGGCATTTTCTCGCTGGGTTGACTTTGGATTGGCAATAGACAGAGCTGAGCCTATCATTCATCAGGTAACTTTATCCCATGTTTGCCATTAGCCAAAAAAAAAATTTTATAGAGGACTAGAGGAATATCAAACTTGTTGTCAATAATGTTATAAATCTTTGTTTTTAGGTTTTCACATCCATGCGCAATCCACATTTATTTGATATAGCATGTGACACTTTAGTCAGTGTATTCTCACACCCTGAAGCTTATAAGTAAGTGAAAGTTGAAACATATGTTGTTTTTTAATAATTATCAAGTGAATGTTAATATGAGGAGGGAATTCAATTGTATTCTAAAGTTAAAAAGTGGCTAAATTACTTGTGACACAAATTGTAAATAGATGGAATGTATGTGAAATGTCAGGGGATTGAGACTTGTAACATTAATGTAGTTGCTTGTCTAACATGTTTACCTAATGGACATATTTGGCTTTTCTTCTTATTCTCTAGTTCCATCATAAGAGTTGGTAACAATTTTTTTTTACTGAAATAAATACTGAAATGCAACTGACATGATTTAAAAATAAAATGAAATGTAAAGATAATTTAATACAAACATGTCATCCCCTGAAATATTTCACTCTTCCTTAATTTAATCTTTGGATGTTGCAGTATAATCATCATGAATGATTAATGAAAATTTTTTTCTGGATTAAATTGATAAGTTCAGAGTAAAAATATTTTTGTATTTAGATTTATAAGGGATTTTTAAAATGTTTATAACTTCTTGCCAATACTCCTTAATCCGTATTTAAAGTCACATATACTTTTTGTACCTTTGTAAATTTATCATTAAATTTGTTGAATCTCAATTTTTTTGTCTGTAACTGTTTGATGCCATGAATGTGCTTTCAGTCTCTGAACATTAGTTCCCCCTTTATTTTGGTTGTCTATAAAAATAAACATATTTTTTCTTTATCATTTGTTACTTTATGACCATATCTGTAATTTTTTTTTTTTGGTTTTGATTTTAGATATCCTGTAACAATCCAGAGAATCCTATCAGAAATTTTAGCCTTGCATGACTTATTGTCTGGTGCCATACAAGATGAAGATAAGGTTTGTTTTACTTGAAGTGAATGACTGCATATTGTTTCTTGTAACCATAATTGCTCATATTACTGGAGAAACAACATTAAGAAGTTTTTGTTGTTCTCAAGAGTACAAATGTACAAAGCAAGTCAGCATTTACTTTTACAACCATTTCTCTTTACTCTTTTTAAACTTTGTCTTCAAGAATTTGTGACCTGATAAAGAATTAAAGAACATTGAAGTTTATCAACCTGTTTATCTCCAAATTTTATTCTTATTTTTGTTAAAGATACAATTTGTATGCTAAATAACTTTACGTTCTCGAGTCAGACATGCTGAATTCATTTTGTTTGGAGTTCTATGTCATGAAAATTTTAGCAATTTAGGCTCTAGAAAGGTATAGAAAACTCATGCTTTGATCTGTGACAATGTCTATGGTAGGTAGGGAGGTAGAAATTCTACAACCCCAATAAATACTAATGTAAAACACTAGTCCACATGTTGAAGTACCTCATTCTAAAATAACACTAACCTTAAAAAAAAAAGTAAACTTGCACCTGAGTCACTCTTTCCTATAAAAGGAGAAAGGTCTCTACAGTGAATAGGCTGTATTTTGACCCTGACTGAAGCATGTTCTCACCCACTTCCTTAAATTTCAGAACATTAGAAAACAATATTTAGGGTTTCAACTCAGTAAAGTCTAGCCACTAAAAAGTTTAATCATTGTGTTGGTTAGATTTGTTTGTTCTAAAAGTTGTAACACTAAACAAATCATTTTTATTTTAGTAGCTATATTCTTAATGTCAAATTTAAAGCAATTTGTATAAGCTTGGTTTAAAAAAAAAATAATTTTTTATTGAGTACCTTAAGAACAAATACTGTCTGAAAATATTTCAAAATATGAGCATAACAAGAGCTACATAGAAGAAAGAAACTTAGTTGTTAGCAACCATTTGATGTGCAATACTTTGTAACCACTAAATCTGTGATGTTTCTAATGGGTAAAATGCTTGAATTTTTTAAAGCAGCATGTTTTGTATTGCTTTTGTTTTATTCAGGAAACATCTGAAGGGATCTGCCGTGTTATTGTTGCTCTGTCAGAAAACCATACAAAGTTAATTGTTGAATCAGTTCTGGGACCAGAAGATGTTAAATTAAATACAACATCTTTACTGCATATGATTTTGGTATGTGTAATGGTACTGTACTTGTTAGGGGAATTTCCTTCATAACTTGCAGTAATTGTTAAAATGTTTCTTTTTCACTTAAGGCCTGCTCAGGATTACCTGGACATTTTCCTGTTGATGAATGTTGCAGTGACCACACATTTACATTTTGGTATTTACTCCAGGTGAGTTTTTTTTGTTGAATAGATTTAAATGTTTTGTGGAGCATAAACATACCAGACTGATTTAGATAAACTTATTTATTCAAGAGAGAAAGCATGATCAATAGAATAATGTTACAGTATATCAAAATTTTTTTTAACACCTTTATGTCTCAACATTTTATTTTGTACATAACAGTTATAAAAATTGTTTCTGACAAATTTTACTGCTAAAAAAATATAAATATATAATTTGTTTTTTAGTGAAATCATGTTTGTTTTTTTGTGTTTGAAACCTTTTCATATGAAAAAAAAACAACATATCACATATTAAGTATTTGTTAAGAAGCAAATTACAAACTAAATTATATAATTAGTTAAAAATAGTGATGGGAACTAAACTAATTTTAAAAAGCTAAACTAAAACTAAGTTTCAACTAAAATAAAGTAGTTAAACTAAAGTTTATCATGAATTTCATAATTTAGTTACACTTAACTAAGAAAAATTAATTAAACTAAACAAACTTTTCATAACTTTTTTTTTTTGGGTGGGGGATCTAGACTTAACTGATCATTTGCCTAAGTACAGTTCGCTCTAATTCTTTTGACATTGTAGAAATATTTCTCCATAATAAAATCAGTAATAAGAAAGATGTTTCTTAAATTACATAAATGTTATTGCACACACACACACACACAATCAAAAAAAGAGATGTCTAACTAAATATGTGTATTTTACCTTTGAATTAAAACCTTTATAAAAGAAGGATACTTTAATTTTTTTAAAAGTATATTCACTTATTATATAACCGAAAATTTTACTTATACCGGTAAAGTTTAAAATCTCGTTAAATAAAATAGATTTAGGATCTCACATTGAGATGTAGTAACCAGAGAATTTATAGAAACGAAATTGTTTTATTAAACATTTGACCTGTGTAACTATTTTAGTGTAAATACAGGCTTGACTAACCAAGCCAATGCGTTATTTTCTTGTTTGACCACATACAACTAACACTTTTGCATAACCATTAAATGTGCTAGGAAAATAATGCGGATTAGTCTTGTCATTATGGACTGCACACAACAGTACACCAGGCCTAGATGTGTACGTCTATCTGACCAGGTTGTTAAAATCAGTGGGACACACAGCCTACTTACTTATGGCAGGGAGAGTATGTAACTATTTTAGTGTAAAGATAGATCTACGTACATGCTTGACTAACCATGCTAGTGTGTTATTTTCTTGTCTGACCACTCAACATTGAGCAAACACTATTGCATAACATGCAATAAAAAAAAAGCACAGGGTGGTCTTGTAGTATCATCGACCACACATGTTCAGTACACTAGGTCTACATGTGAACATCTATCTGACCAAGTTGTTTAAATCACTTGGACAGTCTATTTACTTTATGGGCAGGGAGGGTGTGGATTAAGATGTTGTTTTTTTTCTAGAGTTATTTATCCTGATGCTTTAGATCATATATAGGCCTACTGTAGCTTTAGACCTAGATATCTATAAAAGACTAGAATCTATTATACGCTTCAGTTTTATTTAAGTTTAAGATATAAAAAGGGTGTACTTGATGTTCCTGCAGTAAATAAATTATTGTTTGCCACACATGAATTGATTAAAATCACAAAATATTGACCTAACATACTTACCAGATTCCCACTATATATATATATAAATAAAAATTAAACACCACCATGTGACTCAGAAAACATTTGAAGCAACCCCATTCATAATATTACACAGAAGCTTTTGGCAAAAATGTTTAACAACATTTTGTAATACTGATACCTTCAAGTGCAGATATTGACTCCCATATCTTCTACCAGCATCTTACTTTAACATCTTCAAATGTAGACTCACAAAATAGTTGTTAGCTGCATCATTTTTTTGATAATCCAAGTAGTTGATATCAATTGACCAGAAAACAGAGATGTGCGTTTCAACCGCTACCACATGTTGAAAAGTTTTACAAATTTTGATTAAACTTTATAGTTTGTAACTAAACAAAATTAATTTAACTACGATTTTAACTAAACTATTTTTTTCTAGTTAAACTTTGGCCTTAATTAATTTTTTTTAGTTAAACTAAAAGTTTCTAACTTTAGTTAATTTTTTATAACTTTTTTAGTTAACTTTTGCCCATCACTAGTTAAAAAAATATATATTACTCTTTATTTTATTAAGAGATTAAAATGTAAAAAAAAAAGAAAATTATTTTTACATTTATATAAGCTACATCATATCATTTTGTTTAAAAAATTCCCCAAAACATCAATGATTTGATATTTTTAAATAAAAAAGAAATGTATTGTGATAGCTCTTACCATGTTAATTATTTTTTGAAAATTTAAGCATTTTAGAAAGTGTTATTAGATTTAAATTATTTATCCATGTTTAAAATTGTATCAAGATGTTTGCAAGCTAATCTTTTCTATTTTTAGCCTCCTATTCTTTCTTAATAGAAAAATACAATATACTTTTAACATTTTTGAATCAATTTCTGGGGGAACTCTAGCTTCATAACCCATGACTGTTTTTTTTTCTTCCATTTGGGAAACTGAAACATATATTTTACTTTGGTATCAACCTATTTACATATTGAAATGTGTTTGTTTCTCTTACTTTTTATTTAAAATTTCTAACCTACTATTGAATTTTTATTTTGTACTTAATTTTTTTTAGAATTTATTTTCAACTTTTACATCATTTTCTGTTGTTCCAGGATGAACTCGGTATGATATCAGAAGAAGACTTCTCTCCATTGATGGAAGTCTTTAAGCCTATATTTTTTTCACTGATAGATGTTTTGTTAGTAAAAGCTAGACATCCACCAGAAGCAGATTATTCTTCATGGAGTTTAGGTTAGTACATTATTAAAGCACTTATTAAAGTAATGATAGGGATGGCACTGAAAATGAGGGGGAAATAGTATTTTTGCTTTTTATTTTTACTAAAATGTATCTATTATGTTTTGTTATTTGTCTAAGTAATAATACAAAAATATTTATACAACTTTTTTTGTTCTGGTGTATTAGTTAGGGTTTATTAAAAATTGTTTTAAGAAATAAATAAAGAAGAATTAACATTATGTGTAGATAGTCATACACATTTTTAAAACAAAATTGATAAGACAGTGGGTTATGTAATTTTATAGTGGTACATATGCCCAAGTCACACTGTGTTTGTCCCTCTCTTTGTGTGGGTGTAGAATGTAGGATGGCAACTGGTCCTGTGGTATGGACATCTGACTCTCATGATGGTCCTGTGTTTAAATACTATCTGCTTTTATCCCCTTCTATTCTGCAATTCTAGGGGGCATGATCATCTTTAGATCTGAAAAAATTTATAAAATAAAACATAAAACAATATCACACATTGTTTGCGCTTGCTGTATTCAGACTTGCAACAAGCAGTGTCTTGTGCACTGGATGTGAGTTATAGCAGGCAATCATCCTTTAAATGTGAGGCACGGTTGCTGATTGGTAAAGCACTTGGCTTCTAAACCGTAGGGTCCCGGGTTCAGATCGTGGTGAAGACAGGGATATTTAATTTTGGGAATTTTAGGGCACCTCATATGGGTACATGACCTTAGTCAGGGAAAAGTAAAGGCGGTTGGTAATTGTGCTTGCTTTATGACATGCTCATTAACCGTGGGCCACTGAAACAGATGATCTTTAGATCAGCCCCATAGATCACAATGTCTGAAACAGAGCGTTACTTATGCTTTAAATACACATTTTGTATGGAGGAAAAGACAGATTGTGGTTATTGATAGTTTGTAGCTCAAAGTTCCTGATATCCACACGTGACATTTTTCTATGACTTTTTGTTAACCCATATTAGCAGTTACTAATATAATAGACCATTAATGACATTTATTTGTCAAAAAATATAGCACTGTTTTAATCTAATTTCACCCTTATAGTGCTAAAAATATCCAATCCAGCCTTTCTACTTGCATTGCATACAAACAGTGGGCACACAACTACTTTGAAATGACATCATTCTTGTATGGAATTCAATTGTAGTACTTCTAGTCAGTTATTGTACCCATATTGGTATACAGTTTACAATGGAAGAAGAAGTGAAAAATTTAGTTGAACTAGTTGTAAAATATTCAGGCAGAGTTTGAGAATCAAAGCATAGGCATTGTTAGAGACAATGCATTAATGTGTTGATAACATTGACCTCATTCAACTCAAATTGACCTTCAACAAATAAGCCTTGCATAAAGATGAGACTAAATATTTAAGTCTCTGATGAGTCTTTGCTGTCAAACCAAATAATCAGCTTTAAAGGCACAAAGACCACAATTTTTATGAGTGACAATTTCTATTTTTTTTTAAAAGTAATCTCTAAACTTTTAAGAATTAAAGACTTGTTTTTGTTATTCAAATAATGATTTGAAACATGCTTTGTCTAAAGAGTGGTTGACTATACACATGCATTCTATATGGTGATTATATCAAGCATAGATAAAAATATATCACAAAATTTTGTCTAGATTTCACTTTGTGTATTTTTGAAAGTTCATAAATATATCTTAAATCAAACATTTTTTTTTTGCATGTCTTACTCAGAGGAAAAAGAAAAATTCAGATGCTATCGACAAGATATTGGTGACACTTTGGTGAGTAGCAGTCACTGTGTAGAAAAAAATAATATAAACACACATAAATTTTAGAAAAGGTTGGAACTGGTAAAACAAAATTTATGACAGAAAATATAAAATAATTACGGTTTATTATACAAATGTATTAACTGTCTTCAGGACATTGGATTGACTGATGAATAACAAAGACAATAATATAGAAGAAGCTTTCTTTATCGCTCATTAGCTTTATTAATTATGTTTAGAAAACTTGACAAGATTTATATAGGCAGCACCATTTTATTTTTATCTTGCTGGACTCTTTGTTGTTGTTTTTTATAAATATTTCTTTTCATTTTTTCCACAAAAATGTTTATTTACATTTGTTTCTAATTTAATTGATCCTAGTACTAATTTCTGTTTATTTTGTTTCTAGATGTACTCTTACAATATATTAGGAGTAGAGCTTTTAGCTCAATTGGTGAATTGTCTGGTGAATGTAGTTGACAAATACAAACAAGGCAATCAGGATTGGCAGGTAAATAGATTAAACTCTTCAGATAGAAATATTAACATAAAAAAAATAATTCCAAAGGAATTCTTATATATGTCTAAAAATATATTTTAAAAGCTTGGGGTAAAGGGGGTTGGGTGGATGGGAAACTTCTTTTGTCACGTATTACAAATTGAATTCTACTTTTAAATGGCTTGCCTAGGGGAACGTGACAATAGAAAAAGGTAGTTGTGTCACTTATCTTAAGTCTGAATTTAATCAGAGACTTACAATGAATAACAAAAAAAAATGACACAAGAAATCGGAAGGTAAAATATCAACTTAATGTTTAATCATAATATAACTCAATACAAAATGGAAGGGTTGACCAAAACCCTTTTACAAAAATGGCATGTAAAAATATTACAATACAATAGTTTGAAAATATAATTACAAATACAAGCAAGGCCTTGAAAAAAGAAAAATCTTAACTTACACGATCAATTGGTATACCACGCACGGGTCACGCAATGTCTCCGCTATTCTGTCTCACGGCTGTCTCCGTATGTCTGTCTGTCAACGTCACGCGGGCGGTCTTTATATAATCTACCGCGCGTCGATCTCAAGACAAATCTAGGAATTTCTCGAACCAAATACGTCATCAATTTCCCAGATCTAGAACGCTCTTCAAAGAGACAGAAAAAAAAAAAACACCCTCCTTTCAACCAGAGGTACACACACAGGTCAAGGACCGGTCACTGTCTGTGTGGCTTGACTCACCGTGAAAAATAAAAAAAAACTTATTCACAAGGGGCAGACAACCTACCCGTCTCTTGACCGCAACAGGTCAAAGAAAAAAAAAAAAAACAACGCCTAGATACGTAACACCTCCCTCCTAAAAATAAAAAGTTTACATTTCCACGAAATGGAAATCTTTTTAGAACTAAAAAAAAATATTTACATTACAGAATGTATTTATCATGATATATATAAAAAAAATATATACATCAAAATACTTTTTACAATCTAGATAAGGCATCGGCGATAACATTTTCGCTGCCTTTTATGTGTTTAAGATCTAAGTTGTACTCTTGTAAAAATAAACTCCACCTGAGAAGTCGTTGGTTCTTGCCAGACATTTTGTGGATAAATGTAAGGGGATTGTGGTCAGTAAATACAACCAGTGGCCATCTAGACCCACTGATATAAAAATCAAAGTGTTGTATAGAAAGAATCAACCCAAGACATTCTTTTTCCACAGTAGAATAATTTCTTTGATGTCTATTAAATTTCTTGGAAAAGAAACAAATAGGGTGCTCTACTTGGAAATTATCTTCTTGGTAAAGGACTGACCCAACACCTGTGTCACTGGCGTCAATAGCTAACCTAAAAGGTTTTCCGAAGTCAGGAGCCATCAAAATGGGAGAGCTAGATAATATCTGCTTGATCTGGTTAAAGGCTTTCTGACATTCATCCGTCCAAGGAAATCGGACGTTCTTTCTCAGGAAGTTTGTTAAAGGACTGGCAATGACAGAAAAATTTTCGCAAAATTTTCTATAATATCCAGACATTCCCAAAAATCTTCGGAGTTGTTTCCGATCAGCAGGGATAGGGAAAGCTTGGATAGCTTCTACTTTGGCCATTACAGGTTTCACCTGGCCTTGTCCTACAATATGGCCTAAGTATTGGATGGAAGCCTGGCAAAAATCACTCTTACTCAGGTTTACAGTAATTTTTGCATGTAACAGTTTAGTAAAAAGACAATGCAGTTGTTTACAATGGCTAGAAAAATCTTGGCTAAAAATTACTACATCGTCTATGTATGCGTGGCAATTCTCCATGTCAGCAAGCAGGGCATTTATCATTCTCTGGAAAGTGGCAGGAGCATTCTTCATGCCAAATGGCATCACTTTGTATTGGTACAGACCATCAGGGGTGACAAAGGCGGAGATTTCCTTTGCCCTATCAGTCAGGGGAACCTGCCAATAACCTGAAAGTAGGTCTATTTTGGTGATGTACTTAGCGTCACCAATACGATCTATGAGATCGTCTATCCTAGGGATAGGAAACGAATCGGTCTTTGTTACAGCATTTACCTTACGGTAGTCTGTACAAAAACGATAAGTCTTGTCCTGTTTAGGTATCAAGACACATGGGGAGCTCCAGCTACTGGAACTTGGTTCAATGAGGTCATTTTCAAGCATATACTTGATTTCTGACCTAAGTATGGCAAGTTTTTCAGGGTTGACCCTGTAAGGATGCTGCTTGACTGGATTAGCCTCGCCAACATCTACATCATGCATTATAACATTAGTCTGTTTTGGTACATCAGAAAAAATGTCATTAAATTCATTAATGAGTTTCATGATAACTGGCCTTTCTGTCGAAGACAGATGAGACAGTTTTACATCCAAATTCTGTAATACAAAAGAATTAGGTATTTTGTATTGTCCAAATTTCTCCTTTACAATATCATCATCAATAGGAGAAACATGGCTATTTGAACAACTTTTGACTGTATTTAAAACACAATTACTCTTCTCTGAGTGATCTGGCCGAGATACATAAGGCTTCAGCATGTTTATGTGACATAGCTGAGTCTTTTTCCTACGGTCAGGGGTTTTGATTGTGTAATTGAGGTCACTAATTTTGGTCTCAATTTCATAGGGACCAAAATATCTGGCTTGCAAGGATTGACCTGGTATGGGCAAAAATACAAGCACCTTATCCCCGGGAGAAAATTCTCTAACACGGGCCTTTCTATCATACCAGCGTTTCATGCTGGATTGGGTGTTTTGTAAATTATTTTTGGCCAGAACACAAGCATCATAAAGTCTAGTTTTAAACTTACTTACATAGTCTAAAAGTCCTTCAGTGGCTGTTGGTGACAACAAAGTCTCTTTTATACATTTCAAGGGACCGCGCACCGAATGGCCAAAGACTAAGTCAAAAGGGCTGAATCCCAACGATTCCTGGACGGATTCACGGGTTGCAAACAGCAGCATGTGGATTCCTTCGTCCCAGTCTTTTTCGTGCTCAAAGCAATAGGTTCGGATCATGTTCTTGAGAGTCTGATGGAATCGCTCAAGAGCGCCTTGCGACTCGGCATGATACGCACTCGACATGCAGTGTTTGATGCCCAACTGAGTCATGACTTGCTTGAAAAGATTGGCCGTGAAATTCGTTCCTTGGTCCGATTGGATGGACTTTGGTAGACCAAATAGAGTAAAGAACTTGATTAAGGCCTTTACAATGTTCGATGCTTTTATGTTCCTTAGAGGAATAGCCTCAGGAAAACGAGTTGAAGCACACATAATGGTCAACAGGTATTGGTTGCCAGCTTTTGTCCTTGGGAGAGGACCAACACAGTCAATAAGTACTCTGCTGAAAGGTTCTTCAAAGGCTGGAATCGGCTTCAGAGGAGCAACAGGGATCTTTTGATTTGGCTTGCCAACCATCTGACAGGCATGACAAGATCGGCAGTACTGGATGACATCTTTCTTCAAACGTGGCCAGAAGAAGTGTGACATAATCTTGTGGTATGTCTTGTGGATGCCGAGATGACCTGACATTGGTGTGTCATGAGCCAGATTCATGATGTACGCTCGGTATCTTTCTGGTAACACGATTTGATGGCATATTCTCCATTCTTCTTCGTTGGAGGCGTCTGGAGGTTTCCATTTCCTGAAGAGCATATCATCTTGGATGTAGTAGCACGTTGATGCTAGCTCTGCCTCTTGTGATGTCATTGCGGTTTCTCGGAGTTTGGCGAGCTCTGGATCCTTCTTTTGGTCCTCAATCAACTGTTTTCGAGTTGATGCCGGCTTTTCAGAATTTGGCGTTGGTTCTTCTTCAAGAGAAGCAAAGAATGTGGTGCTCAAGTCCACATCATCTTGGTTACTGTTGGCTTTGATGACGTTCTCTTCTTGAGATGCTTTCAACCTCATTGCCCTTGTTACTGCACACGCTGGATATAACTCTAGGTCTTCCTCGGGTGTGGCAGATAAGTCGGGTGTTTGAGTGACGATGGGTTCGGCTATCACCTTTCCACCTGCTAAGTCATTGCCTAACAGCAACGAGATGCCTTCCAATGGTAATGTTGGTCGGACACCTACAACAACCGGTCCAGTAATGAGATTTGACTTTATGTCGATTAGATGTAGAGGCACATCTATACATCCAAGCTCTACGCCTCGTAACAGGATGCTCTTCCCAGTCGATGATGATTTTGACAAGGGCAAGATACCCTCTAAAAGTAGCGATTGTGAGGCACCTGTGTCTCTCAAAATGGTGATAGGTCGTAGACTTGTAGAATCACCGGGTAGTGATACAAATCCTTCCGAAATGAAAGGCTTAAAATCCTCTAATAAAACATCAATTTTGGTTGATGCAGACTGGACTTGGGTCGAACTCTCGCTGGAGTCATTGACATCTCTAGGAGACGCAGTGGAGAAACTCTTTCTTGAGTCAGTAGAACATCTTTTGGATGTATTTGGAGAACTCTTGATGGAGTCATTGGAACATCGGGGTGATGTCTTATGGGAACTCTGGATAGAGTCATTGGAACATCGGGGTGATGTATTATGGGAACTCTGGATAGAGTCATGGGAACATCGGGGTGATGTATTATGGGAACTCTGGATAGAGTCATTGGAACATCGGGGTGATGTATTATGGGAACTCTGGATAGAGTCATTGGAACATCGATGTGATGTATTTGAAAAACTCTTATTTGAGTCATTGGAACATCGGCTTGATGTATTTGAAGAACTCACTGTTGAGTCATTTGAACACCGTGGAGACATTTTCGGAGAGTCTTGTACAGTCAATACATTTGAAACAGGTGGTGTCGAGGTATTCTTGATATGACTTGAGGATGAGGGAGTAAACCTCGACGACCACTGTACTGTGCAAGCGCTGACTTTTGAAGGAGCTTTTTCGTTTCTCTTCTTCAGTTTCCAGCAATCGTCAATTTTATGGCCTTCTCGTTTGCAGTAGGAACAAGTAGCTTTACTTGTAGTAAGTTTTCTGTCATTTGTACTGCTGTTCTTGATGGAGTTGCTAGCAATGGACTCAGGCTGTTTGACTTGTTTTGGCTTGACATCCGTCGTATACTTGGCAAATTGATGTGATATTATATAATCGTCTGCCAACACTGCAGCCTTGTGCACATCTTCCTCGCCACGATCAGCTATATGCGTACGGACGTCCAGCCGCACACAACTCTTGAACTCTTCCATCAGCATTAGGTTCTTGAATTTTGCAAAGTCGGTGCCGATTTCCCTGGAAGGGAGCCATTTCTCAAAGCGTCGCTCCTTTTCCCGCAGGAATTCTACATGGGTTTGGCCATCTGATTTGCGACAATCCCTGAACTGCTTTCGGTAAGCTTCCGGAACAAGTTCATATGCCTTAAGAATTAAGGCCTTAACAACATTATAATCTTTTTGTTGTTCAATGGTCAAAGAACAAAATACCTCTGCAGCTCTACCAGTCAAAACTGTTTGCAGCAAAGTGGGCCACAAAGTTTCAGGTACATTAAAATTTTTCACAGCAAGTTCAAATTGTGGAAAATAATTGTCAATTGTGGCTTCATTAAAGCGTGGAATTATTTTCAAAAATTTTGTTGCTTCAGCAGTATGACTGGCAGGGGAAGAATCTGGTCTTACATTAGCAGCTAACTCTAATTTCTTTAACTCTATTTGTAATTTCATTTCCATTTCTTTCTGAGCCGCTGCAAGCTCTAATTCTTTTTGTTTAATTTCTCTCTGCTCTCTAGCCATTTCCTTCTGGGCTTCTATTTCCATTTGTTTTAATTTTATCTGAAGTTCTAAATCTGATTTACCCTCATCGGGTCTAAGGGTTTCTAAAAGGTCTTCAGAAAATACTTCCTCGTCTACATAATGGATTACAATGTTATCTCTTATTTCTTGTTTAAGGGCATTTGATTTTATTTTTAACCCTAAATGTTTTGAAATAAGGACCAGTTCCTTCCTAGTAAAAGCATCAAGCTCTTCCACAGAGGGATTTGCAAGAAAAACCTGAATATCCATGACTAACTAGCAACTATTACAAGCAAAAAAAAAAAAAATGTATACAATGTAAATATACAGTACAAAATCAGTACAACAAAAAAACCTTAAGAGAGTTTGGTCAATACTATTGATACTTTACTTCCGACTCTTTGACACAAAAAAAATTTTTGTTAAAGTCAACTTCGCCTTTACAAAATTACTCAAGTAAGACGAAAATAGGTTCAGAAAAATATCCGGGACGAAAGCCCTCAAACTTCTTTTGTCACGTATTACAAATTGAATTCTACTTTTAAATGGCTTGCCTAGGGGAACGTGACAATAGAAAAAGGTAGTTGTGTCACTTATCTTAAGTCTGAATTTAATCAGAGACTTACAATGAATGACAAAAAAAAATGACACAAGAAATCGGAAGGTAAAATATCAACTTAATGTTTAATCATAATATAACTCAATACAAAATGGAAGGGTTGACCAAAACCCTTTTACAAAAATGGCATGTAAAAATATTACAATACAATAGTTTGAAAATATAATTACAAATACAAGCAAGGCCTTGAAAAAAGAAAAATCTTAACTTACACAATCAATTGGTATACCACGCACGGGTCACGCAATGTCTCCGCTATTCTGTCTCACGGCTGTCTCCGTATGTCTGTCTGTCAACGTCACGCGGGCGGTCTTTATATAATCTACCGCACGTCGATCTCAAGACAAATCTAGGAATTTCTCGAACCAAATACGTCATCAATTTCCCAGATCTAGAACGCTCTTCAAAGAGACAGAAAAAAAAAAAACACCCTCCTTTCAACCAGAGGTACACACACAGGTCAAGGACCGGTCACTGTCTGTGTGGCTTGACTCACCGTGAAAAATAAAAAAAAACTTATTCACAAGGGGCAGACAACCTACCCGTCTCTTGACCGCAACAGGTCAAAGAAAAAAAAAAAAACAACGCCTAGATACGTAACAGGAATGATGTTGATTTATTTCTTGGATTTGATGAAACTGATAGGTTAAACTTTTTTTAAAAGTTACTTTGCCTAATCATATACTTGATCAGTGTTGCTTTATGCTTTTAAAACAAGGGCAGGGGGACTTTATACAGTGATCTTCTGTAAATCCAAATCTCAAAACAAATAATGTTGACATTTCTAAGCTATTCTATTTATTTTTTAATAATGAAACAATAACATACAATTCAAATTCAGTCTTAGTAATATACATTAATAATACATGCATAATATACATTAATACTTGGATGGCTACCTTGAATCTAAAACATTTTATCAGCTGACTGAACACTAACTCATCAAGGAATTTAAGTTGTTATTTCTGTAATTTTTGGACTCAACTCTAATGATCCTTCAAATACTTCTTTGTATTTCAGAATGTGGAGGCTATTCTCTTTGTGTTTTCCTCCATCTCTGAAAGTGTTCCAGCGGATGAAAAAGTTTACGTTTCAAAGTTGTTTGCACAGCTGCGACAGATTCCCTTTGCTAATTCTCAACAGATCTCCACAGCACTGCATATGATTGGTAGGAAATAATTGTCTTATAATATTTTTCTTTCAAGTAAAAAAAAAAGTTAATAAAAGATTATTGAAAATTAGTTTTCAAAACAAAAGTCTTACAAAAAAATGTTAATTGTGAAATTTACCAATGGCTTTAGTGCAGAGATAATCTCACATATGTGTCTTTAGCACAGAGATAATCTCAAACCTGTCTTTAGTGCAGAGATAATCTCACACATGTGTTTTTGGCACAGAGATAATCTCAAACCTGTCTTTAGTGCAGAGATAATCTAACACCTGTGTCTTTAGTGCTGAGATAATCTCACACCTGTGTCTTTAGTGCAGAGATAATCTCACACCTGTCTTGAGCACGCTGAAAATCAATTTTAAAATTTAGGAGCTGATATCTTAAGATTAAAAAAATAAGAGTAGAATTGAACATTTTAAATATTAAAAGTATATTTGGTTTTAGCATCTCATTTGGGATTCTCTGGGTAGGTGAAAGATAGGGACTTGAATGGGCATTGCATGGCCTGCATTGTGACAAAACAAAAGTGAAGTTAATACTTTCCTAATCCGTTAATCTGTTTTATTGTTGTTGTTTTTTTTTTGGTATACTGTAGTGGTTTCATTGAAAGTTAATTTTAAAAAGCAACATTATTTACATTAACTCATGCTTTTGGACATGTATTGTATGTGAAGCTAATGCACCCCTTTCATTTGTCCTTGATCAGGTTCATTTGCTGAATGGATGCAGTGGCACCCTGAGACATTGGGTTATGTACTGCCATTAGTATTACAAGGTATTAGTAATCCAGAAGTTGGAACTGCTGCCACTATAGCTTTAAAAGACATTACAAGAGAGAACCTAACAAATATTCAGCCATATGCACATCAGATTCTTATGGCTTGTCAGGTTGGTCTACTTTGATTGGTATCATCATACTAACAGGCTTCTCATATGACCAGGAAACTAAAAAGTCCAAATGTTTCAGTTTTTCCTTGGGAAAAAAAAAATAAAACATGGATTTTGTTACGTATCTAGGCATTGTTACCTAGATACTATTTTTTTTTCTCTTGACCTGTAGGTTGTCTGCCCCTTGTGTAATAAGTTTTTTTTTTTTTATTTTATTTTTCACGGTGAGTCAAGCCACACAGACAGTGACCGGTCCTTGACCTATGTGTGTACCTCTGGTTGAAAGGAGGGTGGTTTTTTTTTTTTTCTTTTCTTCTGTCTCTTTGAAGAGCGTTCTAGATCTGGGTGTTGATGACTTTCTGTTCTAGAAATTACTAGATATCGACGCGCGGTAGATTATATAAAGACCGCTCGCGTAACGTTGACAGACAGACATACGGAGACAGCCGTGAGACAGAATAGCGGAGACATTGCGTGACCCGTGCGTGGTATACCAATTGATCGTGTAAGTTAAGATTTTTCTTTTTTCAAGGCCTTGCTTGTATTTGTAATTATATTTTCAAACTCTGGTATTGTAATATTTTTACATGCCATTTTTGTAAAAGGGTTTTGGTCAACCCTTCCATTTTGTATTGAGTTATATTATGATTAAACATTAAGTTGATATTTTACCTTCCGATTTCTTGTGTCATTTTTTATTTGTTATTCATTGTAAGTCTTTGATTAAATTCAGACTTAAGATAAGTGACACAACTACCTTTTTCTCTTGTCACGTTCCCCTAGGCAAGCCATTTAAAATTAGAATTCAATTCGTAATACGTGACAATTTTCATATTGTCCACAAAGTATGCTAATAGTGTATTATATGTATGAACCATTTGTTCTATATAAAAGCCACATGTTTTATTTTCAGTTTCTATGTTTGCTTTTGTCCCACCTCACCTTTCCTTCTTTCCGCACTAGGAGAAGGAAAACTCTGACTTCAAATCTCTGCTTCCTTGTAGCTATACTCAAACATGGAAAATGTTTAGGGAGTCTAACCCTTAGGCAGCTTGCAGCACACCCTAACTAGCCTGTGCGCCACTAATCCCAAACTGTATCAGCACTTGCTGTTCCTTTGGATATATCAGCTGCCCGGTGAGGGGGAAATGCTGTGTGGTGGACATTGGTTCCAATAGTTAATGCTCATGGATTTATCTCATTTCAATGAGATAATCCATTGTAGCTTTGGGGTCGAAACAGGCCATACATATATTTATGCGGGTGACTGAAGAATGTTTTTTTTTTTAAGTATAAAACAAAATAAAACTGGAATTAATAGATCCAGGAATACACATAGGAACCAAAACTATGCATTTAAACTCTGTAGAATCACCACCATTTGCCATGTTTTTAAAGGAATCTTTAAAAAAGAGAATTGTTAAAAAACAAATTCTGAAATGACAGTAAAGTTGTCATGCAATAGCTTTCATCAGATTTTCTAAAACATGCCACAACTGATGACATTATCTCTGCTCTCAATAGAAAATCCACTTTCAAACATAAAGAAGTAATGTTTTAAATTAAGCCTAGAGAAATGTGATTTTTAACTGGGTTTGCATAGCCATGTGAAACACTGCATCCATCCTTAACCTTTGGAATCGAAGACATTGTCATTATTATTATTAGTTTGAATGTTGAGTATGCTATGAAAGTAAATATTTTTTTATTAATGAAAGTAGAATTTTATTTCTGTTATATGTGTATGTCCATCCGTAAACAATATTAGTTAATCTATAATTTTATAAACTGATGTTTGTTGAATGTTTGCAGCCTGTAATAAAAGTAGTATTATCTCCTGCCTCTCTGCTACCTTAACACTAGTCATATTAACCAATTCAAGTATTTCTAGTTATCAGGTTGTTGCATTTTATTTTTCAGAACTGCTTTGAAACAAATGTACTCAAGGTAAATTG
Source organism: Biomphalaria pfeifferi (assembly GCA_030265305.1). Taxonomy (NCBI): domain Eukaryota; kingdom Metazoa; phylum Mollusca; class Gastropoda; family Planorbidae; genus Biomphalaria; species Biomphalaria pfeifferi. Next base: position 8,691,155 of record JASAOG010000002.1, on the reverse strand, counting down.
TTACATTTCAACTTTTAGTTTTTTACTTTCTTACACTACGTTCAGACGTTTTTCTTTTTAATCAGTTTTTGTGCTTGATTTTTTGTGAATAATGTATTAAGTCCTGTAATATATGTAATTCAATGCCTAATTTAGTCCAGAGATCTGCTTCGCCTAATGTCAAGCGTGGGTCACATTCTCTCTGTCCTATCACCCATTGAAATTATGCAGTATTTGAACCAGATGATAACTCCACATATTGAACATCTTATCAGTCTGGCAGAAGTTCAGGTAGGTGGACACATTTTATTCCTTTTGATTGTATTGTATGCAGTTTTGTTACTTTGCCATTGCTACTTACTGAGGATATCTATTTTAACTATTTCATCTTTTTTGTTTTACCTTTTTTGTGGAGTCTTTTATTCATAAGTCTGTAATCATTTATTCGTAAGTCTGTAATCATTTATTCATAAGTCTGTAATCATTTATTCATAAGTCTGTACATTTTGGTTTACACTTTTTCATTCTTCATTGCTTAAATAAATTGAAAAAAGATTTATTTATTTATTTTTTTTACTCTTGCTTTCAGTGGCACATATTTGAACTGATATTTGTTTGTCTCTGTTGATAATGTTTTCTTTACCACAGCCATCTCCTTCTGTCAGAGCTGATGTCTACACATCTGTCAATATTTTTGCCTGGCTGTTTGGTTCTCTAGACACAGAGTTGGATGGTAAAGATGAAGAGCAGCAACATGAGCTTCAAATAAAACGTTTACAGCAACAAGATCCATCAGAGCCGAAACCTGTAAGTAGCGCAATGGTGGGATTTGAATAGAATCACTTAACTAATAGTACATTAGAATGATTCTAAATATTTGAATGTGCCTGACAATGAAACCAAGAGTATATTTAGTATGTCCTGTCTAGTTAATAAAATCCTAAAGCTAGTTGTACATTCAACTCATGTCAGAACTACAGTCATGGGACAACTACTTTTTATTTTTGTTCTCTTGTAACATTGTTAGGATTCCTTATTTCAGATCTATGTCATACTTGACCAGATTTCTCCTGCCATTCAGACAATTGCATATGCCTGGATCTTTGATACTGGCATTATAGAGGTACACACATTTGTATTCACTATAATAGACAATTGTTGTTTTTTATTACACGCAAGGTTAGGGATTATATTTATACAAAGATTATTCTTTTCTTCCTATCAAATATTCTTTCTATTGAACTCCATGCTGTGACAATGTCACTATAGTACAGTTGTAATGTCATAAGGTTAGGATACAAAGAAAAACAATGTCATGTAAGAGGAAAGTAGATGTGATAGGGATAAGCCAAATTTTAGACATTTCCTTTTCATATTGTACATAAGTATCTTTCACCATGTTGTTCTCTCTCTCTCTTACCTGTACATACTCAACTATCTGTATTCCACCATGTCGCTCTCTCTCTCTCTCTCCCACCTGTACATACTCAACTATCTGTATTCCACCATGTCGCTCTCTCTCTCTTTCTCCCACCTGTACATACTTAACTATCTGTATTCCACCATGTTGCTCTCTCTCTCTCTCACTCTCTCTCTACCACCTGTACATACTTAACTATCTGTATTCCACCATGTTGCTCTCTCTCTCTCTCACTCTCTACCACCTGTACATACTTAACTATCTGTATTCCACCATGTTGCTCTCTCTCTCACTCTCTCTCTCCCACCTGTACATACTTAACTATCTGTATTCCACTATCGTGCTCTCTCTCTCTCACTCTCTCTACCACCTGTACATACTTAACTATCTGTATTCCACCATGTTGCTCTCTCTCACTCTCTCTCTCTCCCACCTGTACATACTTAACTATCTGTATTCCACCATGTTGCTCTCTCTCTCTCCTCTCTCTACCACCTGTACATACTTAACTTTCTATTTATGTATCTCCATTCCATCATGCAGCTCTCTCTCTCTTTTTTTTTCTATATAAATTTTCCTTACATTTGTTGAGCTAATCTCTTAGAATGGGACTATTATAACTGTTCATTTTATTTATTTTATTGACTAGGCTGTATGTGATTTGTACAAAAAAGCTTTACAAAAATTAGATAATGATTTTGCCCCTCTCTCTGGAGACCTGACCCAACTTGTCATTAATTTATACCAGAGATGTCCGAATACAGCTGTAATAGATCTATGCAAACAGGTACTTTGACTTGGTTTTATTAGAGCTATTGAAGCAGGGCCAGCCTTAGGACTAGACAGCCACCCAGGGCCTCCAATTGGTTTTTTACAGGTTTTTTTTTAAAGTTGTAGAGAAAAAATTGAGAAACTTAAATCAGATGCCAAACATAGTAAAGCACAATAATTCTATGTTTACTAGTCCAATTCTGTCTCTACTACTAAGTAAAATGCAAAATATGATTTTCAGTTATTTGTCTATTTACATATAGACAGGTTGATTTTGTAATAAATTGCGTAATTTTATTTTTTCGCTGTTTCTTTTTAATTTAAATAAACAATTATTTGGGGCCACCAAATTCACCTAGCCTAGGGCCTCCTCCAATCATCCAAGGCAGGCCCTGATTTAAGATAAGGTGGATACAATGGAAATGTTTGATTAAAATGTTTTCTTTTGAAACATAAAAATCAAACATCAAATGTCCATGTGTTCTCAACTTTGCCTTATTAAATAAGTTGTTTGTTAAAGTCCATGTGTTCTCAACTTTGCCTTATTAAATAAGTTGTTTGTTAAAGTCCATGTGTTCTCAACTTTGCCTTATTAAATAAGTTGTTTGTTAAAGTCCATGTGTTCTCAACTTTGCCTTATTAAATAAGTTGTTTGTTAAAGTCCATGTGTTCTCAACTTTGCCTTATTAAATAAGTTGTTTGTTAAAGTCCATGTGTTCTCAACTTTGCCTTATTAAATAAGTTGTTTGTTAAAGTCCATGTGTTCTCAACTTTGCCTTATTAAATAAGTTGTTTGTTAAAGTCCATGTGTTCTCAACTTTGCCTTATTAAATAAGTTGTTTTCTCTTACAGATGCTTTTAATATTTGGGCTTCAAGAAAATTTTATTCCTTTTTCCAAAGTTATAGTAGGAAATATATGCTCCAGGAGTCTCTCATTGTTTGATCTAAGTAAGCTCTAATTGTGTTCATTTCTTTGCTAGTATTATTGACTTTCATTATATGCTCTACAAGCTTCTTGTTATTTTTGTTTACTTCAAATCTAGTTTATTTATGGTTCATCTTTAGTGTGTAATGATCTGAGATTTTTATGGTCCATTTCACCCACAGGTGTTCGTAACTTTACTGATGTCATTGAAGGATTTATGTGTTTTCTAGCACAGGTTGGTGATTCTTTTCTATTCAACATTATTTCAAGTTTTGACATTCTTGTCAGTTCTTAGCTCACCTCAACACTTTGTTTGTTCACATGACGACTAGGTGATGAAAAAGTTGAAAAAAATTATTCTTGATTGTAATTGTGACCTCACTGCCATTTTCCATGCAGGTAAGTATATCATTTCACAAGCATCATCTTTAAAATAGCCATATTTATAGGTTAGGCTTATTTGGCACATCAGCATATTACAGGCCACATATTTTAGACATTTGAAAATGAGCCAAAAACCAAGTGATCAAATATTATTTTCATGATTATATTTTGTTTCTGTCTAGCTGTGCTAAGTATGAGTTTACCAGAACATGCAACAGTTAAAGCAGCTTGCAGTTTTGTGGTAGGGTATTTACATTTTAGTCTTTTCGGAACAACAAAAATATTTTAATTTATACATGAAATAACAATTTTTGGAAATTTGAAAGTGAAATTAATGTTATGGATTGTTTTTTATATTTCTCTTAATATTAAAAAAAAAGTGTGTGTTTGGTTAACAAGTAAAGCTATCCTAGAATTTAATAATAAGTAGTTGTACTTATAAACCAATGAACTATAAGTTATTGCATATACTGTTGGGAGGGAGGGGGTTACGCTATCATCTAAATATCTATTACATGTGCACATCGAGAGTGGGGGGGGGGGGATATCCTATCATCTAAATATCTATTACTTGAACACTTCTTGTCCTCTATTTCTCTTCAGATTGAATTCCTTACTGCTGGTGCTGAGAATGAGGTCATCAAGAGCATAGTCATTACCTATGGTCATGTCTTAGTTGACAGAATTATGAGGGTAATGATTTTTGTTTGATCATTTACTTTTTAATGGACATGAAGTAGACATTTTGGGTACCTGACAAAATTTCCAATAAAATAGCTCATGACATAATTGGGCAAACTTATTTATGATATGTATAAGTACAGGGTTTTAGTAAGTAAAGGTCCTTGGCAGGATGTTTTTTTGATGCATCTAGCTTCTTTAAGATTAAAATAAATAGATCTAAAAGTATGCCATATTTGTAAAGAAAGAAATACAGTAGTTGTGAATGTAATCTCATTCTACTTAGTTACTTATCATTAATATGCACATTTTAATTTTAAAAAAAGATGTTTTTGATATGTGTTGACCCCATTTAAAGAGTGAGGCATATAATGATATGCATGTTATAATATAGTCATTAATCTTGATTATCTGCTGCAGCTCTTTTTGATCAAACCAGGGTGTCTCATGCAGCAACATTAGCAAACTTTGGTGTCAGGATTAATTCAAGCTGGCAATCACATTTATCTCAACAAATCTTTGTTTATTCTTAGACTGCCATTGACCAATTCAATCATCAATTCTGTTATTTCCTTTCTTTGTCTAATACTCATCACATATATTGGTCTTCAGAGACGAAATCTCAGTCTATTTGATCTTGGTCAAAGTCTCTGGCGTAATATACAATGACAATCTTGCAGCTACAAATAGTGATAAGAAAAATGTATGCATGTTTATTAATATGATGTTAGCCCTTTTATTTGTTCCACCTGGTGATGTAAATACTGCCTTCGAAGAACTAAATGTTGCTCGACCAGATGTAGGGAATCTATATGACTACTGGGAGGTTTACTGCAGAGTAATTCAAAGATTTCTGATAGCAGTACAATCTACCACAAACAAACAGTTAAGTGGAGGGATCGCACCATGCATTGACTGTCTATTGACTGTCATCATCCAATGTCTATAAGTTGATCACTCACTTCCTGAGAAGTGAGAATAGGATTATTAGATACAGTGCTGGAGAAAGAAGTAAAACTGCAAGCAAGACAAACTTAACAGACATCTTGCAGCTATTTTACCAAGGTATGGAACCAAGCCACTGATGGAGTTTCTGCGATATTGCGTACAGTTTGACTTTGTGAAAGTACTTTTTTGTAAATCTGACAAGTATGGAAATATGCTTGACTGTTTGAAGTCCATTTTTGGAATATAAATAAATATGAAATATATTTAAATTATTCATTTTTGATTATCATGAATTGTATTCTATTATGTTTGCATATTCATATATTTTACTATTTCTGAAGTGTTTACTGTAAGATGAATGAAAAATACTGATAAAATTAAATTATTAAATATTGAGGGCTATTTTGTCAGCGCACGAGACATTTTACAAAGATAATGATTTTAAAAAATGTTTGTTTTCATTGTAGGCTATTGGTGGTGAATGTCAAAGAGGTATAATTGACTTTATAGCAGATGTCATCATGACACTAAATAAACACTATGTCACACAGCTTTCACTTTGGCTGAAGACAGTAGTGGAGAATGAAGGCTACCCTTCACCTAGAGCTTCCAAGCAAGATAAAGAAAACTTCATTAAAAACTTGCTAAGGTTCTTGTTTTGTTTTATTTATCTTAGAACAGTTAAAATCACAATCATAGTTTAGTTGTAAAATATTTCAAGTAGAGATTAATGTCTAGAAAGTAGTTTAAAACAGCAATCACTTCTCAAAGTATTTCAAGTAAAAAATCATTACTTTCTTGAAAACATTTCCAACAGAAATGACACTCTTAAATTTTCTTAAAAGTGTTTTAAGTAGAAATCAATTTCTTGAAAATACTTCAAGTAGAAATCTCTTTCATGAAAGTATTTAAAAGTAGAAATTACTGCTCAAAATAAATTGATATTGATAAAGTCAATTGTTAAAATTTTTATTTAAATTTACAATTAGGTTAATTGTTTGAAGATTTTTATTCTGTTCTATTTTTGTCTCTATATCAAGACATTAGTTTAAAAAAAATAAAGTATATAGTATATTAGTATGTTATAAACCAATGTATTTTTTAAAACATTTACATAGCAAAGTATTTCCAATGATGTGATGATAGTTTCATTCTTCTGTTGCACATTTTATTTTATTGAAATAGTTTACATTTTTGTTTATTCCTTAAAAAAACAGAGATCGCATGAACAAACGTAGAACACGAGATGTTGTGAAAGAATTTACTCTGCTATGTCGAGGCCTTTTAGGAACAGAATATGCAGAAGCAGCTGCTGTGTTGTTGTGATACTTGTGTGATGGGAAAAAGCTGGGTTCTGAGGAGAAAGTCTGGCCTTTAAATCATGTGCAATACTTTTTTTTTTTACATCTGGAAAATGAACAAATGTTACCATTCAGAAAACAAAACTTGTTAATATTATTTATCTGTAGCTATAATCTAAGTCATTTGAGAATTTCAAATTATTTTTTGTTCATAGTGCTATTACAGAAGTCTAATTAAAAATGTTTAAATGGCATGTTATATTAAGCTTCTTTTTAAAATGCTCCACCCCCACCCTTGGCTCAAGCTGTTAGCCATTGAAATCAAAAGGTTACTCTGTTTTCTACATTTTATTCTCTATACAAAAATTATCATTATTTTACAAACTTTGATCTAATTTTAAAAAAACAACAATAATGAACCTTTTTTTAAAACTGTTATTGTTCTTTACTAAACAAGGGTTGAAAACTATAAACAAAAGTTCAGTTCATTTTTTTTTCTCAGGGGTGCAAACTGGCTAAGTAAGTTTTTGTGGGCAGCTGATAAGAATCTTACTAGGATTTCATGTCCAACAATAGTGTCATATTAGCTACATTCTCTGATTTTGGGCATGAAATAAAATTAACATTTTCTGAAACATTAGTTAAAATACATTTCTGACCATGTACAAGTGGATTTGATGAACAACATAAGTCTGATAAAACATGAACTTTGTTACACCATGAAGAACTTGTTAGGAGTCTTTTTTTTTTTTTTTTTTTAAATTCAAGAATGTCTGTACATGTGAATCTTAGTTTAAAACAAGGTAATTATAGTCATTGTTTATCAAATATTGAGTTCAATGTGAAAGTAGAAACTTGTTCTCAACAAGAGACTTGAAGTTTGAGAATTAAAATGATTAAAGGTAAATATACGAATTGATTAGCATAAGATAAAAAGAAGAAAATGAAATGTGTGGCTGTCTTAAGCTCAATATTTGTCCAGAGAATGCAAGAAGCATGTGTGGGATGGTAACATCCAATGCAACAACAAAAAATATTTGCTTAACTATAAAGCATAAGACACAACAAAGACTGTCAGTTATATTGGACAGATAATAATGATAATCCCTATTGAAGTCAGTCAGTCAAAAAAAAAAAGAGTTTGAAGAGTTAATATTTGTTTACTCATTATGCAGAGTTTTAAGAGTTAATGTTTGTTTGTTCATTCTATGCAGACATTCAAATTACTAGCTTTTTAAAAATCTTTTATTGTTATAAATAGCAACTAGGGAAAGTAAATACATTTGGCTCTAAAGATGAAAAAAATGATAGCAGCATGACCTTTGAGATTATGAAGTAATGTAGTATTAGAAAAAGACAACATTTAGAAAGTAGAACCAGTTTGTGTAATGATATTGTACATCAATAGTTGCCAGCTTTTTGTGTGATTGTAGAACAGTTGTTTTTTTAGTGCTGATATGGCCAATGTTTTCCTTAGTGAGCTCTATTTGGACATCCTGGTTAGACTTTGATCCTAGTGTACAGTACTCTCTCTTTTTCATTAAGCTTCAACCAAGACAAGTAGAAGGAGAGGAATTCTTGATAGTAAGGAAATACAAAAGGTTGGGATGAAAGGGGAGAGAATGATGGTCCATACATCAATAAAAAAATTGGAAAAGTGGATTTGTTTCCGTCAAAAAAGTACAATAGAGTTTTGTTAATTAAGGTTCAATACATCATTATTAACTTGTGTTAAATTTAACCCAATCCCTTTCAATTCTAAATGCAGATATTTAATATATATTGTTGAAACATTATTTTTAAGACTTTATGTATACTTACCTGATGAAAACAAACTTTGTAGGCATCTTATCATCTAAACAAACAGATTTTAACTTAGGATTTCATTACTGTTATTGAAACCAACCTACATGACCCTAGGTGTCAAACTAAATGTTTGTGTTCAGAAAAAAAATGCTTCCATCTTAAATGATAACTTGTACGCTTTCATTTAGCTGCCATTCAGAACATATCAGTTGTTTCAAGTTTGACCTGAAATGTAAAATAAAATTATTTTATCAAAATTATTGACACAAGAGATTTGTTACACTACATTGTTTCTCATTGAAAATCAAGTAGTTATATACATTTAAAATCAAATTTTATTACTTGACCTGAGTGAAACGTATTTTTAAAAATTTACATTAGTATAGCAGTATTTAATTCCTTAAATTAATAGAATAGGGATTCAAACATTTGTCACACCATGATCTGTTCTTCTTGATGTAATACACTCCACAAATGCCTTCCGTCAGCCTTCATACAACAAATGTCCATTTGACCTTTTGTAGATATCATTGTTTGTTACACCAAGATTTAACATAAGACTAAATGTTTCATACTTTGTATAAGGCTTGTTATGATATTATACAACTTTCTCTCACACTTACGTTATATCCATATCCCTGTTTACCCATTCCAATGATGACTTCACAAAATCCAACTTGTTTACTTTTGAAATCATAGTGCTTGATTCAGATTTCTTTAAACTATGTATCTCTATTTGGGAAGCTTGTTATTACAAGTTTCAGTAGAGATTTGAATCATGTTAATTTGATGGAGTGTACCGGTTGCTGTCTTGTGGATACAATAGTCACTGGTCAACATATGGTGCTAAAGATAGATGTACATTGTTCTAATGCTGGTCAAGTCCAACTGGAAAAGTTTATACTATTATTTAATGCATTTGTGTTTTAAACTTTGCAATGCTAGTATAGAATCATAACCGATCTCATTGCTAGGTATTTATTGTCTCATAGCTTTGTTATCCTGTTTTTATGTATTGCAAATGTCGAATTATATTTAAAAAAATGAACTTGTTCATGTACAGATTTCAATAAACTGTTTGATTTGATTTGATGTTTTCATTCATGTGTAGTCTTGTCCTATCTACTCCACTTGTTTCATAAGTAAAACACTTTGATCAAACATTGAAAAAAGATGTATCAAGATAATGTGACCAAAAAAGAAAGATCATTGTAGAACAACTATAACTATTTCACAGAAGATTAAAGCTTCCTGCTTAGCCATGCCCATGGTGGTGACTGTCCCCCTTCATCAAGCTGTTAGGTTCAAAGGAATAGAAAATTTGGCAACATCATGGAATCATTTTGCACTAAACTAATACCTCCTGATTTTTTTCTCAGAGCTGCCCCACCCCCTTTTCCATTTCCTCTAGAGTTCTTCGTACTAGGTTTAGCCCTCTTTTACATGGGTGGCTAACGAGTCCTTACTGCCCCAAAATGCTTATTGAACATTATTTCCGGATATGTCACACCTAGGCTCTAGTCCTAATTAATCTTTTTACCTATCTCTTAGTCTATTGGACCGTTGGGGCACCATGAAGAAGAGTTGAGGGAACCACTGCCTGGTAGACATTGATTTTTGTAGGCAGGCGGAGCGATTTATTCCGCCACTTTCTCGCTTGGAGGCGTCCAAAAGCACTACTAGCCTTGGCCAGACGGTTATCAACTTCCCTTAAAAAGCGATGCGTCATTTGAAAGCATTCTTCCCGGACATTTGAAGTGGTCTACCAGTACTTTAAAAGGGTGTCCATTCACGGTGATATTTGGGTCTGAATTTTATTGGGTGACTTCTGGAACATGACCTCTGTTTTTCCAAGGTTTATGCCAATTCGTTGACCGCGAGCTGGAGATCATGTTCAGTGTGAGCAAGTATGGTGCAATCAGGGCCGCCGCTACCTATTATGCAATGTGTGCATTGCACGCTGGCGGCCGAATGTAAGAGGCGGCCAAATCATTATTCTAAGATTCCTTTTTTTTTTTTTAAAGATTTTTGGTTTAATAATAACAAAAAATTACTTAAATATTTTGTTTAAATTTTAATGATTTCATTATCCTTTGAAAAAATGGAAGATATTCGTGCAATAAGAAGTTATTTTGGAAACTTTAAAAAAAAAAGCGCGAGAGGGATTCCCACGGGTTTTTCCATAGGCGCCGACTCACCTGGCCTTGAATATTCGCGGGTTGTTTGTAATATTTGTTTCGAGTCGAATAGCCTGCCATGTAAGTAGATCCAGTAATTAGAAAATCAATTTTAAAACATTTATCTAAATAAAATTAAATTACATGTATACAAATTAAAATCTCTTAAGTAGGAGACGTCGTTTTATCTTCCAATAAGAACCTTGTTAAATATAGACAGCTCTTTGCGAGGGGCGTAGGCAATAATATGGGTCAAAACTTTTGAAGAAAACATTTTAAAATGTCTCCGCTAGTGTGATTCTTCTGGGTTTTTTGGTCGAATTTGTTCTGTCTATTGCACTTCTTTATAGTGACGACTTTTGTGTGAAAAAAAAACCAACATCCGCGACAGAGACGTCTTACTAAACACGAAGAATATATTTTAAAAGATCAAGCCCATTACAGACGTCCCTGAGCAATATGTATATAGGCCTACCTAGAATGTCCCTCGCATAATACTATTGGCCAGGGCTGCCTCTTTATAATTAGACTTAATATGGCCCTCGACTTTTTAAAATTAGGATTAATAGTGCGTTCTGAAAGCAAACACATCAATATTAGCCTTTTTTAAAATTCTCTCTTCTTACTAAGAGAAAAAGGTCAGAATACGCTTAGCGCCGAGTCCCACCCGGAATCAAACCCCTTTGCCGACTTGAGCGAAAACCTGACGCATTTTCAATTCTATCTCCAAGAAGAAACTTTTACAACGCTCAAAATTTATGTACGCAAGACTATTTCGGAATAAAACAACTGTCCATAGAAACTGAATCATTTTAGTGAAATTTCATTACCTAAATTTGGATTCTATACATATATGTATATGTAACACTATAGTGTTAAAAAAATTAATGAAACCTAAAAATTGTGTTATAATTAAGACTAAGTTTCTTTTCTTTTTCATTAGAGTATACATTCTTTTAAAAAAATGCAAAGTTAAAATTGAAAAAAAAACATCTTAGAGGGCATGTGGATACGACAACAATGCAAATATGAAAGGAAAAAGGAATGGTACAAAAATGAATTTAAATCAAAGAGCGCTTTAGGTACAGTGTCCAGCTCAGTCTTAATGATTTTTTTTTTCTAAAAAAAATGGGGGGGGGGGGGGGGAGCGCGGCATGTTTTAATTTCGCACGCAGGCGGCCACAACCTTCGCGTCGGCCCTGGGTGCAATCATCGGCATAAAGAAGCTTTGTTGCAACCATTTCCTTTGTTTTGGTCTGGGACAGAGACGTTGAAGATAGAACACATTTCCATCTGAACGAAACCTGGTGACGTAGATGCCTTCGTGCAGTCGCTTCCTCATTTGACCCATCATTACATCAAAGAAGTTAGCGATCAAGTAGGCCTACACAGCCCTGCTTCACGCCATTTTCTATAGGAAAGTGATCAGACAGGTCACCATTGTGTCTAATCTGGCCTTTTTGTTCCACATGAAGCTATTTGAGAATGGATAGGAACCTAGATGGTATATCTACCTCACCTTTTAAAGAAAGTAGGCCCTACTCTCTCTTCCTGCCCCAGTCTGTGGTATTTACTAAAGCAATGCTACTAATACTATATTTGAATTTCTTTATTTCTGGTCGGTCTCAAAGACACTAGTATTTAATGTCTTCAAATATAGTTTTAGTATAACAGTTCAACTAGAGTTTTCAAAGTGTGACCAATTATCTGCTAATTCTTTCCTAAAAATATACATCAACTGTACAATTTCTAGTAGTTTTCAAGAACAGTGTCCACTCACCCAGTTTTTTTATGAAGAATTTGCAGCCTGAAAAGAAGAACTGTAATAACAATAATAAGGACAAAGACGTCATAAAGTACATTTCTTTTTCAAATACCATATTTATAGTTAAATATAGTTGCCCATTTGTTTTTAAATAAGTTTAAAGCCAAAGATTGAAATTCTAATGCTTTCTCTGTGCTAATTTTTTTTTTTATAATTAGACGTTAGACGCCAACTTCGGGCTCCAATATATATTGTTATGCCGCACGTAGTGTTATTCAGCGTTTGCTTCAGCACTAAACATGCACTAAAGCTTCAAACTCCCGTTAGTAATCATTGAGGCTTTTTTTAAAAATTAGTTTAATTACTACCATTTCTGAAACTATAATATATAGACTATGTGCGTGTGCGTTATAAATTGAAAGAGGCATTGGATCGACTGTCGCTGACACTGTAACAAGCTTGTCTGTGGAAGGAAAATGTAGGATTTCTATAAGCAGCTTGGTCAGGTGACCCTAGTTGACAATGCAGTGGCTATTGAGCCGGCCTTATGCAAAGGCAGCCACATAGGACCTACGAAAAAACAAAAATACGCACAGGACTAAAACATAATTTGTTAGGAAAAAAAATTGAAACTATGATCAAATCTCAAGCATAGCAGAGCTCTATGTCTAATAGCCTATAATAGCTTTAAGACTATTATACAATGTCTCAAGGTTTATTTACTTGTTAGACCATGGCCTATTTTAGAAGACCCTGTTGCTTCCTGTTCGCAAAAATGTAACGTTATTTCGATTCTGATGCATCAAAACACAAACAATGTAGGAGGCGTTACTTTCAATACAAAGAGGTGCTTTATCGATTTTTGTTACTCATCATCCGCGGCCTCATTCGCAACATTAATCTCGGACACTCAAATAAATAATACACAATCTTCCTCCACCTTAATTAAGGCTTTTTAAAATTGATAATGACCCATCACCTGCATGATACACCTAATTTTCGGTTTATAAATAAATGTGAAAAAACGTCATTTCATAGCAGTTTATTAATAATTGATATAAAAACAAATTGCGAGGTGTTCACCCAGTTTTTACCTTTTTAAAGATAGTCAGATATATGGCTCCTTTTGTCTCGAAAGGCAATGGATGCGCCCAAATGAATCACTGGTTTTGGCTTAATCTTGGGACGGACAGAATCTGGTGTGGCTAATCAAGCCAATTCTAGAACGGCAGACTTTGACACAATTCGTACATGTGTATGCCTCTGATATAGGGCTAGCGGACAGGGCAGCTTTCTTTTTTTCCCTCTTGATTAAGGCCGCTTCAATTCTTTTGTTCTCAGCAAGGGTTGTCCCAGCACGCACAGTCTGTCTCCATGCACTCCGGTCTTTGACTATGTTTTCCCACATACTTTCACAATTGTTAAACACTATGGATGTTATTTAGAGTAAAGTAGCAGCACCCGAGATAGCCTCAAACTGCTATATATTATAGGACTGCAAGAACTTATCCCTTCAACCAAAGCAAATTATTATTTGTATATAAATATTTTTGTATATAATTATGTAAATATCCGCTGTATAGGCCTACAAATATGTATAATAGGTATAATTAATTTTTATTAGTAGGCCTAAGTTTTTTCCTTTTTTTTTTCCTTTTGGTTTGTTCATTTAATTGTTAATATTATTGCTTTTTCTGCAGTTGAATACAAATCCTAATATCAAATATCATATATATATATAATATTAATGTAACAAAAAAGAATTAAAGAAAATAAATGAAAATAAAAATAAAATAAAAATAAAACGTTGAAAGGAAAATCAGGGTAGTGTGACGTCAATTACAATTAAAGAAGAGGTAAATAGCCTAAAAGCGACAATGGGTATCTTAATTACTTTAATAAAAATAAAATTAATGTAAAGGATAAGGAGTTCAAGTATTATATAAGACAAATTAAATGTGTGCTTTATATATGCTTTGTTCCGACATTTTTATCGTGTTCCGCAATTGTGACCTAAACAACGCATCTATTATTATCGAAAATGAATGGGCAATGCCTAGATACTTTTAGTTTTTCCATAGGTCTAACCATTACGGAGAAAAAAAAAAGCATATTTTGAGATGTCTACGGTGAAATATCCTCCTACTCTTCTATTTTAAAAATGCGAGTCAAATATTACACAAGCTATTAAATTCACTGCACTTTAGCCTATTAGTTTGTTGTAAAATGTTTTACCTGTTTCGGATGTTCCTTCAGAGTTGAAAATAATTACTTCCTAGTCCAAACCTCCCGGAGGACGACGGGGGATGGGAGCGGGCAGGGTTTGAACCCTGGACCATCGATTAATCTGAACGACAGTCCAGCGCGCAAACCGTACGACCAGGCAGCCATCCATATTAGTAAGCCAAGCGACTGATAGAAAAACCCCATTACTAGGCTAAAATGTTAACTATAGTTTTTCTTTAGATTTTAGATGGGAAAAACATTTGGGGCGGGGGCATATACCCCTTTTGGCTACTTTTCTTTTTATAGGTATGGGGATTTACAATTTAAAAAAAAAATTAGCCACCATATTATAGCTCTGATCAAAATTGTTATAAATTAAATCCCCGCTGTATGTCCATCATGTTGTGAAACACTTCATATCCGACAAGGCAAAACTGTTAGGCAACTCTAATGGAAAGGGCTGCCTGAATCAGCCAGCAACACCAATGACTTTTTAATTGACTAACATGCATGACTAGATTGACACAGAAATGCGTGGGACGTAGATAGAGATATATATATAGATCTATAATAGATCTAGATCTATCTTCTTTTTTAAAGTAACGTCTGTAATATAGATCTGTAGATCTATCTATAGGCCTAAGACAGGCTAAAATATCCATTTGGCAGCGTGCTTAACTGATCTATATATTTTTGTAGTTGGCATTTTTAGGTCTGTGGTACCCTACCGCTGACTATAGAATAGATAGAGGTCTAGAATATAGACGTCTAGATCTACTAGAGTAGAGTCACTATTGCGGAACAATTTGCAGCTACTTTTAGTTTTCAATTTTTTGCTCCGTAATGGTTAGACCTACGGAAAAACTAAAAGTATGTAGGCATTACCCATCCATTTTCGATAAAAATAGACGCATTGTTTAATTTTTCAACAGATATTTAAATTTTACATTCAAATCGACTGAGATATGGTCAGTCACAATTACGGATCAGGATTTTTTAAGAAGTCACAATTGCGGAACACGGTAAAAATGTCGGAACAAAGCCAATATAAAGCATATATTTATTAGTCTTATATAATACTTGAATTCCTTATCCTTTACACTAACTTTATTTTACTAAAGCTTAAGACAACACATTTCCACTTTCTAATTCTATACCTCTTTAATTTAATTGACGTCACACTGCACTGATTTTCCT
Organism: Biomphalaria pfeifferi; assembly: GCA_030265305.1. Lineage (NCBI taxonomy): Eukaryota > Metazoa > Mollusca > Gastropoda > Planorbidae > Biomphalaria > Biomphalaria pfeifferi. Next base: position 8,675,574 of record JASAOG010000002.1, on the reverse strand, counting down.
TACAAGGTTTTATTTTCCACTATTCTTTAATTCTTTTTTGTTATATTAATATTATATATATATATGATATTATTTGATATTTTGATTTGCCCTCTTTTTGCTGGACGTCTGGTAATCATACATTATATATTATACGTAATATTATTCTCTAAATGTTTTTAAATTTATGTATACTAATACAAACTCATATTTAAATTCCGATAATCTAAATCACTGTGTAAATATTAAGCTAAATGCGCAGGTCAAATGCATAACATCTTATCTTATCTTATATAATACAGACGTTACTTCAAAAAAGAAGATGATTACGTCCTACGCGTCATGCATTTTAACCAATGACTTAAATTCTGCCAAGTCACTGGTTTTTCTGCAGGCAACCCATTCCATGCTCTAATAGCACTAGGGAAGAAGGAGTATTTGTACAAATTTGTCCTAGCATATGGGACGAGGAATGTGCCTTTATTTTTGTGTCTTTCAGAGTATTTTATTAAATTTTGTATTTGAAGATTATGGTTCAGTGTTTTATGTATAATTGCTACTTTACTTTTGAGTCTTCTGTCCTGAAGGCTTTCTAAATTTAGTGATTTTACTAATCATTGGTGTTACTTTAGTCAAATGTGAATATTCGTTTGTTATGAATCTCACTGCTCTATTTTGTGTTTGTTCTAGTTTCTTAATGTTTTCTTGAGTTGAGGGGTCCCAAACGGTGGATGCATATTCTATTATTGGCCTAACCAAGGTTAAATAACATTTTAGTTTTATGTTCTTATTTGATTTATAGAAATTTCTTTTAATAAACCCTGATGCATCTATAGTGTTCCACAATTGTGACTATCTTTAAAAAGGTAAAAACTGGGTGTGCACCTCCTAATTTTTTTTATTGAATTCCTGGTAGATAGCTATGAAATAACGTTTTTCCACATCCATTTATAAAACGAAAAATAGGTGTATCATGCAGGTGATGTGTCATTATCATTTTTAAAAATCCTTGAGCCCTGACCCTTGCGTTTCTCCTGGTACGTGAAAAATAATGGACGATTCCACACCTGTCAACTTTAACCTGGAGTCAAAATTAATTTTCTGCTGTGAAAGAAAACCCCTTGTATTGGAAATGTAGAGAAATGGACCATGCATGCAGTACCGTTACAGTAGTTTAGCAGAAAATTTCAAAATAAAGTAGATTTTAACTAATTTCGACGAGCAGTTCCACAAACATGCCTGCTCCGCAATAGTGACTCTACTATATATATAGACTAGATTTAGTCACTAGTCTATATCTACTCTATAGAGTCTAGCTAGATTTAGATTTCTAGAACTGGAACTCTAGATCTCTATAAATTAGTATAAACTCTATATAGAATAGATCTCGATAATAGATATACTAATCAGTAGATTCTATTAGTATTTATAAATAAATTTTAGTAGATATCATATTTCATATAATGATATAACTCATATTCGAGTCATAATACTAATACTCATATATAATAATTCATATAGACTCTATATAAACTTGATTTATAAAGAAAAATGCGTGGCTATAAAGATACTCAAACCACAACTGGTTTCCCACCTATGCCAAGACATTTTAAGAAATGTCTTCTAGCTCAAATAGTAGGAGGAACACTTGTGCTTTACATTTATTACACTTTGAATGGAGGTAATCTTTCTTACTTTCTAAGCTAGAATCCAGATTTAAAATTTTAATCCTATCTTGTCTAGATATCATATATATATTTGGGTAAATATTATATATAGATTATATAGTCTAGTGGATAGTGAAGAACTAGAATTATACTTTAAAGATTATAAAAATATAAAATATCTAGGGTTGAATGAAAAATGAAATTATTTGTAATATTCCAAACAGATCTTCTTGTCTTTCAAGTTCTTGTCTAGCACTTAGCAATCAGATTGATATATAATATTTATATATAATAATAATAATCTTTATTATCCGTATGGAAAATTTGTCTTACAATTTGTGCATTACACCAAACAAAAAACATTATAACTATAAGAAACCAAAGTGTACATTCATACCAGACTTACTCATAATTTACATGTGACAAAGTTTATACCAGATTGTTCTTATTTAATGATTTGATTGCTAGGGAAACAAAAGAGTGTTTGTGTCTGTTTGTCTTTGCTATCAGTGTCTTGTATCTCTTTTGTGATGGTAAAATCACAAAATCCTGACACAAAGGGTGATTCTTTATTTCGAGGATCTTGTTAGCTTTTTTATAGATGTTTGTCTCAAACAACTGCCCAACTGGGGTTTGTTTTTTGCCAATGATTTTACCAGCAGCATTTAGGATTCTATAAAGTTTATTTTTATTTTTAATGCTCAGATTGCCATACCAGGCAGTGATATTGAAACTTAAAATATTGCAGATATGAGCGTGATAAAACATAGCCAAGGCCTTTTCGCTAACATTAAACAAGGACAGTTTTCTTAGTAATCGTAATCTTTGCTGCCCTTTTTTGCTGGTATAATCAGTATTGGCAGTAAAATTTAGTTTATTGTCTAGGATAGTACCAAGGTATTTAAAGGTTTGCACAATTTCAATAGTCTCTCCATCTACAGAAACAATATCATTTTCCTTCTTGTCCCTACGAAAATTGATTATCATTTCTTTGTTGTTTTTTTTTTACATTTAATAATAAAAAATTATCTTTGCAGTATTTTTCAATGTGTTCTATTTCTTTGAAATACTCATTTACGATGTCTGAGCTCTCTGAGAGCAGGGCAAGAAGAGCCGCATCATCAGCGAATTTTGTGAAGGAGCAACAAGAACTATCGGATTGAAAATCATTGGTGTACAAAATGAACCACAATGGCGATGTCACAGCCCCCTGGGGCGCCCCTGTGTTAACTATGCGTTCATTAGATATAACATTGTTTACCCTAACCCTCTGAGTTCTCTGGGTCAAAAATTCATTAGCCCATAGTATTATGTATGGACTAATCTGCAACGCTTTCATCTTTTCAATGAGTAAATGAAGTTGTATAGTGTTAAAAGCTGATATAGATCTATATTAATATATTGACCAGTGCAATAAAACTATATAGATCTAGATCTATAATTGAATATATAACACTAGCAGGCAGTTTCATTTTTTGACATTTACCAGTATTGATCTATTAGATATATTTATTAAATAATTTTTTATGATATGTATATTATATATATATATATATATATATATATAATATATCATTTCTGTTATACTACAGCGGTCAACACTTCTACATATACCACTACCTGATTGTAGTGACCTTAGGCCTAATAAGGATAGACAGCATGCTGCACATGCATAAATATATCATTCTTCAAAAGATCTCCTTGATCTAAAATTACACCTTGCATTTATATATTAAAAAAAATATATATTATAAATTGGCCTTTAAGTTTTTAATTCCTATTTAAAACCTTCTGCAGGCCAGCAGAGGATTGAAGTGGGTTAGGTTCGAACTCAGGATAAAAGTGATGACAGTCCAAAGTGCATACCACACCACCCAGTAGCAAGGATGTTAAATAAAGTTATTTTAAAATTTTAATCCCAATATAACCTAAATTTTTATGTAATATAAAGAACTAAAAAAAAAAAGTAAACAGCTACTTAATAGCATAATTTTTAGTCTCAAACTAAAATAAATAAGATTTCACCGTTGAGTTTTATGTCTCTTATCAAAGGTGTTTTTAAAAAAATGTAACCTATTATAGATGAAACACTGACAGTGGTCATTTCAATTGTGAATGAAATTGCAACATCAATTAATCAAGGATATTTCTAATGCCCAAATGGGCCTTATGCAATCCACAAAAGTGATGGCCAGGATAACATGACAGAATTTCTGCTAGTAGTGTACTTGGCTGATATTACATTTCACAGTTTTTGTGATAATATTTATTTAGTGTATTTTTTCATCTTAAAAATATTAATATCTCTGCTTCTACTTTTCATACTAGGATAAATATGGTGCAGATGCTGTGTTTTAAAATCATTTTTTTTTTGACAATGTAGGTTTGCATAGAGTATTGTCAAATTTAAATTTTGTCTTTTTGCTAATAGTTTTTATATTACTATTATTTTAAAAAACCTATTTTGTGTCTTCAGGTTTCATACCAAAATTTTTAGTTCCACGACTTCCTTATTTTAATGTTGGTCCAGACATTGGATGCCTTCTGTTTTTTGATGTTGATAATGATGCTAGTAAAATAAGATGGGAACGACAGGCAAACAGTCGACAGGCTGTAAAAGATGCTATGAATAGTAAGCACAATACATGTTTCTTTTTTTCCAAGTGACATAAGATAAGCTCAGTAATCTGTACGTTATTTTTTCACAATTTTTTTTTTCCAACTCAGCCACTACTTAAAAATATTGATTTGGCTTAAAAACAAAAATTATTAGACTAGCCATTAAATTTTTTTTTTATAGTTTCTTTCTTAAAATTCTTTTTTTTTTTAAATGTGCCATTTCTAAAATTTTCTGATATTTGAATTTAGATGAAAAAGTGCACATGATATCTGGGGATATCATTTTGAAGGGTCAAGGAACTAAATCTCAAGCATTGATTCCAGTAATGGCCAAACCTCCAGAAACAACAAGTGATATCACTTTGAAGGAATGGTTACACGAAGTGCGATTTGGGAAGAAAGGTATAAGGCTTCACATACATTCACCAGAGGCATTAGACATTTCTCTCCAAGTTCTGAATGATTTTAATAAACAGGTAGTTAAGGTTCTTAGAAAGTTACACCAATATTTACACATACTTTTTGTTACTTCCTTTTTTCAATAACAATACACATAATATAATTAATTGTAATACTGCTGATATTTTAGTATTGTTTTTTTTATACTGACTGGTTGTTACTGGAGGTGTTATTGATGCAATGTCTTGATATCTTGAGTTCATTACTGTTTATGTGAGTTCCTGATAAATGTATAACTAAGTTAATAAATAACTTACTACACTCAGTAAACAAAATGAGTTGAATAAAGACTAAGTTAGTAAACAACTTGACAATTTAATGCAGTGAAGTAGGGAACTGTCCAACGTTGCTGTATTTCACTAAGTCCAATGACAACTAAGAAATCCTCTCTACTTAGTCTCTAGAACAACTCTAGATGAGCAGTATGTACGTACTGGATTAAAGAACCTTGTAGTTGATAGACCTCCTCAGAGATATTGCTGAATGGCCATTAGCTTATTCCTTGACCTTTGTAGAAATTATTTTCACTGGTCAAGGTTTTAAAGGGGTTTGACCTCAACTTTTAAATAGAACGTTTCAACAGAATTTCAAAACATTTAAAAAAAGCAAACACTATAACTTTATTCACAGAATCCTATGAAATTTCCTGTTTGGATTCATGCTGATGTTCTTCAAGGTCCTCATGGAGAAGAGCCTATCATTGATATTCAAAGATTTGTTAGAACACAGCAAAGATTATTCCCTAAGTAATACAAAATATTATTTGCATAAAATATATGAATGAATTTTTGTTACCATCAAATGTTATTTCATTGGTTTTGTACAGTAATAGCATACATAATAGATGCATTTGTGTGTGATTGCTTTGACCTCTAACAAACATACAAATAGAGATTAATGTCATTTTTAAGCTTTTAAATATATTTTTATAAAACAAAAAAAAGTTTTTAAAAGTTTCTGTCTCCAAAAGACTAATGTAAAATTGTATGTATATATGTACTGGCAAGGCAAGACCTGATATTTATCCTTAATTATTAAATAGTCTTCAACATTTGTTGTTTTTTAATATTAAAATGATTTATATATGAAAAAAGAAAAACTAATTATACAAAACTTTATTGAAAAATTTCGTTTCAGATGTACATTGTCATTTGGCTGGACAACTGGTACTCATACTGATCTAAGTCAGAGTGCTTATACATGGGAAAGTGTTTGGGACATGTTGAATTTAGTGCAGGAATTTGATTTCCAAGATCAACTTATTGTTTTTCAGGTGAAAAATTTAAGTTTAGTCAATTTTATCTACAATGTCTTAGAGTAATATATACCTAAAATTTATTGGTGTAGTTAAAATTTCCTAAAAAAATATTTTCTTTATCCTCTGCTTTAATTAATCTCCCCCCTTTTATTTAAAAGGTGGCCAAAATTTTTCAATGGAAAAAAAAAAGGGGGGTGGTCGTATTTTTGGTAATGGGGAGGAAGAAGGGGGATATTTGTATTAATTAATCTATACATGTCTACTTCATTACAGTACACACCATATGAAAAAAAAGTACGATGGTAACTATTACCATGTTTTGTCATTTTATTTTACATTTGCACTGTATACATAAACATTACATAGGACTGTTTAATATGCAGTAAAGCTCTACATTAATTTTCTCGAGACATTAGCAATAAAATGCTGCAGTTTTACTTCAAATAGAGTATGATTTGCTGGGAAATTACCAGCAGTTTTTTATTTTTATATAACACGAGCTCTTCCTCTTCATTCAGAAAGAGATGATTTGCTTTGCTAATTTTTTAGTTAAAGCCAGTCATATTTGGCTCTTTTCATTTTTTAAAGAGTATTTAAAGAGAAGTGAGAGTACCCATACTTGTGTGTAAATAATTTGTTGTTTTTCCGAAAGGTATATATTTTTTGCAACTAGACATAATAAAATTATTATTTTTTTTTTTTATCCTTTTTTTTTAAATTCTTTTTTTTATTATCCTATACTCTTAAGCGAGCAATTCTTGTATGTATGTATGTATATATTTTTATATTTATATATATATATATATATAAATTTTATTTCGAAAACGGCTCTAACGATTTTATTTAAAATTTCACAGTATGTGCATAATAGTGAGAAAAAAATTCTCAACTCATTGGCCACATCGGGAAAACTCGAAGTCGACCGTTATATCGGTTTGAAAATGGCTCATTATGGAAAAATTAATTTTGGCTAGAATGTTTTATGAATGAAATTTTCTATATGACTTCAATGGGAAAATTGACATCGTTTACGTCACTAGGCTCACAGCAGTACACTAAAACTTTTCTTTGCAAACAAGAAAAAGTTTTAATGATTCAATTGGCGTAATTAAACATTTGCGCACCATCTTATTGTACATTGATCCATTATGAAACTATGGAAGAAAAATAATGAAATTAAATATTTTTATGTTTAATTAGTTATTGTGTTTTAAAGGCTATATATAAATTGTTTACACTTTAATTGCGTACACCCGTAGGTAGCTTTTACTTTGTTATTATTTTGCTGGTGAATTATTGCAATTTGTTTAAGCTTCGAAGTCTACTGTCCCATACCAAAACATAGGAAATGGTCATAACACAGCTTATCTATGCTTTACTTACACAACCAGGGCCGGCCCTAACATTTGCGGGGCCCTATGTGAAATGGATTGCGCGTGGACCATTAAGGGTAGGGATAAGGATAATAAGTGAAATAAGTTTCCATGTCTCAGAGCCATAATGAATATATTAATTGCAATGTTAAATGTCAGAAAGTAACCATTTTAGAATTTATACTGCAAAGACTTTCTTACAAGCCTATAATAGCCCAATAGTTTTACACGAAAGAAGCAATGTAAAACGTTAAGACGTGAGCTGTGGTTTTCTATAGGCCTACTGTTGGGGGGACTTTCTGTTCTAATTGCCATGTACAATTACATTGAGAACTGACAAAACAAAAAAGCAACTCTTCGGATTGATAGTCTTTACCCGATCGTTCATTTTCGTAATTACAACAATATTCCCAAAAAGACTTCGGGTATATATCCTTCCTTAACAAATTATTCATCCGAGCGAGGCTCGGTCACCTGATATTAATAATAATTTGAGTAGAATTTTGTTTTTTTAAGGCCTAGTGAGTTCAATGAGACTTTTTATATGATATTATATTACATGAGCTTTTGGATTAATGGATGAAACAGTAAATAAGTAAGCCTATTTGGTGAGGTTTTTTAAAAATTACCTCCACTCTGTTATCTTTGACAAACCAACATTTTTGTCATCAAACCAAGTTCCATAAACCCAAATATTGAAATTATCTACTAGCTTCTGTCACTTTTTCTTTTATATTGTATGTTATTGATGGCCACCTACTCTTAGCATAGCAAGTATACTACTTGCTCACAAACAATAACAGATAAAGAAACAGTTTGGATGACACCTTTGTGAAATAAATGGTTTCAAATTAAGTACTTGGAATCAAAAAGAAGAAATTTAGCTAGAAATGTATTCAAATGTATTGAAAACCCCACAGTATTCTCAGTAGCTTGCCAGTGTCTGTTAAGACTATTGATACTTAATAAGTTCAATTACTCATGCAATAATAATGACTCTTTTAATTGCAGGCTCGGCTGTCATTGGTACACAATTCTATTCCTCAACTTAAATGGTTGTGTGACAATGTCAAATCCTCCAGTCTAATGATTTGGCATGAAGATGGTGATATTGTTGTTTCTGAAGATGTCATGTATGTATCATATAGGTTTCCACCTCAAGGAGTTTATTTTGACCTCAACCATGACCGTTTTCAACTATTGCTCGATCAGTACCGCCATTTTTCCAGAGACAAAGTTAGTCACCATGTATTAATGAGAGATGAACGTGTTTTTAAACCTGATGGTTGGTGGAAAATGGGGTTTCATAGACAAAAAAATTCAGTTCTGGCCAGTACAGAGGGCATCATTCTGGCAACTCCAATAGTCTACCTCACATCTAAGTCCAAATACATGCCCACTTCAGAAATCTACATTCAAGGCAGGATTACTTTTTTCAACAGAGATAACAGAGAAGCTGAGAGTCATGTCACTGGTCTCAATATATATGTCAGACCAACTGAGTATGAAAGATTTGATAACATTGTAGGCATCCGTTGTTTCATTGGGGTAGGAGGAGAAATAGAAGTCACAGGAAGCAACCTTCCAGACAACATTGAAAACTTTAGAAAAGCTGCAAGAGTAACACCTACACATACAAATTGTTATCGTTTCAAAATTGTTGATGACAGAACACAGATTTTCTTTTGGATAACCTCACTTCATGATTGTACAACTTTAGAAAGTGTAGCTGAGCCAGAATCTTCCACACCACTGTTAACTGTTCCCATCCCAAACTCATTATTCAGCAAAGAGCTTCGTCCTTTTATTTTGAAAATGGAAGATGTAAAAAGACAGGTATTGATTGATGAACTAAGCATAAAGCATAAATAAGTTTAATATTATGACTAAGTTTCATCAAGCTAGATTTTTTTATTGTCAATTTTGCTCCAAATACTGTTACATTCCTAATAATCTTTTTTGTATGTCAAATTTTGAATGTTCCAATTATTGAAGTAATAATATATATATATATATAGTATTTTTTTTTTTTATATTGGTTTGTAAAATACATGTTGACATTTACACAATAGATTTCACAGAATTGTCTAAATAAGCTTATAAACCTAGTTCACAGTAAAGTCTGAATCTCATAACAAAGATAAAACTTGCTCAATTTGTATCAATACTGATTTTTAGAAGTCCTCAATTACAAATATTTTTATTTCAAAAATTTCTATATTATTTTTCTGTTTACCTCTTAGTAATCAGGTGTATTTAAAAATGTATTTGCATGGGACTAGTTAAATTAGAAATTATTGTGTACCAGTATATAATTTTAAAAACCTGTGGTTCTGATGCTTATTTTAGATTCCTCTTTTGTACATTCCAGTCTTTATATAAAAATTACTCCTTTTGAATATTGTTTTACAATAATTACATTTACCTGAATCAAATAAAGTTACAACTCAAATTAGCTGTTAATTGTTCTTTTACAAAAAAGTCAACATTTTAATTTCTGATTACATAACACTTTTTACATAAATAAGCTCAACATATAAAATTAATAATTAAGGCTTATTTTCAGAATATTCTGAAGATTTAGGAGTTCAGTATTTCATGTGGCTACACTGGTCATTCCTGTTCTCTTTTTGCCATCTAGGCTTGTCTTCAGCAATAACTTTCCTTTTGATCACAAAAAAAACAAAACACTGATTGAAAATGTAGGTTACCTTTCATTACTCATTTTCCCAGTGTATAAAATGTACTACAAAAAATTAAGGGCATTATTTTTTAAATATATGAAAACATTTTTAAACAGATGCATAAGTATAAGAAAAAAAAAATTAAATAGATCAAATCAATAAAACAACAAAAAGAAAATAATAATATTAATGACTATTTAACCTTCAACATATTATAATACTAAATAAGTTAAATAAATCTCTGTCAAACTTGTAAATATCTAGAATGTTTAAAATCTAATCACGTAGAAATATTATCCATTACACTGTAATTAATTTTGAAGACAATGAAAAAAGAACATAAATGGTTTATGTTTTTATCTGAAAAACATATTTACTCAGCATTGTCAAACTTGTATTAAAATATAAGAAATAATGATAAAGAAAAAAAAAATGTTTATCTGTAAAACATTTTTTATAGTTTTGATCCAGCTTTAGGCTGAAGTTCTTTTAATTTCATTGCCAATCCCATATTGCCAGTTATTTTTAATTTTCCTTGGAAAAAAGCCTGAAAGAAAAAAAAATTAAATTAAAATGTACACAGCAGTCAAGTCAAATGTCAAAATAATCTCTTGCAATGCAACAAGTCATAGGCTGTAAAGAATTTTAAAAATTAGCTCTTGCCATTTTCTAAATTATGTTAATTTCTTGGCTATGTTGTTATTTCATTTCTTAGTTAATAAGTATATTTACAATATTAATATAATTTCTACTATTTCTTCAGATGACTTAGGTTCATGTCATTAGCATTACAAAAATAATGCTACAAATTAAATAATATAATACTTTTCTTAGAAAAAAGTTAGAATTTAAAAAAAAATTAAATAACAAAAGAATATTTAAAAAAAACAAAACATTTTAAGGAGACTGCAGCAAATGTTGTAAAATAATATGTAAAAAATGCTATGACAAAAGAACATTCATTTTGTTTTACAGAGTAAGTCAGCTAAGAACAAGATAGATTTGGGTTTGGTCAAATCATGACTAAACTTACAGTTTGTGGGTTCAACTTTCCCAGCATAAGATTTAATAAATCTTCATCAGCCATTATAATGGTTGTATCTGCTTTATCTAAAGAAACAGGGGAAAAAAAACGTCTTTATCATCTGAACTAGGCAAAGTATCCAGATTTCATTGTTTAATTCATGAATTATAAAATGAACATTGCTAATTATATTTTAAATTATCTACATTGTTACCATTTGAGTCAAATTTAACAGCACCATTTCCATTTTTAGCATCAACAACCCATACTGCCTCTTTGTCACCAGGACCCTTCACTTTAAAACAAAAGACACCTTTCATTTTGTTAACAATATTTGCACCATCCTGCAATAAAATACATAATATTTATTTTGTAATTTTTAAAAATTAAATACACAAAAAAAAGGAATAAAAATATATGGCATAGAATATCAAGTCCAAAAGTATAATGCAGTGTGTAATTATTGTCTAAGCTGCTACCAAAACTTAAAAATGTATACTGATATTTTTAATTAAATTTGCTTTAACCCAACTCTTGTGCCTTGGTATTTTTATCCAGATACCAAATATGAACAATAATAATAATGTATTGTTTCCTATTAACTAGTATTGACTAATTCTGTGAAATGATCTATTTTTGATAATAAGTTTCAGCTTACAAACAATATGTTAAAAGGTGCCTTCTTCTATGATTAAATGTAAGGAAGAGATTTTCTTTATTTGTAACAATGAGTGTTTGAAAGTGGGAAAAAAATTATATTGCTCTAAAGCAATTCTGTAACTTAAATTCCTACTTTATTATTATAATTAATGGTTAAATTAAGAAAGTTGGCATTGGTAAGTATTAGTTTAATACTTACAGCGTCTAATGCTTTTTTTATTTCTGAAAACATGGCAGCTGATTTGAAATCTTTCTCCACAGTAGAACTGGTTGCTACAGCTTGAATGCTGGGCCTGTTCAAAATTCTCAAACATTACATTAAAGGTTTAAGAGGAAAAAAAAAGTAATAAAAAATTTATTTCTAATTTTTTCATCCACCAAAAGATTTACTAAGGCAATAGAAAAAGTAAAAACTTATTAGTCTTTCAATATAATTTTTATTATTTCCTTAGATGACTGTTTTGTTCATTGGCATTACATAACTAATGATTCAAGTTTATTAATATAAATAATATAATACTTTCATGTGAATTAAGTTTGAGATTTTTCTTGTAATTAGGTAACAAAAAATGTAACATCATTTTATTTGACATTTTAAAGAGTCTGCAAAAAACTAAATTTATTTATGAAGAGCATGGCAAACTAGATACTTACTTTAAAGAATTTGGAAAGCCCATTCTATAAAGGGAAACAACAACTGCACCACCTAGACCAAGGTTGTGTTGAAGTGCAACTTTTGCGTTAGAAACTTGTCTCTTACCAGCTGCACCTCTTAGTTGCCAGCACAATTCTGAACATTGAGCTAGACCTTCAATGAGAGTTAAGCAATAATGTTAAATGTTTTCTAGTAGGAATTCATTTACACAATGCTATTTTGTAACCTTCACAATGACAGTTTAAGTAATTAGTAGTTTGATCTCAGCGTATCATTCTGTAGTAAGAGAAATCATTCTAAACAATTACTAATTTAATTTCTATTGGACATTAACATACATGATTGATACTGTTAGCATTTAAATGTACATCAAAAGTCATTACTCCATATAATAATAAAAAATAAAACCATAAAATATAGCATTTTTAAAAACAGTATTAAAAAAATGAATTGGTGTTTGTTGATATTTTAAGACTATAATGTGTATTTTGGGTTGACATATAATATTCATGTCTTCACTCTTGGGTGTTTACAACACTCAGTAAACTCTATTTCTTTGTTTACACATTAACAATAAAGCACAGGTGTGAATTTTACAATCTTTAATAGCTTGCCAATATCTGATCAACAGACCAATAAAACAACCAAGACATTGACGTACTGCATCAAAATCTCCACCAGTATTTACATATTGAAACTGAGATAGATAATGTTTCACAGGTCCAACTTATCAGTCTTGCGCACCCAACCATAGAAACTCCAGAATAAAAAAAAACTGACACTCCATGGACATCACATGACATGAAATTTGAATAAAAAAAAAGGGAATATAGACTTTTTAACTTTGTAACTAAACTAAACATCATTATGCGATAATATCTGTACAATTTTAGATATGTGGTTAATCATAGTATAGTATGCCAGCTAGTCATGAACTAGTCATATTATTATAAATTTTACATATTTTAGATTCTAATCTAGTCTAGATCTACTACTGTAGACAGTAAACAGTAGTAGAATAATAAGCAGATCTAGACTGTATAGTCTAGTAGTAGTTTATTCTTATACTAAGTCCATATTTCACATATATAATATAATATTTAAATGGGCGTAGCCAGGATTTTTTCCTCCTGCCCCTGCCCTTGCTAGCCAGTGGCTATGTATACTAAAGTTACTCATACTGATGATTTTATTGATCATATTCTAGACTCATCTTTATAGATCAATTCAATTTTGACTCTAAGATCTAATCCATCTATAATAGATCATAATCTAGATTTGTCTATGTCAAATTTATAGATCTAAGCGAAGCATTTCTAGCCATCTTAATTAATCTTGATAATCTGGAGCTATAAACTATACTACTATAGATTATGGAGTATTATATATAGATTCTAGATCTTTAAATCCACTCTAGACCTAGAAATATTAGAATCTAAATCAATTTTACTCTATGACATTCTATGAGTTAAGTTAAATAAGTTGAATAAAACTAAAATGATTATATTATACTCAGTATGTATAGACATAGATCTATACTATATATTTCTAGTAAAATCTATTACGTGTCTTAGTAGTTTTACTCTACACATATATATATATATACAGGGCTTTTTTGTGATGGTACGCACCATACAGCATGCTGGCACATTTTTCAATGTGGGGGAAAAAATTATTACTTTTCTTGTATTTTAATTTTATTGTTAATTTATTACTAGTTAAAAGTTAGGCAATTCATCACTGAGTACCTGCACCTAATCAATGAGTACCTTTACAAAAAAAAAAGGGGGGGGGGGGGAGACCCTGTGTGTGTACACATAATTAATCTCTATTACATTCTGACCCTTCATTCTTTTGGAAGACGTTTATTGTGCCCCAGAATAGGTTTTTCCTGGAGTTAGTGAAAAATTGTTGACTCCTCGCCCTTCCTAGCAAGGGGTCTGGGGGAACTCTGAGAGCTTCTTCGGCCCGCCACCAATCACTATTTCTGGTATTGAAAGCCAACTAAATGCATATTCTGAGGTACCTAGAGTGCATTATTTTGCTATTAAAAAGTTTTATTTCAAAAACCTAATGTGCTATTCTTACTGATGTCTGAAGCCTCTTTCCACCTGCTCTAAGGATCTCCATGAAATTGTGGCGCCAAGTTGTATTAGAATGTCATCGCAACTCTTATTATGCGTAATTCATTTTGTCGAAGAACATGTCCTGCAAACCTCATGCGACGCTCTGTCACAACCTTACTAAGTTGTCGACTCCCACTTCGGCATAGGATTTCTTTGATTTAGACCCGATCTCTATAACTGACTCCTAAAATCCGTCTTAACCATCTTTGTAGAGCCACATTTAGTGCTTTTCAATTTCATTGCACTTTATTAATGCAGCGCATGTGTAACTTCTCTTGACTATGATCTTGGAATTAGGTGACTATTTTGCTTTAGATGTTATATCGAAAAGGGAAGTTTATCATCAAAATCATCTTTTGGGGGGGGGGGGAATTGGGTTTAAACTAAATATATCTGGAGTTGTCTTTTAAATTCACAACCACTTTTAGCTACGGTCACAGAATTTGATGACTGTAGTTTGCTTTAGAAATAACATTGAAGAGAGAGGCTTTCAACCTTAAAATGCTCTGTTGGGGGGTTTTAAACTCAAAACTATCTTGAGGTTTTTAAACTTTTAAAAAAAGCCATCTGGAGGAGAGGAGTTGAAACTCAAAACCCCCCCAATGGCTTGGCTACGCTCAAAGAATTTTAGTGTGTAATTCGCTTATTTCTTAAATAGAAGAGGTATTTTTTTAGCATCAAACCCCTCTGCAGGGAAATTTAAACTCAAAACACCCAATGGACTTGGCTACGCTCAAAACATTATGATTGTGAAATTTATTTTTTTCTTATTTTGAAGATTTATTTTTTACCTTCAAACCCCGCTGGCTGGGGGTTTAAACTAAAAACCCCTTTGGCTATGCTCATAGAATTTTGAGGGCGTAATTTGCTTTTTTATATATATATATTGAAGATTTATTTTTAGCTTCAAACCCAGCTGAAGAGGGGTTTAAACTCAAAACTCCTTTGGCTACGCTCTTACTATTTTGAGTGTGTAATTTGCTTTTTTATATTGAAGAGGGGTTTATCGTAAATTTTGAGAGGGGTTTAAAATAAAAAAAAATCTTCCTTAGATGTGCTCTTGGAATTTGGGGATTGTCGTTTGCATTTTTTTTGTTTTATAGAAAAGGGGGATTTAAATGCAAAACCCCTGGTAGGGGTTTTAAACTCAAAACCCCTGGTAGGGGGTTTTAAACTCAAAACCCCCTGGTAGGGGGTTTCAAACTCAAAACCCCCTGGTAGTGGGTTTTAAACTCAAAACCCCCTAGTAGGAGGTTTCCAACTCAAAACCCCTTGGTAGGGGGTTTTAAACTCAAAATCCCATTGGCTGTGCTAGGGCAAGTGATGGTTTAGTATTAAAATTTCACCTAAAATAAACAAAATTAAAGCAAAGGATCAGTCACTTAACTCCGATCCCCCCCCTTGTGTGTGTGTGGGAATTTCATTTCGGGGGAGGGGGGCTTGAACCATGATATATACATGATGTATATATATACATGATATATACACCCATGATATATATATAAATTATATATATATATATATATATATTTATATATATATATAATTATATATATACTATGTAACTTAAGTTATAATTAATAATTAGATTTAGATCTAATACTAAGTAATACTTTAAAGTTTAAATAGATTTAGACTCTATAGTCTATTGTCTAGGACTACGATTAGAAATTTAGATTTTAGATTATAGTATTATACTTTTATAGTCATTAATTATAAAATTATAGTGATCTAGATTTCTAGATCTATGACCTAGATCTCTAGATGATCATGATACAAATTACAATGAATAACTTAATATAAACTAGTATTATAGTATAGTATTATTATAGTAGCTATACTTTTGAATATTGATAGAAGATATATAGATTATAGATCTAGATCTATATAGTATATCTAGATCTATAGTCTATAATATATCTTTTTTAGATTAGTTACCGGTCAAAGTGCAAAGTCCACACTAAGTCAAGTGGGCTAAGTCTAAGAATGAATACTTATGTCATAACTTTTTCTAATCTAAATTAAATTCTAAGTAATAATAGACTACTACTAGTAGTAACTACTAGATAATTATAGAATCTAGATCTAGAATATATCAGCATCAGTATATGAGTATATTCCACGATTATTGAGGTACATACTGTAACTTAGACACTCATACAGTTAGTGTCTAGATTCTAGATCCCTCTGTCTATCATAAATATGAAAAATATTAGTACGAGTCTATTGACGGATATTGATTGCTAACAGCCTAGGGGACGTAATGCATAACGATGACAACTGAGTAACAACTGTAGACCTAGTTTAGATATAGATCTAGAGCAGTGATGCCCAGCCAAAGCTAATTCGACCTGCGGCCATCCGAACGAAAATGTAGACCTACAAAAACAAAATGAAATTGACCCTAAACTATATGACTAATATGATTAGAAACCCGTAGATTCAGCGCTTCATTAATAAATGGAATATTTGAAATTTTTTTTCGTCGGAAATAAATAGTAAAAATAAAATAGGCTTCATTTCTCTACTTAGTCTATGAGCAACATTGTATTTATTGTAGCTACTTTCCCACCGACTCATTTTCTAATTCTAATCGCTTTTAGGTAAATATTCTCAATTCTCCAATCTCTAGGCGTAGTTAAACAAGCTTTTACTCGCGGCTCAAACCAAGAATATTTGTGCTATTATATTTATTTTTTTTTTTTTAACAGCCACACTTTCGTTACAAATGAAACATGTTGGCAGTGTCTCAGTTGGCTTATATTATCATGTTCCACGAAACAAAAAACAACAAGGTTACAAAAGACAGTTTGTGTGGAAACACAAACTCAAAATCGGCCCCCGAAGTGGTCCACCCAGGCAGGCTTCAATATTTTCAGAAAGAACATCCGAATGAAATGACAAATGAGAGATAAGAATGGAAAAAGAAGGTTAATAGATCTTGTGTAGTGCCCCAACGGTCCAGCAGATCAAAGGATAGGTGAAAGTGAATGTAAAGTTAGATGTGAACCTGGCCTAACTAGTTCCCCTTTCAGACCTATAGGGCAGATGATGTAAAGTTCATCTGTTTTAGTGGCCTACGGTTAACGAGGGTGTCATGTAGCCAGCACAACGACCAACCGCCTTTACTTTTCCCCAACTAATGTCAGGTACCCATTAGATCTGAGTGGACTCCCCTGATCTAACTGATGTCTTATAATTGATCTAATTTTTTGAAAAGGATCAATCTACTATTCGAATCCTCAAAAAAAAAAAAAAAAAAAAAAAAAATCCCGCAATAATTAAAATAAGTTCAGGAAAATGAAGTTTATATGATTACTATTCGTTTTAAATTAGGTCTAACTTATAATGCATACTAATTAGCTTTTTCTCTTTAAAAAAATACTTGCATAACTGATTTTAAAAATTAGATTTTTCCCTTTCAGAAAAAAAAAAGTAGCTGTTGCATCAGAACTTTGAATGATCTAAAATATTGTGATGTCCGATTTTCACTATCTTTTCGAGTTTACGAGATCTAAGCGGGATGGAGGGACGGTTTTAAATTAGGTCTAACTTATAATGCATACTAATTAGCTTTTTCTCTTTAAAAAAATACTTGCATAACTGATTTTAAAAATTAGATTTTTCCCTTTCAGAAAAAAAAAAGTAGCTGTTGCATCAGAACTTTGAATGGTCTAAAATATTGTGATGTCCAATTTTCACTATCTTTTCAAGTTTATGAGATCTAAACGGGACGGACGGACAGACATTTCACACAAAACTAATAGCGTCTTTTCCCCTTTCGGGGGCTGCTAAAAAAGTAAAGATCCGTTTTCTTTTCCTGGTAATTCTACATTCAGAGTCCCATTTAATAAATGCACAAATGTTAAAGGTCATGGTACTAATCCATCTAAGAAAAATTGAGGGCTCTAAGCCCCTAATGTAGGTAAAGATATATTTGGGGATTTACTACACCTTGTGCAGACATTTCGGCAGGCCGGATGGAATCATGTTGCAGGCATCACTGATCTAGAGTTATATATATGCGTTTTTTTTAAATTTTCAACTCATACCTTCAATTTTATTAGAACAGTGTTTCCTTAACTTTTTCCTTAACAGAACACTTTGCACATTTGGAATATTTAACGGAACACTGATTATTTTTTTAAAGAGGCCTCCTAGTTAATTATTCCTAGAAATTTGACAATTGATGTCTATCTTTGGGAAAAGAAATAAGCTGATAAGTGGACACACATTGAAAACTCGTTTAGTTTGACTGTTAAAATTTTTACAAAGCTTATATCAACTCACTTTGTCTGCCTATCTGTCTGGTAAAAAGTTTGTACACATTATTTCTCCCACACCCAATCTCTGATTACGCTGAAATTTTGCACAATTATTTCTTTTACCTGACAACACAAGAATCAATACAAAAATTTAACCAATGTGTTAATTAACTATTGGTAATTAATTATTTTGCTTTATACCTTGAATAAGGGAAATCATACTTGACAGATGTGATGGTATATCAGATTAAGCTGAAATTTTGCACAATTATTTTTTTACCTGACAACACAAGTATCAATAAAAAAAATTAACCAATGTTTTAATTAACTATTGGTTATTAATTATTTTGCTTTGTATCTTGAATAAGGGAAAGAAATTGTTCTTGACAGATGTGGTGGTATATATTGAATAAGTCCCCTTGAGGACTCGAGCCCTGAGTGAATGTTTTGTTAATGCATTTAAAAAAACGATCATGTAAACATTTACAAATATACCCCCTTCTCTCCCCCCTTCCCTTTCACAACTGGTCCAAACAAGTGGTAGGATCATAATGCATTGAGAAAGCTAAAAGCTAAACAAAAACAATTGGTAAAAATATCTTACATATAATCACATGACTGATCCAAACTATGTGATACAATTACACTTAATATAAGCTTTGTTGTTTTTTTTAAAGCATTTTAAAATGTTTTTCTTGTTTTAAGTATGAAAAGAAATGAAATTAAATTTGACTAGAGAAATAGAAAATATTTTATCTTGAAAGAATTATAGATCTATGTCTTCTGGTATTTCCAATTCATTAAAGAGTTTAATAAATATTTATGTTCAGGAAAAATTTGCTCATACTTATAGTCTTTAAAATCTAGATCTAAAGGCCTATCAATGGAATATTATAAAGTCTAGTAGATCTAAACACTTGCCTAACTTAACTGGAGAGGAAGGGGGATGGGGCAGGGTAAAAAATGTTTCATTTTTAAAAAATCTAATATTCATTAGTTACTAAGAGAAAAATAATCACTCTTTTAAGTTGTATAAAGGAGGTATTGTCATTTAAAAAAATGTATGTGTGTGTGTTTCTTGTTTTAAGAGGAAAACTACAGAGAAATTATCATCCAGAAACAGATGACAGTAGAGGGCTCTATATCTAATATGCAGGTTCAAAAAGGGCAAAAGGCGCTATTATCAGTTTTATGCATGGATCTGTCACATTTATAGATCTAAGACTGTTTTATTGATCCTTTGTGAAAATTTGTTGTGAATACTAAGACTCTTTCCTGATATAAAAACAACAACAAAAAACATTCAAATAAATAGAACAGACACATGCTTAAAGTTTAAGTAGAATAAGTTGAGCCTTGTGGGGAGGGAGACGTATTGGCTATAGTTTGGCAGTGTGTTGTCAAAAGAGAGGTTGTTGAAATCTCCAGTTATGATAGAGAGTCTGGGTCTTTTGATCCTACATTAAGAAGCACATAGAAAATTACGTAGGTCTCAGACATCTGTGGCATGTAAACAACAATAACACTCACTCTATAGAGTCTATATTCATTCTCACAAACTAAGCACCTTGGCATTTAAGTCAGACTGATGCGTTTCTTGGTCATGGCAACATTCTACAGAATTAGAGAGGAGGAGCCATGGAAAAATGATGGAATTGAGATGCTATAGTAGTAGAGAAGGATCCTAGGTATCCCCTACAAAAAAGTAAAAGAGTAAAGTTCCCCCTTTCAGACCTAGTGATCTATATGTCAGATGATGTAAAGGTCATCTGTTTCTGTAGCTAACGGTTAACTAGGGTGTCATGTGGCCAGCACAATGACCAACCACCTTTACTTTTCCCCAACTGATGTCAGGAACCCATTAGAGCTCTGGGTGGACTCAGAGGTACCCAAATATCCCAAAATTTAAAATCCCAGTGTTCACCAGGATTTGAATCCGGGAACCTTGGTTTGGAAGCCAAGCGACTTACCGCTCAGTCACTGCACCTCCATCCCCTACAAAACTGCACAATAAATGAAATTTGAAATAGGATCACAAAGGCAATAGGGCCCATGATGACTGACTGAACACTATCAAAAACACAAACTTTAACTGTATGGCTATATCTAGAGGTCCTTGGGGTATGCAAGGAACAGTACCAGGGAAAAAAGAAGAGGCAGACAGAGAAAGCAATAGTAAGACAGCATCAAAGAATGGATGGGACTGTCATTGAAAGAGATTCTAATCAAGGCAAAAGACAGTCATGTGTGGTGCCCCAACAGACTTAGTGATAGGTGAAGTCAAGCACCTCTTAAAATCTAATGATATATATTTACCAGACTCTATAAATATGCAAACTGCTTTAAAAAAAAAAAAGAGCTAGACCTACATTAATTTAAAAAAAAAAAAAGACTTCCCAGTCTTGCATAATATGAAATAGTATATGCATCAGTAATCATATGTAGGCCTAAAAAATTTATAAAGGAAAATCAATGGTAGTTTTGTTTTGTAACATTTAGATGTATAAATTATTGTATTTGTCATTAGTATCCGAAAGTATTAAGATGTTTATTTTTTTAACACTCAACCTTGAATTATATGGAAATTATAAAGCAAGCTTTTTAAAGCATCATTGATAGAATGATCACCATCGCTATGTTATGCCTTTTGTGGAAACATAACAGGCTCCACTAAAGACATCTTGCTAACAGAGACAATAACAATGTTGAAAATGAATAACAATAATTTGTACTTAGTTAAAGTACTATTCTCTAAAATGATTTTAAAATGAAAAAAAAAAAAAAAAGTACCTGTAGCCCCTAAAGGATGTCCTTTCGAGATGAGGCCACCACTGGGGTTGATCACATATTTTCCACCATAGGTATTATCTCCTCTGTCAACTAATAAACCAGCTTCCCCTGCATAATAATTATTAACAAAATATTAATAAAAGGACAATTACAACCCCCATCTTAATGTTAAAGATTAATTCTGCAAATCTTAGTCATTTGAAAGAAAACATTTCCTATACAGTAATCAATGTTTCAATGTTACTAAAAATTAAATGAGCAAAATGCCTTCATTGTTTGGTGAATTCGTTGCAACTGCTTTTCAGCTCTTCAGAGAAAAGCCCTCCACTCTTTTACTTTTTCTCAATCAAGTTATGGGAAACTACTCTGTTAGGGGGAGGTATGGCGAGAATGAATATGTTACTTTGATATTTTGGTATGATAGTGATATCCCCTTGTTTTAGTACTCCCAGGTTATGAATGTGAATAGTGTTAACTGTTAACATGTTAACTGAATGGTTTAGTCTTCATTGAATGTGTGAGAGAGTGTGTTAGTCAGTGAGGTTTTGTTCCCAGTCCAGGAAGGTTGGACAGTCGCTTCCTGGACAGGTGTTTATGTATTATTTACTGACAGTTAATATAATTGTGTGCTTATTAAGTATTAAAGTATTATTTGCATTTCCATGGATATCTGAGTGGGAGTTAAAGTGTATCAAGTAGTAATTGTTTTTATTTGTGTAACAAGTATTTGTGTAGCAAGTATTAATTAATTGGAATTGAGTAATTGTGTAAACCCCAACGAGCCTAAGGAGCCATGACAAGTCTAGCTAAGAAATGAACCTCTGAAAGGAAACTACTCTTGATTAAATTGAAACTTTTCTTTGCTAGATGGGTAATAATTATCTTTTTATCATTATAAGCCAATAGAAAACTGTTTATTGAGTTTACTTTGATACTCACCTTGACCACAAAGTCCGAGGGCTTCATAGGTCAACAATTCATTGCATGAAAAACAATCATGCAACTCAATAACTTGAACATCAGAAGGTTTAAGCCCTGTTGATAACAACATTTAACATCATAGTTTCGTTTTAGTTGTGGGGGAAAAAACACTATAAGTTTATTCATTTCAAGAACATTTCAACGTTAATTCACTACAAAAAGGTCTATTACCTGCTTTTTCAAAGGCTCTCTTTGCTGTCTTTTCTGCCATATCATAACCAATCTAGTCAATGTTTAAACATAATACAATTAATATTATTGTTGATCAATACTTGCATTAAATCATACAACTACTTTAGACAATATTTACAAAATTATTTAGTCTTTACATAATGAAAATATTGAAAGTCTTATGACATACTACAAATGAAAATACCGGTAATTTTTTAAATTAATTTTTCTTTTCAACTAGTATTTAAACTAGTATTTAATTTTTAAAGTTAAACAGTAAAATGAATGTTTTATCGAAGCGGTAAAAAACAAAGATACAAAAATAATTAACAGAAATCTTAAAAAAAACAACAGCAACAACAGTTTACCATCTTGATACAACTTCCTTCATTAAACACACTGGGCTCATCTGTTCCCATTTCCATTGCCAAAATCTCAACAGCCTGGGACTCTAGTCTATTTTTTTTCACAAAATCTTCACTAGCTAGAATTGCACAAGCTGATCCATCAGATGTGGGACTGAATAAATACATACTTACATTTATATCACTTTTTAAAAAGTACAAAAGTAACTAATTATAATATCAAAATATATAACAAATTGAAGAATAATGTTTCAAATAGACACAGCTTTCTTCAAAAAAAGATATAGATATAGATATTTAAAAATGCTACTCAACTTCAATACATGCACTTGATGTTGCACTTAAATTGAACATGTTGTTATACAAAATAGAATTTTTAAAAGATGAACTGTTTTAACTAACTTCTTACCAACACTGAAGTTTAGTTAATGGATGATAGACCATTGGTGAGTTCTTGATCTCTTCAAAACTGTATTCTGTTTGAAACTGGGAATACCTGGAATTTTTTTTTTAAGACTTAATCAATGTTTTTTTGGGTTTGTTAACAATGATATTTAATTTAAAGCAGCATTTCTCAAACTTTGGGGCAGGCCCCCTCTCCCAGATATAACTAATGATAAACTATCGCTCTGTTATGCATTTTTTTGCTAACAAAACAGGATCCTAGATGAACACAAGGATAATCTTAAGATGATCAAGTCCCTTTAGAAAAAATACAAGCTCCTCTGCCTTGAATGTCTCTCAAACTTTAGTGTTGATCCATTCAATGCTTTTTAAGTTTAACTTTATTAGATTAGATTTTATATTATATAAGTTTTGTAACTTCTTTTCTCGAAAAATAACTTTTATAATTTCTTTTACTAAAACTTTGGGCTATTTGCATCTGACACATAAATTTTACTTGCAGTAACATAGCGCATCACATCACATTTACTGTTATATATATATATATGCATATTTATTGCAGAAGTCTCAAATCAATGTTCTTTTTTGGGGATGATGAAATAAAAAATGCTAATTGGGTCAGGGATAAAGCCAATTTGATCGATTTTAGAAGGTCAAATCATAAGCAAGATATTTTTTGTCCAAATTAATTTGCAGAATATATATATATATACAGTGCTTTTTTTGTGACAATATGCAAGGGTACGGTGTACCAGCACCTGTTTGAAAAATTATTACCTTTCTTGTATTTTAACATATATTAATAATTTTTAGTAGTTAAATGTTAGGCAATCAACTACTGAGTATTCTTTTATAAAAAAAAAAAGCACTGTTTGTATATATATATATCCTGGTCATTTAGAAATAAAACCTAAACCTGCCAAGTTCCTACATACAAGAGTTCTAAAATCAAACAAAGCTGGAGTAATCATGCATCAGGCATATATTAGTGTACTCTGTCACTAGATTAATGTCTAGAAAACAAATTTCTATTTACTACACCAGTGATGCCCAAACTACGGCCCGCGGGCCAGCTGGCCCACCAAAGCATTGGAACAAAATGTAAAAAAAATACTGTAAAAACTTAGAATGGTTTAAAAAACATTTTCTCTAAGTTAGGATTCTCACTTGTTCTTTGATGAATTCCATTTCAATGTTTTTTATTCTAATAATCATATTTTTTTTTATTGTAAGAACACAAGAGTCTTTTTTTATGGCGATAATATTTCACAGCTAGTTTTTATTTTTGGAAACTTCCGTAACTATCTTGAGCTAGCCGTGTCCTTGACACATTGTGTGTGCAATACCGAGCATCAATGATACCTCATATTGGGTTGTTTTCTTTTGATATCAAAACGATTGGTAGATTGGTACCTTATTGTTTAACTTTTGTGGTTTAATGAAATGGGAGAGCCTAAGAAACGAAAAGTGGACTCTGAATGTAGAAACTTCCAGGAAGAGTGTACAGATCATTACTTTTTGCGGAATATGAAAATAAGCCAACATGTGGCAGTTTTTAAAGAACATAAAATTAAAAGTCATTATGAAACCATGATGAAACCAAACACATAAACACATATGGTAGCATTCTTGGTTTGAGCCGTGAAGACAAGATTGTCATGTTACGACTAGAGAATGACAAGAATATTTAACAAAAAGTAACAAGAAAATAAGTCTATGATAAGGGCCAGCTACAGAGTTTCTTACATCTTAAGCAGAGCAAGGAAGCCTTTATTCCGATGGCGAATGTGTACAAATTTACTTGCTAGCAGTGATGGAAGAAATGTATCCTGAAAAGAAGAATACAGTAGAAGCTGTCAGCTTTCCTCACCTTACAATTACAAGGCAAGTGGAAATTTTCATTTGCTGACATTACAGTACTAAAACCGTGCAAATCTTGGTATTTATTCGCAAACTGCAATTTTTATATAACAGAGGAGTTATCAGCTATGAGGAGCATGCACTGGACAACTACTGGAGAAAACCTGTTGAAAGAAGTGTCAACCATCATAGAGTACCTATCTCTTCCTTGGAATAAATTAGTTGGAGTGACTACTGATGGCGCCAAAAATATGGTAGGATGTCACAGCGGATTGACAGCAAGAGTTATATAAAAAGTTGTAGAGTTAAATAGAACTGAACCCCTGTGGCTTCCCTGCATGCTTCAGCAACAAAATCTATGTGGAAAGGATCTAGACCATGTGATAATAATTCAAAGATTTCAAGACAAAGTCCTAACATGAAGACGTTCTATTTCACAGTGAAGTGCGGGGCAGAGGAAAGGTAGGAAAACGTTTTTTTATTTGAGACATGAAATTGAAATTTTTATGACAGAATAATCAAAGCCAGTGCCACAACGGAACTACCCCTCATGGCTGTGGGATTTGGCTATTTCATAATATGCAACATCACATCTAAATGAACTCAACACCAAACTACAAAGGAAGGACGAATTGATTTCGCATGTGTATGTTGACATAAGTGCTATCCAAAAAAAAATTTGCAACTCTTCGTTCAACAGGCGGAAAGGGTGCATCTTGTCCACTTTTCAACCTGTACCACTCTACAAAATGATAAGCAGCTAAACATGTCTTTCCCAAAAGAAAGAATGATCAAACTTCTGAGGCTGTTAAAGTTTTTCATGGAAAGATTTGTGGATCAGTTGAAGAATAAAATATGTCTTGTTGAAACTCTGTTTGCTGTCGATGTGTCAAGGGCCCCAACAGATCTGCAACTGGAACTGATTGACTTACAAAGCCAGACATTCCTGCTTGACAAACTTTTCCAAATCTTCGAAAACAAGCGCTAAGGATGATCACAATGTTTTCAAGCACTTATTAGTGTGAACAAACTTGCACTTAACAGCAGCACCTCAAACAGCCCAAGAGAGTTGACAACACTAATTGTGATAATCTATCAGATGATATCAAAATTAAATATCAATATCACACTACAGTGAATCCCTGGACACGTTGGCATCATGGGGAATGAAAAGGCAGATAAGCTATCAATGGCAGGTTCATCTAAGGTCAACGTTAGTCTACAATCACAAAGAGGAGTGGCTCAACCAATGGGCAGCAGGAAACACAGGCAGAGCCATGTACAAAGAAATGACTACGCCTAACAGACTGGACAGTATTAACTTCCTCCCACGCAAAGAACAATCTACAATTTTCCAACGAAGAACAGGACACACACCACTATTAAATTACCATCTGAACAATATAAACTCCGCACAACTCCCCCTTTCCAGACACTACGCCCACCCTTTTGAAACCATAAACCATATCCTCTTTGAATGCCTCTTCCTAATCCAGCTTAGGCAGACCCTACTTCCACTACAGCCCAACATAACCAACACCCTGTACGGCAGTGCTGAACAACTGAAGAAATCAGCACACTTTTTTTCCTTGGCACAGTCTGCAAAAGAGCTCACAGCTCAGCAGCAATAAAGCTGGCTAGAAGAAGAAGAAGTGAACAAACTTTTTCAATGATGAAACAGGCGAAAATCATGTTACATAATCGCCTCACAGATGAACATCTAGATTCAGTGCTCCGACTTGGTGTTTTATCTATGCAGCCTGATATTCAGACGATGGTTTTGGATAGACTTCAAGCATCACATTCATTTATGTAAGTAGGTCCACAAATAAAACTATTTAAAATAGCTTATTGTATATTTAATTTTTTTTCTTTTTGGGGATATGGCTCGCGAAACGAATGCCGAAAATTAAAATGGCCCGCAGACCAAATACGGCTGGGCATCACTGTGCTACACAATTATATGCACACAAAAAAAAAAAAAGCAAAAATTAATGACTTTTACAAAAAGTTTGCGAAATCCTATTTTATAAATCAACCAACTTTTATTGTTGGCTATAAATAATTTTTAACTGAACTTACGGATTATTAATGGAATGCCTATGGTTTTTCCATGCAATTTTGGCAAATTGTTCAGGTGTTGTCCCTTAAGAAAAAAAGATTAGTTAATTTAAGTTTTTTGCTATTCACTTTTACGAATCAAATTCTCAAACTATAACAAATAATATGCTGTAAATTATTTCCTTTCCCAAACACAATTTAAATCAGTTTTTTTATATAGATATACAATTTAAAAGAAATTAAATGTATACATTAACTTGTACAAAATGTAATATAATATGCAAATTGTAAACTGTTGTATGTACCATATTTCTCCATATGCTCTCGCCCAGCATTTCCAAATATCTGTGCGGTTGCTGGAGCCTTATCAAAGCCATGAGCATTAATCATAACCTCCATATGTTTGTCCATAGGACTTGTGCGGTCTGTCCACTAAAAAAGGGAAAAATCGAGAAAAGGTAAAATTTACATTATTCCATCCCTCTAAGACAACGATAAAAAATTAAAACTATAAAAATTGAAGTCCCAATTAAAGGACATCATTAGGTCGAATCCAGCTCCAATGAACATCCAACATTATTTTTGGCAGATTAAAATCAGTTGGTCATTCTTTTAGTGAAATAAAATGTTTATTAATAATTGGATACAGAAGTGAAGCTACTCTAACAAACTCCAAGTCTTGAAAAAGATTAAATATCTTTGTCGTGAGATTTCATCTCTTAACAAAACTAGTTTCTTAAACGAATTGAATTCTCTTTAAAAAACAATTTCACAAAGACCCAGCAAGAGTAAGCATAACACTAAAGGGTTCCCAGTAATTTTATCCCTGGTCATTTCATCATTTTATCTAACAAGAATTAATTGTAAAAATCATGAAATAAGCAATATTAAATATATTCATTTTTATTTACATGACAAAAAGTGTAATACAATAGATAACAATAAAATTAAATGCCATTAAAAACTATAAAAATGTAACATGTATAAATATAGAGGTCATGTATAAAAGTGTTTCTGTGTCCATCTACATTTATTCTACATCAATAAGATAAAGTGGGGTGGGAAAACTTAGATCAGATTGACGCCTAATGGGAGAGAGAGAGAGAGTCACACCCTATATATATATGCAAGATTATTTCCAATAAGCACTCAATCAATTATAAAGGCTTAACCTCACCATGACTGAAATATAGTATAAGCAAGTATTTATGTCCACATAAATATACCAGTGTTGATATCTAAAGTGAAGATCAATAAACAAAATACATACTTACATTTACATGGAGAAATGAAATATCCATAATACAATTTACAACTTTAATGTTTAAAAGGAATTAAAGCAAAACTTATATAGCCGACATGATATCCTGAGAATGGGTGAAGTCAGCCTATATTAGAAAAAAATAAAACCTTTTTTCAAGGCTAAAAATGACGCGCCAATTTTCAAGAAAGAGACTTTGGAAAATAAAATAAAATGAAAGATGGTCATCAGGAGTTATCAGCAGCATGATCATAAGTATTCTAATCGTTCTCATCTCTTAAATGATTTCCACTACTTCAACCACACCTTGACTTTTAATGATAAGTTATCAGGGCATGTTCATAATTATTCTAATCTTTCTCATCTTTCAAAAGATTTCCACTACCTCCACCGCAGCTTGGCCTTTGATCATTATGTCATGCGCAGGGTAATATTATAATATTACATCCCCCACATCCAATAGAAGCACTATAGCTAAGTACACACCCAGATTTACAATTTATTAAACAATTTCTCATCAAGAATGTAAAGTGGAAGGGGAAACACTATAAACATATAATAACATGTCAAAAATATCAAAAAGCATTCAAAATAATCATATTTATATATTAGATGAAATGAGGGCTTAAAGTCAAAGTTTTAACAGCACAATTAAACAATGAATAAGAAAAAAATATTTAATTGGGGATGAAATGACCAGTCACCCACTAAAGATAGCACTTTAAAAGTGTAAACCTTATAAATCCTCTTTCTGGTTACCAAACAGCAATGGTAACAGTCAATCAATGGTGATTATCCTAAACCAAACTTTTTAATACTATATGTTAAAAATATTTAAAAATAATAAATCAGGAAATCAGGATTATTATTATTCAACAAGATCATTAAAATAGGTCAAAACAGGAAATCCCTGAACAAAAGCCCCCCCCCCCCTCCCATAATTATAATTTAATATAAAAATAATCATCCATATAAATAATTTTTTTAAATTTACATATATTTTATTGAAGATGAATCCATTACCTTAGGTTTTAAAGAGCCTTTCTCCATTTTTTCAAATCCTATGGCCATAACACAATCAGCTGAGCCTGATAAAAAAAACAACAACTCAACTAAAGAAATAATAATTCACCAGGATTAATTCTAAAGAAACTAGTGGGTATATTTTTGGTTTCATTAACAAAGTAAAGTGGTATATTGCTTGGCTTCTGAACCAAGAGGTCATGAGTTCAAATCCAGGTGAAGACTGGAATTTAGAATTTGAAGGATGTCATTAAGTCCACCCAGCTCTAATGGATAAGTGACACTAATTGGGGAAAATGAGTAGAAAACGCCACAAATACAGAAAAGAAATGCACAATAGTGTCATTTTAAATGCAGTCATCTAATCAAGTGATTGCACCACCTTAAGAGACAAAATCCTTTTACTTTCTTAAAAATATTACTAGCAAGAAATAAGCACACACTAAATTTGACTGGTAGAAATTTTAGGAGCCCAGCAAATTGTAGGAGAATTTGAGAAGTTTTGAGAACTACTACAAGGTCTGACAACTACAATAAACAATAATTTATAGAGAATCTATGTCCTCACCACCAGCAATTAAATTTTTAGCCATATATAATGCTGTCGATCCAGTTGCACAGGCATTGTTTACCTGCATAAAGACAAACGAATAATTACTTTTCATAATGCATGATTTAAAAATAAATGTAATAATTTAAAATAAATTCATTGTCTAATGACATTAAAATCATTTTGCCAATTTTACAATTAGTTTAATTATTAGGATAGTAACTTACATTGTAAATTGGAATTCCTTTTATGCCAAGTTGATAAAGAGCTCTTTGACCACAACAAGTGTCACCTGGTAATAACAGAAAAAAGATTTAATTTGGTTAATTACTACTGATATGTTGATAGTAAAATCTTGCAAACAGAGTTTGACCAACCAATTGAGCTCTCATCATTCAAGCATTTGTGTCGTGATAGACAATATATGACTACAACTTCACCCAGTTTAGAGATTTACATATACAACTTGTTCAAAAAGTAAAACTGAAGTAAGTAAAGAAACCCAGATGTAGCAACAACAAGCATATTTTAAACATAATGAGCACAACAATACAATCTAATTTACAACAGTAAGGTATGTACATGGCAACACTGTTGGACTTATTTCATAATAATAATTATAATAGTAAAAATTGATTTTTTAAAAATTTTAAATAAAAAATGTAACAGAAGAATAACACAAACAATAGCATTTTTGTTTTCCTGAGGTTCTCTCAACTTAGAAATGTAAGTAGAAAATGTAGTAAAAATAATGAAGATTGGTTTCATTTTTACAGCATACTTTTCATTTTGTACATATAGGAAGTAAAAAACTACACACATGCACAAAAAACATACACACACACAAACACATATATATGGTTCCGGTCATTTGATACCAGACATTTTATCTTCGGTCACTTCATTCCTTGGTCATTACATGCTCTGATCTTTTTATCCAACAAACAATAATTGTAAAAATTATAATTTATATATATGTATCATATATTTATTTACATGACAAAAAGTGTGGCACATTAAATACGAATAAAATTTAATGCCATAAATAAAATATAAAAATTTAACATCTATAGATATAGAGCTTCTTCTTTCTCATTTTTATGTTGGAGCGTTCAGATGACTAGGCCAATATATGAGATAAACTGCACAGTGGTTTCCAAATTAGGGAGCTCGCCATATAGTTTTCTTTCTATTGGGGTGTTTTGGGGCCAGTGTCTTGTACAGGCCTCATGGTAAAGAGAAAAGTTTTGAAGGACATGTTCAGCATTCTCTAATGACACTCCACATGGGCAGATTTGACTGGTTCCAATTTTGAGATTCCAGTACATTTGTTGTCTCATTCTGTTGTGTCCGGTCCTGAGTTGAAAGATTAGACATTGATCTTGTCGGGATAGCTTATAATAGGCATCATCTTTCTTGTGATTTGGATGAGAGCTTGTCCATTTCTCCTTTATTTTATTTACTATTAGTTTCTTCATTTCTTCTGGATATAGATATAGATCGAATATAAAAATTGTTATTGTGTTAATCTATATTAATTAGATAGGCTATATGATCGTAAGAACAAAAGATAATCGTTTGATTTGTATTGCTGTACAATGTTTTTAATTGTCTTGGCAAGTGATGCTTATTTCTTCTTTGGATGCTAATCAGTGCTGGCGCTAGCCTGAAAAACCGCTGCCTTGCGCAATTGACTATCCTTACATAGACCATCTACAAATGTCCACATTGTTGGATCATGGCATGAAAATAGAGATGGGAGGGCGTGATGCCAACCCTCCACAGCATTGTTTGTTAGCGCAACACCACAGATTATGTTCAACTATTTATTCCATGTATTTGGAGGAATGCAACTGAGGCATAGTTATCCCCTTTGTTGCGCTGCCTGTATGCTCGAGGTAGATTTATAGATTAAAAACAAAGCTTATGTAGGCAATATGAATTGGTTCCAGGAGATAAGTGAAGTTAGCACTTTTTAGAACAAATAAATGTTATCTCAAAGTTAAATATTCAAGAAAGAGCTATTGACAAATAAAGATAAAGTGAAAGATAGCCGTCAGAAGATAAATGATCAGATTGCCATCAGCGGCATGGTCATAAGTATTTTAATCATTCTTTATCTCTTAAAAGATTTTCATTACTTCCACCACACTTAGCCTTTGATTAGAATCTATCAGCGGCATCATGATAATTGATCTAATCTTTTTTTATCACTCAAAAGCTTTTCACTACTTCTCCCACCCCTTGGCCTATGATCATTATGTCATGCTGTATGCCCAGGATAATACAGAGAGTCCTACAGCAATTAGAAGCAATATAACTAAGTAAACACCCAGATCTACAACATATCTATTATTTACATATATTATTACATTTCTCAACAAGAATAAAGAGGGGAGGGGGACTATAATAAACTTTATAAAAACATTTTAAAAAATAAACATAATTTATATATTAGATAAAAGGAGTGCTTAAAGTCAAAACCTTAACAGCACAACTACATATTGACAATAAGAAAAAAAATTTCATAGGAGATGAAATGACCAGTCACATATTTATATATCATAAAGTATTCTTTTATATGTAGGAATAGTTACCATAAACATAGCCTACACATGCTTGCTGAATCTGGTCAAAGCTAATTCCTGCATCCTCCAGAGCTTTAGTGCCTGCAGAAAAATTGAAAATAACTGTATACTAATCAAAAAGGTGAAGGTAATCCGTATGTATGGAACGTGATCTAGTGACCATAAAGCTACTATATCTCTGTACATTTAGGATATAGATTAGGTTACTAGTAAAATATTAAGTGTAGTAGTAAAATTGATTAAGCACGCATAATATTTTCATAATAAGAAAAAAACAGCAGAAATTTGAAAATAAAAAAAAAGCAACATAAGAAAAAGATTACTTTTAAAAAAGAACAAAAAACATTAATTATTGCCATGTATATGAAAAAGAAAGTATTTAGCTCCCTTTCTGCCATATAGAACAAAATTAATTAATTAGTACTGATTGATTAACTTTTGGATTGATTTGTGCATTGATATCAACTATGAATAATTATGCAAAATTTCAATTGATCCAAGAATGGGAAGTGGGAGAAAAATGTCTCAAAACATAATGAGAGATTAAATCCATATATACATCCACATTTCTTATTAAGTAGCAGTAGTTTCCCTTATTTTGAATTCCAACAAAAAAATTAATCACCAATAATTAATTAATTTTTAAAAATTTTGATTCAAGTATGGTCAGATACAATAAACAATTATGCCAAGTTTCAGCTTGATCAGAAAATGGGAAATGAGATAAAAATATGTTCAAACTTTTTACCATACAGACAGAATTGATATAAAAAGCTTTGTAAAAACTAGTAAATACCTGCTTCCAGTGCCATTTCTGGGTAATCAAAGTCATCTCTGTTCCCAGGTTTCTCAAACTGTAATTAGAAAAATGTAAAGAAAACATTGATACGCCCAAAGGTTATATATGTACTGTTATATATATATACACAGGGCTTTTTAGTGACGGTATGCACCGGTAAGGTGTCCCAGTACCTTTTGAATGTGGGGAAAAAAATTATTAATTTTCTTGTATTTTAAAGTATATTATTAATTTATTAGTAGTTAAAAGCTAGGCAATCAATCACTGAGTACAGGCACCTAATCACTGAGTACCGGCACCTAATCACTGAGTACCGGCACCTATTTTTTTTACAAAAAAAACAACAACACTGTATATATAAATATATATATATATATCTTAAATGGGACAATATACAGATTTACATTTTGCTTGAAGAATAGTATCTAAATGTAGGATTTTAATAGCCTTACCCAAAACGTATTTTAAAAATTTAAATGAAAAAAATTTAATGTAGGCCTACATATGTTTGATTATATTGTTTATTACTTTGATTATATAATAATGATATTATAAACAATAAATATTGTTTGATTATAGAAATTATTTGCATAAATTACACAGAAATGTAATGAGCTAAACAATTTTGGAAAATAATTTTAAAAAAATTACTTTCCAAAAAAAAAAAAAGGGTTAAAGACTTTTGGTTGAAAAACAAAGCCTATCCTCTATTTACAGTCTAAAATCAAAGCTTTTATGTTTGGTGACAAGGATGCTTTCAAGAAAATCATATTAGAAAAGATCAGCCACAAATGGATTATATTCTGTTGTTTTTTTCTAGATTATTATGTCCAAATCTAGACCTCCTACAGGCTGGCAGGGGATGGTGGTGGAGTTCAGGACCATCCTAGTAACAGTTAACGCAAAGACCAGGTGCATATATATATATATGCAGTGGTGTCACAAGGGTTGGTGTCACCCGTGTGGTAAGCTGAGTGTGTCACCCCCCCTCACCGCTATCAACTTTATCAACTTTTCCCAATAGAAATTCATTTTCTTGAACAAATACAGTCAGCTGATTACTTTCATCGATCTTTGCACAAATGTAAAACTAGTCAATTCTATTTGAAAATCCAATTGTTTATGACATTTTTTTCAATAGTTTTGCATACTTTACAATGTATATTTATTAAAATAACCTAAACACGTTTCCTTTGTTAGACTTTTAGATGAAAAAGGTATATCATTTTGCTGTGTTATTCTAAATTTTACTACCATCTATAGGGAAAATGTAAGTTTGCCGCTACCTAAGTCATCTAATGGTCTCAGGGAGCGCTTAAAGATCACCTATTTGCCCCGGACACCAAGCATTTTCCATCATTTCTGAGCTTTAGAAACTCATTTTCTTTAAGTTTATCAAGTACTATTTCTACAAGAAAGAAGGTCAAATAAAATTTAATTAAGAAGAGTGAATGGGCAGTACCAGTATCTGAAGTGTGAGAGACATTCGAGGCAGTGTTTCTCAAACTTTTACTGTTGGCACTCCAGCCCACTAATCCATTTTTTTTCAGAAATAATGCTATGTAAATAAATTTTAGACTGTTCTGTATAACCGAAAACGTTCTTTCTGGAGATTGTATTAGAGAGGCATCAGGTTCCCTATCCATCCAGCAAGGTGGTCTGTTGAATCGCTGTTAGCTCCTCCAAGCATTTTCCTTTGTTCTTAGCTTGTGTCATCTTCAACGTAATTTTATTCCCTTATTAGAAAGAGCCCATGTTAACATTAAATTATAATGGAGTGGGACATTCCGATAATGGAATATTTTCTCTGAGCACACTATTTATACTAATTTTTTAAAAGTTGCTAAAATTAAGTCTATTAAAGAAGGAGGCAGCATTGACCAATACTATTATACAGGAGATGTTCAAGGTACATATAGTGCACGTATGTCTTAAGATCATCTTCATGTTCAGTAAGAAGCCTTGCTTCGAACTTTTCAGTTTTGTGTCACACAAAGGTCATCAACATAACGATGTTAAGCTTTTGAGAGAATTTTGACCATTCAAAAAGAATCACGTCAATGTCTTCTTCAAAAAAATGTTAATCTATATTTTTGCAGACGTCTCACACAAAAAAATGGTAAATATTTTAAAAGATCCTGTTAGTAGAAGATACAAGTCTTAATCTTACAATATTTTTACTTTTTAAACATTGATAATGTCATTTGACTGGGTTAATATTCAAAATTTGATTGATAACTACAATGAACAGACAACTTTTAATTATACCCCTGTAAAATAACTTGAATTGCTTTACCCTCTCCCCGTTGGTCAGCACATCATGCCCTAATGAGAGAACATCGGCCCCCTTCCCAAGGTGAGCCCCCCCACCACAACTTGAGAAAAGCTGCAGTAGTTCATGCGAGTTTGTAATGGGCTTGTTGTCCTTAGATCATCCTCATCTTTAGAAAGGCGTCCTGTAATGGGCATGTTCTGTTCACGAAAAAAAAAAAAAACGCCAATATTGCGATGGTATGTTAGTCGAGAGAAATTGGTTTGTACTGCCGTAAAAACAGGATAGAGTCATCATGTTGTTGAAGAGGCATTAATAAGTTTTCTTTAGAAGAGCCATTTGAATCGATCTAACTGCTAACGTATAAAAGTTCTGCTTGGACGATAAAACGATGTCCCATAATTAATAATTTAATTTGTCTTAAAATTTAGTAATAAAGTCTCTTTCGCCTAATTAATACTAAAATATAAAATAACTACAATGCAAACACAAACAATGTTTGGTTTTTTAAAAAAACAACTGCCTTTGCATCCCCCTTGTTATCACAAAACTTTTTGGACATTTCTACTAAATTATTAAATAACATAAAATATATATACAATAATGCCTTAAATAAATATATAGATGTAGATAAGTATAGTAGATATGCTTAGACATGTTTGACTACATATCTTGAGATTTATTTAATTTTTAATCTGCTAATTTTGCCATATTCATTTTTTTTCCATTTGGGTGTCACCCCCCTAATGGGTGTCACCTGGTGCAGACCCCACCCCCCTAGTGATGCCACTGCATATATGTACACTCCACAGGATCTTTGTGACTGCAAGAATCAATTACAAGATGGACAGCTTGTCATCAGAGCATATGGGCATAGCCAGGATTTTTTTCTTTGGACATGTATGCCTACACAAACACACACACAATCCAGTCCCTTCATTTTTGTGGCAATCTTTTGTACCCTAAAACGACAGTAAAAGCATAGCCCTTGCTAGCTAGGGGGTCCGAGGAAGCAATGTGAGCTACTCCTGCAGGGTCCAGTAAGAGCTCCTTGCCAAGCATTATTTCCTTATTAGAAACTTTAAAAAATGCATATTCTAAGGTGTCTACAGTACAATTTCCTGCTGATCATCTATTAAAAATTGTAGGTGAAATATCAAATGTGCTATTCACTGCACTTTATTCATGGAGCCCAGCGAATAAATGTGTGATATGTTTTATTTGGGAAAAGGTTGAACCCCAATTGACCGTTTAGTTGTTGTTGTTTTTTTTTAAGTCAGTGGCTTTATTCTTTATTAATGGGTTCCAGCAACTGGCAGAAAAACCCCATTGCTAGGCTAACTATAATTTTATTTAGTTCTTTATTGAAAGAAAAAAAAAAGGGGGGGGGGGGGTTTAACCACTAAACCAATTTTGGCTATGCTCATGGAGTTTAATGACTGTAGATTTACTTTTGGAAAGGGGTTTTAGCCTCAAAACCCCTTTACTACATTTATGGAATATAGACTGTAGTTTTTCTTTAGTTTTTTATTGCGCGCGCGCGGGTGGTGGGGAGGAAATAAAATCCAATGTCCAACCCCATTTTTTTGTGTAGAGGGGGGTTTTAAACTCAAAAAAAAAACCAGGAGGAAGGCTTTAAACTCAAAACCCTCTGGAGGGGGGTTTTAAGCTCATTCCCCCTTTGGCTATGCTCATAGTATTCAGTGACTGTAATTTGCTTAAGTTTTTTTTATTGACGAAGGAGGTTTCAAAGTCAAAACCCCCTGGAGGGAAGATTTAAACTCAAAAGCCCCTTAGATACTCTCATGGAATTTGGTGACTGTAGTTCACTTACGATTTTTTAATTGAAGAGGGTTTGTTTTAACCACAAATTCCCTTAGCAAAGCTTGGCAAGTGATGGTTTAACGTTAAAATCTCCACTCCAATAAAAAAAATTGAAGCAAAACTACAACCCTGAAACTCCCACAGCTGTGCCCATGAGTATCTTGAAAATAAAGAATATTTAAGTATAAATGATCATTATTGTTTTTCCTTTCAAATAAAACTCCTTAATAGAACCAGTAACTGACTTACTTATCTCCAGTTACTTAAAATTTCTCTAGAATTAATATAAATATATATTATTATATATCCTGACTAATCTGGGTTTGTGCTATTGTGGGCATTGTTGTATGTTAAATCATTATTTTGATGTTTATGTTGGAAATATGATATTGGTAGAGAGCTACTAAGCATGATCCATTTTTTACATTTAGGTTTACCCTTCACCCCCACCCCATTTACTTACTACTCTAGCTCATGGCACAATGGAATTTTTAAAAATGGTTTTCACATAAACTCCATATTAGCCTGTTAGTCTAGGGTTTGATACAGAAAAAGGGAAATAAACCTTGCATTATTAATATATATTGTATATACATATATATTGTATATACATATATATATATATATATATATAATATGTACATATATATATACAGTGCTTTTTTTTGTAAAAAAAAATGGTGCTGGTACTCAGTGATGGATTGCTTAACTTTAAAGTACCAAAAAATTAATAATGTAGGTTAAAGTACAAGAAAAGTAATATTTTTTCCCCGCATTGAAAAAAGGTGCTGGAACACTGTACCGGTGTGTACCATCATAAAAATAGCACTGTATATGTAAATATATATAACACAAATAATTGGAAATAAAGTATAATACTTTTTAGTAATTTTTAATTATTAACTAGACATTTATAGCTTAAAAACTAACCAAAAAAAAGGCCTGGCAAGGGCCATGTCTATACTTTTTTTTCTAGATCTATATTTATTAATATAATATATATTTATATAATCTAAAATGTAAGTCTAGATCTAGATAAATATATATGTAAAAAATATTTTTTTTACCTTTGTCATTCCAACACCTATTACAAATACTTTGTGTGGCTTGTCCATTTTATTTTTAGATTTATAAGTATAAGATCTGGATTCTAGTTCTAAATCTAGTTACTAGAGTATATAGTCATAGAGCTAAAGTCGTAGAGATATTCTAGAGTCAAAACAGTCTAGATCTAGATCATTTTGGACTATGAACAGCCTTGAAAACAAAAATAATATCTAAAAAAAAAAAGATAAAAATAGAATCTTCATTATCTTGATTGACTTAGGCTTAGTTGAAGTTAAACTATGATTAAGCTCATGAAGAGTTACTCTTACTAAGTTGGACTCTGAGTAGAGACCAGTACAGTTAACTCTGATTATTTATTTATTAATTCATACAATGATACATGATTGGTCATGAATGTCATACATGATACAGACTAGACTCTATTATACACTAACAACCTAATTGTCACTAATACAGAGATTAAATCAGTAATATATATATATTCTTATAGATCTAGACTATAATAAAAGATACCAGGTTTTAGTATTCTATTCTAGATCTAGAACACTAGATTGCGATAGCGATCGTAGAATCTACGGAGTGTTTACAATTTTTATTTTCATAATCCAGACTTTCGATTTGCTAATAAAATGCTATGTTACATTTGATTTTACAAGTCTTTGTGAACTATTTTCAATGGCTGAAAGATTTTACTCAAATTAATACGCAAAGAAAAATATTGGATAACTACGAACATATTTGTTGTTGTACATTGACCACAATTTTAGTAAAACATACAATCTATCAATTTTTACATTTAGCCAGTTTAATTAGAGAACATATTGGCCTTTATCTTTGAAAATAAAGAACTATATTTAGCGGATGATAAAACAAAGTAAGTTGTTAGGTTGTGCTAATTTTTGGCGCGGGGGACTACTAAATTCTTGGAAATAAATGCAATTTATTTGTGTTAATAGCGTGTAATTCAAAATGGATTAACAATATTATAAACATGTAAACAGTTATCATGTACGTGGTGTGATTATTTTGTCAAAGTTTAACATTGGTGGTGAAATAGCGACCATTTTGAACAGGTGAGTTATGTCCCACCTAGAGTAAGACCTAGGCCAACAATGGACGATTATTACGAGAACTAGAAAAGTGATCAGTTGTAGACTAGATTTAGATTATATTGTATTGTTATAGATCTACCCTTCAATTTTCTGTAAGATAACTTATTTTTTTATCAAATTTCATTACAAATAGGCATAGTTCTATTATTTCTAAATACTAATGAAGCCTATTTTACCGATTGTTTTGATTACATTGGTTTGTTACGTTTGTATTCATCCGCGCTGTCGTGCGCTGCATTAAGTTGATTAAGTAACTAGAGTAGTTTATGCTATTAGGACACCTATAGGCCCAAATTTGAAAGTTTGACTTTGACAGCGCATTATTTGACAATGGTTCGACATAGAAAAGTATCAAAGTCTTCTTTAGTTTAAGGAGAATAAGGATGACTACTTATATTTGTACCCCTAACCTATATTTATTATATTTAAGATCAAAGAGGCCTGTGACCTGTTTTCATTTAATTCGGACAAATTTGACCCACATTATTTGATTCCGGACACCATTATTTATTTCTGACAGTCTCTATATTTAGGCCTCAATATAAACTCAGATTTTAATTCTTTACTAACATTAACTAAATTTTAAGATCCCCGGGCTTAACCCCTCACATTAAATCATTGAGATGTTTTTGAATTATGCATAAATACGAACACAAATAGTAAAAATATGAACACACTTATTCTACCAAAATTAGGTCACTGGGATAGTGACTTCTATACCGACTTTTAGACTTATTTTATGTTGCATGGTTAGATGTGTGTTGAATGTTTGTGTTTTTTGTTTATTAATTTAATAAATTTAAAATACAAATGTCAGATGATCTTTTGTAGTATAGTGCATGTTAGGATAGCCATTCTTGCCTAACTGAATCCTCTATATTCTCTCTATGTAAATCTAGATCTATCTAGTACAGGGGTTCTCAACCTGTGGATCGCGACCCTCTTGGGGGTCAAATGACGATTTGTCAGGGGTCGCCTAAGACCATCGAAAATATGGATTGTTATTGTCTATTCTTCTATTGCTGTGTGTGGGGAGGGGGGTCGCGGCAGAGTGGGGGTTTGTAAAAGGGGGTCGCCGAGCTTAAAAGGTTGAGAACCGCTGATCTAGTAGGTCTAGATCTAAGCATTTAACTTCATTCAATGTACCAAGCTCACTCCAAACATTTGCCCATTTATTCTCTATTAAAAAAACAACAACAAACGAACAAATATAATATAAGATCATTTTTTATTGATGTCCAAAACTGGCTGTCCGAAATAAATTTTGGTAAGAAAAGCGTGATTTGATTCGCACACCCTATTAATTTTTATTTGTATGGAATCCGACAACTTGGCTTATAAATCAAATAAATCAGCTCGAAAAACAGAATAAATATTGCCGGGCTCATTAGTATAGACTTAGCCAATCAAAAAATATAGTCTTAACCCTAGGAAGAGGTTAAGTCATCCGGGTAACATAGGAAAAAACAACCTGACTAACAAATTTGAAATTCGTTTTTCTTACATAAAAAGACAGCTAAATGGAAGGAAATTGGGTCAGAATCATTGGAAAATGGACAAGCACATTATACAGTGCGCTAGTTTTATAATAAATATTAAAATAATTATTTAATGACCACAAAAACAGCGAATGTCCAAATTCATGTAATGTCCGAAATAAACTACTATAGATCTAATCCATTAAAAAAAGGGTCAGTTATATTACAATAAACAATTCGATCTAGTCTAGCTAGATCTAGTTTAGGTAGAGTAGCAGCTAGCTAGACTTACATCTATTTACATAGATTATGATAGATCTAACTATTCTAACCTAGGTCTAGGATTGAGGTCTAGATTATTTATAGACATAAGACTATAGTCAATATACTTATAATATATAGTATAGTCTAGTAGTGTAGTCTAGACTTAGACATAGACCCTAAAGAGTTGTTTATTTAATCTGGACATTACATGAATTAGGACACTTGCTGTTTTTGTGGTTATTAATATTTAGTATGAAACTAGCACGCTGTATAATGTGCTTGTCCATTTTCCAATGATTCTAACCTAATTTCCTTCCATTTAATTTAGTTGTCTTTTTATGTAAGAAAAATTAATTTCAAATGTGTAAGTCAGGTTGTTGTTTTTTCCTTTGATGTTACCCGGATGACTTAACTTTACCTCTTCCTAGTTCCTAGGCGGCGCTAGGGTCAAGACAAGACTACAGTAGTTTATGCTATTCGGACACCTATGGGCAAAAATTTCAAAGTTTGACTTTGACAGCGCATTATTTGATAATAGTTTGACATAGAAAAGAAAATGAAGTATCAAAATGTAAATGATGCTAAATGGTGAAATGTTGAAGAATGCGAATGTCGTGAAATGCTGGGTTCTTGCTTCCTGGAGCACATGACAATTATATACACTACAAACTGACTTAAGTCCGTTTCAGCAGACAAATATAAAGTTTATTTTACAACATAATAATAATACTGCACTCCTTGTTAGTGCTACAAGTCAAAAAATAGTAAACAATCCTATCCGCACAACAGCGGTATCAAATGTATCCAATGTCTAGATTACAAATCACGTCCGCATCTCAGCGGGTAACACTGTACAGAATAATCCTTAATAATAATACATATCTCAAAAGGAGCACTGGTAACAACTGCCCACAAGTTAATTTCTAACTGAAATTACTATCGACTTTTCTAAGTCGCTACTGTCCGTCCCGGACCAAAATATACTAGACTGCCTTCTACAGAGGATAACACTTCTTGACCACCCGGTCCAAAGTATACCACTTGACTGAACTCAAAGTCAGCTTTATTCATTCTACCTCCTGTTTTCTACATCAGGAATTCCACGTGTCTTTTAAACTCTTAACATGACGTGAATATTAGATCATGCCATGTCAACTGAGACTGTGGCAAAGTCACTGCATCATATGATGACTTAAAAGGAATCTCTGATGGTTTTGAAAATTTTTGTGTTATGATTTACAGAAAATGAATAGATTATTCTTTTTAAATTTTATTTTCAATAATAATTTAGTAATTAATGTTTTTCTGCTCATCTAAAGTGGTCAGATTTTCACTGGGTTTCTGTGTGGGGTCACAGAAACCTATTAATTTAATCTATTGACTGACTGTATAACGGAAAACCATACAGTAACCTTTACATTCTCATAACAGAAATAGATCTCGGTCTATGCAGTTAGATCTAGATCTTGAAAGCAAAGAAAAAAATATTAGATGTGTTGGTAGATCTACATTCTTGATTAACTATTGCAGTGTGTATTTTCTTGCCTGACCACTCAATACACAAACACCATCGCATGGTTGTCTTGTCATGGCTGACTACATGTAGCTTTGACTAGCTGCTTTACACTGACCAGTTTGTTAGAATCAGTCAGACACACGATCTATTTACTTTTTGGGACAGTGAGGGGTACAGATGAAAATGTTACTTTTTTTTTCACAAGTTGATTATCCTAATGCTTATATATATATGTTATATTTAATAGAAATCAAAACCGCTTGATAAAACTTGGCATAAATGTTCCTTGGCTACTAATAGAAACCAACTCAACTCTATCAGAGTATTACTATTTCATGGCCATGTTTACATGAGACAAGATCGAAAAGATCTAGATCTAATTTTTAAAACAACACTTTGCACAGATAGTTATTTACTTAAACACATGAAAGAACAAAATATAGTCTATTGATTTCATTATTTAATCAAATTAACCTTCAAATTTGTGTTTCAAAAGCATTTTTACATAAATTCATTCCTTACATCAGAGAAATTAGAAGTCCTTACGTACTTCATAATCCTATTTATTTAACAAATCTGTAAACCTGTTTTAATTGTACTTTATATTTTATTCATCTCGCGTTTCTTTTGTTTTTAATAGATAGGAATGTAGCTGCTTAACAGGTAAACCCATTTTTGCAAAACTACTTTTATTTTCGGGTCGAAAGAAAAAAAAACTTGAAAGGAACATTATCTTAGTTTGATATATATATATATATATATATATATATATATAAATCCAATCCACTAGATTAGTAAAAATGTGTCTTTGATTTGACTTGCGAGCATGTTATAGATATTTTTACCAATTATTAAAACAGAATAGATACCTTTTTACAATTAAAATTAGACCAAAAACTGTCTCTAAAACATTTTATGGCAGATTTAAAAGAAAAGGCATCACAAAGATTAAACATAATAAAACACCTAGCAGGAACATCCTGGGGAGCTGAAAAGAAAACTTTAAGACAGTTATACACTGGATACGTCAGATCTGTCTCTTCATACAAGTAGCAGCCAAACAAAACCCATCAATCATCTTTAGACACAA
Source organism: Biomphalaria pfeifferi (assembly GCA_030265305.1). NCBI lineage: Eukaryota > Metazoa > Mollusca > Gastropoda > Planorbidae > Biomphalaria > Biomphalaria pfeifferi. The sequence continues at coordinate 8,631,327 of JASAOG010000002.1, read as the reverse complement.
TCCAAAACCAAGCCTTGCGTCTAATCAGGTATGAGGTATGAGAACTACTCCCACAGCAGCCTGTGAAATAGACTCCAATATTAAAGTTAATGCGTAACAGACAGCATTAGAAGCTATTGAGAGATGCAGAAGGTTTGAGGACAACCATCCAAATAAACTACTAACACAGAGAAAAATGAAAAACAAGCAAAAAAAAGCAAAGAACTCTGATCCAACTTACTGATGAACTAGCCCTAAAACAACCATCTACCCAATAACAGCAAAAATTACCAGATTCTCAAACATAACTCCTGGACTTAACTACAAACAACCAACCATTAAAACACATTTAATAAATAACACTCTAATAAAAGAATCAAATCCACTGGAGCTCAAAGTAGGCACGCTCGAAACAATTGAAAGGTATCCAAAAACAGCCATTCATATTTACACCGACGTATCAGCCTTCAAAGCCACTATCAATGCTGGTCTTGGTGCCTTCCTGGTCTTCCCCAAAAATAAACACTTTGAAATAAGTGCACCCTGTGGTGACTACAGCTCAATCTTCCAAGCTAAAATTGAGGCAATTACCATAGCTTTGCAGACTGTCAAAAACAAATTATATGAAGGGATACAATCACCATCAGATATTGTTGTCTTTACAGACTCCCAATCCACTCATCAAGCACTTAACAGCAGCACCGGAAAAAGCCCAAGATAGTTGACAACTCTAATAGTGATAATACACCAGATGATGACAAAATTAAACATCAGCATCACATTACAGTGGATCCCTGGACATATTGGCGTCATGGGAAATGAAAGGGCAGATAAGCTTTCAAAGGCAGAATCATCTATGGATCAACCATATCTAGACCTGTTAACTACCTCACCCTAAGGTCAATGTTAATCAATAACCACAAAGACCCTACTACCACTACAGCCCAACATAACCAACACTCTGAACAACTGAAGAAAACAGCACACTATTTTTCCTTGGCACAGTCTGCTGACAGCTCAGCTGCAAAAAGCTGGTTAGAAGAAGAAGATTATCAACTCACTCTGTCTGTCTTGTCTGGTAAAAAGTTTGAACATGTTTTTTTCTCCCATTTCCCATTCTTGGATCAAGTCAAAGCTTTGCACAATTATTCATAAAACCTGACAATCAATAAAAAAAAAAAAATTAGTTAATTAATTGTTGGAGATTATTTTCTTTGATTTCAAAATAAGGGAAATAAAAGCTACTTAATAATAGATGTGGATATATATATTAATAATAGATGTGGATATATATATATATATATCCACATCTATTATTAATATATATATATGTATTTTAATGTTCATTGTTAAATGTTTTTTCTCTTTCAGTTTTATTTAAAATAAGACATGTAGTTAAATGAATTATGAACGGTGAAACCCCTAGTGTCCCTATTACGACCTTGGCTGGAGTGTCAAGTTTGACAGATTGTAAGTAATTGTTTACATACTTTGTAATTGGATATTTTACATCACTAGTCAGTTAACTTAATAACAACAATGTTAAATTATTTTCTTATCTATATCAGTGAAATATACATTTGAAGTTCAATTTTTTTTTCATTTTCATTATTTTTATTGAGTACTAAATTTGACTGATAAGTGAAATAAATAGTTTAATAAAATAATAAAAAAATAAATAATTTGTAAAATGGAAATTAAACTTAAACGTAATAATTAGATTTGAAAAAAAAAATAAATAATATAGCTTTATTTTCTTCCAGTGCTTCCGCAACTCCCTTTGCCCACACCGTTGCCCCAGACAGTTCAAAACAAATCCCTGTTGTTTAGCCTTAAAATAACGGAGGATGCTCGACAGCTTCTGGCTTCATCTGATGAAAGTTTGGGTAATCAGCTTGCCCATGCTTTGAGACAGACACATACAAATCAGATGTATGTATACATTCATTCATAAAATTACCGTAAAGAAATCAATATTAAATATAAATCAGATCTGTTATAAGTTTAATGGGAGATTTTAATTGGAGCATTCAGTTTAGTTTTGTTTTTGCTCTCAATTATTTTTTTTTTCTTTTCCTGCATTAAGATATAAATAGATTGATTTATATCTGATTTATTTATTTTTTTAATAGAAAAATTAAAAATTATCTTCATCTCTCTCTTCACCCACATAACCATCTTACCTATATAGATATCATTCATATTAGGCTGATTGGTAAAGCATTTGGCTCCCAAACCAATGCATCCCATGTTAGAATCCTGGTGAAGACTGATTTTTAATTTCAGAGAGCTGAAAGATTCTTTGAGCACTAACACAGTTGAAGGCTATATTCCTAATTTACTCCAAACTGTGATGCGTAAAGATCCTCATATTTTTCAAGGCAATGCACATTTAGATGGTAAATATTTTATCAGTCCCAATCAATTAGGAAACAACTATCAACATGGTATGAACTACAATAATAACATTGGTGAGTTTTTAAATTTCATTTAAACAATTTTTAAATGTATTTACATTAAGAAAAGATTTTTCAAAAATTAAGATTATATTTAGATTATTAATTATTAGCTAAAGTTTAACTTTCTTGTTTTTTTTTCTTATATCACAATAATTTTACAAATCTTTTTAGGCATTTTACCACCACATCCCCAACAGTATAATCATTATTTTCAAGAAGGTTCAAGAATCTCCAAACCTCTTTCTCTTCATGGATCTACACATAATAACACTGATCAGAGTGGTTTATCAATGTAAGCTTCTTTTGTGTTCTTAAAAATTATCTTGAATTATTTTTTAAGTAGGTGTAAAAGTAAAATTAAGCTTGTTTCTTTGTTGTAAAATTTTCTTTATTTTTGTTTCTATGTTAATGTGTAGACTAGTAATTTTTCAATTAGTGTAGAAGGTAAGAGATGAATTGCACTTTTCTTTTAGGAATTTGCTTATAACCAGTACAGCTAGAGGGACAATGATGAAGCTACCCCCCCCCCCCCCCCCTCCCCTTTTTTTTTCCTCCCAACACACACACGTTTTTTTTCCTAAATGTAAAGAAATGTACTCACACGTAACATACATGAAATGCAGCAATTCTAAAAATTAACACAGCATAAAGCTATATTTAAAGACATTTTTCAAAATGTTTACCCATTTCGAGTCTTTGTCTTAGACTTTTCTAGAATATGTTAGAATGTTGCCAATCTTGCCACTTGGCAATGGTTTTATGATCGAAATGCCTCTAGTGTTTTATTCCTGATTCCATAATAGCACCAACATTAAATTTGTTCAAAAGAATGGGGAATTTTTGTTAGAAGTGAATTTAGAAAGAAAGCAGCACTGGCCAATTTTATTATGTGAGAACATTTGAGTTACATATATTGTGTACAACTGTTATGGGCGTAATTGTCGGAAGAAGTTAAGAGGAAGTACGATCACAAAATTTTTGAATATAACAAAGTACAACAATCTAGAGAATTTTGATTATAATGAAGAGTAGTTTCAGAAAGCTGTTATAACCTTTTAATTAAATTTTTTTTAAACGATGTTTTATGACACTCCCTTGTCTTCCTATGCTATGAATGATTCCTAAAAATAATAGAATTATTATTGAAAGAAAGTAGCAAGATATGTATATTTGTTGTTTTGACAATAAAAGAAAAAAAAATGGTAAGGATAAAATATTGTGTAATTTTGTTTTTTAGATTGCATCCCCCACCACCACACCAAAATAAAAAAAATCATTTATAATAGTAATATATATATTTTTCTTTCCTAATGTCATTTAAAAAAGTGTTTACCTTCTTGCGAAATTTGTTATGTAATTTATTTTTTTAAGCATTATTTTATTTTCAAGCTTCACTTAAGAAAGTATGAATTTAAAATTTTTTTACAGTCAACCAACCCCACAGTCTCCTCGACGTCAGCCTAATTTATATGCTTCCCCAAACAACAGTCCTTATCCTGCAGCAAGTGCTGGTGTTGGTCACAAAGGAAACTCTGGGATACTACATAACTGTCAGCCCAATGCAGGTCACTAACTAGGCTTTCCATTTTTGCTCATTTACTTATCATGTAACTTTTTTCCTAATAGTGCTAATTAACTTTGTCTTTTTCCAGTGGCCAGTCCAGCTCAAGCAACAGCTGCTGAAAGAATCATGCAATATCCCTATGTACAAAAGGCTTCTCCTGTTTTATCTCAAAATCCTCCAGATCCTTTACGCCAAAATAGACGGTCTCGAAATCCCCCTACAGTGGCATCTAATAGCATTGATCAACATGTCTTAAAAACTCAGGAACATGTACAGAAATCAGATGTTTTGCCAAACAGGACTAATATTGATTTAATGTCAATACGTTCTGAGCCTGTGATTATGTTAAAAAATATTGGTGACCAAATTAACACAAATATTAGTCGACTGCCTTTACCCCCTCACCTTTCAAGTTCATCTCAAAAATCGAAAGTAACAGAAACAAAAAATAAGAATGAACCAGTTGTTATGCTTGAAATGTTAGATCCTTCAGTAAGTATACATAGTAAGTTATTTGTTTTAAGTTAATCTTAATCTGGCAATATTTAAATTGCATGTCTACTTTCAGTCACAAAGTGACTTGATTATCTCATAGAAAGTAGATGAAAGCTTGTGCTGATACAGTTTTGGATCAGCAGTGTCACAGGTTCTGACAGGGTGTAGCACTGAGCTGCCTAGAGATCACCTACTTCTAGGTGGGCAGCCAGCAAAGGCTTAAGAGCCCCTACTGCCCAACACTTACTGGTATAGATGCCAGTTACTCACCTTTGACACTTCTGTTAGTGATGACAGTTTTGCTGGGAAAATATCTTTTAGATGGCATTTCCATATTTTTTCTATATCTGGTTAAAATTCAGTTAGAGTAATGTAAAGTAAGCACATTTTAGTTTTTAACTTGTGAAAATTTATTATAATTTTCTTGTATTAAGTTGGCTCTTTTGTTTTGTCTTTGTTTTGTTTTTTGTTTTTTTTAATTTTTTTTCTTACATATCTTTCCTTTAGACATTAAAGTCAATACAGAAAGGAGGCTCTGGTAACTAACTATTTGTAATTTATTCCTTAACCATTTTGTGCTCTCGGCTATATAGGCTTTACAAATGTTTTTTTAAAACATCTTATGCTATCACCTAATGTTCACAATTGAGAAAAATAGTTATCTCAATTATTCTTGAGTTAGAGAAATAAAAATCTGTTAACTTGAATTAATGCTATATTTTACCCAGATGTTAATTTTATTTTTCATATATTTTTTTTTTTTACATACATCATCCTAAATATTAAAATATATATATTCTTTTCCACAAACTATAGTTAAAACTGACTGTGATAGTGAATCCAAAAAGAGGAAAAGAGAAGAAACAAATTACAATATCTCTAGGTCTGCTGGACCAGGAGACATATCTTTTCAAGCTACTAGAAACAGGCGTAGTGATGATACTTACAAGAATAGGGCAGGTAAAGAGAGACATTTTTTATTTATTAATTTTATTTTTTATCTCATGTTTCATAGTTCTTGAAGCATAAGAGAGTATTCTGGCTTTCATTCAATGTTGAAGTTAGCATGCCATTATTGACTTCGAATCAGCCATTGATTAGTTTTTATTTCCAAAAAATTATGTTTATATTTATTTATTCATTTATGTAGATATGCCAACAAAAAAACAACTAGCGATATATAAAAAGCTTTAATTACGCAGCAATCTAAACATTTCTGCAATATAGTTATAACTAAAGTCAGGTATAACATCATTTAAAGAAAAACATTAGGTCTGACAAAATTATCTTAAGTTTAGCTAGTTTATTGGATTGAGTAATTTGCTAGTGAAATAAAATATAAACCCCAATAAAAATAATTTCATATTAAATATGCAAGACACTGTTAACTCATTCCATATGTTAGTTTTAGTAAGTGCAATGGAGCAAATAATAAATGGCTGAAAAATTTTCTAGTCATAGTATTGTATGTTCTTGTATACAGTCATTTTTTTTTTTTTAGTTTCTATGGCAAGTAGCGTATCAATGTTTTTGTTATTGAATAAGCATTAATAAGATAATTACAAAAATAAAAAAGCTATTAAACTTTAAGTACAACACGGGAAAAAAAATATTTAAAAAAAAAAAAATTAAAACTCAACTTACAGTTATGGAAAGCCATAAATATTAATCCAAAGAAGGCTGCTTTTTACACAATTTATTCCAAAATACGTTTGTAAGAAATTAGGCAAGTTTCATTCAAATAGCACAAAAAATATAAATGTTATGAATTTTTTTGTTTACACACCTGAAATTTTTTTTTTACACATATTCTTTAGAAAACTGAACTTTTTACACTACACAAAATGAAAGAAAAAACATTGTCTAACAGCCAACAAAGTTATTGTGCTTCGTGAAAGGATTTGAAGCATCCTTTAGAATGTAAATGAGGCTTTGCTTCACATCCAGAGCAAAAAAAATGGGTTCTGGCCCGTTTAGTGCTCATCGAACAAAAAGCGCAGTCTCTGTCTCATTTGCTGTAGTCCACTATATGCTGACTATTCTTGGACTTTTCCAGGCAACCTCTCTCTTGTTGTCTACCAGGAGCTCTTATATGCTCATTTAAAACAACATTCTGTGTTAACTATCGAATCTGAACATGCTTGAAGTCTTTCAGAGACAGTTTTCTTGCACCAGGTTTCTGGCTGAGGCAAAATAAAATATAGGAGTTGGCTTGACATATTTCAAACAGCCAATAAAACAATTTTTTCCTCCACTTGATGGTTTTTCTTTCAAAGATACAGTAGTAGGTCACTTTCTGGTCTAGCTTGTCACATCCATTCATGTTTCTATTGTATGTGTGGACCATTGAAGGCTTGTCATCATTCACTTTTGAGGTGCCCACTTCAACATCTGTAGAAATCATAATGACATTTTTTTGGCTTTTTTGTCTTTGAATGCACAGAGCATTGTTTTCTCTTTGTGGAAAAACATTTCCCTGTGTTGCAAAATAAAACTCTTGACTGCTTTTGGAAAACCAAGTCTGTTGATGTTGAGTGTACCTGTGTAGAACTGTTTTTTTTTTGTAGCAAATAGTTGATGAGTTTCCGGGTGATATAAAACTGATCAGCAAAAATTTTATGCCCTGTTCCTACATGTTGAAGCAGAGTGTCGAAAACCTGTACAACTTCTCCGCCATCCTTATCTGCATCAGGATTATGAGAGGTATTTGCCCCTAAATATGTCAAAATATCAACAACATAGCCGGTTGCCGAATCACACAGGCCAAAGGTTTTGATGTGATAATTGCTAGGTTTAGTGGCATTAAACATCTTGTATTACCACCTACCTCTAAACCCAATAACCATCTCATAAATGCTGAGCTCCTGGAAGGGATAAAAACATTTTCTAAATTTATGTCAATAAATTCATGAATGGCTCTATTTTTTCCTTTCCTTCTGATGCGTTATCGCCACTGTGAAGCATGGTGTGGTAAATATCTTGGAAGCGTTCTCTCATGGTGAACCTAAGGAGCATAAAATTCTGCAGCAGTTGTCCAGTAGTCCGAAATAGCTGGTCTTTTTTCAATTCCAATTTTTATCAGAACTGCCTTAAACTTGTCCAACTCACTTTTTAACATCAATCCATTGTCCGATCACAGAACGCTTACATGGTGGGTTGTTGAGTTGGCATTTTTTCCTTGCAAATGAATTGATAGAATTTATTAAATTATTTTTCATTTTGCCATGAAAGAGAAGTGGAGAAGATTAATCATTTATAAGAAGATCAAACTCCAGGCATTTTCAGAGGGTGAAATCTGAAATTATTTTCAGTAGTTCCAGATGTAACATGGTCCCATTTAGGATCTGCAGTCAGAAGTGACAGAAAAATTAGATGTTCTAGGCCTAGTTGTAGTGCTGGTATCAACAGATTGAAGACTAGTAGATCTAGAACATTTCCCTTTCCCTTTAGTTGATGAACATGAAGCAGTTTTTTTCACAAGTGGAGGTTGAGGTCTGGTTGGTGGCTCATAATCTTCATCACTGTCAGTGTCATGAAATATAAGTTGTGGATCCAGAATCTTTATCATAAATAGGCTTAGGTCTACTAGAATGACGTCTGCTAAGTTTCATGCTTTTCCCTGGATTCTGATCTAAATCTAAAGCAGGTTCCTTCTTTTTTTTTTTTAGCTAGACTTAGACTGAGAGGCACAGTCTCGAAGACTGTCAAGTTCTAGGTCTATATCTAGAATCTCACTATCACTAGATCTATCATCGGATTCTGAATCAAATAGAATCATCTGACTGGCTTCTTCAGCCGTTATAAATCTGTATTTATTACCCTTACACCTAGAGGTATCACTGGAAGAAGCCATTGAATCAGTTGTTTTTTGTTGTCACAAATTTTTGTGTCAAAAACTGTAACATAGCATGGTAAAATGTCTATAACAAAATCAAAAACTGCACTACAATCAAACCAAAACAACATAAAGGAGGTTGAACCTCTTCTGAATAGAAGTAATAAGAAGTATTTAAAATAAAAGTGCTTTAAAAAGTAGAAATACTCATTAAAAGAAACAATATATGCTTGGCACACATAGTCTGCCGAAATCGCCTTGGCGCACTTTGCGGCGATACATATTGAATGAGTTAAGTTTATGACATATTTTCCATCTACTGTAGAGTATGCTACTTAAGCATAAGAAAAGTGACATTATGAAGAGGTCTAATAATTGTATGTCTACTGAATCTATTATAGATCTAAATACTTAACAGCTAGTTTTATTGTTACTAGTTGTTTAAATTAGTAATGAAAACCTATGTATTATTTTTAAAAATGTTGTTTTTATTTATTTTCAATGCATGTTTATTCGATTAAATCGTAGTCATATCTAATTAATATTTAGGAGGTTATATACTTTAAATTTTTTAAATCATAAGATTACCATTTTCATATAAAATTAATTCATGTAAAATGGTGGGGTGCTCTCAAAGTATAAATTATTAGGCAGTGATTATCAACATAAATTGTATTAAGACAAGTATCATTGTTTATTTATTTTTTTATCAGTAAATTAATTCGGCTGTAAAAGAAAATGAAGATCTCGCTTCAATAAACTAATATGCCATGCACATTTTTCTCCTGAACTCTGCTATCAAGTTTTGCATAAATGTTTTTTAAATAATTGCTGTCTGTTTTTAAACCTACCAATGATATCTATAGACTTGTAAAGAGATGTTTATATTATATTCTTCTTTTTTTAATAATAGTAATAGCATTAATTACAGAGCTTTCCATGAGTAATAGGCTTAGAATGTTTGAACATATTTATAATGCCATGAAGAAACTTGTTCAAAGTCTTTGTGTTTGATGCACAAATTTAATTTTATATTCTTAGCCAATTATTTTTATTTTTTTTTAGCAATTAATGTTTCAATTAGCAATAGTAATAATTTTCCACCAATAATTGAGCATTTTTAGTCACTTAATTGCAGTCATTAACTAAATAATTGTTACAATAGCTTGTGCTGTTATTAGAAAGTTAATACATCATATAAAGTTTTTACATTTTTTTTTTTACATTTATTTAAACTATTACATTTTTAAATTTAATTTTAAAGCCAAGAGAAGGCGAAATTCTGTGGAAAGTGATGATGCATCCTCATTGTCTGAATTTGTTGAAGTTGAGGAAGATGAGGACACATACAGTAAGTAAAAAGATATATTGGAAAGATAAATCTGTGACTTGCTTATCACCTTTTCTCTAAAGTATTTTCAACTAGACTGAAATAAAATCATTATGTTGACTTTTTCAAATAACAAGCATGTGTTAGTTGGAGATACTGTATGGAAACCCCCCAGATATCCCATGTCCACTAAAGAGACTGGACTAGAACACATCTCATGCTAAATTTTTAAAACCTGTTTGTAGATGCTCGAATGAAGAAGAAAGAAAAGCAGAGTAAAAAGCGATTGTTACAGCCAGTGGTCAGTTTAGAAGATCTGATGGATAGTCATATGTTTAAAAGATTCAATAGCTGTGTAGATATTGTTTTGGACAGTGCAGAGGATGCTAACTTTGCAAGCCTAGATAAAGGTCTGTTTATTTAATTTAAAATTTATTTTTACTTTATTACTTTTAATTAAATTACATTTTATACTTATTGTCATTGGGTTAAAATTAGTAACATGCAAGATATTTTTTCTATAAATCCAGAAAGGAAAATATTGCAAACATCATCTATTGTTCTCTTTTAATTTATGTCTGCATAATTGTAATATATAACCTGTTGATTATTTATATGTTTAAGGATATTAAAATACTTAATTTACAATAATGTTTTATAACATTTGTATAATAGACAATGATGATGTAGAATGCCCTCCAGAATCATTAATTTCAAGAGGTGTTCTAGGAGATTTGTGTGGAGAAGCTGCACAATTAAAAGCAATGAATGCTTTAGGCCAGGTAAGTATATTCAGATGAACATTTTATTAATTTACATTAGCACAATGTACAATTATTTGACACTTTTTAATCATAACTTTTTATTAACTTAGATACCAGCTGAGCGCTTGGTGAAACTGCTGACAATTTTGCTTTGGAATGTTCGAGATGGATGTAAAGTAACACCCAATATAAATCAGGTCATTTATTTATTTTTGTAGTAACCTCATTTTGCTTGACATTAAATGAACATTCATAGCTAAATTAAAAAATATTTACAAATATAACACTGGGCAACAAAAAAAATTTTTGGGAAAATCGTCCAGGGTTTTTCAGCTGAATTAGACTAATGTTGATGCCCTGAGTCCGAAAATGAGCTTGGTTTCGCTCAATCAGGTCAGAATGTTTTGCTACAGAAACTTTTAAAAAATCGTTTTTTGTAAAAAACAAAATTTTTGCGGCTCACCAGTCGATAAACCCCTGCCAATTTTTTCGGTATTCCTCAATAATTAAAGTCAACACAATTCAATTAATTCAGTTTTTGTTTAGTTTATAAAATTTTATTAGCATAATTGACATAATATGAAGAAAAAGTTCAGGGCATAAATCTGCGTTTCTTAGATTCCCGTGTGTGAGCAGCTGCTGGGTTGTCTCTCTTCAGCGACCAGCAGTAGTCCGCCAGCATGACTGCATCCCACCTCCCCGGTACCTTTCCTCCATTTGGTGCATGTCCTGATGGAATCTTTCTCCCTGCTTATCGCTCATCGCCCCAAGGTTTTCCGGAAACTTATCCATGTGCGAAAACAAGAAATGCATCTTTATGCTCATCAAACACCCGAGTTCTTGAAAATCCTCAATCATGGTGCTGATGAGCTTTGCGTGGTTTGCTGCCTTAGTGTTCCCCAGGAAGTTGTTCAAAGGATTCCCAGGCGGCGCACTCAAGTGAGTTCATGGAGCTACAGAACTCTGCATCGTTTATGAGCTGCCGTATCTGTGGGCCGTCGAAAATGCCGGCCTTCAGCTTCTCAATAGTTAGTTGAGGAAATGCTCGGCACATATAGTTGAAGCACCTCCCATCCTTGTCCAGAGCGCGCGTGAACTGTTCCATTAAACCCAACTTCAAGTGTAGTGGTGGGATCAATATCTTCTCCCGGTCAACAAGAGGTTCGTTTATGATGTTTCTCGCCCCAGGTACTAACTGCTCTCGCGCCGGCCACTCTTTCTTTACATAGTGCTGGGCTCTGACTCGACTGTCCCACATACACATATAGCATGGGTACTTCGTGAACCCAGACTGCTGACCAAGTAAAAAGTTCACCATTTTCAAGTCGACGCAGATGATACATTGGTGTTGCTGATATTGGATTTTTTCGAGCACATACTTCACTGCTTCATATTTCTCTTTGAGAGTCGTGGAGTGCGCAAGCGGGATTGAGGCAAACTGGTTCCCATTGTGGAGGAGCACACACTTCAAAGAACGCTTGCAACTGTCAATAAAGAGTCGCCAATTTCTCGCATCGTATTGAGGACCGCCCAGTTTATCAAGAAGACCGGCGACATCTCGGCAGTACACAAGGTTTTCCTCCTGGCAGAAGTAGTCCATGTACTCCTCATGCCTTCTACGAAAGAAGGTAATACGCGCGTCCTTGTGAAGCAGGTTTTTCTCTTTGAGCCTGGAAGCCAACAGCTCGGAGGAATTCTTCGACAGGCTTAGGTCCCGAACTAGATCATTGAGCTCACATTGTGTGAAGGGCTGCGGACCATATTGTGCTTCATACTCCTCTTCTGTACCACATTTCTCGTCTGAAGTGGTGGCCTCGTCGTCGCTGCCTGGAATCTCTCGGAACGTTGGCACGGGTATTTCTTCGCAATGAGGAACTGGACGACGAGCAGATGGAAGGTCGGGGTACTGGAGGCTGCGCCGATTTTTTCGGTTGATGCCTGCAGTATTGATGGCACAGAAATAACAATCCGATGCGTCGTCAAATGGCTCCCTCCATACCATCGGAATTCCAAACTTTAGTGATGTTTTCTCGCCTTTCGGCCACCGCCGGAGGTATTCCACGCATGTTTTGCACACTGTGTGCGGTGCCCAAGACTTGTCTTGGTCACCCAGCTTGATTTCAAAGTAAGCCTGGTAGGCATGTTTCACAAAATTTGTGATGTTCATCCTATCAGCTGACAGTGTGTACTCTCCGCAAATGTAGCAGAAAACGTCAGGGTTATTCGTGCATGAACGTCGTGCTGAAGCCATTTTAGATATTAGTTAGATAGTTATTTTTTAGTAAATGAAATAGCAGCAGAGTAAGCCCTATATATACATATTTGTAAATCAGTAGTCTTTGTATCATTTTATGTTATTTTAATATCGGTTCTATTGATCTAAATTAATTTCTATGTTGGTAAGATATCGATGGTGGATATCGATGGTGTTTTGTTGTGCGTTTATTACCATTGTGTAGATTGTCAGATAGCTCAAAAATTTGACCTGATTGAGCAAAACCAATGTGATATTCGGACTCAGGACACCAAAATTAGTCTAAATCAGCTGAGAAACCCCCGACGATTTTTTGGCTGTTGCCCAGTGTAATCTTTAAGTTGTAGTATCCTATCACCTGGACAAGAAAATATTACTTATTTTTTATTATTTTTTTTTATTTATTCAGGAAGATGATGAAGATGAATCAAAATTATGGAGGGAACTCACAATGGAAAGAGTCATGCGCAGCATGGATGCCTCTCTTACTGCTCTTACCATTATGACTGGTCGAAATATGCCTAAGCAAGTATATTTAGAAGATGTAATAGAAAGGATAATTCTGTTTGCTAAATTCCAGCTGCACAACACCATCTACCCTGAATTTGATCCTGTATATAAAATAGATCCAAAGTCTAAAGGTTGGTTGTTAATTTTTAATAATAATAACATAATAAAAATATTAAATAATGTAAAAAATAAAATGTGTCTAAAAATTTTTCAGATGGATACCAAGGTAGTTTAAAAGCAAAAAGAGCTCGAGCAAGTTCTGTTAAGCACAAATCAACAATTTCTCTTTACAACAAAATGACTGATCTTGTCAGTGCATTAGCAACACTACTTGAAATACAACAGTTGACAGACACTGTTATTTTACAGGTGCTTTTTTAAACATATAGTTGTAAACATTTAGTTAAAAGCATTCCTGATTGCACTGCTTGTTAATACTATATAACAAATATTTTTTTAAAAAGTAATAGAGGTTGTTTTTTTTTGTTGTTGTTTAAAGTAAATTTTATTTTAAGAGCGCATTTTTTTTTTTTTTTCCCGTAAGGTTTCTTCACTTGGTGTTTCCACTTTCTTTGTTGAGAATATCAGTGAACTTCAACTGAATTCAATAAAACTTATTACAACAGTAAGTAATCTTTTATGTAAATTCAGGGCTGGTCAAATTAGATTATGTAAAAGTCAATTTAGCTCTTTCTCTCTGGAATTATTTTCCAGTTTCTGACAGAATTATTCACTTATCTCATTCGTTATATGATACCATGCTATGATTTTAATTTCAATAACTTTTTACTTTGTTATCAGTAAATACAGACTTGCCTACTGTTACGTAAAATGCATATTTCGTTACGCAAAATGTCTTTAAAAAAATGACAGCCAGTACACAAATACGAATTTAACCTTTCGCGTTGCTCATTTCCTAGCCTTTTTTTTTCCCTCTCTAAATTAGCTTATGAGTGGTCACAGAGGTCATGCTAAGCCATCCTAAGGGGAAAAAAACAAACAAAAGGTGGGGTGAACACATTATGCTCAGATCTATACGTTGATTGGTTCTTAATAGCAATTACATTTAGTCTAGAAATGAAGAACGTGAGATTGGTGGAGAGGCGGGCTGGTACCGTTCAGTTAGCTGCTACACCAACATGACTTTTTTTTTTTCTTTTGTAAGTTCATTATTAGTAGAAATTAATTATTTTGGAGCTTAAAAAAAAGACTAAGGCAGAAAAAAGAATGCCTGATTTCCGTATTCATTTTAATGAAAAAAAAAATATTGAAGTGCTATCGATTCAAAACACATTTTAGATTTAGATATATCATCTACTATGAACAATTTAGATCTAGTTCTAGATTACTTATTATACAGGAATAGATCTAGACTACAATGTCAGGGTGGGATTTCAGATTAGCTAGGGTATGATAAGGTCCCGTATCCCCAACCTGAACAGTGTAACGCAAGAACATAAAGGTAACAGCATGTAAAATACACACATTGAATAAAAGTTATTCAACTGAACATTTAGTCAATACCAACAGTTGTTCAACGTGAATGATATTAATGCTAACGTAAGTTAAGGTACATTATTTAACAACAAGATTGTACGTTTAACAATTTAATGAATATATGATATGATGAAGCATACATTATGAATAAATATCAATAGCAATTACAAATTACATTCAAAGGGACTATAGCACACCTTAATCTCAGTGCCATAGTCGATCAGGGCTCACAACGCCCAACCCAACGCCACGGGCAATATTCAAATACCAAGCCTACAACTCAGACTCGACTCCAGCAGAGTCCCAAGCCTGCATCCCTAGATAAGAAAAATACACACTCCTTTGATACCGCCATTCGCACAATTATAAAAGAAACGATTTTAGATCTACGACATTTAGAAGTTAGTAAAATAAACTAACTTACCCAATACTGGGGAAGAACATCACACAGAGAACTCCACCTCAAGGCAAAACAAGAGAACTCCATCTCAAGGCAAAACAAGAGAACAATGATACCAATATAGCGCATCCTTAGGAACAGAAACTTACAAAACCTTATGGTGCTTAAAAGAAAATACCAAACAAGATGCGCACGACATACAACCCTATAGACTCTAGCTAGACATTACGCTTAGATTCTGTACATTTTAGATCTATATCTAGTATGATCTAGATCGATAACGTCGAGATCTAGATTCTTAGTTGAAGGTGGGCCTACGTTTGTATCGGATCAATGGTATCTGTAACACTCGAGTCTAGATCTAGATATCTCATATAGATCTAGATTTAGATCTAATCATGACATCTAATCTATTCGAAAGTTCCTAAATCTAGACAATCTAGTTAGAAGATGTAGATTTAAATCAAAATAATTAACCACTAAAGATTCTAGATCTAATTTTTAAAATTCAGGCAAGATCTTTGCACATCTAGATTTGTTCTATTTGTCTTTTCTGGTATCTAGAGTCTAGACCAGATCTCTATTACTATAGTATTAAAATAAAAAAATATATATATATATATATTTATATAAATATAAATTAATGTATTAGTTATGTAGATTTAGATTTTAAATCTAGTCTCTTAGAGGAGCTCTGCAACTTCTAGATTATATAGATACTAGTCAACCGGCAGCTTAGCATACGCCGCTCTTTTACAGGGCTGGCCATAGGCCACAGCAACCTATCCGACCGCAGTAGGCCCCACTTTCATAGGACCTGCGCTAATTCTATTTGTAAATTATTAAATTTAACCATTTTAAAACTTATAACAGATTTCTCGTGGCCGCCTGATTTACCTGGAGCTTGTGGAAATCTCCTGAAATTGCAAAATATATGAAAAAGTCATAGAAATCTCCGGAAATTATTAAAAATCTTTTGAAAACTCATACAAATCTCATGAAATATAAAGACAAAAATTGTCATTTTGGGGTGTCATTCAATATGGAAAACGCCAATCTTACGGGCGATAAATAAAAACGGCATTATGCATTTGCCGTAATTGTGTAATCTGGTGAAAGAAGCTTCTCGCGCCTCAAATTAATAAAGAATTACTTTAGTTCAACAATTCTCGTAGATAGATTGAAACATTTATCAATTGTTGCTATTGAGCGTGATCTATGTAGGAAGTAAAATTTTCATGATACACTGTATGACTTCGCTACATGCAAGGCTTGTAAAGTTCGTGGGATAACTCTATCCCCAGAAAT
Source organism: Biomphalaria pfeifferi (assembly GCA_030265305.1). NCBI lineage: Eukaryota > Metazoa > Mollusca > Gastropoda > Planorbidae > Biomphalaria > Biomphalaria pfeifferi. The sequence goes on along the minus strand of JASAOG010000002.1, from coordinate 8,614,932 downwards.
AAAAGAGGTAATCTTTCCTTTACTACTTCTTCTAGTCCAGACTCTTGAGCGAAGAAGAGAATTATATATATATAGATAGATTCTAAATTTACTAGTGGCAGTTGTGATACAGATTTGATGGCCTGTATCAATTAAAAATAAAATTGTCTTCTTTAATATATATCTAGATCTTCTTCTTCTTTCTCATTTTTATGTTGGAGCATTCAAATGACTTGACCAATATATGAGATGAACTGCACAGTGGTTTCCAAATTAGGGAGCTCGCCATATAGTTTTCTTTCTATTGGGGTGTTTTGGGGCCAGTGTCTTGTACGGGCCTCATTGTAAAGAGAACAGTTTTGAAGGACATGATCAGCATTCCCTGGTGACACTCCACATGGGCAGATTTGACTGGTTCCAATTTTGAACTTCCAGTACATTTGTTGTCTCATTATGTTGTGTCCTGTCCTGAGTTGAAAGATTAGACATTGATCTTGTCAGGATAGCTTATAATAGGCATCATCTTTCTTGTGATTTGGATGAGAGCTTGTCCATTTCTCCTTTATTTTATTTACTATTAGTTTCTTCATTTCTTCTGGATAGAGTGCAAAGTTTAATTGTAGATCTAGATCTACATCTAAATATATATATATATTTTTTTAAAAGTTTTTTTTGCTTTTAAATTATATATATATATATATATATGACAAAATAGTCGATCAAGCAAGTGTTACACATTCTGGTGCAAAAGTACATAATTTGACCATCAGTGTTTCACATTTGGAGTTTTTTAGGTAGGCAGGTCTGGTAAATATTTTATTTGGTATAGAATTAAATGCATATAAACAAGCATGCCAATTGTGGACAAGTCCCATGTATAGGCCTATAAATATATATATATATATATGTGTGTATGTTTTGTGTAGTTTACACCAAGCTTTTTTTAATCTTACAAGAAGGTTTGTAAAAACATCTTCTGTATGTGAATGTATCATCAGCAATGTGTTGACGCTTGTTGTGGACTAATAAGGAAATATAATTGATAATTTAAACCTATCCTTAAACAGTTCTTGGCCCTTTATGAAAACATTTGTATAGTTAGTTGAACATTCAGGAAGTTCGTTGATGTACTCTGTATATTTTAAAATATTTGTAAATGTAAAATTTCGTAAAAATAGAGGAGCAACAGCAATGGAAATATAGGAAGACAAGGCCATTCTTCTCTTTGTTGTCCTACAATCACGTGACTTTGGTTAAAGTAGGTCAGAAATACGTAACTACCTCATTTGTTTCTTTGCTGTAAAAATGTTGGATTTGTGGTTGAGCAGCAAATAATGCATGGCTACCTATCAGGGGGCTCAAGTTTGAATCTCAACCGAAGCAGAATTGTGTTTGCTGAGTGCCTAAAGGCAGCACAGAAACCTTCTCCCTGATACCCCCTTCCCCCATTGGTCCACAAAAGAGATTGGAGCATAGTGCTCGAGCATGCTATAAGCACTATACAAAATTAATTCACAATTATTACAAAAAAATAAAGGTGATTTGTTCTTAGGTGTCTTTTTGTAATTACTAAATGATAGTTTAACAGACATGTTTTTTAGTGTTGAAATTTTGCTACGTCTTGTATGATGGGGAGTTCTTTTTCTTCTTCTAGCCAGCTTTATTGCTGCTGAGCTGTGAGCTCTTTTGCAGATTTATTTATATATGATGTGGAGTAAAGTTTGTAGTTATATGTGTAATTGAATTTTTACCCTTTTTTTTTTTGTATTTTCAGGTATTTTCTCGATATTCTAAGCATAGGCAGCTTATTTTAGAAGACATTTTTGCAAGTTTAGCTAGACTTCCATCAAGCAAAAGAAATCTCAGAAATTATAGGTTTGTGTTAAGTGTATTCATTTTATTCTAAAATCTTTTCTAAACTTGAAGATTTTTTTTTTTTTTATCTATTGAATATACTAACTTTTTTTTTTGTCACAAAAAATATAGACTAAATTCTGATGAATCTATACAAATGGTAACAGCATTGGCTTTGCAACTAATTCAGTGTGTTGTAAAATTACCTGATTTGGAAGAAATAGAGGGCACTGAACAAGATAAAAATAAAAAAGTCAAAGGAACTAGTCCAGAAGAGGTAGGGGACAAATAATTTGACAACTTGATTTTTTAAATAAAAAATAACTTTGCAACATATATGTTTGTGAATTCTATATATCTTGCAGTGATGGGAATTTTCCGAAAATTTTCGCTTGAGAGTATCATTATGTCAGGCCGATATGCACTTTTTGCTCTGTTGTTACGATGGCTCCTATATTTTTCTAATGTTGAAGTGGATTAGATTTAGACATCTAGATCTATTATAAGATCTAGATCAAGTACTAGGCCTACCGGCCATCTACATAACATAAATCTATTCTAGGACTACTTTCAGTTTACATGACTATACTATAGTGAGCTACTGAATATAGATCTAATCTGGTAGCGACATCACTGATAGAATAGATTGGATCTAGATCTAGAATCTAGATCCAAGTTATTAGATTTAAGTAGATCTAGATTATAGATATATCTGGATCTAATAAGACTAATAAATGTCTGACTGCAAGTCAGATTTAGATCTAGAGTTCTTATCTAGATTCTTGATCAAGAAGATATCATCTACTGAGTGATTTAGAGTAGATAGATCTAGCAATTAATAGATTCTAGAAAATCAAAGTCTACTCTTAAATTTTAATGATAATGAATGATACCATTTAATGGTCACAAATCTTTCAGAAGCAAGCAAAATTTACGAATTTGGCTTAGATCTAGCACCTAGAGGCTAGATAGAGCTAGAATTCAGATCTTGATTTATTTTTTTTTAGAAACTAATTTTAGTAATAGACTTTAAGTGAATGTCAGGGATTATCCTTAGATCATTGTAATTATCAAATATATTTTTACAAAGAACACGAAACATTTGTTTGAAAGCATGCATGTGTGTGTGTGGAGAAATTTACTACAGTTTGAAACATAATGACTAGTTAATGATGAACCGTGCCAATTAAACATAACAAACACTAGAATAGGCTGGCCAAAAGGGAGATTGTTTTGATGCGGGGTAGTTTTATTAAAAGTGGGGCGGCCTAAAAGTTTGTGATTTGGAATGAGGGCTTTCTATTGGAGGATACCAAAAGGTTATGCAGTTGTATTTGTAATGCTGGCTATTCCACTGAATATACAAGGGCCAAAAAGTGTTTAGTTGGAAGAGAAGTGTATTATTTAAAAGTAGGGTTATAATGTGGGCAGATGAGTAAACTACAACTGATGGACCTAAGAAGTGTTTTGTGCATACTCTATATTAGGCATGTCAACTGTAGTGTAGCATTACTTATAAACATGAATGACATCCAGAAGTGGTTCTTTATTATACACAATGACCCCTTCTAAGCAGCTGTATGTTGACCTGAAATTTTATCCTTCTTGATTATCTGATAATATTGTCTTTAGAAATAATCAAATCAATTTGAGCTAATAAATGACAAAATGCACATTAAGTTAATTTAATGAATAATTGTTAGCGCATTAACTATTTACACTGAACTACAATAGTCTGTATACTTTCAGGCTGCTGCAGCTAAAAGTGATAATGATGTTCTGATTGTCACATCTTATGAGACTGCAATGAGAACTGGTTATAATTTCTTGTCAGTTTTTCTTAAAAAGTAAGTATATTAGGTCAAATCAATCATTTTAAAGTGATAGTTTAACTGCTAATGAAATCGCTATCTTTTACAGTTGTACAATAGGTTATTATATTTAACCATACAGTCTACTTCGTGAAGTGTGCAGAATATGCATATTAAGTTTTTAGTATTGGGAATTATGAACTTTGTTTAATCCTTTGTGAAAATTTTTTTTTTCTTCTATAAATATAATAAGTACAGTTAAATCCAGATAATTTGAGTTTTCTGCTAAAATCAGATTCATTTTTTTAAAATAGATGTACAACCAAAGGAGAAGAAGACTATCGTCCACTTTTTGAAAATTTTGTACAAGATTTGTTGACAACTGTAAATAAACCTGAATGGCCTGCTTCTGAACTACTTCTTAGTCTTTTGGGAAGAATTCTGGTAAGGTTAAATGTTAAGCTGTAATTTATGTTCCAGAAATAATTTTTGTAAAGACTATTTTGATTTTATTGATGTACCAGACATATAGCTACTGATATGCTATTTTTAGAAATATCTCAAAATCACCAAAAATTGTTACACCATTCTGTCATGGCTCTATTTTGGAGTCCAACTCCAACAATAAAAAATCTAAATTTAAAACCATTATTTATGTTTTATAATCTGAAGTGAAAATAGTTCTTTTTTTTTTTGTTTCTTTTTCCATTCTCTCCCAGTGTGGGCATTGTTCCATTCCTTAAGTTAGGCTAAGCTAAGAATTAATGTTCCATTTATTCACTTCAGTTTAAAGTCATGTCAAAACAATCTGTTCCCTTTACTCCTTGTAGGCTGCTTTCTTAGAAAAGCATAAAATCTCAAAAGTAGTATTAACTACTTCTATGAACCTATTTATCACTCATGGAAAATATTGTAACCTGATTATGCTGACTATCAGTCCATAATCTTTGTCCATGATGGTGTGCAAACATCTTTGGTGAAAGCATTCAAGAAGTCTTAGTTGCTTTCTGTAAAGTACCCATGTCTCAGATCCACATAGAGAGGTATATAGAAACACTGGTAGACACTGTTTTTTTTGCCACAGTAGTGTGTGAGCAAATAAGGTGTGAAGAAGCTGTGTATGGGACAGTAGACTTGAAGATTTAACACATTGTAATAATTCACCAGCAAATTAAAATATTACCCTGCTTAATAGGACTATGTTAATTATTCTAAGGTATCAAAACTGCCAATAGTTTGTCATTTGCTTTGAAAAGAATATTTATAGATGACGTCTATTTGTTTACTAAATAAATTGTTTACACTTTAATTGCAGAGAGCAGTGTTGGTAGCTTTTTGTTGACAAGGCTAATAGAGCCTACAATAAGATGGTGTGCAAATGTTAAATTAGGCTTATTGATTCATTAAAACTTGTTCATGTTGTAAAGAAATGTTTTAGTGTACTGCTATAAGCCTAGTGATGTAAATAATGTCAAGTTCCCTTTGCTTTTTTATAGGTGCAGCAGTTTAGCAGTAAAGCAACTGATATGTCACTCCGAGTTGCTTCTTTGGAATACTTAGGCATTGTAGCAGCTAGGTTAAGAAAAGATGCTATTACTAGTCAATTAAATCAAGATGTTATGACTGATATTGTTCAGAAGGTTTGAAAATATTTATTGGATTGTTATCTTTAATTATATTTTAATCATTACCTTTTTAAATCACAGAAAATAATTATTTATTGTTTTTTTTTTTCAATTTAAGAAATCTAGATTTATTACTTTATAGGTCAGTGAAGAAGATGATGAAGAAGTATCTGCATCTAGTAAAAATAAAAAAAATGAGGTAAACTTTGATTTTATTTTACAGAAATGTATCAGATGTGTTTAACCCTTTTGTTTTTATTTGATGCAAAAAGATAATTTCCCTAACCCTTAAACATTCCTTTTAATAATTTAAATCTTATTTTTAAAAAAAAGGGTTATTTTATCCTCTTTAAAATATATGTATCTATCTATATATATATTATATATATATATATATATATATATATATATATATATATATATATCAGTGATGGGAATTTTCTGAAAATTTCATCTTATCCATTTTTTTCAAACAAAAAAGTCCAACCCCTTGAGTAGATTGATTAGATTTAGGATCTAGGTATAGATCTAGATAAAAAGATTTTATTGACATCAAATGATTAAGATAAATTCAATGATCACAAATTTCCTGGAAGCTAAACAAAATTTACAGATTAGCCTCAAAACTTAGACTAGATTATTAGATAATTGACTTAAATCTAGATTCTAGTTGTAGGTCTAGATCTAATAGTGAGTATATAGAGTCCATATATTTAGATTATTCTAGATCATATAACTAATGTTTGTTTTAAAAGCCCATTGTTGTATTGCCCTAGACTTAGCCTACTTAGGCCTAGAGATCCACTTCTTGCATACAACTTCCATGTTTGCTAGCAAGAAAGTGCGTCACACAAGGAAGCCTTCTTAAGTTAAACATAAATTAATCTACTAAAATGCATTTCTTTTGCTTTATGTTCTTCCCCTCTAAAGCATTTCTCGTCATGGCTGGTTATTATTGAAACCAGATATTAAAAAAAAGTTAGATGCCAAGAGTAAGAGAAGAAATCTAAATCTAATTATCGATCTAGATTTAGACTACTGACTAGGTCTAGTAGCTTTAGAATATAGATTTAGATATCTGACATAAGATCTAGATATACTCAAAAGTGCGCAAAATTTTCTGTCATCTTATAAAGAGATTTATTAATCTTCTTTCTTATCCTTTATGGGTTTAAAATAAAAAAGTGTCAAAATTGTCTGATCTAAATTTATATAGGTCTACATCTAATATATCACATTTAGGACAGTTGCCTACAAATCCTTAGGATGTTAAAATACCTTTAAAAAGCCTATTCAAATTAAAACCAATCAACTCTAAATGAAGCTACGTCTAGATCTAGATTCAGTTTTTGGTAAACCACCAAATACAGGAGACAAAAGTGACAAGGGCAGATGTTTCAATGGCAGAAATGATGGTTAATCTCTCTTAGCTTGACAAAGGGAATCAAACAGATGCGCCCTGACTCTAATATTACAGAAAGTAGGCTAATCTAAAGCTATCAGTACTGTACTTAGCTATGTCTAGTGAAGATAATTAGCACAAAGAAGTGAAAAGCCAGCAAATTTAGTGACTTAGATCTAGACTCTAGATCTACAGTATATTCAGTGAAGATAATTCGCACACAGCTGCGAAAAGTCCGCGAATTTTAGTGAATTAGCTTTAGAGTCTAGATCTTCTGTAAATTTAGTGAAGATAATATTCACTTAGCAGTGAAAAGTCCGCAAATTTTCGTGACTTTGATCTAGACTCTAGATTTATGCTAAATCACTAGAATATATATAGTGAAGATATTTCTCTCACAGCCCTGAAAAGTCTGCGAATTTTAGTGACTAGATCTAGAGTCTAGATCTATTGTAGATTTAACGAAAATATTTCGCATACAGCTGTGAAAAGTCCATAAAAATTATTTCACTCGTAAAAGCCAGGGAAACTAGATGGTTGAAAAAGATTCTGCTAGGAAAAAAAACGCGAATAGGTCTAATATCCTCCTTCCTCCCCCCCCCCCCCCCCCCCCCCCCCCCCCCAATCCAAAGGGGAAAAAAAACGCAAATAGGTCTAATGCCCCCCTCCCCCCATCCAAAAGCTATTTTTTTAGTAAGCAAATGTCAACTAAACATTCAAATAGGCCAATATTGCCCTATATATTACTGGCTCTGTTTATGAGAAGGATTTAAGTTAGCTAATAAAAAAATAAAACATTACCTCAAATGCACACCAAGATACACATAGGAACTAATAATGTACATTTCCGTCACACCACAGAGAATACACATTATGAAGTCATCTCTAAGAATGTTTCTTATTTTAAAAAATGGAAAAGCAACCATTTTTAATGTTTTTAAATAAATCTTTGAAAAAAAAAAGGTTGTTTGAGGTTTTGGGATGTCAGTCAAGTTGTTATTTGATTAAAAGATAATATTCATTACATTTTCAGTGGACATACCACAGCTGATAACATTGTTTCTGTGGCATATTGGCAAGATATTTATTATTTTTAAAATCAAATAACAATAATTGATTTGCATTTACAATAATTGATTTGATAAATGCTTAGTTTTGTGTATGTTTTACTATGTATCTCACAAACGAATAGGAAACACACACATCATACATTTCATCCTTAAAAAAATCTCCTAAAATTTTGTCATGGAAAAGTGCTACTAACCCTGTGAGACTGAGTATAGTAGTGACATAGTCTGGTAGAATAGATTTAAAAAATTGGATCTAGAGAAATCGATCTAATTTAGTAGTAGATTTAAGTAGATCTAGATATGATACTAATTATAGATAGATCTAGTAAGACTAATAAAAGTCAGACTGCTAGTCTAGAACTAGGGTTCTTGATCAAGAGATATCATCTATTGAGAGATTTTGAGTAGATGGAACTAGAAATTTAAACGCTAGAAAATCTAGCTCTAGTCTTAGATTTTATTGACAATGAATGATACCATTTAATTGTCACAAATCTTTTAGAAGCAAAACAAAATTCACGGATTAGGCTTAGCACCTAGAGGTTAGAGCTAGAATTTATATCTAGATCACTATTTTTTTACAACTATTTATAGTTTAGACTTTAACTTAGAAATATAGATCTAGATCTAATAGTGAGTAAAATATATTAAAGTTTTTTTCTATATCTAATAACTAATCATTACTAAGTGCTAGAAATCCACTTCTTGTAAACAACTTGTATCTGCATTAAAAAGAGTCACATAAGGAAGCCTCAATATGCAGTTTTATTGCTAAACATTTTTTTCCTCTAAGCATTGCTCCTCATCTGGTTGTTCTTGCTTAAGAACTCACCAGAGATTCAGCAGCTTTCTCTCAATAGCTTTTCAAAGTATTATTTGGTTTACTTCATGTACAAAATTTAATATCCAGTGAAACAAACAGATGTGTAGTATTTCCAAAACTCAAGCATGTTTTGATTTTCAAACACATAAATTCTCTATAGTTGTTTGATAGAGAAGTTGTTTTTTAAGTCCCTGCGACAGGCCAGTTAAAAAACGCGATGTACAAATTTCTTAAAATTTTTTCAAAGACTTTTCCCATCACTGAAAAATCAATATTTTTTCTCTAAACAAGCAATGTATGTATAGTTGAATTTGAAGCTGTAGTTGTGAAGCAGTAGAGATGGTTAATGTAACAGTTATCATCATTTCACTGTTAAAATGAGTCATTACAGTACTTAAATGCAGAGATGCCTATTTTGGTCAGATTTTGAAGTGTGTGCTTATTCATTTTACTATAGAGGAATTAATTGATTGCGTGTGCTTTGGCACATGTGTTTATATTTTTAGCTCTGTAGGTGTTGGATCAAGGAAAAAATATGATATAAAAACTTGTCAGCCATCGGTCAATAAAAATAGATTAGTTTCTTTATTTTTCAACACGTCAGCTTGTGGAAGAGTTAGGTTTTCAAATGCAATGTCTGTGTTGTCAATGTGTGTAATAGTCAGCCATGCGAAGAAAGCAAACAATATTATCTTCAAATTCATTCTATTGGGTCATTGTCTTTTTTATACCAATTTAAAACACTCAATTGATTCCCACACTCTGTTTTTGCCATATCTACTTAAAACTGATGTCACACAAAGGCCATCTCTCCACGCATGAGCTTTACCTATACTATGGCATAACATATGAAACTTCATGCATAAGGTCAGGCTATGACAGGTTTGGAAGAGGGCTGCTCCCACAGGGACACATTTCATTGTCGGCTTTGTCACTCCTGCTTATTTATTTTATATTAAAAAGAAAAACCCCCATAACATTCCAACAATGAAATACATGTTTCCCTGTATATTTATAAGCCTAACAATACAGGTTTTTTAAGCTGATGCATCTTGGGGCTTAAAAATCACAATAGACCATAGCTACCTTCCTTCTTCCTGAAGATCATATGAATAAGACACATTTTAGATTTTCAGATTAACTTTGTTGTTGAGAGAAAAAGAATGTGTCATAAATATATTAGAAAAAAAGGAACATGCACTATTTAGTAGTTCTTTAATACCCATCGAAATAAATTAGTATGAATAAGTATTACGCTGAGCAGCATGCAATTTATGCACATTTGTCTAGATGTTTTTTGCATAATTATATTAATTTTGCACAAGTTGAAAGTTGTTTTTTTCTTCTCATTTTGATAATAGGTAAAAATATTACCAGACATTACAGAAAGACTTCAGAAAGCAATGTTAGAATATCTAGCATATAATTCACTAAGTGAATCATCCCTTCTTGTAAGTATGAATGCTTTAAATGAGATAATTTAATACAGCTACATCATTATATCTTAACTTCACAGAACTCTGCATTTTGTGGAATGTTTTTTTTTTTTTTGTACTTCCAATTACATTAATATTAAATATACACATTTGCTCTTAAGTAGTCTTTTGTTTTATTAATAAAAATATAAAGAAGTTTTTTTTACCATAGTTTTATATATATATATATATATACACACACACACACACACACATTATAACAGTATAAAGTTAAGATGTAATATTAATAAATGAATAAACAACTTTAAGAAATAGAACGATATGTCTTGTTTAAAAAAAAATATATCTATATATAATTCTCTTCGTGGCTCAACAGTTTGGACACCAAGAAGTAAAGGAAAGATCATGCTTTTATTTCTGCAAGTTTGACTAGAGTTACCCCATGAAAAAAAATGGGGTGAGAACAAGTAGTATTCACCCATCACTAAATAGCAGGGCCGGACTTAACCATTGTGACCAAGTAGTCATGGAAAGATCCCTCTTTTATTTATTTCTACCCCACATAACTCAAGCAGCGAGAAAAAAAAAAAAGAAGGGGTGGGCACAAGTAATCTACTCTGTATTCAACTGTTGTGGGGCCCTATGCGAAACGGATTTCACGGGGCCAGTTTGGGTAGGGATATGGATAATAAGTGAAAATAAAGAGTTTGTATAGAAAATAAATTTGTCTTTGTAATTTATTGCGTGTAGCGAAGTCATACAGTATATCCTACATAGATTACGCTCAATATTAAGAATTACCTAACGTTTCAATCTATCTACGAGAATTGTTGGCGTTTTCCATATTGAATGACACCCCAAAATGACAATTTTTGTTTTTATATTGGAGATTTGTATGAGTTTCAAAAGATTTTAATAATTTCCTGATGTTTCCAGGAGTTTTTCGTATATTTTGCAATTTCAGAAGGTTTCCAGGAGCTCCTGATAATTAGGAGGCCGCTGGAAATCTGTTATAAGTTATAAAATGGTTTAATTTAATAATTTACCCCTAGAATTAGCGCGGGTTCTGTGAAAGTGTGGGGTCCACTGCGGTCACATATGTTGCTGTGGCCTAAGGCCGGCCCTGCAAAATAGCGGCGTATGCTATGCAGTGGGTCGACTAGTAGAAATATACTTTTAATACCTTAAGAATAGAAAAAAGCTTTAAAAATACTCATGTTCTTAGGAGGGGACTTATACACTGGGTCTACGGGCATGTTTGTTGGAAGAAATCTTTAAAAAATAAAAATGCGATCCGGTTTTCACACAAAAAAAAGTCACTCACACTAGTTCTTGTTCGAAATGAGACATGATGTGCTTTTCATATATATGTTTAAAAAACTGTTGCTTTTATATTGGGTTACTTCAATATATATGCCAAAATAAAACTATTTGATATTAGTAGATTTAAACACCAATGACTTGTATTCATAATTATTTTACTGAAACATGAGAAAATCTTAAGTGTGGAATTCAATGTAACCACATTCCATACACAAGATTGTACTGTGGCTTAAAATATAAATATTGATTGATTTTTTATACAATGGTTATGAAATTATCAATTAACATAAAAGGAGACCTAGTTTTACTGTTTTAACATATATTATTTTTGAAGGAGTGAATGATATATATTTTTTTAAATTTCAGTTTGCTCGTCAATTTTATATAGCACAATGGTTTCGTGATACTACTGTAGAAGCAGAAAAAACACTTAAAGCTCAGCTTAACACTTCTGGAGAAGAACAGGATGAAGATTTTAATGAGACGAAAGAAGAAACATCAACAGAGATAATGCAAAATGCAGAAAAGCGAAAAGCTTTCTTATGTTCCCAAATCTCTTATGGTGGCAAACCTCTTGCTAATTTAAAGTAAGTCTCTTAATCAACATACTGTTAACAATGTTTTACAACTGGACATTTTAAAATAATAAAATTCACATCTATTTAATTTCAGGCAAGCAGGAGCCAAATTAAACTATGAAAATGCTTGTTTGGTTGCAAGATACTTGTCATCTAAGCGTCCATTTGCTCAAAGCTTCGATATCTATCTAACACAGGTATGACTGAAAATACTTAGACTAATTTAAAATTATTTCTCATCTTAGTAATAAAGTATAAAATAGCATTTTTTGTCTCTATTTTTTTTATTCCTGTTACACTGATTTTGAAAAGCTATGAGAAGTTACTGTATTAAAAACAACTTTCAAACACATTTTCTATAGTTATTTTATTTAAGGTTTTTTTTAGTGGTTCCATTCATTATGTTTTTATAATCATATGAGACAAAAACTCTCTTTTTATTCAACACTGCTGTTCTTAAAGATTTATTTATAACATTTGTTATATTATTCTTAATTATTAATGATATATATAATTTTTATTTATAGATTCTTAAGGTTTTGTGTGAAACAGCTGTAGCAGTGAGAACTAAAGCCATGAAATGCCTTACTGCAGTAGTTGAAGCTGATCCAGGAATACTAGCCAGGGTATGATCTTTAGTAAACATTTCATTGTTAAAATACCTTTTTTATTTTATAGTTTTTCTAATTAATTGCACCTTTCTAATTGGATCTTGGTATACCACTTAGTACTAATTTTGGGGGGGGGGGGGGGGGGGGGGGGGGGGGGGATAAGTATGAGTGTCCCCCAAAATAATAACAAATATATGCTAATAACAAATATATGCTAATAACAAATATATGCTGTTTAACAAAAAGGTAACTTCTAAGTATAATTTAATTCATTTAATACAATTTAATTCATATTTCATATTTCTGCATGCTTTAAGGCCTGTAGGTAAATATAAAGTGACTTCTTGTTTGGAAATACTTAAAATGTAAGCTTGAAGTAACAAGAAAAAAATATAATTGTCAGAAAGGAAAGCTTAATCTTAAATCACAGTAATCAAAGTTGTCTAAAAATGTTACTTTTTGTGTCATGGCAACTAAAACAGGGCCTGTTGTTATAAAATATTTCAGGCTGACATGCAGCGTGGAGTACATGGCCGATTTCTGGATCAGTCCACCTCTGTTAGAGAAGCTGCAATTGAACTGGTTGGAAAATTTATTCTCATTCAGCCAGATCTCATTCCTAATTACTATGATATGCTGTCTGACAGAATTTTGGTAAATTTAGAAATTCATTTTTATACACATAATGTATGCTAAATTTGATAGTAGGAATGAAACGATATTAAAAACCTGAATTAAAAGTTAATTTGAAAACTTAGCCATAAAGTCTAAAGTCACAATATGTTTTTTTTTTTTTTTTATGTTAAATAAATGTCAGTTAAGTTTTTGCATGAGGACTTTGGAATTTCAGAATTGTTTTGTTAAAACAATTTTATTAATATAGCACCATTAACAAACATAATGTAGGCTCCGGCACTTTGAGACTGTAACAAACATAAAACTGCCATATTAAAGCAAATAAATGTTGAAAACAAGAAATTCAATGTGTAGGTCTATTGTTATTTTTAATTTTTTTTGATGCATGTAGCCTGTCAGAATTCAATGAAGAACTATTCTTTTACTCAAAGGGAGCCAGTGGAGTGTACAAAGGAGTGCAGTAAAAAATTGCCTCTTAATTTATGTGGAACTATGCAATTTTTTTATATAATTGAACATAAAATTGTATATATTATTTATCTTAGGATACTGGAATAAGTGTGAGAAAAAGGGTAATACGTATCTTCAAAGATATTTGTATTGAACATAGCGACTTTCCCAAAATCCCAGAAATGTGTGTTAAGATGATAAGAAGAGTAAATGATGAAGAAGGCATCAAGGTATTGTATTTTTACAAAAAAAAATTGTAATTTGTATCACATTTAAACAAAATATAAATTCACGCATAAAAAATCACAAAATTAATATCTTTGGGGCTTTTAAAGCAATAGTCCTTATTTTTGGTAAAGTAGCCAACTTGCCTATATTAAAGATGAATTATGTTTGGACTATAATTCTACATTGTTAAACAAAACTGTCCATTTCTTCCTTAAGAAATATCATTGTTATTCTGCATTATTTAATTTTAACCAGTCGACAGACATTGTAACTATCTTACAGTCTATTTTTTGTCTTTTGTTTTAATTTTAAGAAACTGGTCAATGAAGTCTTTCAAGCAATGTGGTTTACTCCAGTAGGATCCCGAGAAAAAGATTCAGAAAAACTTGTACAAAAAGTAATGAATATAACTGATGTTGTAAGTACATTTCATTATTGCTTGTTTAAAAAAAAAATGTATGTTTAAACAAAATTTTATTTACTCATATGTTTTTCAGCATTGACTTAATATTCTTATTCTCTTTAAGGTTGCAGCAGCAAAAGATACAAGTTATGAATTCTTTGAGCAGTTGTTAGAAAATGTAAGTTCAATACATATTAATGAAATGTATATATTTGAGTTTCAAATATTTACCAACTTAGGTTATCAATATTTTATAAAAAATGAATTGGATAACTTTTTTACAAAATCTTTTCTTAGCTTTTAAAAAAGGATGAAGAGGGCAATTATAATAAAGCTGCAATTACAGCTTGTAAACAAATTGTTGATTGTCTCGTGGAAAATGTCTTGAGAATTGAAGAAAAAAGTGTTGGTAAGACAATTTCTTGGAAATAGTTTTACATATAATCTTTAACATACAAATTTAGAGAAAGTTGTTTATCGTAGCAACAATAAATGTATTTTCAGAAAAATCAGAGAGTAGAACAGTAAGTCGTCTTGTTGGATGCTTATCAACTTTGCACTTATTTAGCAAAATCAAACCTGACCTAATGGTGGAACATGCAAATACTTTACAGCCTTACCTTGACATCAAATGCAATGTACGTTTTTCATTTAAACTAAATAAGTATTTTTATAAACCTGAACATGGCAATTGTTTTTAGTGAGTTGCTGTTTTTAACCTTTTTTTTTTTGTTGATAAAATTATGGCTTGTAATTTTAATGTTAAGTATTAATTATTTATAGACTCAGGGAGACGTCATGGTTCTTCATTATGTTGCACGGATACTTGAACTTGTAATACCTTTATTGGAACATCCCAGTGAATCTTTCTTGGCCCAAGTTGAGGAAGATTTAGTGAAGCTGATTCTGAAACATGGAATGATGGTAAGGTCATTTTTCTGCTAGAATTTTTGTCACTCCTTCTACAAAACCAATGAAGTCATTATCTCTTATGAAATATTTGTGGTTGTTTTGATTTTACAGGTTGTTCAGAGCTGTATAAGCTGTTTAGGAGCTGTTGTAAATGATGTGAGCCACAACTATGAACTAGTCAGAGATTGTTTCAAAAAGTTTTATGGTAAATAAGTTATATGCATGTTTAGTTGAATTTCACATTTATCTATTAAATAATTCTTATCTTATAAAATACAGAAATGATTAAAAAAAGAAGATGACTACGTTAATTGTAATGCAATTTTAATAGACGATTTCATTTTTTTAATAAATAAAATTTTGTAATAACCTCATAAAAATGTCTCAACAAAACATCAAATGTTACTTAAATTTTCTTGATTTCTCCTAAAATTTTGCCCAAAGTTCATATTTTTTGTAAATTTATTGGCCAATAACTTTGGAAATTCTTACAAAATCAGACTAATTACAATAGTTTAAATAAAAAGGCAGGTTATAGTTTTCACAAGCAAGATTATTTGCCATAAGTATGTCATTATGGGCTTTTATGTTATTATTTTTATGAATGACATAACATTATTTGCAGTTGATTAAGCAGATCAGCTAGCTGCTAGAGATGCCAACTAGTAGTTTTTGCAATGTTTAAAAGACATCAGGGTGATAAATGTAAAATTCAAATATTATTTTAAAACTTTAAACCCACTTTCTTCTTTTCTGATCAAAACTTCTTTACTTCATTATTTTTTTCCTCTCCAGATAATTCACCCACATTACATAATTTGGCTTGTGTTAATTGTTGTGGCTTTTGCTCTCATATATTAAATTTCAATAACTGTATATTGATGATATTTTTGTATGTTAGGTGTATTAGCAAGACTTATGTATGATCATAAAGCAAATAAAGATTGTCCAACATTGAAAACTAGGAGACCTACTCTTCTTCGAGCTCTTTTTACTGTGGGACTTCTATGCAAACACTTTGATTTTGATTCCAAAGATATGGGAGATGCTAAAGTAAGAGCACTTTACTAAATATTTGTTTTAAATGAAATATTCATTGAGGCTATTGTTTATTTGTTTTTGATGTAAATATTAATGTGGTTATTTTGTAATGTTTAAACAAGCTTTTTTTTTTTAAAGGTCTGTAACAGAGAGACTGTCTTTGATGTATTTATTTATTTTGTGGGCCATGAAGATGAGGATGTTCAAGTGAAGGCTTTAACTGCAATAGGTACAATATTTAATATCGTTTTCATTTTTCAATAGTCCAATCCAAATAGAAGATTTTTTTTAGACTATTAATAATTAAAGTTGTAACTCTAGGTAAATAAATTAGTTATCGTTGCCTTAATTTTGTATGACATTCAGTAACAGCCACCTTTATTTAAACCATCTAATGCTTTGTACCCATTTTGATGAATAATAATTAAATTATATAACCCTGATGGAGCTTTCATATGTAAAAGGGCTAAAAAAAAAAAAAAAAAGAAGGGCTTTCTAATATAAAAATGTTTTGAAAAGGTAGACTGTTTCCTGGAGCATAATGATGCATATGATCATTTCTCCACTGTATATAAAAGACTGCTTTATTACCTTGTTCCAAATACATCTCAACACTTTGTCAAAATGAAGACTTGAATTCCATTTCAAATATCGTATTGCTAAAAATGAATTATTTGCTTTTTTTTAAGGTTTCTTTGCATGTCGGCACTACACATTCATGCTTGGGCCAGTATTAAAAGATTTATATACAAGACTTTTAACAGATGACAAAGCTTCAGTGAAACTTCGATGTCAGGTAAATAAATGAAAAGATAGATTAGATTAGATATGATTTCATTGATTGAATTTTAATTTGGCCTATTTACAACACAAACTTTTTTTTAAAATTGCATGGCAGGTCTTACAAGATTTTTGCTATTTTTAGTCATCTATTATTTGACTAATATGTCCTAGACTAAAATCTTAGTACTAATTCAAAGAAAACTAATTTATTTTATTTTCAGGTTTTAAGAAATTTACAAGTTTATTTAACAGAAGAAGAATTGCAAATGTCAAAATCTGATGCAGAATGTAAGTAATACATTTTTATTATTGAAGAACAATCATTGGATACACTATTACCTTTTCAAAAGGCACTTAAAAATCTAGATGGTCAACGTGTCTTGAATAATCTATCAAAAGCATGGACCACATATGTGAAGCAAAGTGGCAAAATTTGATTTGATCTTAAAGCAGATGCTAATGCTTGGAAGGACTTAACTCTTGACTGCAGAATATGGAATTGAGTGGTAATAAGACCAGCAATGCATAACTATGTAGTGATGATCTCAGCCAACAAAGAACAACTAGCCAAATAGAAAAAGACTGGCTTCTCTGAGCAGTCAGATTCTACTTTCACATTGAAGTATGTAGGCAGGAATGCCTCTCCAAAATAGGGATTTACAGACATTATAAGAAATGCTGATGAACCACAACCTTCTTTTAACTTAACTCTTTGACTCACTTGGACGAAAATATTTTTTTTTGGACCTTTCGGAGTGAAAAGAATGCTTCAATTAAACTTAACTTTTTTGTTTTTAATTAGAAAATGATATATTTAATATAGAATTAAAAAGAAATGCAAGCCCTTTTTATATAGCACAAATCAATTTTTATAAAACAAAAATTATTTTTATATTAAAGTTTGAAATTTAAAATATAAACTTACCGACTGAAAAAGCTTCCAGGATCTAGATCTAGACCTGATCTTGGACAAAATTTATGATCTATATTGAAATTAAATATTTTTCATCATATTTATCCATATTGTCGCAAAACTTTATATAGAAAACACATCTAAATTGCATAAAATGGAAATTTTGAGCTAATTATCCATGTCACTACTATTGGAAAAATGACCACCGTGGACAAGCCAACAGCTTTGGGTCTATATTAGATCTAGGAAATATATTATGATCCAAAGTAGAAAAAATTATTATTATTTACTATATTTATTCATATTTCCACATAACTTTACATGAAAACCATTTAAAACATAAAATGAATGTTCTGGGCTCATTATCCCTTATCACAATGACCCAGAACATAAATCCAAAGAAAACAGAGCCTTTTTAAGAACCCATTCTTTCAAAAAATCTTTCACTGTAAAAACAGATTAAAGAAGGAAATTCTGGATGGTTAGTAAAGAGAAATTATTCAAGATAATATTTTAAGCAGTTAAAAACATATACTAGAAAAAAACAACTAAAAAACAAATTTTAAAACACCAACTTTGCCAGCGTTGATCAGAGCTTTATAGCTGGTAAAATCAACGATGGGAGCAACGTTACGGAGTCAGATAGTTAAGGTTGCCAACTATTTTCCTTAGAATTCCATTTTTATAATGATTATTAAACCTGAATTTAACTGTTAGGCAATGTTAATATTGCATTTAAAATCATTCTTATTATCTTTTTTTTTAAGAATTGAAAATAAAATACTCATCAACTTAACCTTTTTGGATTTTTTTTCAGGGAAGAAACATTCCAAAACAGAAGATCTGAAAGAAATGGGTGATGTCCAGTCAGGGTATGTACTTCAGATAACTTTTAGTATTGTTATGAATATCGATGGTCTGGGGGCTCAAACCCTGCCCGCTCCCATCCCCCGTCTTCTTGCAGGAGGCTTGGACTAGAAAGTAAATTATCTTCAACTCTGAAGGAACATGTAAAACATAAAACATATTTAGTACTTGTAGAAATGTGGCTGTTAAAATTAACTCTTATAAAAATATGCATAGTTTGTAGACAAATTGAAAATTGCCTACACCTGTGTCTTTTTTCAATATTACTACTATAAACAGATAGGATCTCATAATCTGATATTTAAGTAAATCAAATGGACAAATATGAAAAGAAAATGATAAAGGGCAGAGAGTAATTTATGATCAGCTGAACCTTTTTTTTATTTAAAAATCAGTCATGGTAGGACATAGGGCAAATTGTAACCATCAGGGGAAAAAAGTCTTCAAAGTTGTTTATATCTATATTATAAAGTAGAATGTGAGGTGTATGTATGTATGTATGTTACTTATAGACATCAAAACTGCTTGACCAATCTTGATAAAACTAGGCAGGAATGTTCCTTGGGTACTAACTTAGACCGTAGTGTATGTATTGTAGCCCTAAAACAAACTTAAGACCCTCAAAAAAAAATAAAGTTGTCCGACTCTATTACAGCTATAGTATTTTATGGATCTAGGCCATGGTTAACAATGTTGACATGAGAAAAGATCGAAAGGATTTAGACCTAGATCTAATTTTAAGAAATACACTTTGCGCACATAGTCTTTTACTTTGACACACGAAAATACAAAAGAAGATCCATTGATTTCATTATGTAATAAAATTAACCTTCAATTTTGTGTTTCAAAAGCATTTTTTACATAAATTAGTTCCTGATGTCTGTGATTACAGATTTCCTGGTGAACATTCTTTCATTAGACATTACCAATTGGTTACACATTAACACATCTCTCTACTGAGTCTATTCCTAGGTCTAGGTCTAAAACTCTTATTGAACTCTAAGATGATAAAACTTCTTTTCGCAAATATAGTTGCTTTAACACAAAAACATACTAATTATTGTCCATTCATTTCATATTTTAATCAAATTAACATTCAAATTTGTTTTTCTAATGCATTTTTAATACATTCGTTCGCTGTTCGCTAAAGTTGCGTAGCCGTGTTGAGATAGGCCTATATTCATTCATGAAAAAAAAGTCACGCATGCGCAACACAGAATGAACTCTATAAAAGCCAATTTTTAACTCTAGATTAGTGTAGATTTAGATGTATGTCTACCTCAAGATCTACTTTATACTTTAACACATGAACATACAAAATTAAGTCTATCCATCTCAAATTTTAATCAAATATATGTAGGCCTAAAAGCAAATGTTTTAATTTGAAAAAATGGATCTAAGCCTATTAGCTATTTTTATTTGATAGCTTCATTCACACTATTTTTACATTGACACATTCGCTTTACTTATTACATTATTATTTCGTTTAATTGTAACTATATCAACAGTAATGCACAAATAAAGACCTGCGGGTCGCAGGTAACATATGTCTAGCAAATTATAAAAATGAATTGATTCTAAAATGTTCTACTTTGAAGATAAAGTGAGGTATCAGTTTAATTATTTAAGTTTTTGAAACATTAATAATGTCATTTTACTTAATTTCAAATATTGATAACAACCCCACAGTTTGAGAAACACTAATTCTAATTATTTACATTGAATACATTATACTCGTCACACATACTTGCATATGTCTTATTGCGATTTTTTACCTGTCCAAACAAAATAATGGGTTGGCTTTGACGTGACATTTTAGAATGAAAAAGGAAGCTTGGTTTAACTGTTGCTTAAAATTCTTTAAACTCCTTCCATGCTGAGAAAATTGATCAGGTGAACTGGTTTGACCACATATTAGACATTGAAATCCTACAGTTGTCACATAATAGCAGTATCCACACCACAGCAAAAAGTTCCCAATTTCGGTGGGTGGAACTTACGTCTCTATGCCAGAAAATCTCCTTTCCGAATGACTTCTTTATGGGGAGTTGTGTGCAGGAAAGCACTTTCAATAGAAGTGTTACAAAGACACCCTTAAGAGCTCCCTCGAGGAATGTAATATTGATATTTACGGCTGGGAAACACTAATTCTCGATCGCTCCTCATGGGATGAAGCTGTGAGAGGAGACGAGATACGAGACAAGGAGAGCAGCCATCATGAAAGAATGCATAGCAAATAAAAGGCTGAGACAAGAAGCAGGCTTATCTGCAGTAGACCCAACTTACCCATGCCATGTGTGTGGCTGTTTTTTTAAAGTGAGGATTGGACTTTATAGCTGTCTTTGAGTTCATAGGAAAAGAGAAATGTGCTCATTTTCAGTGATGGGAATTTTCCAAAAATTTTCTGAATTCCTAAAGGTTTCATCTAATCCGATTTTTTAGAAAAAAAATCCTAAATTTTATGAATCAGAATATTTTTTAAATACATATTTTTTTAATGAAAAAAAAATCGATTTTATTATTTTCCCATTTTTGGAAGAATGCAAAATACGATTTTTGATTTGTTTTGGACATGCGCACATGCCGGTCTTTTGACACAGTTATAAGTTCTATTTTTTTTAAAATCTCGTGGTACCATATTTCGGTCTAGGCAAGACTACTAGATCTAGAGTGACTAGAGTGGTTTGAATCAGTGTAGATAGATATATTCTAGATAAGATATCTAGTTTCTTCAATTTGAAATACTTTTGATCTAGATCTAGAGCATCTAGACTTCAATGGCTCAATGACTGCTTGCCGGCTTGAAAAGTTCAGCTCTAGATCTAAATATCAGAGTATCATGATGCCCGGCCGCTATGCGCTATTAATTTTTACTCTGTTGATACGATGGCCCCTAGATTTTTCTAATTTGAACCCTGCCTCCCGACTGCCATGAGTTCAAATGGTATTAGATTTAGACATATAGATCTATAAGATCTAGATCTAGTAGGGCTACTGGCCATCTAGAGTCTAGACTCTTATATAGATTTTAATATATAGATGTATGCCTACTTTACATGATTAGTGAGTTACTGAGTATAAGTCTGATAGAATATAGATCTAATAATAATATCTTGGTTCTATAGTCACTAGAGATGTAGATCCAAGTTATTAGATTTAAGTAGATCTAGATTATCGATAGATCTAGATTTATAGTGAAAAATATAAAGTTTTTTCTATATATCTAACTAATCAAGCCCAGTGTGGTAGAGATCCACTTGTAAACAACTTGTATCACACATAAGGATTTAGGAAGCCTCAATATGCAGTTTTATTGCTTAACATTCTCTTCCTCTAAGCATTGCTCCTCATCTGGTTGTTCTTGCTTGTCTTGCTTAAGAACTCAGCAGAGATTCACCAGCTTTCTCTCAATTGCTTTTCAAAGCATTTTTGGTGGATGTCATGTACAAAGTTTAATTAACAGTTTCTCTTGTACAAAATTTAATAATCTGTGAAACAAACAGAAGTGTAGCTCATACTTTTGAAGTATTTCCAAAACTCAAGCATGTTTTGATTTTCAAACACATTTATTCTTTATAGTTATTTGAGAGAGAAGCGTTTACAATACCATTAAAGCAGTTACCTTATTTTTCGCCGTATAAGACGCACTTTTTCTTCTCCAAAACTGGGGGGGAAAAGTTGGTGCGTCTTATACGGCAAATACACATTTTACATGCATTAAAACTGCCCCCAACTTTGTGTGGCGCTTACTCGCAGTCCTATCCTTATGCAGTGTGTGCTGCGGGCTGGATTTGGGGCACGTACTGCGGGCTGTGGTGACTTCTGTGACCCTCCCTGCACGGCCAGGCTGTGTGTGTTCGGGCTTCCCTCTCCCTCCTATAGCGCGCCATGCCCCCCTCCCGACAGTCTAACCATGTGCTGCACGGGCATCATGCTGAGGTTACTGCCGGTACCTCCATCCATCAGCGCAGGCTGCGTCTCCTCATGTCTCCCGGAGCAGTCTCACTCCTTGCTGGGCAGTGTGGGCACAATTTCGCCGCTTCTCTGCATATCTCCCGGGCACCCGATCAATCCATGCTGCCCTGAAATGTCCGCATGTCTGCCTCCTGGTTCCGCCTCCTCCAGCCAATGCTTACTGATGTCCGTACTCTGCCCCGCCCCGCTGATTGGATGCCCGTGATTGATGGGCAGAAGGATTGCTGGGCGGATATGTTACATGGTTGACATAAAATAGTTCTTAAACTGCTGTTTACTTTATACAGTTGATATAAAATATTTTAGTACAGTATTTGGTTCAGAATCTTTTTTTTCTAGATTTTCCTCCTTTAAAATTGGGTGCGTCTTATATGCCAGAGCGTCTTATACGGCGAAAAATACGGTATCTATTATAGAATGCTCAGATTGCCTGGACCAAGATATAAAGCATCTGCGAAAAAGCTTTCCTCTCTCATTTATATGTACAAACAATAGTGCCTTGCATGCATTTTGTGTGCATGTGTACCGTAAAGCTTATGCAGTGTAATTATTATGTAATACAACATTAATTAAAGAAAATATGAAATAAAATGATTCTACATCTTTTTTTAAGTCGCACAACAGGCCAGTTTAAAAATGGGGATGTGCAAAATTTCCTAAAAATTTTTCAAAGTCTGTTCCCACCACTGCATTTTACACAGCTTATATTATCTCACTCTGTCTGTCTGGCCAAAAGTTTGTATATTTGGCTTGAGAAGCCTGGGAAGGCTTTAGCCTGCAAGTTCTAATTCAGGTCATTTCTTTTTTTTTTTTTTTTTAAAACAAATACATTTAAAAAGCCATTACTCAGATACCCCATTCTTTCTCCCCCTACCCTTTCTATTGGTCCAGACAAGTTATAGGATCACAGTGTATTGAAAACGCTAGAAGCATAAAATAGCGCTAAACAAAAACAATTTGTAAAAAAAAATATATTTCTAATTGTACAGTTTAATTATTGCTAGTCTAGGTTACTCTAGATCTATTACAAATTGAATTACATGACTGATCCAAACTAATTCATACACTGAAAAGAAACTTTGTTTTTAAAAAAAAAAGCAGTTAAAAAAAATTTGCTTGTTATAATCTCTATAATCAACTGGCTTACTACAAAAATATATCGACTCATAAAAGGGAAAGTATTGCAGCAAATATTATATGTGTTAATTCCATTACAAGTAAATTTATAAGATTGAAACATAGGAGAAAACATTTATTTTCTCAGAATGGCTAGTACTGTGATGCAAGTGTATTTAAAAGAGCTTTTGGAAGCTTTCTTTCATGAAAATTCTCAAGTGCGTCTCACAGCACTCAATGTTGTCACTCTGGTTCTTAAACAAGGTTTAGTCCATCCTGTTCAGGTTAGTAGTTTTAGGCTAATAATTTATCTAATACTAATTATAATTTTGTAATATAAATTTAAGTGTTTCTTGCTTGCAAGGTTATATCCATATTGTGTAATTGCTAAAAATAATGGCAATTTAATAGGAAATTTTATTTCAAAAGTAATGAATGGCATTAAATATAGTAGCACCAAATATTCTTTTAAGTGTATTTTCTGGGTGGAAAGCTGTATCTATAATGATGTCACTGGCAATGTCTGGAGCCTCTTTCCCACATGGAGTCCACTCCCTAATGTCCTCCATGATATCAACATGTTCTTATTTCTGTGCAGTCTTTAAGGGACAGAAATAACTGTGATCTTTATTATTTATTGCGAGACAAAAGGAGACATATATAAGCCTTAAATCTTTGAATAAGTCGTTAAACATTTGAAGTGTGCTTTAAAACATTGTTACATTGAAAGTAAAATTGAAAGTTTTAAGATGAAAAAAACATTGGCTTCTACATAACATAATTTTATTGATAAAAATAAATTGAAATGTGGCCTTAAGCTAAGAAATCAAATAACGCACATTTGAAGTGTTGAATAAATTTTGCTTTGTGTAGCATAGCGTTTCTATTGCCTATCACAATAATAATGAACTTTGTTCATTAATGGTTTTTCTTTTTTTTTTCTCCAGTGTATTCCTTATTTAATCAGCATGGGAACTGATACTGAACAATCTATAAGGGTGAAAGCAGATCAACAACTTCAGGAAATTGAGAAAAAATATCCTGGATTTACTCATGTATGAAAGAAATGCCTAGTTATATTTTGTAAAGATCTTTTTGATAAATACACAAAATGACATAGTTATATGATTTTTAAAAATGTTTTTTATTATTGAAGATGAAAGCACTTCAAGGAATGAAAGCATCCTACCGTCTTCAGAAAGTGTTTCACTCTACTAATCCATTAGAACCAGTTAGAGGTCGTCGTTTTAATGATGAAAATCAGCCACAAGCACTGAATGCATTCCTTTACTCTCTTTTGCGATCTAATAGATCTCATAGAAGAGGCTTGCTTACATCTATAATCAATCTTTTTGATGATTCAGCTGTGAGTACAAGATATATCATGTAATACCTAAATATGTTTATAACAGTGATGGCAGTTTTCCAAAAAGTTTTGGAATTCCGAAAATTTCATCTGATCCGATTTTATTATTTTTCCATTTTCGGAAGAATGCGAAATAAGATTTTTTATTTGTTTTGAACATGCACACATCCGGTCTTTTGACACAGCTATAAGTTCTATTTTAAAAAAAAGATCTTGTGTTACCGTATTGTCTTAAGTCTAGATCTCGGTCTAGACTAGAGTACAAGGGTGACTAGAGTGGTTTGAATCTCAGTCTAGTTAGATATATTCTGGATAAGATATCTTATTTTCTAGTTTCTTTAATTTGAAATACTTTTGATCTAGATCTAGAGCATCTAGACTTCAATGGCTCAATGACTGCTTGCCGGCTTGAAAAGTTCAGCTCTAGATCTAAATATCAGAGTATCATGATGCCCGGCCGCTATGCGCTATTAATTTTTACTCTGTTGATACGATGGCCCCTAGATTTTTCTAATTTGAACCCTGCCTCCCGACTGCCATGAGTTCAAATGGTATTAGATTTAGACATATAGATCTATAAGATCTAGATCTAGTAGGGCTACTGGCCATCTAGAGTCTAGACTCTTATATAGATTTTAATATATAGATGTATGCCTACTTTACATGATTAGTGAGTTACTGAGTATAAGTCTGATAGAATATAGATCTAATAATAATATCTTGGTTCTATAGTCACTAGAGATGTAGATCCAAGTTATTAGATTTAAGTAGATCTAGATTATCGATAGATCTAGATTTATAGTGAAAAATATAAAGTTTTTTCTATATATCTAACTAATCAAGCCCAGTGTGGTAGAGATCCACTTGTAAACAACTTGTATCACACATAAGGATTTAGGAAGCCTCAATATGCAGTTTTATTGCTTAACATTCTCTTCCTCTAAGCATTGCTCCTCATCTGGTTGTTCTTGCTTGTCTTGCTTAAGAACTCAGCAGAGATTCACCAGCTTTCTCTCAATTGCTTTTCAAAGCATTTTTGGTGGATGTCATGTACAAAGTTTAATTAACAGTTTCTCTTGTACAAAATTTAATAATCTGTGAAACAAACAGAAGTGTAGCTCATACTTTTGAAGTATTTCCAAAACTCAAGCATGTTTTGATTTTCAAACACATTTATTCTTTATAGTTATTTGAGAGAGAAGCTGTTACAATACCATTAAAGCAGTTATCTATTATAGAATGCTCAGATTGCCTGGACCAAGATATAAAGCATCTGCAAAAAAGCTTTCTTCTCTCATTTATATGTACAAACAATAGTGCCTTGCATGCATTTTGTGTGCATGTGTACCGTAAAGCTTATGCAGTGTAATTATTATGTAATACAACATTAATTAAAGAAAATATGAAATAAAATGATTCTACATCATTTTTAAAAATTCAGCATCATCTTTTTTTTAAAAAAAGATAGCAGGACAGGCCAGTTAAAAAATGGGGATGTGTAAAATTTCCTAATATTTTTTCAAAGTCTGTTCCCATCACTGTTATAAGAAGTAGCTTTAAACATAAAGGTGAAGGCTTTTTGCACTATTTACACATACAATTTATTAAGCCTTTTTGTTTTGCAAATGATCAAACAACTTATATTTTTAATTGCATAATTAAGTATGCCTCTTCATCATTAAATCTGCAAGGATGCTGACAATTTTCAGTCCCTTGAGCAGCGATGCCAAAATGATGCTTATTTTTTAGCGTAAGGGACAAGTGACTTTTTTGTTTGTTTCCATCTTGGCTAACAAGCCTTATTGTTCTTTGTCTGGCACCACGCTGTTTTATATACTGATCAGCTGTCAATACCTGGCTGACTACCAACACCAAATCCTACTAGTCTACTGGGCCTGTGTGATGAGCACTCTGCTATACTTTAATGAAACATAGTCCACCTACCATTGGGAGGAAAACAAAATTTTTCTTTTAGATTTTACATTAAAGTGTCAAAGGCCATGGTACCAATCCATCAAAGATAGAGTTAAGTCCCTAATCTAAGGAAAGACACATTTTTCACCTTTTTTTTTTTTTGGAGAGGATTGGATTTCTCTACACTTTGTGTACATTGTCTACATTTTTGGCGGGCCATATTTGGGCATCACAGGCCTATAATAATTAAAAAAGGGACATTGAGAATCTGAATAAACTCTAGAAACTATCACATGCAGTCAATATTTTGCCAACTATGCTGAGTTGAGATATACTTTTATAATTGTTACAGTCATTCCGATCTCCATTGTTACATATCTTATATAAACTCACTTTGTATGTCTGGTAAAAAGTTTGTACAGTTATTTCTCCCACACCCAATTTCGGATTAAGCTGAAATTTTGCAAATTTGACAACACAAGTATCAATTTTTTAAAAATTAACCAATAGGGTTTGTTGGACTAGTCCGTTTTGTTTCTTTGATTAAAAAGTATTGGGCTGGAAGTGGCTTTTTTCCTTATATATCTTCGCATTTTTCAGTTCTCTCTTTAAATGAAACTGACATTATTATGCTATAATTTTAAGTGTGCCTGATAGAGAAAAAAATTCTGCACATAAATATGGGTAGTTGTGATCAAACCTGATAGAGGCTATAAAAAGAAAAGACCTGAAACTAGCGCGTAAAACTACACATTTACAGTACTTTATTTGATGAGTATTTTACCCAAGATCTGTTGGTCGTTTTTCTCCTAATGGGTATACCTGATTTCTCCAAGCAGCCTTTGTAAAATATTGGTCCTAAATAATGCTATGTTCGTAAGTGAAAAATCACATGGCTGCATTATGATGAATGTACGTGTTAGTTTAATATATTTTATATTACTAGGTAACTAAAAATAACTGTATAAATAGACGTAAGTTTCATTTTTTTCTGTTAGACAAAGTCATATGGCAAATTTTTGTTTATATCCTAATTCTAAAAAGGAATAATAATAGAATTATACAGTAAAAATAATCACTAAGTTTTTTTTTTATAGTTTTGAAAGTCTAACTGATAAGATTACAAAGAGAGTTTGTGTTTTGCAGATGTGTTTTGCAGATGTACCCAAGCTACACTATGAGTCAGTCCATCTCTTCTAATTGTTTAGAAATGAGTGTAAAAATGTAGGCTTCAATATTTTTAGCCTGAATTTAAGAAGTTACAAACTCCAAACAAACTCTTCCATAAAACTTTATATTTAAAAAATAAATTTATCCAATGCTCGAAATCCTGCTTGTATACTTAGGCCCTATTTAAATCGATCTATGAATGAATGTATTTTTTCAATGTCGGGAAAAATTACTTTTCTTGTAATTCAACGTTAATTATTAATTTATTATTAGTTGAAAGTTAGGCAATCTATCACTGAGTACCGGCACCTATTTTTTATTTTTACAACAAAAAAAAAAGCCCTTTATATACTTTCAGCTGATATGACGTATTATTAACAACACCTATATGTGAACTTCTCAATCATCTAGAGTCTAGTAGATTAAGTATAGAGTATAGTAAACGTATTACAGTATTATTAAATCTATGTCCTATGTCTATATCTAATAATCTAATAATTAAAAAACTTTAGTCTTTATTAATATCTAGACATTTATCTAATAAAAACTGACGATAGACATAGCATAGGCTAGACTCGGCAATCTAGTCTCAAGATAGAATCTATACTATTACTAGATCTATTCGATTTTTATATATAGATCTAGACTAGAATTAGATTATAGATCTAAATATACTAATGGAGAGATGATATGCAGTGTTAGCTAATAGCGTTGCACAAGAAACCAACCTGGGTTTTTCTAAACTCTAATACTTGTTATGTAATAGAGAAAAAATGACCAACCTAAACAAATCGTAACTAAAAATCAAAAACCTATATTTATTGTAGTATATATAGGTCTGTGGTTGTATTTTATATAGCCTTCGTAACTTCTATAGAGAAATGACTTTTGTAATTTCTTTTACTGAAAATTGGGCTATTCGGTTGTGACACATATATAATTTTTATGTTTAGCAACAAACCCTATTAGTAATTAACTAATTATTTTGTTTGATATCTTGAACAATATATCATGGTATAAGTTGAATTAGTCCCCTTGAAGACTCCATTTAAAAAATGATCATGTAAACATTCACCAAGATACCCCTTTCATTGCACAGATTTATATATCTAGGTCAATCATACATATAATTATATGACTGATCCAATTGATACAATTACACTTAATATAAGTTTTTTTTTTTAAAGTATTCATGTTTTTATTGTTTTTATATTTTGTGACAATATTTGCGTCGAGCATGTCTTTTGGTAAATGGCCCAATTACCAGCAGCGGCAGAGGAGATAAGAATTCTGGGAGCAGAGTGTTTGGTTGGCTTTTACTACTTCTGATGGATACTTTCTATTTTTCAAATCAAATGTTGGCAAGGGAGAATCACAAATTGCTCCCCTTTCACATATGCTAGCCAGCGTTGGCAAAAAGATAATGCTACCACACATTCTTTGGACAGATTAGTGCTGAAAAATACTAAGTAATTTGATGACTTGACTTGATGCTTTACAATACTTAGGTATTTGTAGTTAGAAAATAATTTGACCTTGCTGTGAATTATTAGTTAATAGACACCTAACACACAACAACAAGATAGAATCACACCAGGAATACTTGAATAAAATCCAGTGTAATAGGGAATAAAAGAATAATAGATAGTTTCAGCTTTTTCAGTTAATTTAAATACACAAAACATGCACATTTTAGAGGCTTTTATCCTGTATGTATTTGCATTTTCTTTATTCTTAGAAAACTTCTTGTATTAATTTTGCTTGCAGAGAATATCCTTAGAAGAACAAGTGTACATTGCTGACAATTTAGGATACTTTGCTTACCAGTGCCAGGATGAACCATTGTTTATAATACACCAAACTGATATCATTGTGTCCGTGACTGGTTCTAATTTATTACAGTCATTTAGAGAGGTAATTGTTTTTAGCTGTTCTTGTTGTTAAAATATTACAATTTTTTTTTTTTAATTTACATTCACACTTTCTTTTTAAAGAATCTGCTACACAATCATGAAAAAGAAGAAAGAAATGGTAGCAACAATCCAGAAAATTTACCTAATGGTGATGCAAAGGCTGTTGTAGAGGATGAAGATGATGATGATGATCCTGAATCATTATTAAGTAAGTATTAATTATTTATTGTGAAAGGTGTTAATTTCTGAGCAAGAATAAAGCGTTTATTTAATATATGTATAGTATCATACTTTAAAAATTTTTTTTGCAGAAAAGCTTCCAGAAAATATCAAACCCCTTGAAGATGTAATGCTTTTATCACAGGGGTGTATACTTTTATTGGTGCTAAAACAACATCTTAAAGAGATGTATGGCCTTACAGAAGGGTAATTATTATTATTTTTTTTTTTTCCTTTTTTGGATAATTTTTTGAATATGATGTTACTAAAAAAAAAATGCACGTTTTTTAAATCCACTTATAAGTTAACATTTTTTTAGGACTTTGATTAGACAATGTTTTACTAACCTGTTGCTTATCTTATAATTTAAAAAAAAAAAAAGTAGGTGATGTTTAAATCAAATTTATTTTCTTCATTGGTAATTATATTTTTAAAAGCATTCTAAATTATACATTTTATTTCCTACATATTTCTTCAGCAAAATTCACAGATATTCTCCGACAGAGGCAGCAAAAGTCTATGAGAAACCATTAAATCGTAAAACGTTACCAAATTTTGAACCTCAGCACACTTTAACTGTATTAAAGTCAATGTATGAAGAGGACTCAAGAACATTAGAAGAACGAAAACAAAAACTGGTTCAAGATTATCTTGAGGTTGGTTTTGTTATTGCCTATATTTGACTAATGAACTGCTTTATATTAAAACTAAAATAGCATACACAAAAGTGGACATTGATAAAAAGTAAATGTTTATAAATATATCAATAGGCACAACAACAAAAATATAATTATTTTCAGTTTCGAGACTTAATGATGAGTATCGATCCCACTGATGAAGATGACAGCGGTGATGAAGTGCGAAGTACAGGTCATGCAACTCCTGGTACAACAAAGTCTCCTTCTCATCAAAGTGATCCTGGTGATGGAGTTAGCAGAAATGGAGAAGTACATCATACAGATGGTGATCCTGAGACTGATCGGTTACAAGCAAGCTCTGGAATGTCTGTAAGTT
Organism: Biomphalaria pfeifferi; assembly: GCA_030265305.1. NCBI lineage: Eukaryota > Metazoa > Mollusca > Gastropoda > Planorbidae > Biomphalaria > Biomphalaria pfeifferi. Next base: position 8,583,500 of record JASAOG010000002.1, on the reverse strand, counting down.
AAGGGAAGATATTGTTATTATAGTTAAGTGGAAGAATAATAATCTAAATAAAATTTTCTAAATGTTTTTTTTTAATTTGTATTAAAATGTACAGCTTTAAACCAAGTGGTTTAGCATTGGAAGTTATTAGGGAAATGTTTCATAAATGTATTGTACATTGTCTCAAGAGAGCCCTGCGCTCCATGGACTTAACACTTCTAGTTTCTCCCTCATAAGTTGGTTTGTGGGCTTTTTCATTTTATGGACCAAAGGTTTGGAACTCACTCCCCATTGATCTGTTAACTTATAAGTGGATTTAAAAAACGAACGTGCCTTTTTTTTTTTAGTAACATCATATTAAAAAAAATTATCCAAAAAAGGGAAAAAAAATAATAATAATTACCCTTCTGTAAGGCCATACAAACAAACAATATGCTACATTCAAAAAGAACACAAAGACCTATCGGTTCCAATTTTTAATTATTATGTAATACAACATTATTTAAAGAAAATATTAAATAAAATGATTCTACATAATTTTAAAAAATTCATCAACCTTTTTTTAAGTCACTGCATAAGGCCAGTTAAAAAACTGGGGTGCACAAAATTTTCTAAAAGTTTTTCAAAGTCTGTTCCCATCACTGTGATAAGAAGTCTCAATAGTTTATATAGATATTTAGAATTATGAACTTTTTTATATGTATAATCTGTGGGCACACCTGATTTCTGTAGGTGTCCGTGGGCCACATAAAACACTCTGGCGGGCTGCATGTGGCCTTCTGTCCATATTTTGCCCACCCCTGCTCTAAACCAATACAAAAATTGAGATTTAAATAAATTACAACTTGTTTTTTTTTTGTAATTAATAAAACCAATAAAAAAAATTTGTAGGTTCCATGATGACCTTTTCAAGACCTAATATATAGAATTAAGCAATAAATATTTTTTTGTTAACAACTGTTACTTACTATCACATACATGCTCTAAACTGTGCTTATTGTTAATGTAATGATGACTTTTAATGTTGTTATATTTTTTACTTTTTCATTATATAGATTGATTTCTTAAATAAAAATATTTTGTTTTAATGTTTGCTGCTTAAACTTCAGTTCATTTGGAAAATGTCTGAAATTCATTTGAACATAATATGAACCCTGAGATACTTTGCTTCATGAATAAACTTAAGAGCCATGTAGGTCAAAACATTTCATGACTAATCTTAAAGACTAAGTAATGCAAAGAGCACCTAGCAGGCACTTTCTTGAGCACTGAAAAGTAGGTCTTAGTAGTGCCATGTCAAATCTCATTAAATCCTCAAATTCTCTTTACTTTCAGCCTAGGATTTTCTCACATTATATTTTACAAATTTTCTATCCTGACCAATGAGTTTAAAAAAAAAAAAAAAGCCATAAAAAGGATAAATTCTAAATTTATCTTTAAATTCTAAATCAATATAAATATGACTTTATTTTTCATCAACTACAATAATGCAAGTTTCATTCTTTTGTGTAAGGCACTATTCTTTACTTATAGGGGAAAAAACAACTCAGATCAATTTTTTTTCATACTTTTATTTAGTTTACTTTAATACATACATAGCAGGGAAAGGTTACTACAATATTTATCAGTTTCTATATTCTCGAGTCTTACCATACAGTCCACACTCCTTCCCCATACTCATCATTGGATAATGACACCACTCTCTTCAGTGCTTTATTGTTTTTCTTATTTTGTCTCACTGCCATTTACCATTAAATTTATCCATATTTTATGTGTTTCATATTATTTGTATGTAAATTTTGAAACATGCTTACGACATAGATGCGAAACAAACAAATAAGATCCATTTCAATATGCAGCTTTGTTTAAAAAAAACAACAATTATTTAATTGTTTTTGGGGCACCTTGGAAGAAAAAAAAAAAAACTATGCTGAAAATGTATTTGTGCGGTTTAAAATATCTTATTGTTTATAGGAAAAAACAGAACAGTGTAACCAACAAATTGTTCACATATTAAAAAGGTTTTAATAATTTTTGTTTTCTTACTCTTTAGGAAAATCCCTCTTCATCCTCAAAGTCTCCCAAAGCATCAAATTTTCCTCATGATCATCATCATCACCACCATCATAATGACAAAAAGAAAAAAAGTCATTCTTCTCATAGAACTCATAAACTTTTGGCCTCAGGAGGTCACAAAACACCAACTGTGAAAAAGAAACGAAAGAAAAAGAAGCGGATAGGAAGTGATGATGAAGATGACAGTGAAGATGACCCAGACTTTATTGGTTGAGTGATGGTTGCTATTTATATGAAAGTTTGTTTTTCACATTGTTGTTTATTTGTTGTTCATGCAACACTTGTACATTGAGCATTCCCTTACAATCATGAGCTTATATATTTCTTGTTGGATTGCTTTGGAGAAAACTAGACAGTTTATGAAGTTAATTCATAAATAGGCTAATTGTGTATTTATGCATCCAAATGTTTGATGCTTTAGTTAGAAATAAAATCATTAATTGATACTGAAACAATGTAATGGCAGCTGTACAATCTTAGATCATTTGATTTGGTTATGTACGAGTGTAATATAGAAACATTTGTTTTAATACAGTTTCAGACAAAAATGTTTTTAATCATGTTAATGCAATGGATTCATTTTGAGTAAATAGTGTCTTGATTTAATGTGCCAATAAAAATAGTACATTCTAGATCAATTAACCTGGAAGCAGACTGGGATTTTATGTATGAAATTCTAATATCACATTAGAGTTCCTTTGGGTGTGATTTTATGACTGTATTAATACTTATATATAGCATCTTTAGTAGACTGTTCATTTGCATATATACCAGAAGTTAAAAAAAAAAATCCATAACAAGGCAAATGTGAGCAATAAAAAAAAAAGTCACAATTTTTTAATTTTTACATCTGCAAAATAGTTGAAGTTATACGTAAAACATATTTTTATGTTGTTTATATATTATATCTATTTGTTTTTAGTATTAAAACACTATGAAAATATTTGTCTTGTATTACTGGTATATTGTTTAGAGAAATATCTACTTTTCAGCTTTCAGTGTTGTGTTACATGCTTGAAACACAAACTGATTAAAAAATTCTTTTCAAATCAAAATTTTTTATAAAAATATATTGTATTGACTAGTTTATTTTTAGTTGCTATTGTAATCATTCTATTGGATTTGTGAAAATAATAAAAAAAATATTGCCATAAAATTTGGCTTGTAAAAGAATAAATATGCAGCACATTTTCTAAAAATTCAGTGCATTTCTCTGTTAATTTAAAAACAAGTGACAAAAATATTTAGAAATTGTTTATAGTGCTGTATATTTATTCCAGAAAGTTGAAATGTTTTTAAAAATAATATTTCAAAGCCTTTAAATATATTCACCTGAACAGTTTTTAATTATAAATGGTTACAGTTCAGTGTAGATCCTTTTGTAACCCAACTAAAACAAATTAGGAAGCACACACAGACACAAAACTTTACCATATTGGTAATTTTTATTACATGAAATTCTAGTTCTGCAGTTTGGACCCAATTCTATTTAGTCATAGAGGTATAAAGTTCAGAAAGACATCTAGTGTAGTACAAGTTTGATAGGCAAGTATTTAAGTTAAAAGTATCTAACAAAATGGCTTAAGTATGCATAGAAAGTTTTAACAAGTGTAGGTAGCTAATATGGATCAATATATGCTGTAAATAAATCTATGAAGTTTTTATGGAAGAGTTGTATGTATTCTACTTGTTTTTTTTTTCTTCTTGGATACATTTTTTTTTATAGAATTAATGTTCTTTGATTGTAGACCAATTGATTTAGTGTTTGAATTGTATGATTAGCATATTTTTTAAAGTTAAAGACTTGACTTTTAAAATTTTTATCCCTTAAGATATAGACTTCAAATTATAGACTAAATCTACCTCATAGATATTTCACTAATCAGATTTTAAAATGCTTTTAAGCGAGTCTCTTTGGTACTTTTAAAATATTTTATTATCAGGCAGTCTTATAGCTTTTATCTGAGTTTTATAATGTGTTAAATATATATTTATACAAAAACCTTTAAAAAAAAAAAAAGAATTAAAAGACTACGTTTTTAGGATACGCACTTGTAACTGATACAGCTATATCAAACAATTTTTATTTAATATGATCTAGTTAATAATTCTTTGAGAACTTTCAATATTTTGTGCCTAATATGCTTGATTTATATCACTATTCATAAATTCAAGCAATGTATTTCACCTCAATACATATTTAGTACAATACAAACTATATGTCACTGAAAATAATTTTAAAAATACTTACATATAAAACATGATTATTCTAAAGTGGTTAACCTATATCTTAAATTAAACATTTCAAAAAATTTACTTTAATTCCAGCAACAAAAATGTTTAGCATTACCATAAAATAAAAATGAGATACACATTGTGTTACAATTGTTTGAGAAACACAAATTATTACTTATTAGAAGATAAAGTAAGTTAAGACAAAAATCTCATCAAAGCAAAGCCTGGTTTGCTCAATTACAAGTGTTCAATCTTTGTCATCATTCATCATAACTAATCTACTGTCAAGACTATCAAATTGTGTTCTAGAATTGTTCATTGTTAAGCGTTTTATAATTATACATTTAACCACAGTCATTGCTGAAAGAATGTTAATATTTGAAGATGCAGAATTATTTTTTTTTTTTCAATTTGATACTTGTGATGTATCTTAGTTGTGTTTTATTTTCCTTCTTTTGCAGAATTTATATTTGCAAAATATTTTCATTAAAACTCATTTGTCTATTTCCACCTCATAAATTGTCATTATATATTTGATTGATGATCAAATCTTCCATCAATGAAAAAAAGACAAAATAAATTTATTTAATATAAAAACTAATTTTCTTTAATAATCTGCTTTTTTTTTTTTTTTTTTAAACACTGCCCCATATTGATGACTTTTATCAATCATCATTTAATATCCAGACTGCAGCTTTTAAAATACAATGTACTCTGTTCAGTGTTTTAATACTGCTTTGACAGTAAAAGTAAAGCTCCCCTTTCAGACCCTGAGATCTAGAGAGCAGATGATGTAAAGGTTATATGTTGCTTTGTCAAGTGACCCAAAAAAGTATTTTGGGACTAAAATTGTTTTTATTCCTTATACATTGCATGAGCTAGTCAATTTTTAATTAGTAGATTACCTGGCATTATGGATAACTTGAAACACCTTGGCAGGGCAATCCCCCCTCCCCTGTATTCATTACTTAGAACAATGTGTGCTGATAGTCTTGTTGATAAGGAAGAAGAAAAATTTGAGTGCAGTGCAGAAAACAGGACATCACTCATTTCTTTATGAAAAATGTTGCCAGGTTTTGCTGTTAATTTCCATTATAGACAGCTTTATGCCTTCATTTATTATCTTTTGCTGTCTGTTCTCTGGTAGATTACTGTACCATACACTGACTTCGTACTTTACTTGTATTCTTTTAGTAAGGGCTCTATTCCTTCATACTATGCATACTTTTAGGCAAATCACTCTCATGCAAACAAGTACAGTAATGTATTTTGTGTATTTTCCTTTTTAGATTCATTGCTTATAACCAGACATTTTCATACAAACTCAGGTCTTTAATTTAAATTAGTTTTCATGAATCTGAGTTCACAGCAATATCAACATTTAACATTAAAAGGAAAAAAATTGCTCAGGTGGTTAACAAACTGGCTAATGCTAGTTACATTATATTAATGTTAGTTGCTCAGGTGGTAAACAAACTGGCTAATACTAGTTACATTATATTAACTCTTTCTCTCCTGATTAACGATACCATTGTTGATTTGACCTCATTAAATGAATGTTTTTATATAATTCAATTTGTGTTATATAAAAAGAGCATACATTCTCCAAAATTCTATACCAAAAAGTAATGTTTTCTGATTACGAACAAAAATGTTATTGAAATTTAATCATAACAGGGTAGAGGTAGAAAGTACAAATGTGGGAAATTAACAATTCTGTCAGAACATGGAAAAACAATTACAGAAATAAAGAGTTAATTGTGGGTTGCGGTGGTAAACTCTGGCTAATGCTAGCTACATTATATTAATGTACGTTAGTATAAACCTATTAAAGGATTTTTTTTTAAATGGCTCTCATAAAAGTCTTTATGTAATTAAGAATCCTAAATGTAAATCTTGTTTCTCAATAGCTTTTGATTGCCTAACTGAATTGAAATATTGAAGTTTATTACAACCTGAATAACTGCACCTGTTGAGCTCACCAAGTAGTCATGACTGACGGAAAAGGATGCCAACAATTAAAATCATTATAACATCCTATATAAATAAACAAAGATCAATTTTCTGAACTCAAGATTTAATAGAAACGTGTACAAAATGAAAGTCTAACTTAGCAGTTAAATACAAGACCAGAAAAGAATCATAGAACTCAGTTTATAAAATTGAAGAATGCTGCAACATATTTCATTTTTAAACCTTGGAAGAATATCCAATAAATACAAAATAAAACAAACACTACAAACAAAGAAAATCTCCCAAAATTGTCAAGGTTTAGTCTGTAAATTTAGTAAGCAACAAAGAAATGTGGATATGGTAGGTTGACTAAGAATCAGAATTACTGTGATGAAAAATATAACAATAGCACAAGGCTTGGCTTCTGTGAAATATAAATATTACATTACTAGTCCCTGCCTCCAAAACCAAAATTAGAATAAAGAACATTTAGACCACATCATCAGCTAAAAAAAAAAATCTTCAACTGCACCAAAGAAGAAACAAACAAAAAAATCACAGAAGAGGAGGCAGGACTAATATGAGTGTAAGGGGTCAGTGACATAAAATATAAAAATGAAGTGGTGGGGGTGTCTCATGTTATTGAAAGGTTGGTTTCATAACTATATTTTTAATATAGCATTTTTCTAATTATCATTGTATTCAGGGTTATGGTTTACCACAGCAAATTTAAATCTTTCTACCAGAAGAGGATAGGCTTTGGGATAAGAGAGTGATGACATGTTGAGCTAATCCTCTTCACTTTAGTGCAAGTGAAGGAGAAATTACCTCTCAAAGTTTTCACACACTTTGATAATGATTTGTATATAATTCTAATAAACCTCCCTTAAATATCACAGTGTTCCCTTTTACTATGAGCTAATCAAGTAACCATTGTAAAGTATGCCAAATATTTAAGATTAAAAGCTTATATAAAATTAATTATGCATAAAGTACAAATGTGGTAAACTTAGTAAAGGGGGATTAGATTTTCCACAACAAAAACTTTCTAAATTTAATTACTAGGATGCTTTAAAAAATTTTCCTAATGTCTTGGTGTCAGACTTCAAAAACCGGGTACTGTAGTTTTGGGAATGTTTTAAAAAAAATTACATTTAAAGTAATGCCTTGAGACTGAGAAATTACAACAATATTTAAACAACATTACTGTGATTTTAAAAGTAATTTAGAAGATAAATAAAAAAGGACAAAAAATTTCACAAAGCTTTTAAAAATCAAAATAACCATAACAAGAGTGAATTAATATAAACATTGTAAAAAAAACAACAATCAAGCTTTACAGTGTCATCAGCATCCAACATTTGAACAATTGCAAGAAATATAAATCCACTTAAGTTAATTTCATCTAGCGTTGATTTTTTTTTCAATTGTGACACTTAAAATTCATGTAAAATCTATACATGTATAAGTTATAAGCATAAAACTAATATCTTTAATTAAAGATTTATTGGTACAATTTAACAAAAGACAATGTCTAAATTAACCCAGATTTCTTCAGCACATTTTTCCCTATTTCACCAGTAATTGTTTCTGACTTGAGCAACATTTCTTTACTACTAAACTCTTCAGGGTCTGGGTGAGTCCAGTGTATAGCTAAAGCATCAGTTTGCCAATGTAGATCTGGTGACTTGAGATGATCTATTGTTTCTTGCTTGTATCCATCCATCCAAGGAGCATGGCATTTATTAAGGGCACACAAAATCTAAAGGAAAAAATGAAATCAACTTTATACTTAATAGTTATACAATTGTGAGAATATATATAAATATATTTAAATTCAGGCTTTGATTTATATTCATGACCTAAAACAAAACAAAAAAAAAAATTGTAAAATCAGGGACAAGTATAGAGACATATTATCATGTTACATTCACTTTCACAAATGCTATTAATATAACCCAGATCAGGTGTGCTGTAATTGAAAAGAAAATCTAACCGTCTTTAATAGAAAACAAGTAACTTTAACAAAAAATTATAAAAAAAAAAAAAGACAATTCCTCATTTATGAAGCTGATGACATTTTGTTAGAGCAATTACTTTTTTCTAAATAACTAATGAATAATAGATTAAAAGCAAGGTAAGTGTCATTAACTTTAGTTAGTGAGCTGAAATTATACATTTTAGTAACCAGATAACTCCGTTTAGACCTAATTTTTTTATTTTTTAATGTAGATTTAATTAGAATTAAAGTCTAAAAATGCCTGTTATTTTTATTATGAAGGTTTCTTGGCTGACTAACGAATCAATGTTCCCTAAGTTTGAAATTTAATTCTGGAAATTTTACAAACCCTGGTACCTTGCAAAGAAAGAGGAATAAAAAAAGAGAAGATAGATAAAAAGAACACTGATGATTTAACAGCAAAGCTATAACAAATCTCTGAGGATTGGGATAATAATAATAATCATTTAATTTATATTACATGATGTGTTTCAAAATTCAATTTCTTTTACCAAAAAAAAATCTGATTTTTTAAATGTCTTTGCAAACTATATAAAAAAAACTTTATGTTCAATATTACCTGTAAATGTCTATTGACATTCAGAGTCTGTGGATGTTTTTCATAAACTTTATATGGCATGTGAATAGCATTATATGACCAGTGTCTGTCCAAGTACCACCTGTAAGATTCCAAGAAGTATTGGAGATAAGGTGCTCCTGGAGCAGAAACCAGTACTCCCAAGTTAAATACATCTGGAAATGCACCTGTTTCTGGCCAATCCACATTGGCTGTTGTGTTATGAAGCCTTATATCAAGAGGCATTTCTTGCAAGAATATAACATCCCAATCTGCATAGATGCCTCCATATCGAAGTAGGATGTCAGCACGAAGATAATCACTGGCGTGAGAGGCATATAATTTAATAGGTTCTCCATAGACAGCATTTGGAAAGTCACGATGAATAAATTTCACACGAGTATTTAATTTGACCTGATCCCAATGTTCACCAAATGGTTGTACATCTCCATGGATGTACACAGCATCAGCTTTGAGTACATGAAGACTACTTTGCAAGCTTAAAAAAGAAAAAAAATCAAGTTTACGTTTTCCAAGCCAGACATAGTGGACTATATTAGGAACAATCTCTTGGGTTGCTGACTTTGAGACACGACTTTCTGAAGTTCCATAAACAACCCATCTTACCAGATGATCAAAATAAGATGTTTTGTTAAAAATATTAACAGGAAATAATTCTTCCTGCATAAAAGCACAGATATGATTAGGTGACATTGATAAAATAGTTCCACATTTCAAATATTTGGTTAAAGAAGACTGAAGGAATGTGGACAAAGATTGCTTGCTGAGAGTATCCAATATCACATTTCTTTCAGCTGAAATGATCAAAGGTTCAGTATCCATTTCATTAGTGGCTATACTGATTTTATTTTCAAAAAAATGTTTTAGATTCTTAGAGGGAGGAAGCAATGTTCTTCCATTAATTGCTATGCCACCATGGGAGTTCAATAAGTTTAAATAAGCTAAAATTTTGTCCTCTATATCTCCACCACAAATGTCTTTTCCAGTTAAAGTCACTTTGACTAAAGGGAGAAGATCTCTTTCCAAATCAGGCAAAAACTGATAATAACCATCTGGATCTAATTCTGGCTCTTTAGTCAAATAAAGGTACACAATAGTTGGAGTGAACACTTTATAAACTGAGAGCACAGAAAGAAAATTAACAAATGTAAAAGAGCCGCCATCACACCAGATTACATGAACAATGGGTGAGTAAGCAGATTGCAGAACATTTGAAAAAACATTTTGTTGTAAATAAGTATTGAGTTTCTTTGGAGTTTTCAACCAGTTTTTGGATAATATGCTTTTAGTTGCATTCAAAATATCTGGTTGATGATAATAATGATATGGATAAATAGGAGCATAGCCATGGGCTAAATGTACTGGGTTAAGTTGATTCTTCAAACCTTCACAGCTCATGTCAAATATTATGATGTTTGAAATTAATAGTAGAGCTGATAGACTAATGCTCAGTCTATAGCGATACAGAATAATCCATCTACACAATCTGCTTAATTTACGCTTGAACAATGCAATACAGTTTATCATGATGAATACTAAACATCTTACTCTCAAATGACATGTGAAAGTCATAGTCCAGTCCAGGCCATCTAGAAAAAAAAAGCATAATTTTATAAATTATTGTGTTTTGTTTATGTAAAAGTTTGATTTTCTAGTTTTATCATAGGTCTGATAATAAAAATACTAATTTAAATATACAAGTAGACTAGTACTAGCTTGGCTAAGAGTGGAAATAGATCAATAGGCAAGTAGAGTAGAATGTAATATAATTCTAATATGAATAATCAGATGATGGAGACTAGTATTTCTTAATTCTTATCAAATAATAGATTACAAAGATTGTCATGATAAAAATTATTTGTGCATTGAACTTATCTTTTATTGTCACAGAATCTAGATCTATTTTTCTCCATACTTGCATATGATACAACTTAGACATATAAATTATTGTATTGAGCGTAAATCAAAAGCTTAAAGTTATAATCTTTTACTAAAGGAATATGTTTTTAAATCATCTATTATAATGATTGTAATAGTGTCATAGACTAGCCTAGTAGAGTTAATCTTCAAAGTTCAAAATGTAGATCTAGATCTACTCTTGTGACTAAAAACTTAAACATTATCATAATAATTCTGTCAAATAAATGTATGTGTGTTGCATTATGCAGCAGAGTTTTATCTCTAGTATTGAGCATTACTGGGTTAGCTTTTTTTTTTTTAAAACTTTTCCAATATCATTTAAGTTCTGAAGATATCTTCTATAAAATACATTTTTAATGGGTTTTTGTAACAACACTAATTAATTTTCAATCAATCACTAATTAATTTTCAATAAATGTACAATCTTTTTAATAAGCAATAAGATTAAATAGTGACAAACTGTGACTGAGTAATATTCATAGCTTTAACTTTAGGACTTTTAGTTTTAGGGCTTGATGAACTCTAACAGCTCATGTAAAACTTTGTACTGTGGCAACTACACATTATTTGTGAATCCGTGTGTTATTATTTCAAGTTGTTACAAAGGAATAGAGAGGTGAATATCTTTTGTCTTTTCAGAGTTTGAGTTTGAGTTTTGGCACAATTTAGGCCATGTCGTGCCCGTAATCAAGGCGTAATCCTTTTTAGTTTAAGGATCACTCTCCCTTTATAATATAGATATAGAATTTTTAGAATCTATAATAATCATTTAATAATGGACTATAACAAAAAGGGCTAAATTCTAGACAGTTAAATCATTAAAAGCTAGGTCTATTCACAGGTTGTCACATTATTTTGGTTCCGGAAATACCTTCATTCTAGTTTCCATAGTTTCTAGATATGTCAGTGATTTAGAAAAAAAATAAAAATGTACGGTATTCACTTTCGTTTTCCCTTATACAATAAGGCATAGCTGAAGGTCAAAGTTGACATGTTATATATTGTAATAATAAGGCTGTCTTCGAGTCAGAAGATTAGTGAGGAATGCAGTATTTCCCGTGGGTGCGCAGCCCCAGCTGTGACCTACATATTTTGCCACATCCAGGGCAACCATAACCATTGTCCGCAGGTGGTCGATTTAGATTTTCTTTTCGCCGTCTGCGTTTGTCCTCGGCAGCAGATTTTCTTTTGGTCTCAAATGTGTATCCCGCGGCCTTCGTGAGTGACCTCCAGTTGTCTCGTTCCGACGCCGCATGCAGCCAGGGGCTCGATCTTCTGTCAGCCAAGGAAAGTTGACCCCTAAGCTGGTCTTTGAAGCGTTTCCATGGGGCGCCTCTGTTACTCGACCACCTTTTAGCTCACCAAAAAAAAAGACTACGGGATACGTGCCTGCCCAACTAACTGTCGGACCATAAGAAGTCCCTCTATACTGTCCATACCGGCGTTGGCAAGGACATCGCTGTTTGTAATGTGGTACTGCCACCGTATGTCCATGATGAAGCGCAAGCATCTTTGGTGAAAGCGCTCAAGAAGTCTTAGTTGTTTTCTGTATAGTGTCCATGTCTCAGGGTCATATAGAAGGGTTGAGAGAACCACCGCCTTGTAGACATTGATTTTTTGAAGGCAGGCGGAGCGATTTGTTCCGCCAAACTCTCGCCTGAATGCGTCCAAAAGCGCTACTGGCTCTGGCCAGGCGGTTATCAACTTCCCTTGAAAGTGGGGCGCCATTTGACACTATACTACCTAGATATGTGAAATGGTCTACCACGTTAAGGGGCTGTCTGTTTACTGTGATCCTTGGCGCTGAGTATGTTTCATTGGGTGACTTCTGAAACATGACTTCTGTTTTCCCAAGGTTTATAGATAGACCGAAAGAGGCAGCAGCTTATGCAAATTCGTTTACCGCGTTCTGGAGGTCATGTTCATTGTGAGCTAGCAGGGCGCAATCATCGGCACATAGAAGCTCCGTTATGACCATCTCCTTTGTTTTTGTATGGGATAGTAGACGTCGGAGATTGTACACATTGCCGTCAGAACGAAATCGGATGTAGATGCCTTCATGCAATCGCTGCCTCACTTGACCCAGCATTGCACCAAAGAAGATAGCGAATAGAGTAGGGGCAAGGACAGCCCTGCTTTACGCCATTTTCTATTAGGACGTGATCAGAAAGGGCACCATTGTGTCTGATCTGGCCTCTTTGTCCCACGTGAAACTGCTTGAGAATGGCTTTCAGATAAGACCTAGTCCACTAATGAGTGGGTTAGTCGGTCGAGCAACACTCGAGCAAAGATCTTTTTTTCTATTGACAGTAGTGTAATGCCTCGATAGTTGGAGCAGTGTAACTTAATAATAATTGTCACTCTTTTTTGTATAGGGATATGATTACGGAATCTCGAAGTTCAGGTGGGACCACGCACTGCTCCCAGCATAGAGCGAACAAGTCTGTTAGCCTCTCGGTCAGGGTGACACCATCCATTTTAAATATTTCAGTGGGAATTTCATCAGAGCCAGGTGCCTTGTGTTTTTTGAGTTTAGATATGCTGTCTCAATTTCCTCAGATGTCGATGGGTCGTCGAGTTCCTCTCTCATAGCTTTCTGAGGGACATTTGCCATCGATTCCTCCGATACGTGCCATTTATCACCAAACAAGCATACTGTAGTGTTCTGTCCAGCGATTTAGCCTTGCTGGTTAATAGGGTAGAACCATCGGATGATCTTAGCGGTGCTGTAGTCTGGCAAGATGGGCCATAGGCACAACGAAGCGACTCATAGAAAGAGCGCGTGCCACCAGTGTTAGCCTTTCTCTGCATGTTTACGGACAGCTCAAGTCACCAATTATTTTTTAGTTCCCTGACCTTTGACTGTAAAGTGTGACAAGAAGATTTATAGAGAGTTCTGGTTGCGTTTTTATTAGGGTTCGCGAAAACAGAGCGATATATTATATATATAATATATCACTTAGATCTAGGCCAGTGATAAAAACCAACTGGGTTACAGATATGAATCATGGGATAGGTTTACAAATGGCGTCGCTTAACTCCTTTTCAACAAGATATAACAAGTATATTTAGTTAGATCTAGAGTAGATCTAGATCTAGAGCCTAAGTTTATCTAACCTAATATTTGCTTATATTATTCAACAGCAGAATTTATTTTACTATTATGTGTATTATCACTTTTAAAAGATAGAGATATATCTACTCATTTAGTTACAATTTTATCAATTTTTTAAAATTACCTTTTTGTTTGTATTTAGTAGTATGTACTATGACTATGATAACTATGTTACTCATTTAGTTTTAGTATTTACCATATGTCCTTACTTAGTCTTAGTTAATAAATTAATTAGTAGAATTTACTTATTTAGATCTAGAATTATTACTGAGTAGTCTAGAGTAATTTTAAAATTTAGACTATTATTTTTTTTTAATTTTAATCATTTGAATTGACATGAATTGTTTATCTATTAACATTTAATAGTATTTATACTATTTAGTCACTTTCTATTCCAATGATAATCTAAATAGTATAGTAGATGATGGTAATGGATGGTTTGCACCAATAAGCTACATTACTGAATTATGAATTACTCCTTGTCTCATAATACTATACTATATATATATTAATATCTTAATATCTAGATTCTAGGCTAGAATGGCTAGATCTATGTGAGTATGTCCTAATAATGTAGGGAAGAAAGTGAAGCAATTGTCATTATTTTTCAAAATTTTAAATGTGAATGTTTCAGAAAATATTTATATTATAAATACATATACTATATTTTATATTAATATATAATACAAAATACTAAAGTATACATCAAAATAAACATTTTCAACAGAGGAATTATACTAATTATAGTTCTTTTATATTTATACTAGATTTCTAGATCTAGTAGTAGTAATAAGTTAACCACAGGCCTTAGGAGGCATAGTTAATCACTAATCTTAGTAACTCTTACACATACTGACATGATGAGTTAAGATGAAGACAACAGTTATATTATATATACTTCTGTTGAGTTACTTCATAGAGTAGCTTTAAAGAGAACTACAATGAGACAAATTTGTTTAAGGCTATTTTTCATTATCAATATGATTTACATTCTAGTATTTATGTAGATCTAGAGTCTAAGTATGAATATGATACTTGTGATTGCCTAGTATCTAATTATTAAATTATAATTGATCAGATGAAGACGTGATATTAATGATATACATACAGTTATTGAGAAACTCAACAAGAGTTAGATGATATAGATGTATAGTTAGTCACTAGTATTACTATTAATTTAGATGTGGCATTAGGTAGACTTTAAAAAGTTAAAGACTTACTTTGAGAATAAATCTAGATCTAGTATCTGTTTTTTACTTAAGACTGTCACTGTAGTGTAACAACAACTGTTGTATACAAATTACTATTGATCTAGACAATCTAAGCTAGTATGAGTATCAGTACATCTATTCTATTCTATTCTTGGAGTAGATATTTATATAGATCTAAAATTATACTATTAGTTATTAGATTTACTTGATCTACTGAAAATCAACTTAATGTATAAATGGCTTAGAATTAGAACTAGATCCCTAGATAGTATAATTAACAGCTTAAGTAAAAAGCCACACACTCAATTATTATCAATATAAATTTTGAAATGATTGTTGGATTGTTAAGGGGACATAGTCCAAATATGATGTCACTTGTGTAGCCTAAATCATTAGACCTTTGCAAACATAAGTAATAATATCTTTTTGAATTCCTTACACTTTTTCATTTATTCTGTGCTACTGAAGTTTTCTTTGACTACTTTCTTATTAGAGAATTTTATGCTTGTCTGGGAAGTGACCTTGAAATAAGTTCAATGGGCACCATGTTACTATGAGTGTGTACATTTTCTACTAGACTAAGAACATTTTTTTTTACTTTCTATTAGGTCACCATCTCATTAGTCATCTTTCATGCAACATTGTCCTTCTGTACTTAGAATATCCTAAAATAACACAATCCAATCTTACTTAAATATTTTTTTTTCCTAGATGGCAGAAAAGTATTTTTTTTTAAAGATGTCAGTAATCAGCTTTTGAATAGATTCAATTTGACATATCTGTGACGGCTTAAATTATTGTAAGTTTTTATGTTTTGAAATATCAAAATGCTTTTTCAATGTACACCAATAATATCATTCAAATGAATATTATTCTGATCTTACTAGAAATAAAATAACTTGCAGTAGTAAATCAGTGTCAACTCACCAATCAAAGCTTTAATTCTAGTTTATAGTAGGTTTATAGTTGGCAAGCCCTAAAAACATAAGTAAACCAATAAAACATCTCTCCTCAAAAACTCTGCCCAAGCTTTTATGTAGTATAGTCCTTTAAAGTAAAAGAGCTTACAACTCTGCAGCAAAAAGCTGGCTAGAAGAAGAAGAAGAATTATAGTCCTTCAACTATGTAAACCAATGAGGTTCGGATTGTAACATCTGTCCCCCATGATGAAATAGTCTCATACTAAAAACAAATACATGCTTCTAATCTAGAATATGCTACTGTGTACTGCCATATTTTTGTGTGCATATAAACCACATGTTATACAATTTTTTACAAATGAGTGGCAGCCATCAGGGGTATACAAAGGTGTGGGGTATACAAAATTTATTTCACTCATAATCATTGCATAATGGAAACTATGAACATAGAGGTGGGTCTTTATACCCCTTATAGTTAGCTGTGTACTGATATGACCATAGGATTGTATTTCACATGTGTGTTGCATTCTATTTATCGCCTGTTGGAACAACAACTGGAGCATGATTGCATCTCTAGGGACAGATGTCTGTTAATCAACAACTTTATGTATCGGTAGTTAACTGCGTGGTATATAAGGGTGCAGGTTGTACTATTTTTTTTTTTTTACTTATTTTGTAATTTGTGCAGGATATAAGCATGTGTGAGCTATTCACGTGTGTTGGTTATATACACAAAAATATGGTACATTAAAATATCTATTATGACATTAAAATTTTAGTAAATTATCTGGGTTTTAAACTTAGCCAGAAACAAAAATCCCATACTTCATACGCTTGAGGCAAATGGTTTCACAATAAGAATGTCTATAACACAGATCAGCATCTATACTTTTTTTTAATGAATTATTTGTTGTTCTTGCAATTTAAAAATACCCACTTCTTTAATCACTTCTTCACACTTTGTTGTGTACTTAATTACTTTCTCCTTTGAAGTATCCCTAAATAAAAATGTGTTTTGAAATACTTAAATTTTTTTTTTCAGCATATCGATTACAACCTACCAAAAAAAAATGAAAATTCATTTGGAAGTACTAACCTCTACAGCTATCAAACGTAAAAAGCCATGGTCCCAAGTAATATGGCTAGGAAAGGTAATGTATCTATTGGAAAAATCTAAAATTATCCTAAAAATTTATTATCCTTAAGCTGCACTGTAAAAATACTATTTTAGCTCTAGTATTACCCTAAAGCTAAGGCAGACAAGTCAGCAAAAAGGAGTAAAATAAGATGAGGATGTTTAATTACACAGTGAATATGAAAAGATGACTAGACAAAGACACATAAAGGTCTGCTTTTAACATATAGTTCCATTGAATCTACCAAATGCTGCTAAGTTTTATTGAAAATTTTTCCTCTGTAGGAGCGTGAAAGTTTATTTCTCTTGGATGGGAACAGAGTTAGTGTTTTATACGTACCCTCAGGAAAAACCAAAAGAAATATTACAAAATTGTCTGCTCTACTCCCTGAAGCAGTTTGCTTAACGTCTACTACAGATGGTAAATATTTATTTTAAACTAAACAGATTTAATTTAATAGTTAAATAAAATAATGAAATAAATATCAACTATTTATTAGCTTATGAAAAAATGTGTAAATGCTGACTTTTAGAAAGGAAATTTTAAGATATAAAAACAATCTTTTTAGGAACACATATACATGCTAGATGTTCAATATCAGAGTTTCTTCTCCTGAGCTTTAGATACAGAGATCATGGGTTGCCCATGCTTCATGGTCTCTCATCCTTTCTGCGGTGATATAAAGGAATGTTACGCATTACATTAGCACCAACTCAGTTGTAGGATCTGTCAGAAGGAATATCACAGTTAAAAGCCCCAACTCTTTAGGGTCTCCACTTCTGAATTTTCCTAAATATTGTTTCTTAAAGTTCTATTACTGCATAGAAGCGAGGGTTTGAGGTCAGAGTATCCCTCACCTAGCTTTTCTAGGCTTAAAAGCTTAACTTTTTTTTTTTTTTGCATGAGTGTGTAAAAAGAAATGCCAAATACTTGAGACTAATCTTCAATAATGTACATTTTTTTAGGCCTACATTTGTTGGGCATACAGTCTTCAGGAGAAGTCTTTATTTGGCAAAAAGATTCTGATGAACTAAAAACTATATGTGGGCTTTCTGGGCTATTACTTAGTGAAGGAATTAGCCTGAAAGGTAATACATAAAGCAATTAATTATTATTAAAAGTTATTTTTGTTGGAATCTTAAAATGTTGTTATTTTCTTTTCTTCTACAATTATGCTTAACAGTTCCAATGAAATGAAATTGACATGGATAACTTCATAAAATCATTAAGTATGTTTATTGAAAGATTAGAAAGATAAAAAGTAAACTTTTAATACTCTGCCAGAATAAAGTTTTTATGAACTCTTCTTTGTTTGCTGTTGTTTTCAAATGTAATTTTAATCATGATATATTTCTGATCAGGAAATTGTAGACTTTTCTCTTCTGCTGATTGTACTGAGTTGCTTCTGGTGATTGATTTCAAGTGCATCTTTCTGTGGCAGCAAGATCAGGCTGATGTAAAGAACCATACACTATCTGGAAAATGGTTGAGAGTACCTACTCATTCTGGTACCCTTCTTCCATTGCCTGATAATAAAGAAGCTTCAACAGATGCAACATTTTACAATAGTGAGGTGAGTAATGAAGTCCTAAATGTACTAATTTTTATTTACAACTAGGAGTAGTATCTGTGTTGCAAAGTTCTTGTTGTTGTTGATAGGATATGGACGGTATTTGAACAGAAAAACTGAGTTGATATTATGCTTTAAATTGATTCTGAGCAATTTTTATAAAACATTTATGTTTTTGCAATAATTTTCAACAATAATGAATAATTTATAGTGAAAACTATTATCCAAGCTTTTCATTTAATTTAGATGTAAGTCATTCTATAGTCAGAAGATCATTTTGGTACAAGTAAGTTTTAAAACACTAGGCTGTCAAATAGTCAATTTAAATTTTAGTTGTTTTGGTGATCTTTTAGATTTTTATAGTTTCTTTCTTTATTGAACAAACAGGTTTTTGGAAAGTGTTGCCAACTGAGTATTGTTTTTAACAAGAATAAAAATGTACATGTTACAACTCTTTTGATTCATTTTGATAAACTCTCACAGTCCATGTAAGAATTTTATTTATACACAAATCAACAATTTTAATCCTAACATCACATTTACATTAGTATACATTTTAATTTCAGTAGAACTAGATGAAAAAATTAATTTAATTATCATGTGTCCTTGAGTGCATTTTTTTTTTTACATATCATCAAAGAATTCTGGTTGTTTAGTTTAAGTGAAACAAGTTATGAACTAATGCAGTTAGTAGGATGAAAACTAAAACTCATCTTCAATATTTATATTATTTTATTTTATTCAGCAAACAAGACAAAGAAGATATATCCATTTCTTGTACATGGAGTCACATAGACTGGTCACTGAAAAACAGTGCAATAAATTATGAGCCAATCAGTATGCAAGGAGCTTTTGTGTGCCAGTATACACATAATGGCCAGATTCTAGCTGTTGGTATCAACCAAAAGTCTCCAGCCCATACATGTGTTCTCTTTGTTTCACCATTTATTCAAACTGTGTTTATCACAGATATCAAAGGAGCTGGTGTGAAAGATCCTGCCTCTAAGAGAGGAAGGTTAGTTTCTGAACATTGTAACTCTCTACAAGATCAATGTGAACATAATCTTTTAGCTTCGTAATTGATTTGTGGCTAGGGCATGTCATGGTGTTAATTAGTGTCCACCCTTCTTGAAATTAAAACAGTTGATATGTTATCATTTCATGTCATGTTGTATAATAGTATCCACCCTTCTTGAAATTAAAACAGTTGATATGTTATCATTTCATGTCATGTTGTATAATAGTATCCACCATTCTTGAAATTAAAACAATTGATATGTTATCATTTCTAAGTTGTAGAAAGTTTGTTGTACTGAAACAAAATGTGAAATATTTCTAACACTTTTGTTTTTTCTAATTATGCTCACATTTTGCAATACCCGAGCAGGTTATTCTACATTTTGATATACTTAGGGTCACATTGTAGACTTGATGGATATTTTCTTAAGGTTACAACTGCCAAATTATTATCCACTTTTTACTATTGTATCAGTTATTTAAATGTTTTGTTTTTGTTTATGTTCTTCATTCCTTTGGCTTTCAGACAATATTGGATTGCTGAACTGAAATGGACAAGCAACAATTTATTTTTAGCTTTGATACTCAATAATGGATCAGCTGGAATTTTGTCTCGACTTGGTGAACCTTTAATTTTGATATCCCAGGGCTGTTCTGTTCATTTAGGACCTGCCTATTTTCTACCCTTCACTCCTCTTATTTCTGTACAGTAAGTATCTTCTAAATCTCAGTCTCCACTATTAGCCCATTTATAGTTTGAACTAGTTTTCTAAGTGAATTTCTTGCCTTTTTCTTTTAAAGTCAATTAGTTAAAGGATTAAGCTCTAGAAGCCTGTATGTAACAGTTATGTGTTTCTTTTCCAGATCAAATGAATCTAACAACTTAAGTAATCATGTGTCACTTAACTCAGACTACAATGTACAACATCAGAAATTTTCAGTTTCAACTCACCCCTCATTACCTTTAGTGCTGTTCTCTGATGGCTATATGGTAACTGTTGTAAGTCTCCCACATGAGGTCAGCCAGATGATATTTATGAGGGATTTGGTGCTGGAATCCTCATTCTATTTGAAGCTTGTGGCTGACACCAACAGGCTTGATCTAACTCTAGCAAATGCTTACAGCCTCCCTGCTGGAGAATCGGAGAGTGTCAAGCAAACGCCAAGGGTTCATAAAAATAGACAAATCAGAGGCAAGAGTTATTCCTTTGAGGACCTTAGTGTCAGTTTAAATGAGACACTGGACAGTGAAGTTAGCATGGTACTTGGCTTAGAAGATCAAGCTGTTTTTGACATAAGCTCCGGTAAGATTGTGTTTGGAGAAACTGAAGCCGTAACACTGAATGAGGATTCAATCCATAATGAGCCCAAAGATACTTTAAAAGCTCTGCATTTAGCTAGACAGAATCTGTTGAATGTTTGGAAGCTTGCTGCTTCAAGCACTGAGCTTTGGTCAGCCAATATGGACAAAGTTGTCAATCATGCTGTTCACAATATTGTCAAGTTATTTTCTTTAATCCTGGATTGTCCTCAAGTTGAAGAATTACTTGAAGCATCAGGCAAGGACTTACAGGTCAACACAAAAAGACTTTTTCAGGTAAGGCCAGTTTTTGTTTTCTTTCAAAGTCTGTTGAAATCTTTAAAAATTAAATTATCCTTAGGATAACATTTACTTGTTCTTGTGGTCAACAACATTTCAAGTGCCAGGAGACCAACTAGTTTTACTTTCCTTTACAAAAATCAAAGAAGTATTTACATCAGAATTCAAATCTAATATTATTAGCCTAGTTGTTATCACTCACTTAACATGTTCCAAAAATAAATATTTTATAGATTTACTTTTTCAGCAAACAATTTTAATTTAGAATTTTGTTTTGTTTATTACTAATTACCAAACATCTTTTTTCTTTCCATTTTATCATTTATTTCTAATTATTTCTAAATTTAACAGGTTGTTTCTTTTTACAAATTACTAATGGACATTCTTCAGTTTGACTGCCAACAACGCTATCTACTTCCTTCAGTACTACAGTTGTCACATAAGTTGTCTGGTACCATACTATCTAGTGTTGGACTCAGTCAGTCTGATCCTAGAATCAAGACTCTAACTGGTTGTTTTACACTTCTCAAGTTCACTGAAAAATCTCTTCTTAACACTTATGTGGTGATCCCACATAATTTAAAGTCCAAAAGTTTGGTTGCAGTTTCTAGTGATGGTGAAGTTGCTCATCATTTGGCAGATAAGGACATTTTACAGTTAGACAAAGACTTAACAAAAAGGTAATGGAGTGATGTATGGTTCTTATAATGTGTCATTTTAGACAGTATTAAAAATATGTTCAGTGTTAGCTAGGTTATCATTGTTCTGGAGAATAAAAATGGTAATTGTGGAGTCAGAAGTTGTACAATATTTGCAAGGAAGAAGATGGTTTCTAAAATTATGCTGCTAGTTATTTGAACTTTGTTTGAGTGTACAGACACAAGTAACTTTAAGATAGAAATGTATATTTTGCTATTGATACATAAGAAATTCCTGATAACTATACCTAATGTTGGGTAGCCTATTAAAATTAGTCAATATAAACTACTATTGTATGATTTTGTTGTGTAGGATGACTTCAACTTGGAAACTTTTGTTTAAAGCTGTGCTCCAGTATATGTCTAGTAATGATGTGAGTGCCCAGGCTATGAGACAAGCGCACACATTGAAACAGGCTTTAGAGCAAAACTTGGTAGAAATGGATATTGACATAGAGCCAGTACAGATACCAGAGATTAGTTCTGGTAAGTACATAGCCATTTAGAGATTGCTATTTTACACCCTTTATCACTTTTTGTAACAAAAGTTAAGCCATGTCAATATTGTTTTCCAATTTTACTAATACTCAGGAGAAAGATACAGTCTAGATGGCAGGCATACAATGGCTATACAGGCATGGCAGAAACAACTCAATAAAAACCCAGGTGAGGATAGCATTCATTTTATTTCTACTTAATGAAACCTTTGATATTTTCTTGCTGACTAAATGGTAAAACACTCTCTTGTTGATTCAAAAAGAGCTCAGATTTAAGTTTTTAGAGTTGAGTTTGTTTAAGACCCTGAGAGTGTTCTTACATTGATAAAGGCTCTTGCTCATAGTGTTGGGTAAAGAACATGTACATTAATTACAGAAATGGGTACTTTGTATTTCATCCTCACCATGAACATTTAGATTGACTTCATCATTGCACTATTTATTTTACTAATGAATTCTTAAAAACAATAATTAACATAGATGCAATAGTATTGAAACTAAAAATCTAGTGTTGGTTGCATTTTAAATATCACATTTTATTAAAATGTTCTAGTTCTACTTTGTTGATATAGGCCTACTTGTAGTTATGTTACACTAATATTTATTATTATTATAGCTTTTATATAGCGCTACTTTCATGCTTATAGCATGCTCAGAGCGCTTTGGTCCAATCTCATTTGTGGACCGGTGGGGGGGGGGGGGGGGGGGGGAGGGGGTATCTAGGAGTTGGTTTTCTGTGCTGCCTTTAGGCGCTCAGTAAACGCAACTCTGCCAGAGTCGGGTGTCGAACCTCGAGCCCCCTTCTAGGTAGCCGAGACAAGCCAAGTTCAAGCGCACTTAGCCTCTCGACCACGCTTTTTGAAAAAACAACAACTGAAGATCTCCCCAAAAATTTTAAATAAAAAAATGCTTGTAAGAAACTCCTTGTTTTATACATCTCTGTTATGACCTAACAAAAATAGGTATGTAACCAATATTGTTGAAACTAAAAATCTAGTGTTGCTTTAACTAAAAAAATCACATTACATAAACATTTTCTTCTAGTTATATCAAGATACACTTTGTTGATGTAGGCCTGCTTCTAGTTATGTTGCCTCCTTCAGTCATAGAGTGACTATGGTTCATCTCGAACAAGCAAGATGAAAGCCTGGGCATTGTTTATGGTCGTAAGGATGTCGCCCACATTGCAGTTCCCCCCCCCCTCTCCGTGCAGCTGATGTGACCAAAGGTAGCACCGCAGGCTCTGCCAGGCTGTAGCATGGTGTGCCACAATCTGCCTAAGGGTCACCAGCTCCTGATTTTTCCTTAACGTTGTCTCCAGAAGCCTTTCCCATGTTTGGGGTGGTTTGGATTCAGAGTTTTCCTTCTTCTAGATGGGTAGCCAACCAAGACTAACGAGCCCCTCCTGCCTGAAGCTTACTGGTTTAGGCACCAGTTGCTTGCCTTTGCCCCTTCTCCTGTCGGTGGTAATGGTTCTGCCAGGCTCAGTATCTGAACCACACTTGAAGGCCAGGAGTTGGACTGGTTGTCAGAGGCTTTGAGATGCATGCCATTGGAAGCATTTTATTATAGGTAATGATGGGCTAAAGACCATTACCACTTCTGGCGTTAACAACCTTGCAGAACCTAGTTATATGACACTAATATTTGAAATCAATAACTAAATATCTCCCCAGAAGTTCAAAACACAAAAAGTGCATCCAAGGTACTGCACTCATTGTTCTATACATACATCCTGCGTAATGACCTCACAGCTGCACTCTCATTTGTGGACTCACTCATTGGAAAAGCCAAACTTAACTTTGCCAAAGATTTAAATCCTGATGAAAAAGACTTAAGTCTAAAGCTACAGCCTTCATTGATGACCTTTATCACTAAGACATTAAGAGTCCAGGTAGTGGAGATTATTTTAAAGTCATAGTTATTCTACTGTTAGTTGTTTTTTTTTATTATTGAATCATGTCAGTGCATCAATTTTCCTTAAAGGTTCTAAGTTTTATATATTGTTTAAAAATATATCTCATATGATTTTTCATTTTTACAATGGTCTTATTTTTTAGTTTTCTGTACGTAACAGTTTCCATGTCTCAATGGATGAGTGGTAAAGTGATTGGCTTCCGAACTGAGAGGTCCCAGGTTTGCATGTCTTGAAGAATGGAATAATTAATTTGGGGATTTTTAGGATGCTCCTGAGTCCACCCAACTCTAATGGGTACCTGATTAAGTTGGGGAAAGTAAAGGCCGTTAATTATTGTGCTGGCCACATGATACCCTTGTAAACTGTCAGCCATAGAAATAGATGACCTTTACATCATCTGCCCTATAGATGGCAAGGTTTGAAAGGGGTACTTTACTTTTTTTTATTGTGCAAAAGTTTTATAGGATTTTCTTGGCCTGACCATCTCTTGTTTATATCATATTTTTTCCACAGTTGTCAAGTACATTGTGTGTTCATTAGTAGTACTCTTTATTTTCACTACAATTTATTTAAACATTATATATTACTGAATCATTGCTACAGGCACTACATGAACCTGATATGATACCTTGTATACGTGATAGAGCTATCAGGCAATTAGTTCAATCCTTGGCCAGATTTATGGCAGCTTACTTCAGTAATCAGACTGTCTTCATATTTCCACCTCACAACCCAGCACCACTACCAGCTGTACATTATGAGACATCCATTGCAAGTGAGTTTGAAATTTGGTTATTTATTAAGTTATTTTAATTAATTAATTAATTTTTTTGTGTTTTTCATATACATTTAAATAAAAAGACTACAAAGCCCTCAAATTATAGTTGCTTATAATAAAATTCACTTTTTAAGACATAAACACAAAAAAAAGAAAACAAAACTAGGACTAAAAATGACATCTACACATGAATAGCCTTTACTGTCAGGTTGAACTAACATTGATAAAACATGGAAAGAAATTGTAATACTAAGCACTTTTTTTCCCTCACTATTTTACAGATAGTAGAATCATTCCTAAATATCATGAAGATATTGCAGCCATTGTTCGCCACCAAAAGTTGTCTGAAATTTGGAGTGTTGAGAGGACACTTGAGTATCTTCTGCTTAGTGGACTTGTCTGTGAAGCGGTCTGGTTTGCAGTTAGGATGGGGGATTGGAAATCAGCATATCAGTTGTCTGTAGCTCATGTCATTCACAGAAGAATTGCAAGACCTCTGTATACCAAGTTAGTCAACATTATTGACATTAAGTTTACTAAGAAAGTATCTTCCATCTTTGACTTGAAACCCTAAATGTTGTATTATCCATGTTTTGTTTTGTTAACATCTATGTTGTTTTTTTCTTTTTACCCTTACATATCAAGCAGTCAAACTTTTTGACCTGTTCTAGAAGTTTTTATCTACTCAGATTTTAATACTTAAGAGAGGATCCACTAATCTGAATAATAACATAATAATGAACAACAACAACAACAAAAGTTCTACAATAGACCCCAGCCTACACCAACATTTTTGTGAATGAAAAACTATTGTTTAAAAGGGACTAAAATTAGTGTCAAGAGTATTCTTTATGTTGGAGGTAACAAAAAACAAAACCAAGATTTGTTTTAATGCTTATTCCATCCTTTCAAAAAACACTTTCTTTGCTGAGACCACAATTAATATTGATATTTCATTTGAAAATACATAGCAGTAGAAGATATATTCTAAAAAATATATTTTTGTTACATGTAGTAATGTGTAATGTGTGTTCAACCTTTAAATGGTCAAACCTTTTTTTTTTTAACTCACAACAGAGTTAACAAACCATTGAGTTTACCAGACTGGCTTTCTCCAGACGGTATTTTAAGAAGAAGATTAGATAAACTGGTAAAAATTGGTGAGTTAATTTTGTGTTATAACATTTTCTGATTACATTAAACAAGAAATTTAATTTTGATAAGCTAAATTATTGTATTATAATTTCAAATTTCATAAAAAAAAGATAAACAGCACTGTACAATATAGAGTTCTAATGTAAGAATTACAATGACTAATGTAGTCTTCTTTTTAAAATGGTGCAGACTTCAAGAGTGAGCAGGCAGATTTAGATCACATGACTTCCATTCTTGAAAGCATTTCCCTTGCTGGCCTGATGGGCTACACTGAAGTAGGTTGTTGGCTTTTACAAGATATGGTGAATCAGCTCAAAGCAATAGTCAAACTGTTCACTCCATTGGTTTGTAAAGAGTTCTATTTACCAGCACCACCAGCTTACTGCCCACAGCCTCCTAGAATAGAGAAGGTAGATTTTGTTCAATTGATCTGTTTGTTTTCTTTTTAATAATTTTATGAAAAAAGTAGTGTTTTGTTTTGTTTCTGTAAGTAATTTAGTGTTCATTGTAAACGTTATGTTAAATTGTGTAACATTGTAATGTGTAATGTTGAAGAATGCTAGGTTCGTGCTTCCTGGAGTCACACTTGACATTCGTCAAACATAGATACTACAGATTGACTTAAGTCTGTTTCAGCAGACAAAATATAAAGTTTATTTGGTAACAATAATAATACTGCACTCCTTGATGGTTACATAATCCAATAAGAAACAAAGTCACATCCGCATAACAGCGGTATCAAATATATCCAACATATCAAATTCTCCAAAATAGATTTCAAGTAACGTCCACATCACAGCAGGTAACAAATACTTAATAATAATAATAATAGTACAGAATAATAACTACTAAAAATACATGTCTCAAGTGACCACTGGCTTCTACTGCCCAAAAGATACTTCTTAACTCAAAATTACTACTACTATCTGTACTGGACCAAAAGATACTACTTGACTGCCTTGTCCAAAGGATACCACTTGTATTTTAGTCATTTTATTTCCTGTTTCTATATCAGGAGTTTCACGTATCTTATTATCGTCTTAACCCGAGGTGAACATTTAACAGGCACTGTTAACCGAGACTGTGACAATCATAGTAATGCGAATGAAAGCATTTGTGAGATATTATTTAAAAACACATTTTGGATCAGTTTTAAATCTTTATTATCATTTGTGTAATAAAAAGTTGGGTTGTTATAATTTTCTTTAATAGTTTGATTTTTTTATGATTCTTTATTTTAAACATCATATTTTGCTGTGTTCTTCATCTACCTTTAGCTTATCTTTAGATAATTATCTTGAACTTGTATTTTGTATTTATATTTGCATGCATTTATTTCATGACTAGTGACCAATGAAGTCTTGACTTTGTTGAAAACTTGATTTCAGACTTTCTCTCTGGAAGCAGAAGATGAAAGTCAACTGAGGGAGAGAGTTTCATCAGTCCTCCAGTTAACTCTCTGTGTTTTAAATGCAGCTCATTTGTCCATTCCTCTTGTGGGATGGTATGTACAAGAGTTAAATGATGCTCACAAGAAAGCAGCACAGTTTAAGGTAGCTCATTAGAAGTACATTGATAAGTCATTGCTTTGGTAGATTTGATCAATCAATGTGATCTGGTTGGTATTGATTCTGATTTTTTAAATAAATGATTGATATTTACAAACAGCAATGTTATAGCAAATTCAAGATTAATTATAATGTTCTTATTTGATAATTTTAATCTAAATTTTAACTTGGTACCTAAAGTTGCTTTATATATTAATAAATATTTATATAAAGTGTGAAAGACTTTTTTTTTCTTTTATATAACACATTATAGCATGCTCAGTACGCTACAGTCCAATCTCTTGTGGACTAGTGGGGGGAAGAAGGTTTCCATGCTGCCTTTAGTTGCTCAGCAAACACAACTCTGCTCAAGTCTGAATTTAAATTCAATCCCCCTTGTTAGATGACCAAGACTTAGCCAAGCGGCCTCTCAGCAACACATCTCATTGAACAATATATTCACACTTCTTAAAAACTGTTAGAGATTTTCTTTCCTCTCTTAGCATAATGGTTTGAATACTACTTAATGTGTTCTAGTACTCAGATAACAATTAAAAAAAAACTCTTTACTTTGTTTTTATAAACAGGCTTCTAAAACACTTAATGTATCAAACTAGTCTAAATGGTTTCATAATGTTTGCTGTAACAAGTTTTATACCTGTAAATTATGGTCCAGGATTCGTTGTTTCTTTGTAGGCCAACACAGAGGGACCCTGTATCAACTTTCCAGATGTCTTGTCCCAGTATTTGGAGTCAGAGTCTGAGTTGAGTCCAATGATAGAGGATTCCTCTGTACAGTCAGTCATGTCAAGCTTTAGAGATCTCTGTACACTGTTATGGTTACTTCATGTCCGTGACCAGCTTTCACTGTGTCTGAGATACAGAGAAAAACATCTCAGTTTGGTGAGTAGGACACATTTTTATTCCACTATTGTTTTCTCATCATAGAGTGGAGCATCATTACATTATAAGACACATTATATGAATACTTTTAGTGCTAAGATAGTGCCAGAATTTCTCGTCCAGTGTCTCAATGACCATTGGCCAAGATGAACATTGAGTCAAACATTCATTTAATTTTAAAGTACAATGTTCATGGTCCAAGGATTCTCTTCACTATTGGGTGGTTGTTACTTGATACATAAACTTCACATAAAAAAGCTGCATTGTCCAGCCATATCTAATTGTAATAGTGGTCCACCATCAGAACATAGAAATTCATTAGATTGTTCAATTTGAAATTTCAGCAAAATGAATTCATTGTGAAGGGTGTGCACTATGTGTATACACTGATATGTGGTTCATTTCAATTATAAAAAAAAGTAAAGTTCCCCTTTCAGACCTTGAGATCTATGGGGCAGATGATGTTAAGGTCATCTGTTTCTGTGGCCCACGGTTAATGAGGTTTTCATGTGGCCAGCACAACAACTAACCGCCTTTACTTTTCCCCGACTAATGTTGGGTACCCATTAGAGCAGGGTGGACTCAGAGGTGTCCAAAGATCCCGAAATTAAAAATCCCAGTCTACACAGAGATTCAAACCCAGGACCCCCGGGTCAGTAGCCAAGCACTTTACCACTCAGCCACAGTGCCTCATCATTTCAATTTATGCTGCTATTATTTATATTTTTAATACTTTTTTTTTTATACTGATAACCTTCATGGCTCTATGTTGAGTCACCTCTCTCCTCCCATTCTAAAAATCAGCAGGTCTTCATTAGCAAAAAAGTAATTTTCAAAATGAAAACAAACTATTGTCTTTAAAATTTCATCAAAAAATTAAAGTTATATTTTGTTTCATGCTCTGATTATGTTTTTAATTTTGTGCTGACTTTCTTTAGGGTCTAGATGTAGAAAATAATGAACAATGGTTGAGGGAATGTTTTACATCTCTACAATGGGCTATTAATTTAGTTCCTTACTCTCATTATTTAGCTGATGAAGCAAGTATCTACAAAGTAAGTGCTCAAAATATTCTTTTTTTTCCTATAGCAAGTTATTGTTTTAGCCATTGTACAGTATGATTGGTTGTGTTAGAAGAACAGCCAGAAAAAAATAAATAAAAAGCTGTAAAAATAAAACAACTAAACAAATGGTAGAATTTATAGAAAATCATTTTATAATTATAATAATATTATTAATAATAATCATTATATCATTTTTATAGCATTTTTTTTTTTTTTTTTAAAGTAATTTATAGATAAATGGAACATTATTTCAAATACATTTTATTTGTTATACTTTCTCTGTGAACAACAGTAGAGAGTTGTGTTACTTGAGTGGCTGTTGGGTTCATTTTGTATATCTTTGCTTAGCATTATTATACAAACAAATTTAAGGAGACATAGGATGTAATCATCTTCATTTTTTGGAAGTAACGTCTGTATTTCATCAGAAGAAAAGAGAAGCACACAGTGGCTACATTAAGTGATTAAATGGTTGCCTGGCCATATAGTTGGACCTCAGACTGTCATCACAATGGTCCATTGTTCAAACCCTATTTACAGCCATCTACTGTTGACTTCCAGGAAGTTTGGGCTAAGATGTATTCAACTTCTTTCTGAAGGGAACATCTAAAACATAAAATAAGACTAAAACTTGATGTATTGTCTAGTTAATTTAAAGAGAGCTATATAGTATATAAAACTGAAAAAAAAATGTTTACTATTAAGGATTCACAAAAACATATTGCAAGAACTGTATTGAAAAATTCACTTTGTCTGTGTTCTTCTATCCGCAGGTTATCCTGGCTTTACTCCAAGATCTTCCAGCCACAGAAGATACAGCCAATATTCTTGCTGAACATCTTCATGATACAGAGAACCTTCATCCTGAGGTACATGAAAGACTTGAACGTTTGATGGCTTCCTGGCAGGTACAGTACTTTGTATGTGTTGTATGGCTTTCTGGCAAGTAGCTTTGTGCACTGGTTTTTCTGGATCAAAAATGTGTATTGTTTGGAAGTAATTTGATAGCAAAAAAAACAACAACTGTTTTTTAGTGCACAAGTTCTAAAATGTTATATTTTGTTTTGTTAAAAAAAAGGAAAAGCAAGTAATTTAAATTTCCATTTTGTTTTTTCAGTGCATAATCCTTAAACCAGTTTCTGATGGTAAATCTGTAGGGGACCGACTCCTGTTAGATCTTGATACAAAAAAAACTGTCAGCTTTTTGGGCTCTAGTCCTAGAGGATTGAGTTTGAGTGTTTACTTCTATAAACAGTGTCAGGTGAGCTTCATTTTCTTCTCTAAATAGAGATTTTTTTGTCCGTTACAAGCTAGAGAATTTAAATAAGCAATAACATTTGGATGGAAAAAAAATGTTCCAGAACATTACTGCATTAAGAAATGTAATTTTTTGATTTTTCAATTTGCTTTGTCAGAAATATTTCAGAGTAAATGTTGTGAATATTTGTTGTCATAGTCTCTCCATTAAGTCCATTTATTTTATACATATTCAGAAGTAAATATTTTAATATATTTTGCCTATAGCTTTGAAAATATTTTTATTTGTACAGGAAATTTGCTTAACTAAGTTTTGACTACTATAGTTGTGTCATCATGACATTAGTCTCATCCTGCCTACACATTTGGCTGAGACTGTAATAATATATTTTCCATTAGGTGATGGAGAAAGTATTGAAGAAAAAACAGCATTGTTTTGGAACATACGAAGAGTTTGTCTTCAGTGAAAGTAAAAATGTCTCCATGGAATTAAACATTGGTTCTAGACCTTTTGAAACCAGGAAATCTTTTATTGACTTTCTGGACACTTTTGTAGATTTGAGATTCACACACATAATGGAGGTCAGCTCTCAGAAGACGAGGGTCTCCAGGCTCCCGCTACTTCAGGTGTTTGCTGAAGATATTGTTAGTCATGAGATGAAGTTTTTTTCTCAGCGAGTCCCAATGCAAATCAAATCTTCTGGTTTGTCCATTACCTCTGGCATCTCCCAGGCTTTGAACAGAGCTGCAAACGAAAGAAAAATTCATCAAAGAAGCTCTTCTCTTCCTCGCAGAAGAAGCTTTCAGGAGAATTTGACTTCTGCAGATGATTCTAGAAAATCTAAAAAACTAATGCCTGTTGGGTTGTTTAGAGGAAACAGTATGATTGAAATACCAGTTGAGAGAAGTCATGCAGTTGTCTACAGGTACATCCTTTCATCACTTTTGATCAGTTAACATGTCTTATTGACTAGTTCTTTTCATTTTGGAAGATATTCTTTTAGATCTAGAGATATTTTATCTTTGAGTATATTGTTTCAAATATTACCAGGTAATGTGCTATCATGGCCAAAAAAAAAAGTGTTTTTTTTAAAGACAAAAGTTCTTGATCAATGCCAATTATCTAATAATTTACATTATTTACATTTTGATTTCTTTTTCGTTGTAAAATTTTCTAGAAATACTAAGTGTGTATATATGTTATAATGAAAATTTGATTTGTATTCATCATAACATTTATGTCTTGAATGTGTGTTGCATATAGGGCAGAGAGTGAACCATGCTTGGATGATATCCACTACATCATGGGCGTGACACCATCATCTTCTCAGGCTGATGGGAGTCAACAAAACATTTCTGGCATGGCCAGTAGGTTTGCAATGTCCAGAGAGACTATTCAGCCTAGCTCTTTCAGAGAAGAAGATAAATTGAACTGGTCACTCACTGTCAACTTTGGTCAAAAGTACACAACACTACAACAGTTAGTGGAATGGCTAGAATTGTGGGGGAAGAAATCTTTTGGAGGTGTTGGGATGGAGGACATTCTTGAAATTCCAGTAGGTCACATTATTCAAATTATTTTTTCATACATTTATGTTGTGTGTGTTAGTGAAGTTTTCATTCATGACTGTTGGTCTAAAAGTATTTACTTATCTTATGCTAATCTTATGCTAATATATTCTTTCTGTTGTTCACTGTAGATAGATATTTGGTTATAGATAAAATATATTTTCTTTTAAAATTATGACTCTTTTTCATTTTTTTTATTTTGCTGGCAGGCCAAAATAAGGCTGAATATTCCTGCACAGTTAATACTATTATCTTTATGGCTTCTGGAGTACAAGTATGGAAGTAGTCAACAGGATGTTGCCAAGGGAAGCTCACTACAGCAGTCCAGCAAACATTTAAGCAGGCCAAGGTCTAGTTCTAGCAGAAGACAATCACCTAACAAGCCTGCAAGGTATAACAGAAAAATAGAACATTTGATCAATTTATTTCTCAGGTATATTAATTATAAGTTAAACAACGCTAAATACAGACTGACTAGGTTTTAATTAATCAAACCAAATTTGAATTAGAGATGGGAATTGAACCCATCTTATTAATTTTAATTAGATTTGATGTTTGAGTTCGATTTGGTCCAGTAATGAGTATGTTCAGTTTGGTTTGATCAGATCAAAAATTCAGGTTCATGTTTGGTTTGATATTGATTTGTATGAAATTAGGCAAAATAAGAACTAAGTAATAAGATCCAATGTAATGAATTAGTTCCAACACCTGAATTTGAAACCTGACACAAATAATTTGGAACATACTATCTATTGCAACATTAAACATTCAAATTACAAATAGCTGCAGTCAAAGTACACAAAACAATGAAGCAGTATATGTGATGACCTGATTAAATGACATTGAACACAGATGATGGTAGCATAATGTACGTTTGTGAGTTTAACAATCAGGGATGCATTTGAGGAATATCAGCATTTCTAATGTTTCAGTGTTCAACCTAGCCCTGCATCCACTCATTGTCACGCAGTACTTGTGGCAGGAATAGCCAACAATTTTTGAGCTAATGATGCCATTGTCTGAAGCTAATGTTCAAAATTATTCTCTTTCCAAAGTTGCAATGCATCTCAGTCAAGTCACTTTTTTTTTTTTAAGTTTATGTCCCTTGTCATTATTCTCAGCATGGATACACAGCTGTGTTCAGAGTTAACTTGACATTTTTTGGAAAGAAGCTTTTGATTAGAATGACTGCATACACCAAAACTGTCTGTGAGTGTTTTGATACAACCTGATGTGTTGAAGACATAATTTTGTCTACCATATTACACATCTCTGAATAAACACATTTGTGATCTTGTGCAGTTACAAAACACAAATATTTGTAACTAGGGACAGTAAGTGTTGAAAGTTGGTGCAAAGGAGGAATAATTTATCTTTTATCCAAGCTGGGCTCAGTCTGATTTCAATTTCTCCAAATCCTTCTTAGTCCATTTACTAGTTAATTTACTCTTACACATGTCTGTAATTTTCTAAGATCTAACAAAAGGCCAACATTTGACTATGGCCTGTGTTTTCAAACAGGAAATGTAAGTTAAGAGTAAGGATGGTTCGTTCAGTTTGGTCTGTACTGAGCAATTTCATAGTTCAGGCTCAGTTAGGTTGTAAGTGAGGCTCTAGTTTGAATTAGGTTGCATTTGTTTCTCATCTCTAATTTAAACATCTTTGTTGTCATTATTTGAAATTGGTTAGTAATTCAGTCTCAGTCTAAAATGAATGTAGAGTACACTACCAATAGCAATATTTCTGTCATTTACTGTCTTACTGCTCACCTGTGACTATTGATATCTGGATTCATCAGGTCCCCAGTTACAAAGAGTAAATTGCAAAACATTCAATCTATAAGACAACAGGCACCACTTTACCAGCCAACATCTCATTCTGCAACTAGGTAAGATGAACAGAAATGTTAGTAAAACACACGTCATTAGCAGAGGACATGATTTGTAAGGTATTGCTTTCATGTCCATAGAATAAAGAAGAGTGCACCATTTCACATAGCTTTGTAGAGCCAGAGAAACTTGAACATTCACATAGCTTTGTAGAGCCGGAGAAACTTGAACATTCACATAGCTTTGTAGAGCCAGAGAAACTTGAACATTCACATAGCTTTGTAGAGCCAGAGAAAGTTGAACATTTCACATAGCTTTGTAGAGCCAGAGAAACTTGAACATTTCACTTTGTAGAGCCAGAGAAAGTTGAACATTTCACTTTGAAGAGCCAGAGAAACTTGAACATTCACATAGGTTTGTAGAGCCATAGAAAGTTGAACATTTCACATAGCTATGTAGAGCCAGAGAAACTTGAACATTCACATAGGTTTGTAGAGCCAGAGAAAGTTGAACATTTCACATAGCTTTGTAGAGCCAGAGAAACTTGAACATTTCACTTTGTAGAGCCAGAGAAGAACATTTCACTTTGTAGAGCCAGAGAAAGTTGAACATTTCACATAGCTTTGTAGAGCCAGAGAAACTTGAATATTTTTTTTTTGTAGAGCCAGAGAAACTTGAACATTCACATAGCTTTGTAGAGCCAGAGAAACTTGAACATTCACATAGGTTTGTAGAGCCAGATAAACTTGAACATTTACATAGGTTTGTAGAGCCAGAGAAACTTGAACATTTCACTTTGTAGAGCCAGAGAAACTTGAACATTTCACTTTGTAGGGCCAGAGAAAGTTGAACATTTCACATAGCTTTGTAGAGCCAGAGAAACTTGAACATTTCACTTTGTAGAGCCAGAGAAACTTGAACATTTCACATAGCTTTGTAGAGTTGTTTTTTTATGTCTTATTGTTGTTGCTTTTTCAAAATATGCATTCTATTGGGTATTTCTCAAGCTCTTTTGTTTTTATGTTTGTTTATTAAAAAAGGAACAAGACACCTGCTGAGAAGCTATTCACTCCAACTGCTGGAAGTATACATTCTCTGACAAGCTTGGAGCATGACGATATTATAAATGCTTACACTCAAGTTCTGGATGGGTTAGTGTACATCAATGTGCATATTTAAAAGATATATCAAGTGAAAGCTTGACATGATGTTTGGTTATATCATTCAAAGTTGTTTTATATTCTATAGAAAAGATGACAGCAGTTCACTGGAAGTGAGCTCCCTTGCATCTGATGAACTAGATGACAGTTTAATGAATACACTTAATGTACTTAGAGAGTATGTATATAGTTGTACTTCAACAGTATGTATATAGTAGTACTAAAACATATGTTTACTTATACTTAGAGAATATGTATAGTACTAAGAAAGGGTCTTCTTTTAAGTTCTAAACTTTTTCGAAACAAAATATTCAGCCCATAGTATTTTATTATTTATCTTTTTATGTGCTCAACTTATCATTCCAAACAATATGTTCAGTCTATAGTATTTTATGCTCTACTTTGTTATGACCTAGCTAATGATATTCATTATAGGCTTATTATTTTGTCAATATCTAACTCCAGGTCAGCTTTAAATAAAACAGTCTTCCCTAAAGAGGAATCACCTGAGAGAGTTCAATCAGTCAACTCAACACCAAATCAAACTATTCCTTCCGCTGTACCAATAGTTACCTCCCCACATGCTCGACACATTCTTTCAGGTATTTGATTGGATGATGGTTTTATATAACACTTGATCATGCATTATATTATTCATTTATTTCAATAGGTTGAAATCTGTTTTTGATAGCAATCTTTTCAATTGTTATTTCTTTTTTGACTTCATAATTCTTGATAGAGTCAGTTCAAACAATGAGTAAACAAATAAATGAATTCGAGATAAAGCATCAAACAGAGAGAAAAGAACTAAGTGAAATAAAACCAAGAAGTCAGGTAACAGAAGAACATGAAATAAAACCAAGAAGTCATGTAACAGAAGAAGTCAATAAACTGCCAAATGCAAATCAAGTCACAATCCAAAATGAAGATGGTCCCATGGCTCATCAAATTCAGAGTGTTATTAGAGAGGAATTCAGAAGAATTTTAGAGGTTTGGATTTTTGAATTTGTTGCTCTATTTGTTTTTTTCTCACTAATACTGTTTTAGTGGTTGACTTGTGATGACTGTTTTAGTGGCTGGGGATTGTTTTAGTTGTTGAATTGTGGCCATTGTTTTAGTGGTCAACTTGTGGTGACTGTTTTAGTGGTTGACTTGTGATGACAGCTTTAATGGTGGACTTGTGTTGACTGTTTTATGTGGTAAAAGCTTTAGTGATTGACTTGTGATGACTACTTTAGTGGTTGACTTATGGTGACTGCTTTAGTGATGGAATCTAGTGACTGCTTTAGTGGTGGACTTGTGGTCACTGTTTTGTGGTTGACTTGTGATTATTTTCTAAATAAATTCATTTGTTTCACAGTTAGTGTAGTTATATCTGTTAATGCCATATCAGTGTCACATTTTTTCTTTTGTCTATTATTAATAGAGACATTTTTACATTCTATTTTGTGGTAAAGGTCCAACAGAAAAGTGTTTTGGCCATGATGGGAGCTATTGATCAAACAACAGCTGAGGTCATCAGCACATCTAGCTCTTCCAATATGCAGCTACACCAAAACTCAAGTCCTCCAACTAAATCCAAGATAATGAAATCAGTTTCAGGCTTACAGCAGTTTACTTCAACACAAACTGAGATGTTAGTAAATAAAGAAAATAGAAAAACTGAGTCCTTTCCAAGTCAGGTGTGTGACATTGACTTCATGTCATCTAAGTGTTAGCCAAGAAACAGGTTTTTAGTAGATTCTAGTTTTGACTTAATGAATTTCATTTACATAGACATAAGGAATTTCATCTTCGAGTATAAATTGGAGTGGTTTGATTTCATAACAAAAGTGAACATGTTTTAAGACATTCCAATATCATATACATAATTCTAAGTCTCCACTTCACCCTAGGTGTTCCTGATAATTTTTGAAATACAAAAATAAATGGAAAAAATTCTGAAAATCTAAAAAGAAAAAAAGATAAAGATTTCCTGGAATTCTCATGAAAATTATAATTATGAATAAATTGTGTATGTTATGTATTAGCAATGTCTTTCAACTGTGGCCTTTCTATGTACAATAAAAAAAAAAAATTTTTTTTAAAATATGGCTTTTTTAAAAATAGAAATTTATAAGATAAAATTGAACTGCTGCAAACTACTAATGGTGGTAAATATTATTGTTTTTAAGTTAAATAAAAAAATTAGAGAGTGACATATTAATCTCAAAGTTTTTGTTTAACTAAAAGCAATGTTTGCATACATTACACTGATACTAAAGTCTAGATATATATCTAATTAGAAGAAGGAATATATCTTAAATGCATCAGTCACTATAATTCAGTTTCATTTTAGTTGAGTATAAAAATTCACTGCTTCAGCAATGTAAACTTTTGTATCTACTTTTATAGACTAAAAACTAACCAGTTTTTTTTTTTTTATTTACTTACACAACTTTAGTAAGGTCTCAATATACTTGTGTTCTTGTTGTATTAAATCTTTCAGTTTGATCAGTATATATTCATTTATATTGTGTATTTATCCATTATCAATCTATTTATATACTAGGAAAATGTTGCCAACCTTCAAAGTCCTCCATCTAAATCAGTTCATACTAGACAGATGAGAGAAGCTTTGCTAGAGCTACAGAATCTACAAGCAGAAGTTAGAAATGTAAGCTAGGAAATACAAACACTTCTTTTTTAACTTTCCAACAAAAAAACTTTACTTAAATCTAAATTGGGGATTCAATAATAATTAAATTATTTGTTGAAAATGTTAATTTTTTTTTTTAAAGGCCTGGTAGCTTAGTTTTAAAGCACTTGGTGTCTGAATAATTGTGAAGGCAGAAATTTTGAACTTTGGGATTTGTGGGATTCTCCTGTGTCCACCCATCTCTAATCTAATCATCTGTCATTAGACGGGGAAAGTAAAGGCGGCTGGTCATTGTGCTATCCCCATAATACCCTTGTCAACCATAGAAACAGATTTGACCTTTACATCATTTGCCCTATAGACTTTTACTTTTTTTTTTTAGCTGCCAGAGCATACTTCTTCTTTGGACAAAATAAACCAAGACAAAGATGTCAGGTAAATTATTTGTATTAGTATTATAGAACAATATAACTAAACAGGGCAGTACTGTATAGAACAATTTGTAAATAACTTTTATACTTATAGAGAACAATCAAACAAATATAGATATTTAATTCTTTAATAGTAAATAGATTTTATAGGTAGTCATCTTACAAATTCATTAAACCTAGTCTGATTGAACCTTAGCGCAAAAGAGAAATCCTCTTTTTTTTTAAATTCTTCTGTTCCACATGAAGTACATGGAATATTAACTCTTTTTCTTGCTCATTATTTATATATATGGCAAAGTATATATTTATATGTGTGTGTATTGTGTAAATTTGTATTACAGTGAACTTAAAGAGGAAAAATTGAAACTTCCATTACTTTCACTTCAAACCTGGACAGAACAGATCAAGCCTGCAACAGTTCAACTGCCTCTCTTACAGAGCAGCACATCAGCAGAGGTTCAGGAATCATTTAAGTTTCTATCTCACTATCTACCTCAGTTTCAACAGAAACTATGTTGGAAAGACAAAGTGTCACCCGCACCTCAGTTTCTACACATTAAGCCACAGGCTGCTACATTCTTTCACCAACCTTCATCTCATAAGGCAGACTTCATTCATTCCTTTCATGGGAACTTCCATCCTCCTCCTCCCAGCAATATAATTCCTCCTTCTCTCCCCAGCAATTTAATTCCTCCACCTCCTCCCAGCAATTATATTCCTCCTCCTCCCCCCAGCAATCAAATTCCTCCTCCTCCTCCCAGCTATTATATTCGTCCTCTTCTCTTTAGTAATCTTATTCCTCCTCCTCCTACTAGCACTCATTTCCCTCCTTCCAGCACTTATTTCCAACCCTCTTCTCAGCAGGCACCATTTCCTACCTTATCATTAGCTAACTACTTTCTGCCTTCTCAGCCCCCTGCTCCAGAAACAAACTCTGCTTATCTTAACTTGTCAAACTTTTCTCAAAACTTCCCATTGCTAAGAATAATTCCCCCAGAGTCATCCAGGAACATCACCCAAGAAACCAAACAGAGACTGTTGCACCAGTTCCACCAGCATGTGTTAGAGAATCCAAATGTGTTACCCAGTCCACAGGAACCAGTCCCTACAGAAAACTTTCAGCTGCCCAGTCTGTTAGCAGTAAGTTAATAATGAGAAGGTTTAGGTTTATTAGTGCAAAGCTTATCTCTACTCTGACTGTGGGTCTGGTACACGTTTCCTTACTTTCCATACTTTGATCAAGTTATTAGCACAATTATTCATGATTCCTAACAAAAGAGTAATCAATAAAAAAAAAGTTGACCAGTTAGTAAATAAAATAGTGGTAATTAATAAATTTAGTTTGATATTGAAAAGGGGAAATAAATCTACAGTATTGAGATATATGTCTGTAAATGTGGAGTCATTCCCTTTAGATAAGCTTTGTTATTTTTTAAAAGTATTTTGTATATTTCACTTGTTTTTTTTTTTACTTTGTTAACTTTTCATGTCACTATGTTATAAAACAGTGCTACCATTCAATGACATTAATTTTAATCAGGAGAGAGACAAACCAAAAATGTCTGAAAGTATACCGGGTCAGCATTCAGCTGAAGTTCAAACATCAGACACAGCTCAAGACTTGACTGAAGACAAAGTTGATGCCTCTACAAGTGACACCTGCATCAATGCTGGTTTTGCTTTACCTAGAGGTTTTTAATTTATTGTCTTCTTAGAGATAGATATGTCCTTAATGTTATAGTTTCTTTAATGACCAACTTTCTAATATTGATTTGTAGCACTATTGTTGTAATTCTAATTTAAAACAAAATAAATAGTTTTAGAAATATTTTTAGGTTGATGGCAATTGTTTCACATAAATCCCTATTTTCTTAACAATTCTATCCTCAACTTATGCTGGCTAAAACTTGTTGGTGTAGGTCTGTTTGAGAGTTACCTTCAACTAGGAGAACATTTAATTGGTCCTGAGGCCAATGAAACCAATGCAGCATTCCAGCTCAAAATGGCTCTAGCTATGCAGAGACAAATGGAAAGAAAAATTAGAACCAGGGTAAGTTCTTCTGCACTGTACTATTTGTGTAGAGTTTCAATAGAACTGTTGTTGTTGTTTTCTTATGATATGTTTGTAAAATGAAGATAATAATGACATTTAATTTATCACTTGGTGTTTAGGTTGATTTCAGTACCATGACTCAAGAGCAGATTGACACAGCAATGGCTACTGATCCAGCTATGGAAGTTATTAGAACAGCTGAGGCTGCTACCTCTATAACAAAAGACACAGGTTACTTGTTGTTTTAATTCTACTTATCTTCCATTGACCACTTTATTAGTCATTTACTCCTTAGCACAATTGAGTGAACATACACATAGTCCAATAATTCTATCAGTAGCAATACTGACTGTGGTGAATGGGATTTATCAGTTGCCATTCTTTTTCTGTTTATATGTGTTTGAAAATGTTAACAACATGTTAGTGAGATGCTGTGTTAGGTCATTCAGTGTATTAAAGTCATACAAAATGGACATGATTTTTGGTAACACTAATTTAACAAACATAGTCAGTCTACTTCTATCATCATCATCATCATCAAACTCCATTTGAGTGAGGCTTGAGAGGCTCAAATCCTCTCTTGCAAAAGCCCTGGACAGAAACCCTGCTGTCTTGCGTAGTGCATAAATGTCCCCATACAGATTGAGAATTTTTGGTTTCCCAGACCTCTCGAGATGGAGATCAGCAAGTCTGGGGCAGTCAAACAGAATATGAGGCATGGTTTCCTCTTCCTCCCTGCAGCGGGGGCACTGTGAATCG
The DNA here is from genome assembly GCA_030265305.1 of Biomphalaria pfeifferi. Lineage (NCBI taxonomy): Eukaryota > Metazoa > Mollusca > Gastropoda > Planorbidae > Biomphalaria > Biomphalaria pfeifferi. Next base: position 8,541,915 of record JASAOG010000002.1, on the reverse strand, counting down.
AAATTTGGCCATAGCCATGAGAAATATGAGCCAACAGGACAATGGCCTGTCCTGCACTGTGCTATTATAGCTTGCTCAGGCCTAGACAGCCTCCACCATGGGGAAGTGCGGTCAGGGCGCTCATGCGCTCCCAGACTCCACAGGCTTTTTGGGAATTGTCCCAGCACTCAAACCACTTTTCTATTTCTGTTTTTTGAATTATAGCCAGAGTATGATGGAAACTTACAGCCTGTTCAGTGGGTGGAATTTGCCCTGCTGGTGGGCCAAGGAGTCTGCAACAGTGTTGCTAGTCATACCTATGTGACTTGGTACCCTCTTAATTATTACAACGTTGTTTTATGCTGTATAAAGCCATGATTACAGTGTCGATATTGGGAGGCCATGGTTCGGGCTTTGCAAGCCTGTAGAACAGATGTTGAGTTAGTGACAACAACAATCTGTGTTGCCCTCAAATGTCCCTCACCGAGTTGAGAGTCAATGACTTTTAAGGCTTCACAGACTGCCATGATCTCCGCATTAAAACTGCAAACACTACCACATGGTCCAAAGATTTTGACTGAGTGATAGCAAGAAAGTCGATGTAGGTTCCATAGCCTGCTCTTCCAGAATCTATCGATGTCGACCCATCAGTGTATGCAAAAATAGCACTGGGCTTGAAGGTATTAATGGTCTCCAATGCTAGAATTTGAATGTCTTAGATGAACGACTTTGCTTAGTGGCATTAGGGTCTACTAGTTTCAAACGTATGTCTGGGGTCGTTGGGCGACACCAAGGGGGAAGGGGATGAAAAAGTTCTATCATCAGCTATGCTGACAAATTGGCTACTTGAATTATTTTGTACTTAGAAGTAACTCAACAGTTGTACTTAGAAGTAACTCAACAGTTACAGAGAGGCTTTTGAATAACTGACATGAATGGTATAATATATACACATAAAAAAATAACTGAAAAAAAATAAAATCTATACATCAAGTAAACATTCTCCTTTCAGACCTTGTGATCTATAGGGCAGATGATGTAAAGGTCAACTGTTTCTGTGGGCCCAAGGTTAATGAGGGTGTCATGTGACCAGCACAATGACCAACTGCCTTTACTTTCCCCAATTAATGTCAGGTACCCATTAGAGCTGGTTGCCCTAACGGTCCCAAGATTAAAAATACCATTCTTCACCAGGATTCAAACCCGGCACTCCTGGTTTAGAAGTCAGGTGCTTTACCACTCAATCACTGATATCTATATCTATATCTATCTATCTATCTATCTATCTATCTATCTATCTATCTATCTATCTATCTATCTATCTATCTATCTATCTATCTATCTATCTATCTATCTATCTTTTTATCTATCTATCTATCTATCTGTCTTTTTATCTATCTATCTATTTGTCTTTTTATCTATCTATTTATATATATATATATATATATATATATATATATATATTTTTTTTTTATTTATTTATTCTTTAGATTAAATGATACTATATATAATTATAATAATCCATAATGTCCTAAAGTAATTTGTTTTATAATTTTGTGTAATGGAAAGAACTGTTCAAAAGGCATAAACAGTTTACTTTTTACAAATATTGTAATACATAAATTGATATATTACCTTACAATATTTAAAAAGTGTAGCATGCAGTAGTGCTCATAACAAATTTTTTATTGGTGACTGCTTTCTTTTTGATGGTCAAAAAAATAGAATGTCTGAATGACTTAGCAAGGTGCAAACAAGTGATTACCAACAATGAATGGTAGTTAGCAACAGGTTTCCCAGCACATAGTTTGATCTTTGTGTATAGTAATATCCTCGGCTCTATGTTTATATCTTAAGATCTGACTACAACATTTTTTATGTTTATTTTCTAACTGTATCAAGGAGTGGATCCTGTTGAGGAAGTCATCAATGACTATAACTTGAAACAACACAATAATGTTTTACCACCAGATATATTTATGGGTCTCAGATTTGCTGACCAGAATCTTAAGTCCAGTGAGATAGTAAGTGTTCATGGGTGTCAACTGACCCCATAATTATAATTAATTAATTATTAATCATAATTAATTTCATCAGAGTACTATGCTCTGTGATTACATTTTGATTTGTAAAATCCTGTTGACCTTCCAAGGACAAAACTCTATGAAATAAAATACAAAAATTGAGAAAATAAAGAGAAAACTGTGGAGAAATGTGGGGCCAGAGAGAGCATTGCTAACAAAATGTCAAGAGTAAGATTGATTGAGAGTTTGAACTAAATGGGCTAAAAAGTCATGTCAAGGATACTCTATGGAAAGATAACTGTTGCAGAATAAATACTATAGTACTATATTCACATGACTCTCATTGTTTAGTGATATAGCATCCATCATTTTGTGCTACAATGCCACTGTCTAGTGATATGTTGTGTCATCATGCCACTGTCTAGTGATATGTTGTGCCAATATTCTTCCATGTTTCATGCTTATAGTAATGATTTACTAGCATAGAATAATATAAACCCAATGTCTTGTATATTGGATTTAACTTTTAATTAAATTTATAAATGATAGAAAATCAAAATTAACAATAGTTTTATTCCTTTCATTTAATATTTTATAACTCTATTTTATTTTCTTTCTTTAGGGCAAAGGTCGGTCCTATTTAAATGTTGTAGACATAGCTGCCGCATCTGTTTTGCGTGATATCCCAGAGCACACAGATGACACTCAAGAGGTTATTGACTCGGCAATTTTGACATCAAAACAAACAGTTGAACAAATGAGTAAAAATGTTTTTCTGTTTATCTAGTAATGTAAAGTACATTTAATTCATCATGTTATTAGAAAGATTCATTCATAATGTTATTCTAATATCTCAGTCTTGGCTTGTTCAGATTATTATGAACAGTTTGATATAAGCACATATTTAAATTTGCCTTTAAAATATTTGCTTTTAATCCAGTGTAACTCACTTATCACTAATTGTCTTTCTTATCACTTTATTATCTAGTATCCATGAAACAACTAAGCAGTTTGAAGCAATAGTGCATTAGAACTCCTATGATGGTCAACTTTCTCAAATCCTTTTTTTTCTTGTTTGCTATGTAGAAGGCAAAGAAAGGTCGTTTTATTTTTTCTCTTCAAGGTTATAACTGATGCACTTAAGTGTGCAGGGACTAAATTATGCTAGGGGTGTGTCCCTCTCAAACCCTTGGGATGAGAATAAGAAGACAGGCCAGAAAAAAAGAAAAATGTGTAAGGGAGGGGGAGGAGGGTTTCATTGTGGAATTTATTGGAATATTTTTTGGTATGAGCTAGAGATTCTTAAGAGCTACCAGAATTCACAGGCCAAAAATTGTGAGGTATTGTTAGAGGGGCATTATAATGCTGGCCTTTCTATTGGAGGACAAGAAAAAGGAGTTCTGGAAATAAAAAGCTTTTCAAGTGAAGCTTTTACTATTTATTTTTTATCTAGCATTCACTAAAATGGTTATACCAACTTTGCAGTGAAGCACAGATATCAGTTAGTAGTTATGTACAGCTAACACACCTATGCATATGATCTAGGAAGTGTTTCTAAATATAAAGGTCTTATACTTTACTATGCAGGTGCCATAGAAGAATCCCTGAGGGAAAAATTCCAGTCCAAATATAGTGTAGTCTCACCAAGAAAACATGACCAGTTAACTGTTGGCATGTTTACAGATTTACACAAAGAAAATTTGTAAGTGGATTATCCTATAAATATTGGTTGTCTTCATTTAAAATGAGTGTTTTTGTATTGCAATCAATGTATATAATTATATAGTTCAGGATCTAATGTATTTTTTAATTCACTCTGATGCTTATTACTTATTTATAATGTATAATAATAATAATAAGGCTTGTCTTCGAGTCCGAAGATTAATCTTATAATTTATAGGTCTTAGTTTACTATCAATTCTATCGTTCTTTATACTTTTATAAATTTTTGTTTGTTTGATATCAGCCTGCTGACATGAACTCCTAACAAACACCTAACTTATCATTCTGTACTTTTTTAGGAACATTAGTATCAATGAATAAAATGACATGATCCAAATTTATTTTTTTTTACAAATATTTGTCTAGAAGCCTCATTAAAAACTTCCCATCAGTGTTTGAAAAGTCTATCTATAGTATGTATATTTTTTTTCTAGAATGTCTATTTCAATCATACCGCAAAATAGTGTGAGCCAGCCAAAGTCAACAATGATACGTCATCTACATGACATGTCTAATCAACTAAAGGCAATTGATGAGATGTCACAGAACATAGAAAGAGAATTTAAATCCTCACATTTGGTAGAGACATTTTGAATTTGATTCATTGGTTTTCATAAATTATTATGCACTTAGAGACCAACTGAAGAGGTTTTTTGGCTCAGTCTCATGAAGCAATTTAATTCTTTGTTTGCTTAAAGCAGCATGTATGCTTAATATCTTTAGAGACTGGCACTAAAATGTGTGATTCGAAAATATAATAATGTCATAATCTTCAAGCCATACTAGATGAGTTATTTTCTTGCTATGCAGGTCTTTGACTTCAATGGGGTAAACTAGGTAGGTCATTCAAAAGTGTCAGTCCCAAGTTAAGTACACAGATTCTCCCCTCCTCCTGTATAAGTCACTTCTGCTTTCAGCCATTACTTTAGCAATTTTGTTACTTTTCACACTTTCAGATTCTTTTTTCTAGAATAAATATGTTTACTCATTTTTAGAAACTAATTTTAATGTCATTTACTTTCAAAATCAATAGATAGTTATATTTTGATTAAAAAAATCTCTTCAGTTGGTCGTTTAGAAACCAAACAATATATACATTATATACACACAGGCCAAAGTTCTTGCCTATTGATTCACACATCACTAATTTTCCCTCTCAGGAGGGATAAAAAATGAAAGAAATTCTAACCAGTTATTATTTATCATGTACTTGAAACAACTAAGCACTTTTTAAGTTTGAATTATTGAGTTGTCAATTTTCTCTAATTGACATTATAGCATTAGTTCATCCCAAAAAGTGTTAATAAAGACAAAAGTATGAAACTAACTAGATTTATGTTTCCTTTTTTTTTTATTGCCAAGTAAACACTGTAAAAAAACAACTTTATAAAAACAAAATAATGTGTTAGTAAAATGTGAAAAAGATATAAGGGCTTTTGTGTGTTTATAGTGTGCACTTTTGTGTATCTATAAGAACTTTTTCCTTTATCAAGAAGGAGTTATAGAACCTTATGGGCTACAAATTGACAAATAAATTAATAAAAATGAAAAAAACGGACAAAATTTGAGACAAAGTGCTACTAGAATTTATTTGCCTATAGTGTATGTGTGTGGCCCAGGAATTGTTTATTGATTAATTGACATTTTTAATATTATCACAAATTACCTTGTAAAATTTTAAAAATAATTTCTTTATCAGTTATTGTCTACTATACAAGATGTAAATGCCTCACTACAGAGGTCAAGGTCACCCAGCCCAGATAGATTGAAAAGCCCACAGAGGCCACCAGTGAAATTTCAAGAGGTGAAAACAGTTTTTTGTGTAACTCTTAAATAACTTTAATCATGCATTTAAGTTGGCAGGCCTCTTTCCAAATGCGGGCAGGTAGATCTAGCAAAATAAACAATATGTTCTTGAAAAGTTGTTAGTTTAATGTTAGTCATTTAAAAAAAAAACTTTATGTTTTAGAGCCAAAATTTAAGTTTAAATTACAGTCTGAATGACATGATCTACTTAATGTCACCATTTGTGGATTACATGATCTACTTAACCACCCAGTGTGGATGACATGATCTACTTAATGTTACTCACCATAAATATTTCAATGTATGACCTGAACTATTTTTATTTTCATCTGTTCAATGATTTACAAAAACCTGTACTTTGTTTAGGTCTGAATGTGTCTCATTGGAAACCTCAAACTATATTGTTTGCTTACATTTCTATTATTAGTTTTCTAACAACTGTAAGTACAAATATTGTTAATTATTTTATTGTTTTCAGGAGAAATCAGTGTCCTCAACAAAAACCAGTTTAACTTCTCCACAAGTCAGTGCCAGGTCATTGCAATCCAAGACCTCTAGCAGGTCAACATTTCACTTTGTCTTGTTGTATAGATGTTTGTTCAGTGTCCTATATATGTTTGTTCAGTGTCCTATAGATGTTTGTTCAGTGTCCTATAGATGTTTGTTCAGTGTCCTATATATGTTTGTTCAGTGTCCTATAGATGTTTGTTCAGTGTCCTATATATGTTTGTTCAGTGTCCTATAGATGTTTGTTCAGTGTCCTATAGATGTTTGTTCAGTGTCCTATAGATGTTTGTTCAGTGTCCTATAGATGTTTGTTCAGTGTCCTATAGATGTTTGTTCAGTGTCCTATAGATGTTTGTTCAGTGTCCTATAGATGTTTGTTCAGTGTCCTATAGATGTTTGTTCAGTGTCCTATATATGTTTGTTCAGTGTCCTATAGATGTTTGTTCAGTGTCCTATAGATGTTTGTTCAGTGTCCTATAGATGTTTGTTCAGTGTCCTATAGATGTTTGTTCAGTGTCCTATAGATGTTTGTTCAGTGTCCTATATATGTTTGTTCAGTGTCCTATAGATGTTTGTTCAGTGTCCTATAGATGTTTGTTCAGTGTCCTATAGATGTTTGTTCAGTGTCCTATAGATGTTTGTTCAGTGTCCTATAGATGTTTGTTCAGTGTCCTATAGATGTTTGTTCAGTGTCCTATAGATGTTTGTTCAGTGTCCTATAGATGTTTGTTCAGTGTCCTTTAGATGTTTGTTCAGTGTCCTATAGATGTTTGTTCAGTGTCCTATAGATGTTTGTTCAGTGTCCTATAGATGTTTGTTCAGTGTCCTATAGATGTTTGTTCAGTGTCCTATAGATGTTTGTTCAGTGTCCTATAGATGTTTGTTCAGTGTCCTATAGATGTTTGTTCAGTGTCCTATAGATGTTTGTTCAGTGTCCTATAGATGTTTGTTCAGTGTCCTATAGATGTTTGTTCAGTGTCCTATAGATGTTTGTTCAGTTGGAAGAGTTACTGAATGTTAGATATAAAAATGACTTTTTTTCTAAATGTTCCAGTCGAGGCAGTCTGCATGGCTCTCATGGTCATTTGTCAGAACTCATTCAGGAAGTTTTGTCTCAAGGTGTCCAGTCAGATGACTACTCTGAGGAAATAGCTCTGCAAGTGGAGAGAGACACTCGTGAGAAACTTCACAAAGAATTGTGAGTTAAATTTAGATCTAAATACAGCTGGCAGTCTTAACAAGTAAGAAAATAACATTGATAGGAATCAACATTAATGACAAACAAAGTTGTTTTTTTTACAATTTAAAATTTGTATTCAGAATTGCATTAAGCTAGAATGAGAGCTACATATTTGTTACATTCTTCAGTGCTGGATGGTATCAATTTATTACATTTGCATTATTTGAAAATGAAATATTAAAGAGAGCCAGAAGTTACAAATAGTAAATTAACTAAAAAATCAAAACTTAATGAGACTAAATGGCCAAACCTAGTTCAATTACTTTGATAAATCACTATCTTTTGAAAGAGGTTCAAAATAAAATTGTTTTTATTTCAGTACCTTTTTTAAAAAAAAGCTTCAATTAAAAGAGAAACTAGTGTTTTTTTTTTCTATCCATAAGTCCTAGTACTTTGTATAACTGTATCAATAGTTTATAACTCATTTCATTTAGCCAACTGTCTGGTGACCAACTGATCAATGCTAAAACAGCAGAGGAAAGAATCAAAAAGAAATCTCCTGAGGAGAGAGAGAAGTTAAAGAAATGGATGACAGAAAAATTTCACCAAAGACAAGAGGAGTACAAGAGGAGAAGAAATGAGTTGATAGAGAGGGAACCAAAACCCTTCAAGTCTCAATCAACGGTAAATATATCTTCATCAGCCTTGAGAATATGTTTTCAGTATCAGTCAATAAAAATTTTTTTTAGTAATAATGTCATCATACTATAGTTTATGTTTGCCATTAAAACAGAGCTAATGTTAATATCCTGATGAAACCTTTGTCTGTCCTACTGTATGAATGTGTGGATGTTGATTAATTGCATGCTAAGTCAAGACAGTGAATCTAAAATCTATAATCCAGTGATGCTCAAAATACAGCCTGCAGGCCAGATCTGGTCCGCGACGTGGTTCCATCTGGCCCGACAAAATTTTGGCACAAAGTGAAGAAAATCCCCCATCCAAAAAAAAAATCTTGTCAAATGTATCTTTACCTATGTTAGGGCCCTCAATTTTTCTTTAATGTATGTGTACCATGAACTTTAATATTTGTATGCTTATTAAATTGGACTGTGAATGTAGAATCTACCAGAAAAAGTGAACGGATCTTTACTTTTTTGTGGAACATGATAATAAGCCAACATATTTGATTTGTAAAGAAAGACTGTTTTAAAAAGAAAAAACATGTAAACAGCATTATAAAATAAATATGGCGACATTCTGGATTTATAAGCCACGAATAAAAGATAGTTTAACTACGCCTACAGATTAGAGGATTGATGGGAATATTTACCAAAAGAGAAAATGAGTATTTGCTAGCTACAATGTTGCTCATATTTTAAGGACACTAATCAAGCCTTTTTCTGGAGCATTTCCAATTCATTAATGTAAGTACTAGATCCAAGGGTTTCAAATCAAATAGTTTCAAATTCAAGTCAATTTTAATTCATTTTTGTACCTTTTTGTTCATGTGGCCTGCGACATGAGTGTCGGAAATTAAAATGGCCCGCAGGTCGAATTAGGTTGGGCATTACTGCTATAACCTATAGGGACAGGCAAATATTAACTTATTGAAGGTCTTAGTTTTCTTTTTTTTTGTTTTTGGCTTTAGTTGTCTAGACTGAGTTTACCAAGCTCAAAGAGGAATCTGGCCTCATTTGGGAAAACAAATTCTAAGTCCATTATGATGGCCACATAATCCTAAATGTTCACTAAAGGATTTTGATTTTCTGGTGACTGACAAAACTTTTACAAAAAGGAGTGAGAGGTCAACTCTTCTGCAGTTGAATTTTTATTCTGGAGCCCCTCTTAAACATTTATTTAAGCCTGCCTAAATATCAAATGTTAGGCAAGTCAAAAGGGACCACTTCATAGTTCTAGTCCTAGCTGCCACATGAAATGACTTGGTCTAAACGTTTTCATGGATCTGAGGTTTGAAACATTTTCTACTGGAAGGTGCAGGTAGGCTAGAAGAATCCCAAACCAAGTGAAATAATATCCTTTTAAATCTGGTTATCTGGAATGTGCTCCAGACAGTCATTGCAATCATCCTGGGTTCAAATCCTGCCTGCTCTGCTGTCATCCCATGCCACCCTGCAGTAGGTTTGGACTAGGACATAATAATCTTCAAACCTAAAGGAATGATTGAAAAAATTCTCTTATTGTAGGTTATTTCACTAAAGAATTCTCTTATTGTACGTTATTTCACTAAAGAATTCTCTTATTGTAGGTTATCAAAATAAACTTGAATTCTCTTGTTGTAGTATGGTACATTATCAAACTAACTGGAATTCTCTTGTTGTAGTATGGTATATTATCAAACTAACTGGAATTCTCTTGTTGTAGTATGGTACATTATCAAACTAACTTGAATTCTCTTGTTGTAGTATGGTACATTATCAAACTAACTTGAATTCTCTTGTTGTAGTATGGTACATTATCAAACTAACTGGAATTCTCTTGTAAATTATCAAACTAAACTTGAATTCATTTGTAGTAGATTATTGAATTAAACTTGAATTCTCTTGTTCTAGATTACCAAACTAAACTTGAAGACTCTAGAAGAGAATCTGAATGAAAAACGAATGAATATGGCCACAGAGTTTATGGAGCAGAGGTTAATTGAGGCTGGGCATTTGATGGACAACATCCTAGTGGACAAACCTGACATACCTTGGACACTAGACTTTCAACCAAAAAAAAGAAAAGTTGCAAATGTGGCTGCATCTTCTAAATCTCCAACGAAGAAAATAGAGAGCTCCTCTTTCCTGTTGCGTGACCAAGAAGTGTCAAGTATGCAAATTTTTAGTTTGTTAGGCAAAAGAAAAAACAATTCATGTAATTATTATTTTATATTGAAATAAATTTAAAGGGAAAATAATCTAATTACTTTTTTATTGAAATGAAACTGTTCCATTCATTTCAGATTTTGAAGTTCATGATAAGTAATGATGAATGACTTTTAAAATGAAATCAATTCTTTACCGATATTAAGACGAAAAAATATTTTATCTTTGATTTTTTGTTATTAACATCTTAGAAACAAATTTAATGTTAATATCTTTTATTTGTAGACACTTCAAATGATACAATTAAATTAGACTCAGCTTTAGTAGAATTGAAAATCCAAGCTATCAACTTCTATGTAGAATAAATTATTTTGTTTGTCTGTATGTTTAGCACCTTCTCTGCCTATTAGATCAAGACTTTCAACCAAGGACTCCACTCCAGTGAGGGGAATCTTGAAAGTGCCTGGTAAAGCTAGTGTCACTGACCTTTATCTAGACAACCAAGCACTCTCTTCCATAACAGAAGTCGATCACAGTATAGACTCTAGCCAAGACATTATAAATTATGCCAAGAAAGTTGTGGAGATGGACAACAGAGATTTGGAGTCCACCACAACATCCTATCTAGAGTAAGTGATCTGGTGACATACAGTCAGTTGTTTTTCCCTATTGATTGCTGTGTTTTAGACTTTAAACTGTTTTTTTAGGTTTGATTGCTAAGCATTATGTATGTGGCTTTACTTTGTTACCAGAAAGAATAAACTAAGTTGCTAGCGTTGAGATTATTCTATTTGTTGTTACCAATCTAAAAGTGTTAATAAGTATATGTTCCTCATGAATCATACAGGTCTATACAGTGGATGTGAAATTAAAATTAACATCTCTTCGGTAGAGATTGATGCTCTTTACCCTTCTAATAAGTAATATACATAAGATCTTCAGATTGCCAGCCGCCTTTAACAGTGATGTGATTTATTTCTGTGTATCTTGGGAGATTTATGGGCCATCTCTCCAACAGATGTGATTATCTTGTTCTATTTCATTTTATCATTTTTTACCATGCTCATTCTTTTTGCAGAGCACCTTTCTTTTCTTTTTTTTTTAAACTGTAAAACAAAGTTTCATTTATGTTCAAACTCATCATAACATGCTCTACATTCTATTTTGTTCTCTGAAGGCCACACAAATTTGAAAACCAGAAACATGGGTTATATGTAGACCACAAGTTACAAGTCACTTCAAGGAAATCTTTTGCCAGTATGGTGAGACTTCAGAGGCCAGAGACAACCAGGAAGTGGTCTGAACTCAACAGAAAGCGACAGCATCAAGATGAACAGGATAAGTCTATTGCACGTCAAGAAGCAGTTAAGAAATCTGCAGTACCAAAAACAAAAGTTTTAGGTAAACTACTAAAGGAAGTTAATATCAATATATGCTACCAACTCCAATCTTTTATAGTCAGTGTAAAAAAAAAATTACATGTGTTGTATTTTTGTTTTAACATATTTTGTGTTAGTCCACATTTTCTAACCAACATGACATTTTAGAATTCTGTAGTGTCCAATGTTGCTTTATACTATTAACTAGAGCTCAACTAGATTAGTTGTTCTTTAGGTTGCACTAGTATGAAACAGTTGGAAAGGAAAACCAATTTTACATTTGTATATATGTAACTTTTTTGTTATTTTCATTTTTTAAAGGATCCAGAAAACTGTCTGGACCAGTTGTTCCTAGAAGAGTAAAGACTTATTCTGAACGTCTGCAGGAAATGAAACTCAAGAACAAATCCTCATCTCAGTATCATCTAGGTTTGGAAATAGTTTGCGATTTAAGTGTTCTATTCTATCAGGTTATAGATATCTTTGTAATAAAATGATGTTCATTTCCTTCAAAGTTTAATTTAATGTTTCTTTTGACTTTTCAGCTGGTGTTAGATCCGTTAGTGCTGTATCATCTATTCCTCAGTCTTCACAATGTAAGTATCTTGTATATACAGAAATTTTTAATTGAAGAATAGATTCAGCTAAGTTATGTTTGCGGAGTACATATAGGGAGCATATTAATCTTCTCATATGTATATCCCCATATGTTCACAAAATAAACCAGACTAGGTTTGTTCTGGGAACATGGGATACATATTCTTTTAAAGCAATAATAATAGGCAGGGTCTTTTAATAAGCTTGAATTTGAAAATCTCCTTGTTTAAAAGTAGTCTTCAATGTCATCTGATGTATACATTTGATTTGACCATAAAACATTTTCCTAGTTAATGTAGTGAAAAAAAAAAGCATTTATTTTATGCTAAATATTGTTCTTAAAGTTAACATTGAAAGCAAAAAGTTAAAATAATTTCGTATTCTTTTAGCTTCTGTTGAAATGAGGACATTTTTACGTTCTCATCGACCTCTACACAAACCACAATCCTACACAGAACAGTTGCAGAAATTAAGATCCCACCCTCAGGCTACAGAACCTTCATCCCAACTGTCTAGTAAGTCCAGAAAATGTGCTGACAAGTGCAATATGTTTACAGGTCATTGTATTAAGTATGTGAATGTTTGCATGTAATATTTTCATCTGACCATGTATTTCTGATTGTCCAGAGAGTGCTGTTGTCAGCCCTGGGTCCCTTAGAGCCAGGCCATACAGTGATCCTTACTCTGATGTGGACTATGAAGAACTGGCATCTGTAATGAGTGACTGGGATGTGGATGAAATTTTAAAAAATATTCTATATGGTGGAGGATCTCTAGACACAGAATCTTATCAGGTGAACTACTATACTAAGCTAGTACTTGTTATGACATTAGAATTATATATATAGTTCGTCCATCGTGGTTCGATGATGACCACTTTTGTCATACAGGGGCTGAGGGCTTTGCACTGGGGTTTTGTGCCTCCTCCTCTGGCTGGTGAGACCTATGTGAGCCCGGAATGTCCAGCTGGAACTAGTGTCATTGGCCTTGCTTCTCTTCTCTGGTGCTTTTCTTCTGCTAGCAGTGTTCTCTTGTCCTCTGCAACCTGTGCACCAGTTTTCACAGCGTGACGTCATGTTGAACACCTTTAGAGAAGCTTTAAGGGTGTCCCTGAAGTGTTTTCTTTGTCCGCCTTGCGAGCGCTTTCCTTCCCTTAATGGGCCATACAGGAGTTGTTTAGGGATGCAGCAGTCTTCTATTCTGCTGACATGTCCCGCCCATCGCAGCTGGGACTGCATCAGGATTGTGTTGGTGCTTTACAGACCCACTCTTCCAAGGACTTCAGTATCTGGTCTTTTTTCTTGCCATTTGCCATTCAGCATTTTTCTCAGACATTTCATATGGAAGTGGTTCAGTTTCTTTGCATGTTTTCTGTACACTGTCAACGTTTCTGAGGCATAGAGCAATGTAGGGACACAGCGGTCCTCCTCCCTACATTAGAATTATTGTAATATGCATCACAAATTACTTTGAATTGAATTCCTTCCCCTGTCTTTTCTTCAGATGACTGATACTAACAGATCTGGTGGTGACTTATATAAAGCATGTTCAGAAAGTCAATCTGACTATTTTGATGATGTCATGAGAAACAGAGGACCATATAGGTAAGTGTTGTAGGTCTTAGTGTCAGTCTTTGGACTCCATGACTGTTTCACTATTTACACTTTAGTTTTTGGTGAACTGGTGAAATATTAATTCTATCAAACAGCTGAACAGATTTTTCTGTAATTTTCAATATGACTCTTAGCCACTCTATCTATTTTTCTGCCAATTTCTCCCCCCATGTGTGTCTGGACATAGTGTGATTTGATGTGAACAATTTCCGCAAATTAGCAGCACATTTAGGGCAGGTCTACACTTTGTACAAGACTAAAGTTGTTTCCTATTTTGTGTGATTTAAGACTCCCTAAAAGTCAGAAGAATGTTTATAATTAGATTGATAGAGACAATGAGAGCAAGATTGATCAGAAAAATATTCAGAGTAAGAAAAAAGGAACTCAGGGTTAAAGACAAAGGTTTGGTAGAGTTATTGTATTCCAGTAGTTTAACTGATACATGTTGTGTATATATTAACAAGAAAGGTTCTCTCAATCTTGTAGGATGGTGGACAGTGCTGAGCTTGGTGCTGGGGACTACCAACAATCTGTAGACATTGAACAAATAGCAGAAGCAGCTTCAGTGGCCAGTGCTAGTGTACTAAGTGTCATTGACTGGGATGCTGTAGAAGATCTGATCAAAGATGTCTAACTTTATATGTCCAGATTTTTTCTTTTTTTTTTGTGTGCCTTTGTATGAGAACCTTCTATATGCACATATATTAAGTAGCAAAAATACATGTATTGTAGATCTCAAGAAACTTATGAAGTAAAAAATAACTGTGATATATTATTCCGTGGATGTTGTATTATGGTATTTAAGACTTATTATGTTGTTTGATTTTTTTTTAACTGTATCAGTGAAAAATAAACCTATTAAATGTGTCCTGGACTAGAATTTTGAGGTACCACAAATGTCTTGTGTCTTTCAGGACTCTGTTTTTTTCTTTGGAAAGTCACTATAGCCTTGACTATGTACATTGTACTGATTTGTTGCCTTCATCTTAGATTTTGTCTTGTAGTACTCTTTACAAAAATTATATAGGCTATGTCTAACCTACATTATTTTTCTTCTATGTCTTATGAGCATATAAAAAAATCCGTCCAATGAATATCTTTATATTTGTACAAATAAATTCTTGGAGTTCAGATTGTTGTGTTGTTATATCTTTCTCACCTGCTAGTGTCTTGTCCCTTATTTGTGACTTTGTTCTACCAGTAGTCTTGTTTGTTATCTAGTGTACAAGTGTGTGCTGGCACATTCAGACAATATCTTACTATTATTGTGACATTCTTGTTATTTGTGACATTCGAATTGATTGTTAAAATTTCACTTGTAAAATTCTTGTTCTTGTAACAGATTTTAATTTGTCAGTATGTAGGTCATAGCTGGTCTGCATAGCCATGTGACATGTTATAGCTGGTCTGCATAGCCATGTGACATGTTATAGCTGGTCTGCATAGCCATGTGACATACTGTAGTCTTCCTTCAGCTTCTACAAACATGGCCTATCAATAGAAAGGAGACATTCACCTTATTGTTATAACAACGAAATCATAACATTTTTCTTTTTCAAATAGTTTGTTTTCAGTGTGCAAATAGAGTTACTAGACACCTAGAGACTCACAGGAGGACAGAATAAAATAGATTTACCAGACACCTAGAGACTCACAGGAGGACAGAATAAAATAGATTTACCAGACACCTAGAGACTCACAGGAGGACAGAATAAAATAGATTTACCAGACACCTAGAGACTCACAGGAGGACATATTATAAGACAAAGTAAATTTCAAAAACTGGACACATTTTTCTTTTTTAAAAATCATAGGATGTGATGGAACTTTTTTAGACATCATATTTCTGAGAAGAAACTTTTCAACATTCATGCAAACTTACGCCTGGAACTTCGTGCGTGAACTTTGTGAAAAGAAGAGCTCTCACTCAGACAATATGTTTTTTCTCTTTTGTCCACTGTGCGAAAATATTTTCTCAACGTTGGTACCATTGCCGGGAATAGAAAAGAAAAATTCCTACATTTTGAGGAGCTCTGAGGAATAAGTTTCATTAGCACAGCTTTATATGTAAGCACAGCACTGTTCAGGAAGAAGCTTATAAAAAAACAAACTTGTCATCTTTCTGTCCTGCATGTAATTTAAAAAAAACTGAACTCACAGTAGGCCTACTGGTCAAGCAATGGAACATCGTTGACTTTAATACTTTTTTCTTTTAGGTTCTGTAGGCATGAAAACAGAGCATCGAATGTAGTGTCTTTGAATGTATTGAGAAACATCCAGCGAGAAGACGAGTCATAGAATGGTGTCTTCTCATTTTCTGGCATTGCGGTGAACAACAGTGAAAAAGAGGGACATTTTCATACTTTAGGCTAATGCCGGCCGGACAGAGGACAAGCCCCCCCCCCCCCCAAAAAAAAGAAGGACATGGCCCCTTTTTCCCGGACGTCAAGTTACTCTATTTGCAAACCACAATTTATTTTGGCGTCCTCGTTGACATTTTTTAACATAATACATTAGGAAAACACCTTTCCTTCCGTATCCGGTTGAGTAAGTTATCTCTCTCTCTGTCTCGCTCTCTCTCTCTCTCTCTCTCTCTCTCTCTCTCTCTCTCTCTCTCTCTCTCTCTCTATATATATATATATATATATATATATATATATATATATATATAATATATATATCCATCTATACTATAAAGTAGAAAGTAAGGCGTATGTATGTATGTGACTTATAGAAATCAAAACCGCTTGACCAATCTTGATAATCCACGACAATAATAACCAGAGTAAATTATTTCTATGAAGGATACACAGGCGTCCTTAGTAGTACGCGGGGCCATGGGTCACTGTTATACGCGGGCCCGTTAGCCGTAAGCATAGATGATATGTACCGTACCACATTACTCTAACGTGTTCCTCCGCCTCTAAAGCAGTAGGCCTTATTATTATTAGTATTACAAAACGTAGTATTTTACGTAGGCGCTGTACCATTGGCCGTTCAGCAACACCAGGTACTGTATTAAAAGATTTTGTTCCTGTCCTCTAACATTGATTTCATGGCCTTTTATCAGCGTTACTAATAATTCATTTTACATGAAAAATCAACAAATAAGATAATAAAGATTTCTGCTATCACGGGGGCCCTTCAGGTAAGCCCGCTTCTGTAAGGGCGGATACATAACTATAAAACCTATAGATATTGAACATTGAAACAGAAGCCACTCCAGTGATATATAAGATTTCAAAAGTTGACATGGCCAAGCTCCCATTGTCTATAAAATACTCCTAAACAGCATGCGTCTTAAAGAGCCACTGACAAAAAGTCAAGCACTTGACCTTCTCGTATAGCCTAGATACTAAGCCCGGCGAAACTGCTCCTACTAAACGGATACCTGGTGCCTCAAAACCGTGAGCTTCGTGCAGATTTATACACAACTATCCAGTGGATGCCCCATTACAGCAACCCATCCAGTGGATACCCTATTACAGCTCCATCCAGTGGATGCCCCATTACAGCATCCATCCAGTGGATGCCCCATTACAGCACCCATCCAGTGGATACCCCATTACAGCATCCATATAGTGGATACCCCATTACAGCACCCATCCAGTGGATACCCCATTACAGCACCCATCCAGTGGATACCCGGGATGATATTGAAGCGTTTTCCCTGCATCCTGAGCTGCAGAAATGTTTTCTCTTGGCATCCACAACTCGTTATGCATCCAATGAAAAAAAAAATCGGCGTCACACTAGATTTTAAAATAAATAGGCAGTACTGGCATATACAATTCAAGGTACAGGTTTACTTTTGTTAAGGACTTAAAATTTCTTGGTTTTAAGTAAGCCGTCTTGTCGTGGACTTTTTTTTTTTTTTTGGCAGCAAAAGTCGTGAAAATAATGATGCGACAGACGGGAGAAAATCGACTTGATGGTATTCCAGCTAGATTGGTCAAAGAACTCAGCAACGAGCCAGCACCAGTGTTCAAAATACTTTCTTCAGGCATCACTTAATGAATTAGGATAGAATGCCGAGGGATTGGAAAGATGTGAATGTCACTACCCTATTTATAAAAAGGAGAAAAATCTGATCCAGGAAACTACAGACCAGTATCACTCACCAGCATCACATGTAAAACTTAGACAAACATATTGTCCTTACTCCGTACCAACATGGTTTTAGGAAATATAGATCATGTGAAACACAACTAATAATCCTAATTGATGATTTTTCAGAGGGCATAGATAGTAATTAGCAGATAGATTCCTTTCTATTAGACAAGATTTACCACCATAGCCTGCTTAAAATATAAAAAAAAAAAATTAAAATATTTTGGCATTACTAGCTCATAACACCCATGGATTTAGGATTTCTTGATAGAGAGCGAACAAACTGTAAGAATAAATGGCTGTAAATCAACACCAAAAACAATAAACGCAGGTGCACATCAAGAAGGACCACTACTGTTACAAATGTACAAAAAAGGCCTACCAAATTTCATTAGGTCAGGAACAAAAATAGGATTATTTGCAGGCGATTTCATAATATAATAATAATAATAATAATAATAAGGCTTGTCTTCGAGTCCGAAGATTAATGAGGAATGCAGTATTTCCAGTGGAACCCCAGCAGTGACCTACATATTTTGCCGCACCCAGAACAATCATAACCATTGTCCGCAGGTGGTCGATTAAATTTTCTTTTCGCCGTCTGCGTCTGTCCTCGGCAGCGGATTTTCTTTTGGTCTCAAATGTGTATCCAGCGGCCTTTGAGAGTGATCTCCAGCTGTCTCGTTCCGAGGCCGCATGCAACCAGGTGCTCTCTTCTAAATTAGCAAAGGCAAGTTTGCGCCTAAGCTGGTCTTTGAAGCGTTTCCGTGGAGCACCTCTATTACGTCGACCACCTTTTAGCTCACCAAAAAAGACTGCCTTTGGCATACTTTCGTCTCCTATACGAGATACGTGCCCTACCCAGCGTAACAGTCGGGCCATAAGAAGTCCCTCTATACTGTCCTTACCGGCGTTCGCAAGGACATCGTATGTCCATGATAGAGCGCAAGCATCTTTGGTGAAAGCGCTCAAGTAGTCTTAGTTGCTTTCTGTATAGTGTCCATGTCTCAGATCCATATAGAAGGGTTGAGAGAACCACCGCCTTGTAGACATTGATTTTGTAGGCAGGCGGAGCGATTTATTCCGCCAAACTCTAGCCCAAAGGCGTCCAAAAGCGCTACTGACCCTGGTCAGACTGTTATCAACTTCCCTTGAAAGTGAGGCGTCATTTGATACTACAATATATAGAAAAATAAAAACAGCACAAGTTACTGAAATTTTACAAAGAGAATTAGATGAATTACAGAAATTGGAATCCTATTGGAGCATGTCTAAAATTAATTATTACAAATCAAACAATAACATAAAACTAAATGCTATTTAACTTTACTTGGGCCAATATCAGAATATGAATTCTCTGTTTTGGATCCCTCAACTCAAGAAAACATAAAGAAACTAGAACAGACGCAAAATAGAGCAGTGAGATTTATAACAAACGAATATTTAAATTTGATTAGAGTAACACCATTCGTAAAATCACTAAACTTAGAGACACTTCAGGACAGAAGAATAAAAAGTAGGCAAAATTCGCAATAATATACAAAGCACTGACCTATAGGTTTACAAATGTAAAAACAAAACGTAATATAAGACACACATGTGAAGTGGGGAGGACCTGATATACGGGTCGCTCAACTTGACCAAGCACCGGTCAGCAAAGGATCAAGTTGACCTCTGCCCCGGTAGCGGGGATTTGAATTCCTTTTTCTGCTGGCGTCCTGCATTGAAACTCACTGGGCCGCGTCCACTCCAATACCATCTCGTTTGATCCTGCTGTGTTCTTCCTAAAGTTCATTGGTTTGGTCAAGGTTGCAGGTCTTTAATGTATAATAAACAGTTTGGAATCGTCCTACGAGTTGCCTTCGTCATGTCATTTAGTTTGTTCTGTGCCAAACCCACCACACATGTCTTATTCCTTACGCTAGGACAAATCCGTACAAGTGCTCCTTCTTCCCTAATGCCTCTAGAGCATGGAATGGGTTGCCTAAATCAGCCATGATTGAAAACCAACGACTTAGCAAAATTAAAGTCAATGATTAACATGCATGACTGGATTGACACATGAAATTGAAATGCGTAGGACGTAATTATTTATAAGATAAACTCCATGGCTGACAGAATACAAATAAATATGTTCCGCGGGGGGGGGGGGGGGGGGGGTGTTTCATTTGAAAATATTGTTTATAATTGTTGTGTGTGTGAGGGGGTTATATTGCAGGGTCTAAGAAGTCTTTGTGCACACTCTATAATAGTGGATTGCAGGGACTTAGATAAAGAAACAAGAAAAAATAAACACAAAAAACAACAACATAGAATTTGAGGGCAAGAAAATTGTGTTGGGCTGAGGGACGTTTTACTGATGGGTTTAAGAGTTCCGGACAAAATAAACATAGATCTTATCTTATACAGACGTTACTTCAAAAAAGAAGATGATTACGTGCTACGCGTCAGGCATCTTGTCATGCATGTTAACCACCAATGACCTAAATTCTGCTAAGTCACAGTTTTCCTGGCTAGCTCAGTCAACCCATTCCATGCTCTAATAGCACTAGGGAAGAAGGAGTATTTGTACAAATTTGTCCTAGCATATGGAACGAGGAATGTGCCTTTATCTTTGTGTCTTTCTGAGTATTTTATTAGATTTTTTTTTTACATACATATACCAACGAGCAGTGCTTTTTTTTCTGTGCCGCTACGCACCGGGCACCTTCAATGTAGAGAAACAAATAAGGGCTTTTCTTGCAGTTTACGTTTATTATTAATGTATTAGTAGTTGGGGGTTTTGGGTTTAAACCCCTCTCCTACAGATGACTTTTTAAAAAGTTTAAAACCCCTCCAGATGGTTTTGAGTTTGAAATCCCCCTACAGAGCGTTTTGAGGTGGAAAACTTCTATCTTCAATATTATTCTAAAGCAAACTACAGTTACCAAATTCTATGACCCTAGCTAAATGGGGTTTTGATATTTAAAAAAAATCAACTCCAGAGATTTTTAGTTTAAAACCCCCAACCTATAATTTTGAGAATAAAACTTCCTTTTTTGATATAAAATCTAAAGCTAACTGTCACCTAATTCCAAGAGCGTATTCAAGAAAGGTTACACATTTCTACCAGTGGCACTGTAGATACCTCAGAATATGCATTTTGTTGGATTTCAATAACAAAAATAGTGCTTTGCGGCGGGGCTCCGCCCCGCGCTGGGGGAGCTCCTAGCGCTCCCAAAGACCCCTTGTTGGCAATGGCGGGGAGTGTACAATTTTCCCACTAACTCCAGGAAGAACCTATTCTAGGGCACAATAAACGTCTGAATGAAGGGTCAGAATTGTTGTACACACACAAACATACAGATAAATTTTTTTTTTCGCGGGGGGGTGGGGGGGGGGGGACGACGGTAAAATCCCCCCCCCCCCCCCAACCAAAAAAAATCCAAACTACACCCATGATTAGCTGATTAGGCCTAACACAAATAATGAAAATAAAGTTGAACTTTTGGCCAAAATATAATACATTAAAATAGAATATATGACTGTAAAGCCTATCTGTGTATAAAACACAACACAAACATAACACTATTTGACCCTGCATAGTACACATTCCGTATAATGAATGGAACGCCAAGTGACTGTATACAATACACAGAACCATAGACTAGATCTACACAAAACAGATCAGACCGTAAGTCTAGTATGGTTCTGTTTGCACAGCATTGAGCACATGTTCTAAATATAGTTAAGTCAATTTCTGAACATGTTTGTAAATCAAAAGTCTAGCCTACACTAGAGTTCAGGAGGATGTAATGTGCAAGCCAGGTCAGGTTACATTCAGAGAGAAAACTCAAAACATCCACTCATTTTAAGAAGCTGGATTTATGGAGCTGTGGGGAATTATCTCCACTTCAAAAAGTGTGTACGTCTGAGTGCGTGTGAGATAGATGCGCTCTCCTCTGTAGACATTGTTTTATTCATGTTTATTTTGATCGCGTGGAATATTTCAGAAAGAAGACAACAGTCTAGTTGAACGATCGTATGTTAGCCTTGTCTTCAATGTTCTGGCCGACTAGATCGACTTGTAAGGAAAAACTGTCGTGGAAAATGTGGTAAAAAAAGGGATTATATTTTCTATTGGGAGGGGGGGGGTGAGGTCCACTATTGGGAGGGGGGTGTGAGGTCCACTATTGCGAGGGGTGAGGTCCACTTCAAAACATTGAAAATGTTGTCTACCGACTTTGGCTTCTTCAGTTGCATGTTAAGTGATAGTGAGACACACGAGAAATGGAAGTAAACAAAGTGATAGTGAGACACACGAGAAATGGAAGTAAACAAAGTGATAGTGAGACACACGAGAAATGAAAGTAAACAAAGTGATAGTGAGCCACACGAGAAATGGAAGTAAACAAAGTGATAGTGAGACACACAAGAAATGGAAGTAAACAAAGTGATAGTGAGACACACAAGAGAAATGGGAGTAAACAAAGTGATAGTAAGACATACAAGAGAAATGGAAGTAAACAAAGTGATAGTGAGACATACAAGAAAATAAAGTAAACAAAGTGATAGTGAGACATACAAGAAAATAAAGTAAACAAAGTGATAGTGAGACACACAAGAGAAATGGAAGCAAACAAAGTGATAGTGAGACATACAAGAAAATAAAGTAAACAAAGTGATAGTGAGACATACAAGAGAAATGAAAGTAAACAAAGTGATAGTGAGACATACAGGAGAAATAGAAGTAAACAAAGTGATAGTGAGACACACAAGAGAAATGGAAGCAAAGTGATAGTGAGACACACAAGAGAAATGGAAGCAAACAAAGTGATAGTGAGACACACAAGAGAAATGGAAGTAAACAAAGTGATATTGAGACACACAAGAGAAATGGAAGCAAACAAAGTGATAATGAGACACACAAGAGAAATGGAAGCAAACAAAGTGATAGTGAGACACACAAGAGAAATGGAAGCAAACAAAGTGATAGTGAGACACACAAGAGAAATGGAAGCAAACAAAGTGATAGTGAGACACACAAGAGAAATGGAAGCAAAGTGATAGTGAGACACACAAGAGAAATGGAAGTAAACAAAGTGATAGTGAGACACACAAGAGAAATGGAAGTAAACCAAGTGATAGTGAGACATACAGGAGAAATGGAAGTAAACAAAGTGATAGTGAGACATACAAGAGAAATGGAAGTAAACCAAGTGATAGTGAGACATACAGGAGAAATGGAAGTAAACAAAGTGATAGTGAGACATACAAGAGAAATGGAAGCAAACAAAGTGATAGTGAGACATACAGCAGAAATGGAAGAAAAACAACTCAATTCAAAGTGTCCACATTTTATTTGATCACAACATAGTGAAGACAGCAACGCAACAACTTCAAGTCTACAGTTTCATAGTGTAGTGACTTGTGAGTGGTCTACTCTCATTAGCTGCAGTCAAAGTACACAACACATCATTCAGTGAAACATTTGTAAGCATATTTTGATTTGGTCAAGATAGCAACTGAATCACAATTCTAAGAGTGATTCCTATTTCTTTGTTTACACTGGCTGCTTCTACAAACATGGCTACCTACACAGATATGGCTACCTACACAGGCATGGTCATTCAAGATATCTACAAATCACAACCATCAGAAAAACAACAAATACCAGCAATGGTAAAGCTTTGATTACATGCCTCTTTACACAGGCCAGAATATCAAGACATCAAGTCATCTATACAATCTATTTCCAGTGCTCAGCTGTCAAAACATCAAGTCATCTATACAATCCAGTGCTCCAAACTTCATTCTATGTCATACAACTTGTGACATCCATACAAATAATTTTCTACAATGGGATGAAATCCAATAACAACATACATTCTGACATCTAAACAAGTTTCTGCTTAAATTCTGACATCTAAACAAGTTTCTGCTTAAATTCTGACATCTAAACAAGTTTCCCCTTACATTCTGACATCTAAACAAGTTTCCCCTTACATTCTGACATTTAAACAAGTTTCCCCTTACATTTTTACATCTAAACAAGTTTCCCCTTATATTCTGACATCTAAACAAGTTTCCCCTTACATTCTGACATCTAAACAAGTTTCCCCTTACATTCTGACATCTAAACAAGTTTCCCCTTACATTCTGACATCTAAACAAGTTTTCCATTACATTCTGAAATCTAAACAAGTTTTCCATTACATTCTGACATCTAAACAAGTTTTTCATTACATTCTGACATCTAAACAAGTTTCCCCTTACATTCTGACATCTAAACAAGTTTTCCATTACATTCTGAAATCTAAACAAGTTTTCCATTACATTCTGACATCTAAACAAGTTTTCCCTTACATTCTGACATCTAAACAAGTTTCCCCTTACATTTTTACATCTAAACAAGTTTCCCCTTATATTCTGACATCTAAACAAGTTTCCCCTTACATTCTGACATCTAAACAAGTTTCCCCTTACATTCTGACATCTAAACAAGTTTCCCCTTACATTCTAACATCTAAACAAGTTTCCCCTTACATTTTTACATCTAAACAAGTTTCCCCTTATATTCTGACATCTAAACAAATTTCCCCTTACATTCTGACATCTAAACAAGTTTCCCCTTACATTCTGACATCTAAACAAGTTTCCCCTTACATTCTGACATCTAAACAAGTTTCCCCTTACATTCTGACATCTAAACAAGTTTCCCCTTACATTTTTACATCTAAACAAGTTTCCACTTACATTCTGACATCTAAACAAGTTTTCCATCACATTCTGACATCTAAACAAGTTTCCCCTTACATTCTGACATCTAAACAAGTTTTCCATTACATTCTGAAATCTAAACAAGTTTTCCCTTACATTCTGACATCTAAACAAGTTTTCCATTACATTCTGACATCTAAACAAGTTTTAGCAAACAAGTCTCCCCTTACATTCTGACATCTAAACAAAATTCGCCTAATGAAAGGCATTTCTAGATGGCTACCACTTTGATGTGGTTGGGAAGTAGTGGCCACACATATTCAATTCTAGGTTTAAATCTTGTCTGTTAGCTTTGATCATATTTTCATTCTGATAAAGTTTGGGTTTTCAAAAAAATTCCAATTCATGGCATCTACTGGAGGGAGATTTCCTTGGCATCCAGTTTTAATTTTTGTTCAGCTTTCCAAAGGTATTATGGGACTACATTGAACATGTCCCTCACTACAGCTTTCATTAGTTCCCTAGGTCCTGTTACCGTTAGCTAACAATCAGTTGCCATTGTAATAAAACGATCAACTCTTCACATAGATACATAGGTGTAGTTAAAGTATGGTCTCAGCAACACATTCTAACTATATACAAAACAGAGTGAAAATTAGCTTAAAGCAACAATATCAACAAGTGCTGGTTTCATATATTGCACATACAATATCAAAATGTCTATACAATATCATGTTTTATACAACAGAAAGAACACAGCATTGGATTGGAGACTACTACATCTGTTTGGGTAGATTGGGGGGGGGGGAATGTTTACTACTTTTTTTTTCTGGTATTCCAGTCCAACTCATACATTAGCACAAAACCTGCAAGTGTTGAAGTAGTCACAGTTCCGTTTTACATGTTTGTGATGTTCCTTCAGAGTTGAAGATAATCTACAGCCTAGTCCAAACCACCCACAGGAGGAAGGTCCAACTGATACACTTGTTTCAACTAGTAGCATATAACATTGAAGAGGGAAGCTTTGAGCAATATTCTGAAAGCAAGTTCTTTCAACCACCAACCCCACCCTACCCAACCATAAAAAAAAATAAAAAAATATATTTGTAGTATAACAAGTAAAACAGAGTTAATACAAATGCATATATATCCATTGTGTACATCTAATAGCAAGCATGGAATTCCATTGAGGACTAAAGGATTAGCACCAACATTGATATACAACCAGTTTGGAACTTGTTATCCAATGAAGTTTGTGAGTCATATGCACATACTTTCATCAACAGTCATTTTGTTTTTGTTTAGGTACAACAAATGTTTCCTATACACACACACATACATAGTAACTTAATACTCATAAAACCATAAAACTGTTTAAAAAAAAGTCAAGGACAGTAAGTTGTCAGACAATGGGCTAACATATACATTAAGTGGATGGACTAATATATACAGACAGAGAATGCACTGACATATACATTAAGTGGATGGACTAATATATACAGACAGAGAATGCACTGACATATACAGCCAGTGGATGCAGATAAATTTAAATACACAACCTTTTTTACAACAAAACATAATAATAAAAGGGTTTCTGGTGTAGAATAGACATTCAAATAGATATCATTGTTTATGAATATAAATTTTGAACTTAACAAGGCATCAATGAGGCTGACATCATTCCACACAGTTTTTGCCTCCATGAATAATTCAGTACCAGAACATTGTAGGGACAGTTAACAAAACAATAGTGATCTTGAAGGATACATCTATCTATAGCAAAGACCGTATGCTTATCAATTAGCATTACATACTGGTTACTGCTGTTGATTTGTTCCCAGTTTATAGAATGGTACTGTTTATTTTGGTCAGAAGCTCCCCTCCTAATTTTTTTCACTTCCAATAAAACAGCAGGCATTTCAACAACCCCCAAAATACATTTTATCTTTTTCCCTATCCATTTATACACCCCCCTATTTTTCTTTGTCCTTATTTTCCCCATTATTTAAATAGCTGACAGATAAAATAACCCCACAGCCACAAACTGTATTCAAATATCTTCCCCACCCCCCTCCCAAAACACATTTAAACCCTTTAATAGGCCTTCACATTCACTAATTCTAGATTTAGTATTGTATTTAGTATACTGGGTAGATCTAGATCTAATTCTACAGAATTTAGATTGTATATTCTAGTACTTTTCTCCACACATACACAGGCATGACTTTATCTAGTTATTCAGTGTTCTTGAAAAAAAAATGAAAATATCAATTTGATTTTATTAGTCAACTTTTTAAAGTGTCCACAATTGTGAGTTACACACCTAAGAATAATTTATTTCATTTTGTTTTTATAACTTTGAGCACACAAAAACATGCATTCATGTAGATATTTTCTATTTTAGGGAAAGGAAATATGCTTTGAAAAAATACAAGTCTTTTTTTTGTGCTATGTAACATTTGTATTCAAATTTTATAAATAGGCCTTTGCTGCTGCCATTATAGGGAAATATAACTAAATACAAAGATTTATAGAAAGCTTGTGATTTTTCATGAATTTCCATGCTAAGACTCAAATCTATCAAAACCATTTCTTAGCAAGCATCTTAGAGGTAAGAGGAACCTGTGTAAAAAATTTCAAGAGAGCTTTTGATAGATCAGTCTGTAAGTGGTATTTCACAAATATATATAACACATGAGCAAAGAGCATAGATCTGCCTATAAGCATAGAGCATATGAGCACATTTATTTATCAATGAGCTTATATAGAGTGTAGATCTATCTATGAAAACGAAACACTTGCAGAGAAAAGTATTGTTTATATTTACACTCTATACAAGTGCACTATATCCATTGTCTTGTAACAACAAAAATATCTACAAGTATTGTCCATTGTCTTGGTTTCCATGGGTTGTGGAACTGATGTGGTTGGACTGTAAGGCAGTTAGTGAGCTGAACTTGAAGGATGGTCTCCAAAGAGTTCAATAAGGCCTGCTTGTAAGCTGAAAACAAAAAAGCATGAAATACAAGTCAAAGTCTACACGTGACAAAGTGATGCTAGAAAAAAGGAAAGTGAAGTGTAATTTTAAAGTATGGAACTGTGTCATTGATCCAATCAATCCATGTACATATCAATTTCATTTAGTTTCTACTCTACTAACAATACTTGACAGTTTTTACACTGAGATGTTGTTATCACTTATTTCAACTCATTTCTGGCTCTCTAATGTTGTTTTGAAATTTATATTTTTATATTACATCAGCTCCTTGTAGGTCATGTTAGTATCAAAAGATAAATGAAATTTAAGAAAACAAATTTTTTTTATATTTAATTAGTTAAAGTCTCTTTAGGGTAAGGATTTATGTCAATGTGCCTTGAAAGTACATTGAACTAAATTTCAAATGTGACATTCTACTATTAGCTAAAGTGACAAAGATCAGAGTGTCTATATTTACCTAACATCAAAGCTAGTTCTATCAATCAGCAGTGCTTCCCCATCCAAGTTCATATACAACTTATCCACAAGACGTTCCTCCCCAGTCTCCAGTCTTAATGTTGGCAGAGATGTCAATGATACTTTGTAACGTAATACTCTTTCATTGGTTAGGAAGTTGAAGTCATACTGTGGAATACAAGAACAGTCAGACTCAACATCTAAATAAACAGAAACAATAGCAGTCAAACTCAACAACTAAATAAACAAACAGAAACAAAAGCAGTCAGACTCAACATCTAAAACAAACAGAAACAATAGCAGTCAAACTCAACATCTAAATAAACAAACAGAAACAATAGCAGACTCAGATCATTGCCTGTATGTTCTGAGGACTGGAATGTATTGGTCGTAAATCAGTCAATAAAAAGAGAGGCTAAAAGATCAACTTACAGCTCCAGTTGTCCAGTCTGCCACCTTAGACAACTGTTTGATGTGTTCCCCTAGAGGACACACAGAAGCTATGTGTATTGTCAGAGCAGAATCTCCAAAGACTGGCACCAGTTTGTTGTTCTTATCTGCCAGATTGACCACATTTAAGTCCACACTGTACAGAGGTCCATTATACACCTGCCACTCACCATTCTCTTTTAAATAAGAAACCTCAGCCTCAACTAATTTCCTGGTTAAAATACCTTTGAGTGGAAACACTGTGAAGAGAAAACATTTCATTTGTAGTGAGAACTTGAGTTCTGTTGTCTCAGGTCTCAATAAGTAGCTGCGGTTAGTCTAGTCATTCAAACGTCTGATTTAATGATCTGATAGTTTTATTTTGAATGGTAGGTCACCAACATCAACTTATTGACAAACATTTTCCTTGTAGATACAATAGCTCTACTCTTTTGACTATGTACAAGGTATATGTTAGGGCAGAGTTCTTATTCTGTATGTCGAATTAATAAAAGTGTTCCTACTTCCCTAGTGCCATTAGAGCATTGAAGGGATTGCCTGAATCAGTCAGGAAAACAAACGACTTACAGAGTTTCTCTAATTAGCATGCACCATTAGATTAACACATGGATATGTGTAGGATGTAATTATCTTCTGATAGAAGGAACATCTGTAATTTAAAAGATAATTTATAAAACATTAGATGTCTTCCAGTGTTGTAAATGGTGTATGCTACTAAATATCTTACCTTTATATCTGACATTGCCCATCCATCGATGACGTTCACACATGGCCATCATGTTACCGATCAAACCAAAGCAAGAGATGAGTCCAGCATATCTTATCAGCTTACCACCTATATGTATACTGGCTAAATTGGTGGCTGTGGTTTTACCTGAAAGAAATGTTAGTACCATGAGTGAAGTGTGGTCTTATTGAAGTACAAGGAAATGTTAGTACCATAAGTGAAGTGTGGTCTTATTGAAGTACAAGGAAATGTTAGTGCCATCATTGAAGTGTGGTCTTATTGAAGTACAAGGAAATGTTAGTACCATCATTGAAGTGTGGTCTTATTGAAGTACAAGGAAATGTTAGTGCCATCATTGAAGTGTGGTCTTATTGAAGTACACACTAATGTTAGTACCATGAGTGAAGTGTGGTCTTATTGAAGTACAAGGAAATGTTAGTACCATGAGTGAAGTGTGGTCTTATTGAAGTACAAGGAAATGTGAGTATCATGAGTGAAGTGTGGTCTTATTGAAGTACAAGGAAATGTTAGTACCATGAGTGAAGTGTGGTCTTATTGAAGTACAAGGAAATGTGAGTATCATGAGTGAAGTGTGGTCTTATTGAAGTACAAGGAAATGTTAGTACCATGAGTGAAGTGTGGTCTTATTGAAGTACAAGGAAATGTGAGTACCATGAGTAAAGTGTGGTCTTATTGAAGGACAAGGAAATGTTAGTACCATGAGTGAAGTGTGGTCTTATTGAAGTACAAGGAAATGTTAGTGCCATGAGTGAAGTGTGGTCTTACTGAAGTACAAGGAAATGTTAGTACCATGAGTGAAGTGTGGTCTTATTGAAGTACAAGGAAATGTTAGTGCCATGAGTGAAGTGTGGTCTTATTGAAGTACTAGGGAAATGTTAGTACCATGAGTGAAGTGTGGTCTTATTGAAGTACAAGGAAATGTGAGTACCATGAGTGAAGTGTGGTCTTATTGAAGTACAAGGAAATGTTAGTGCCATCATTGAAGTGTGGTCTTATTGATATACACACTAATGTTAGTACCATGAGTGAAGTGTGGTCTTATTGAAGTACAAGGAAATGTTAGTGCCATGAGTGAAGTGTGTCTTATTGAAGGACAAGGAAATGTTAGTGCCATGAAGTGAAGTGTGGTCTTATTGAAGTACAAGGAAATGTTAGTGCCATGAGTGAAGTGTGGTCTTATTGAAGGACAAGGAAATGTGAGTACCATGAGTAAAGTGTGTTCTTATTAAAGTACAAGGAAATGTTAGTGCCATCATTGAAGTGTGGTCTTATTGAAGTACAAGGAAATGTTAGTGCCATGAGTGAAGTGTGGTCTTATTGAAGGACAAGGAAATGTTAGTACCATGAGTGAAGTGTGATCTTATTGAAGTACAAGGAAATGTGAGTACCATGAGTGAAGTGTGTTCTTATTGAAGTACAAGGAAATGTTAGTGCCATGAGTGAAGTGTGGTCTTATTGAAGTACAAGGAAATGTTAGTACCATGAGTGAAGTGTGGTCTTATTGAAGTACAAGGAAATGTTAGTAACATGAGTGAAGTGTGGTCTTATTGAAGTACAAGGAAATGTTAGTAACATGAGTGAAGTGTGGTCTTATTGAAGGACAAGGAAATGTTAGTGCCATGAGTGAAGTGTGGTCTTATTGAAGTACAAGGAAATGTTAGTAACATGAGTGAAGTGTGGTCTTATTGAAGGACAAGGAAATGTTAGTGCCATGAGTGAAGTGTGGTCTTATTGAAGTACAAGGAAATGTTAGTGCCATGAGTGAAGTGTGGTCTTATTGAAGTACAAGGAAATGTTAATGCCATGAGTGAAGTGTGGTCTTAGTGGAGTACAAGGAAATGTGAATTTTTCATAGCCACCCTGCTTGCTCAACCCATGCATTCGGTTATGTCTTTTTTAGGTTCTGTCAAGTTAAATATGCATGTATACACTGCCAATGTGACGTATAAACCATTGGAGTAGTTCAACTGTTAAGTCTTTATTTATTGAACCTATTTTTAGTCTACCTCTATTCTATTCTTTTTTCGTCTAAGTTTATATGCATATTTGGAAAATTTAGATGTATATTTCTATTTTGTCCAAGTCTCAACTTACCCAGGACAATTTTGATGGCTGCAGTAATTGGGTCTATGATACCATGCAAGTACATGGCCAGGTAGTTGCCTGAGCCACATGGGATCACCCCCACTGGCACATTGACTGGAACTAACGCACAGTTTGGATCATCGGTGTTCACCTGATGGAGCTGTTGCTGTTTCAGAACCAGAGCAGTGACCACTTCAGAAAAAAATCCATCACCACCAACAGCTATTACCCTGGAAGTCAAAGGAAATACTATTAAACTGTAGATAAATATAATACTTAAAGAAACAAAATATTTCTAAAAATCTTTTTTAAAAATAAAGCTTATGTAAGCAACAGAATCCCTAAAATCATTGCCATATATCTCAATGCTGCAGGAATAAGCTCTCTTTTTTCTATATAAAGCAAAATTAATTAATTATTACTAATTGCTTAAAAAATAGGTTATTTTTAAAAAATGATTCATGTATTGTCAAACTTAGTCCTAGGGAGCGTGATCTAGTCATTTTCTATAACAATATTTAAGCCTAGGGTGTGAGACCTAGTCATTCTCTTGAACAAACTTAGTCCCTCGTCAATCCCTACAACAAACCTACGCCTATGAAATGTGAAATATACATTCCTATAACAAACCTACGCCTATGAAATGTGAAATATACATTCCTACAACAAACCTACGCCTATGGAATGTGAAATATACATTCCTACAACAAACCTACGCCTATGGAATGTGATATATACATTCCTACAACGAATCTACGCCTATGGAATGTGAAATATACATTCCTACAACAAACTTAGGCCTAGGGATTAAAACTTAGTCATTCCTTTCAACTATGCAGAGGTCAGTCTTCGTAGTATTTTTTTTTAACTTTCTTCCTTGTTTTTTTTTTTTTTTTTGGTCTACAAATACATCACAAGCGAAACTATTCCTACCATGTAGCCAACTAAAAGCTACAACTAACTGTACAAGTTAGAAGACAACCTTCGGAAAACATGACAATAAAAGGGTGTAGAGAAAGTGAATTACAACATAGGCTTCTAGTTTCTGTGTCAGCTTTTGAAATATGATTGGTGTCCAGTGAGATCGTAGATCAAATAGTGAAATCTATACATGCAATCTCTAAAAGCAGTCCAAATACTAACAACTATAGTGATCTACTAGATCTAGCAACAACGCAAGAAAAGCGTCACACGAGGCACCCCATTACACCTATCACCTTTGATGAAAAAAAAAAGATCCTTTTCTTTAAAACACATAATGGCCTAATGAAATTACTCAGAGTCTGATGCATTTCAACCATAGAGATAGCCTTTTGTTTGACTCTGTTCCTTTTAGTTCCCGTCAAAAGGGAGGTAAAAACTAAGTGTTCCAAGACTTGCAGGCGACATTTTGCATTTCCTGCCTACTTGAGTTCGTGCCAAAAAGAAATGCCATTAGACTCCATTACACAAGTACTAAGAAAACTCAAAGAGGAAAACACCTGCAGCTATCAGCAGAAAAAGGAAAGACAAACGTTCATCAAAGTCTTGGGCCAGGTCCCCCCCCCTCCTTCACTTGTCCCCTATTCAGGTAAATATCAGTAGGAAGGAAGTAAATCTAGTTAGAGGGAATTATGGACCACAAGTTACTCTTGGTCTTGGCCTCTATAAATCAGAAGGTACAGAACTCTGGGAAGACGCTGTGATAAGCCTCGCCTTGACTATCTGTACACGAGCATGTTCGAGTGTTTCCTGTGCAGCCATTACAGTTTCTGTCTAAAGCATTAGCTGTCTCAGGTTACCAAGGTAACACTCAACTATACCGTGCTTTTTTGTTTTTAAAGTCAGTCCAGAAAGTTCTTTCCTGAATACATTCCAAAATGTTGAGTTGATGTAGACAGTAAACAAGTTTGTATTTGAAAGTATAGAACTAGTATCAGCTCTCAGCTGTCTGTAGGTTTGGGTTGATACTTGATGGTACAAGCCTACGCTAGAATTCTGATACTCACATCTATCAGTCAGTAGGCTAGACTTGAGTAATACCATAGAGTGTCAGTTGTAAGACAGAATAGGAATGACATTTCAACACATCTTCCCTCTTCTTTCCACTGTTGCCTCTAAATTAAAAGTAATCCTATAATAATGTGAAACATAGTTCAGGTCAAATGTATTCCACTGACGTCACTGTTATTTAAAGGCCAGAGAGAGAGCTCCAAGTCAAGCTTTTAATAGACCAAAAGCGAATTGAAAGGATTAGCAGATGACAAGAAAAAGACAAAAGCCTGACACTAATGGAAACAAAATGTGGGAAGTGACTAAATACAATGACTTGGGAAAGTTGTGCTCTGGAGGGAAACAAAAAGGGGGACAGGGTGGAATACAGTTGTGGTAGGCAGTCAGATGTACTAACAAATAGTAGAACATAATGAAACAAATCTATTCAAGATGTAAACCACGTCCTAAACAAACCCAAACTGAGACTGTTCCTACAAGTGCAGCTGTCAGTTGGTTCTAAATATACAGTCTGCTGGTCTAATGCACTAGACTTCTACAGTACGAACAAAAAAACTGACACACAAGAAAGTAACATTCTATATATTATAAATAGTTTCTGTATGGAATCGAAATGAAAAAAAGAAAAAATCCAACGTTTGCAAAGTGACAGGAAACTATTTGACTGAAGGAAAATAAACATTTCTACTAAACACAAGACCCGTCCAATGAATCACGCGGACAACCTTTTTTAAGCCAACATCGAGCCAGCCTTTTTTAAATACACTAATTGCTATACAATGACAAGTTAGAAAATGTGATTCCTTGTAGGTTTGTAATTGACACTTCACAGACTGGATGGACACCTAAACAGTTCTAGTTCATTCAATCAGAGAGATCTCTTGGACTTGTCACTGTTACCATACATACATTACATCTGTCAGCCAAGAGTCACAAGTCAACAGTACAGACGTAAGGACGTTGACGGTGGAAAGAAAAAGATCTTGTGAAGTTTTTGTTTTTCCCATCAGAAATGTGAAACAATGAATTGCATCGTTTGACAATTTTGTCTGAATGGTGGCTTTGTTTTCTAGAGTCAATGACTTTAGTGAAGCTTTCCATTCTAAGTAATCGTATGTGGTAGCTGACAAGGGATGTATCGAGGGGAACTATCTAACATCAGTAACAACACAAAGAGTTGATTGGATTGAAAGATGAAGTTTGTTCCCCTACACTTCCTTAACCAAACTAAAACGAACTAAGTACATAACTGGACATCAAGAGTTCACATGTAGGGCCTATTATGTACTACTAATACTACTAGATTAGTTAGTCCTGGTTTTTACAAAGCTTATATCAACTTTGTATGTTAAAATGGTTTGATAGGGGCTGAGAATCACTAGTCTAATAGGAGTTTAAACCACTGGTTAGGTACGGGCTGTGAATCACTTGTCTAATAGGAGTTTAAACCACTGGTTTGATAGGGCTGTGAATCACTTGTCTAATAAGAGTTTAAAACACTGATTTGATAGGGGCTGTGAATGACTAGTCGAATAGGTTGGAGTTGAAACCATTGGTTTAATAGAAAATATTTGTATAGACTATTCCATCCATCAAATAGGACATGAATTCAGCAAACTAAAACAAAATGTTCTTAGCGCCAGTTCAAATGACAGGAATGTGTTGACAAGGCTGACTTCGAAGTTAACTACAGTACTATGTAGCTCCCTCATTTTTTTTTCGATTTCTTTTTTCTCCCGCGCTGACAATTTTAAACAATAGACTGCTCGAGACTGCACTAGACTGCACTAGACTGTTCTATTTTGTTATGGACAACGAAAAGCTCGTGACATGAAAAAAACAACAACAAAAGTCCCAAAACGAAAGACGCTAATGAAACAAATGACTAGACTTTGAGACAGCACAACACGTAGATCAATGAGTCAAGTTGTATCCAAACCTAGCATTGATCTCTATACTGTAGAAGATCTATAATCTCAGGGGGAAACACACGAACAACTAAAGCTCGATAGTGGTGCCCCCTCCCCTCATTACAACTTGATAATTTGCAGAAAAAAAAATCCAATATATATATATATATTATATATATATACTAGACATATGTTACCCGCGACCCGCGGATCATTATTTGCGCATTACTGTCGATATAGTCACTGAGAGTGTTTTGTAAACAATTAAACGAAATAATAATGTAATATGTAAAGCGAATGTGTCAATGTAAAAATAGTGTGAATGAAGCTATCAAATCAGAATAGCTAATAGGCTTAGATCCATTTTTCAAATAAAAACATTTGCTTGTTGGCCTACATATATTTGATTAAAATTTGAGATGAATAGACTTAATTTTGTATGTTCCTGTGTTAAAGTACAAAGTAGATCTTGAGGTAGACATAGAGTTAAAAATTGGCTTTTATAGAGTTCATTATGTGTTGCGCATGCGTGACCTTTTTTCATGAATGAATATAGGCCTATCTCAACACGGCTACGCAGCTTTAGCGAACAGCAAATTGCTTTAGAAAAACAAATTTGAATGTTAATTTGATTAAAATATGAAATGAATGGACAATAATTAGTATGTTTATGTGTCGAAAGCATAAAACTATCTTTGCAAAAATAAGTTTTACCATCTTAGAGTTTAATAAGAGTGTTAGGCCTAGGAATAGAGAGATGTGTTAATGTGTAACCATTTGGTAATGTCTAATGAAAGAATGTACGCCAGGAAATCTGTAGTCACAGATATCAGGAACTAATTTATGTAAAAAATGCTTTTGAAACACAAAATTGAAGGTTAATTTTATCATATAATGAAATTAATGGATCTTCTTTTGTATTTTCACGTGTCAAAGTAAAAAACTATCTGCGCAAAGTGTATTTCTTAAAATTAGATCTAGGTCTAAATCCTTTCGATCTTTTCTCATGTCAACATTGTTGACATGGCCTAGATCCATAAAATACTATAGCTGTAATAGAGTCGGACAACTTTATTTTTTTTTTAGGGTCTTAAGTTTGTTTTAGGGCTACAATACATACACTAAGGTCTAAGTCTAAGAAACATTCCTGAAAAGTTTTATCAAGATTGGCCAAGCGATTTTTGATGACTATAAGTCACATACATACACCTCACATTCTACTTTATAATATAAATATTA
This sequence comes from Biomphalaria pfeifferi, assembly GCA_030265305.1. Classification (NCBI taxonomy): domain Eukaryota; kingdom Metazoa; phylum Mollusca; class Gastropoda; family Planorbidae; genus Biomphalaria; species Biomphalaria pfeifferi. The sequence goes on along the minus strand of JASAOG010000002.1, from coordinate 8,505,593 downwards.
TATAATATAATATAATAAGAAGTTAGTATAGAAGATATATATAACTATAAGGATTAATTAAACAACATAATTTTTAAGTCTATTTGATATAGTTACGGGGCGCGGTGGCTGAGTGGTTAAGTGCTTGGCTTCCGAACCTGGGATCCTGAAGTCGAATCACAGTGCAGACTGCCTTTTTATTTCAGGATTTTTAGGGCGTCCCTGAATCCACCCAACTCTAATGAGTACCTGACTTAGGTTAGGTAAAGTAAAGGCGGATGGTCGTTGTGCTGGCCACATGACACCTGCTCATTGGCCAAAGAATCAGATGACCTTCACTATAATTTTATCTAATTATATGTGTGTGTGTCTGCTAGCACAAGTTACAAGATTGTGCTGTTGATAAATAGAAAGATTGAAGTTGTTTTGGATTAACAGAAAGATTGAAGTAGCTTGAGTATTGTGTTTTGGATAATAAAATTAAGTAGCAAGAGGATTGTGTTGTCGATAAACAGAAAGATAAAAGTAGCTGGAGAGTTGTGTTGTTGAAAAATAGAAAGATTGAAGTAGCCAGAGGATTGTGTTGTTGATAAATAGAAAGATCGAGGTAGTCAGAGGCTTGTGTTGTTGATAAATAGAAAGATCGAGGTAGTCAGAGGCTTGTGTTGTTGATAAATAGAAAGATTGAAGTAGCACAAGGACTGTGTTGTTGATAAATAGTAAGATTGCAGTAGCCAGATGATTGTGTTGTTGATAAATAGAAAGATTGAAGTAGCTTGAGGCTTGTGTTGTTGATAAATAGAAAGATTGCAGTAGCCAGATGATTGTGTTGTTGATAAATAGAAAGATCGAAGTAGCTTGAGGCTTGTGTTGTTGATAAACAGAAAGATTGAAGTAGCTTGAGGCTTGTGTTGTTGATAAATAGAAAGATTGAAGTAGCTTGAGGCTTGTGTTGTTGATAAACAGAAAGATTGAAGTAGCTTGAGGCTTGTGTTGTTGATAAATAGAAAGATTGAAGTAGCACAAGGACTGTGTTGAATGTCAAAACTGAGAAGATAATGTTTAATGTCACTCACGGCACCCCAGGGGGAGGTAACACTCAGAACGCTTGACTTGAATGATGGGGCTGGGGCTTGGATGGAGAGTTCCACTGGCTAGAGTGTGATTTAAGTAGACAGGGGCGCGTCAAGTTTTGAGCCACAAGTTCAATTGGAAAACGTGAGCCGAGCTAATCTCGTTAAAGACGTTTTAAGTGAACACACAAGGCACGGAACTCTTCGCTTTACAGCGTCCTAGTTCTGCTCGTTTAGCTCCCTTTTCATTTCTTCCCTAGAGATCTAGTCTGAATCTAAAAGAAACGAAACTGGGAGTTTTTATCTTTTCCCAGTGAATGACTAGATTGGTTTAAAACCCCAAACCTAGTTTGTTGTGATGAGCCACACGTAAACGCAGCCATTGCGATTGAATATGCGTAAAATCGAGTCACTTGCTGGAGAAAAAGTATGAATGAAGATGCAGCCCGCCATTAAAAAAGAGAAGAAAAAAAAAGCGAGAGAGCAACCTGCTATCATTAACCCAGACACATAGCTCCAGCCCAAGTCTCTCTAGACGAGTATGCCAGATGTTTTCACTGTACGGCTGCTTACAGAGCTATTATATAGACATTCCCCGGGGCGAAACGTGTCTCTTTTTACGGTTAGAACAAAGAGAAAAGTTCCAAGCAAACAATAAAACATACTCTTCGAGATTTGAAGAACAAATAGATGCAAGTCTTCCAATCCAACTAGTCTCTAGCTCGGTAGACCCCAGAGGAAGAGTTGTGTGTTTGTTGGGACCAGACGTAAGTTATTTTTTAAATGGAGTCATTTGGAATAGGTGAAATCTCAAGCAAAAGGAATAGCAACCTATACAATGAAAAAGTAAAGTTCCCCTTTCAGACCTTGCGATTTATAGGGCAGATGATATAAAGGTCATGTTTTTTTATGGCCAACAGTTAACGAGGGTGTCTTGTAGCTAGCAAAACGACCAACCACTTAATATTCCCATCCTTCACTGTGATTCGAACCCAGAACCCCTCGGTTCGGAAGCCAAGCGCTTTATCACAATATATACCATCTCTTTAATCACTCTACCTTTTTTTTATTTTTGACATTTGTCACTTTCTATATTACACACACACACACATATCTCTTCAAATAAAATGGGCACACAGTGTGTGGGGTGGTGACGTTTGTGTACCTAGTGAAACATGCGAGCCGTGGAGTAAAATAGAAAAACAATCACTAATTACCCTTGTACTGTGGACAAATCAACATCCTGGAAAGCTGTTCTAGCGTCATTCGGTCTTGTTGTTTCTGTAATAATACCATAATAAGTTCTAGAGTGAAAATATTTGCAAGGGTTTGAGGGGAAATTAAAATCACCATTGCTAAGTGAATCAGAAGTTATATCTATTACCACTGCCTAGTGAGTCCGAAAAATTATGTCTATCTCCACTGCCAAGTGGGTCACAAGTTATGTCTATCACCATTGCTAAGTGAATCAGAACTTATGTCTATCCCCACTGCTAAAAGAGTAAAAAAGTTACGTCTATCCCAACTGCCAAGTGTCAGAAAATTATGTCTATTACCACTGCCTAGTGAGTCTGAAGTTATGTCTATCACAACTGCCAAGTAAGTCAGAAGTCGTGTCTACCACCACTGCCAAGTGAGTCAGAAGTTATGTCTATCACCACTGCCAAGTGAGTCAGAAGTTATGTCTATTACCATTGCCTAGTGAGTCAGAAGTTATGTCTATCACCATTGCAAAGTGAGTCAGAAGTTATGTCTATTACCACTGCCAAGTGAGTCAGAAGTTATGTCTATTACCACTGCCAAGTGAGTCAGAAGTTATGTCTATCACCATTGCAAAGTGAGTCAGAAGTTATGTCTATTTTGAGCTAGATATAAATGAATTAAGTTCGTTAGAGCTCCAACTCCGGTTATCTATTTTAGACCGCTGCGCTTTTCCATAAAGCTCCACGTTGCTCCAAGATGTACAAGTTGTGCTGACTAATGTGGGTAGAAAAGAGGAAGTCATAATCTGGACAAAATAGTGGTCTCTCTAATCTTGCACTGATTGCAAGTAACATGGTTCTGCCTGGCCAGTATTTTATGACATTCTCTGTGTAGGCAGTGCCAGATAAACGTTCCTAAAACTACTAGTTTGGCTATTCGAAATATAGGGACGTCAACAGCGATCCCATTGGTTAGAAATGTACAAGCTTTATCGTCTGCTGGCTCACTAGCCTCGACATTTTTTTATGACTTGATACACTGGCTCCATCCTAGCTCAAGTGCCAGCAATTAAAATCTCACAAATGTTGTATTCTACCAGCAATGGCCATAAAGTAGGAATTGAGCCTAACTAGTTTTTGTACACTCGTAATAGATAGTATATGTAAGTATCATACACACGCTAGCAAATCACTCGCCCACAGAATATAGAGTCTATAGACTATACTAGATCATATTAATATATCATATAAGCAAGATGAAAACAACATGAGCATCTTAGATTTATGCAAAAAGCATGCTACCAAGTAAAGGATTACACTTATATGATATACAACTATCGAATGGTGATTAAAGATGACAGTATAGAGAGATCCCCCCCCCCCCCCACCAAGAACCCCCCCCCCCCCCCCCGCTAGGTTGTAGAAGATTTAAACCATGTCCAAAGTAATTCGCACGTTGAATGCTATGAAAGCTTACTTACCATACACTTTAAAGGTAATGCCACACGCCTTAAAGAGAGGTGCCACTTTCTTGTGAAATATTCTGCTGCCAGTTTTCGTGCCACTGTGTGGGTTGACAATGACAAGGAAGTGTCTGGGCCTGTCTCCATCTGGGAAGTGAAACAGACAGTGAGATAATGATCAATAGAGTCTGAGCGTAACATTGGCCGCTGACCTGAACAGAATGGAGGCATTACATGAACTTTGCAACTAAGACAGTCACATCGCTACATCAATTTCTCGAACGCAGTGCCCAACCAGTTCGAGACTAAGGCAGCTTTTGTTTTTTAAGGAAATTTGATTCTAACACGAAGACATTCACCAGCACAAAGTCACAGATAGAAGACTTAATGTTGGAAAGAACATTCCATTGTATAGTATTTTTAATGTCAACTTGACAACAAGAGATCCGCCTGGAACACTAGATAATTCAAATCATTTTCTAATGTGTTTTGTTGCTACTAACTAGAGCTAACTAGCGCATAAAGAGACAGATTAAAAAAAAAACAACTTCCAATTGTTATTTAATGTCATATCAGTTGTACGCTTGACTACCGTGTGAATAAGTCAGCACATTTCAAGTTCACTTCTCTCTTGGTGCCCTGGTCATGCAACAGGCTCAGACACAAGATCAAACAGTTGTCCACACTATATATTCAGGACGTCTGGCTTGCATTTCGTCATCGCTTACACCTGATAACCAGAATAGAGTCACAAGAGCCATCGACTTCATTTGGAATTTATTTCCGGTCTGTCTCTCTGTCGAGAATGCGATGAAAATGTTTCTGTCAGATAGTTTTATTCATTTGTTTTTCGTAAGTACCAAATTAGGCTGAATATGTACGTTAAAAATAGATCCTATTAAAGTGCCTACACTATGTTTTCAAATGATATTTTGGGCTGAGTATATCAGACTCCAGACACTCCAAACAAATATAATATTAATAATAATAATAACAATAATAATAATATAGGATTTTTTTTTGGGGGGGGGGGGGTGACTATGCCACAGATCAAGGGGAGATAGTCTGTGATGGGAAGCGGAGGTACACTTCTGAATGAATATCAACCCTATTCGGCTTTGAATGTAGTAGAGACCTGGCCACAGCCTTGTCATGTCTTTAGTTCAACGTCTACTTTGTGCACTCATCTCAGTTCCTAATCTCTGCGCAGTCTTCAAGGCAGGACTCTCAACTACAGTTTTAAAGATGCAGATGAAATACAAACTTTGTATTCCCACCCGCTAACTCTCTTCTCTCTCTCTCTCTCTCTCTCTCTCTCTATATATATATATATATATATATATATGTATATATATATATATATATATATATATATATTCATTTTAACTTTGATCTTTCGTTTATCAGCCTGATAAAACAGATAGGAAAAACTGATAGTGGCAGGTGCTTGTCAAGAATGTTTAGACAAACACACACAGGCCAAACGCCTAGTTACATTTCTGAATATCGACCTTGATAGAAAACTATACCCGTGGAGGTATTGGAGAACATGTGGTAATACATTGGAATGGCAATGCTACATTTCCAAATCCAATGTCAAACTACAACAGCCACACGACTTGTGAACATTTCAGCAATAACGAGGGAATCCTTCACTTTTGATACTAGACCTACAGAAGCCACTACATGACCACATAACAACTGTCAACCGAAATTCGCTTGTTAATTGGCTCAGGAATGCTAATGACATTGCGATAGTTTGCCTGTAAGTTATATGGGTAACATGTTAGACAACTGCATCCAAATCTCAATTGTAAAAGCTTTTAGTTTCCATCAGACTTTCTAGCAGGCATTAGAATGAGGAAAGTAAAATGTGATAAATATATCTACATTTATAGTCCTCTAAGATAGTCAAATTTTAGAGTGCATAAATGTTCTACCATGTTCAAAACTTGTATAAATGTTCTAAGGTAGTCAAAATATATAGCCATTGAATGTTCAATGATAGTCAAAATGTATAGTATACGAGTTGTCGAGTTCATTGTACAGAGACTATATTTTCCTTGTCTACCAAATACTTGGACCATTTAGACAAGAATTCCTCCAGAAATCTCTTGCCGAGCGTAAATCAAGTCGAGATGCAAATATTTACAAGTACGTCTAAAGTTAGACTATTTATCTGAAAGTGGCCATGTGGAACATTTCTAGAAGGCTTGCCTCTAGTTTAGCCACCAACGTTATAATGGAGGCCTTGGTGTGCTAGGTTAAAGGTTAACACGCAAATAATCGGGCCACTAATCAAGTATCATTGAATGATGAAAGTTCAATAAGTGATTGCGTCAGATAAAGTTGTTTTTTTTTTGACATTTCATAAAGAACATTTTCTAGCGTGAAGAAAAATAAATGCCTCCCCATCCCCCAATTCTTTAAGAGTTATTTGATTTTTTATAAATCTTACCCACATTGATGCTTTAAAAAAAAGTCTCGTAGGGAGCCCAAGGGTTTCAATGTGAATTATTGACATTTCTACCAATGATAGAGTTTTAAAAAATTGATTTAATTCTAAAAGTCGTTTTCAACATAATCGAGACACGCATCTTAAATTTAGTTTCAATCATTAAAGAAACAAAGAGAAAAAAAAATTAGGATGAAGGTAAACAATTAAAAAAAAAAGCGCGATGACGTCCTACGACTGCTCAGAATCACTCAGTTAATTGAGACTTAGTGCTGGCAGAGACTGGGGCAGCTGAGATAAGACCAAATAGACAAACTCCTGGGACATAGGTGAAATAGAAACCGCTGAGGAATGAACACTAATGACCAACGGCTAATTCAAAGATAAAGAAAAGTTTAGATAAATCACATGGCGTGACGAAAGTGTTCTCTCGTGCGCATGCGCGTATTGTATCCCAGTGCACGTGCTGCATGTCCCTCAGAGTCTCCTAGGGATATTTAAGGTCAACCTCTAAATCTGCTCTGTGACTGACTCATAAATGTTGCAGAACGAGAGAGATGATTCCCAGTACAAAGAGTCTCCAGGGATGCTATCTTACGTCCGTCAATTCAGCTGTTTTGTGACCATCATAATCACTAATGTAATTCATTTAAACATATACATCTATTAATTAATCTCATTAGGGTTCACTCAGTAGGAAACGTGTTTCTCATTGAAGGCGGTGAACGCTAGTCCAAGTGCATTTTTTTTTTCAGATGTCACCAATGAATCGAGAGATTAACTGGCGCATAGAAGACAATCTCTAAAATTTACAATTGATAAAAAAAAGTCTTTTGGCCAATGACGTAATGAAATATAGTATAAACCAAATGTCGTAATGAAATTTAGTTGCCATGGACCAAATGTCGTAATGTAAGTAAGTACCAAATGTATTGAAGTGTAGGTACTCTGGACCAACTATTGTAATGAAAAGTAGAGACTATGGACCAAATGTCGTAATGAAACATAGGCACTATGGACCAAATGTCGTAATGAAATGTAGGCACTATGGACCAAATGTCGTAATGAAACATAGGCACTATGGACCAAATGTCGTAATGAAATGTAGGCACTATGGACCAAATGTCGTAATGAAACATAGGCACTATGGACCAAATGTCGTAATGAAATGTAGGCACTATGGACCAAATGTCGTAATGGAATGTAGGCACTATAGACAAAATGTTGTTGTAATGAAATGTAGGTACTATGAACCAAAAGTAATGAATTGTAGGTACTGCAAACCAGATGAAGTTATTTCACAAAAAACGTATATCTCTCTAGCCAGTCACAGCTGTTATAGTGTTTCTCGGCAATCGGGAGCTTATCCCCCGTAAATAAACAAAGCTAATTCTATTTGTTAGTTTCACATTTCACACAAGTTGCTGTTGATTTCTCCTCCCTCCGCACAACATTCCACAATTTGAAAGAACAAGGCGCGTGGGTGTTTTGAAAGGACTAGAAGAATTGGGAGACAGCATTCGAGTCTGTTCCATGGCTAGAGGGAAGAAACTCGCGCACGCAGTCAAACTTCAACCAATGAGCAACTCGTTATTTCAACCAAAAAGTAAATAAAAAGTATCATGGCATTTCTCTCATGAGTGAAAGTTTGAAACGAAAATGTTCTAGAAAGTTGTGTTGTTGTTTTTTTAAATACAAGAAAAATGAGACAGAAGAGAACATATCCACCGAGATGATTTGCATTTCTTACACTGACTTGTGATAATAGAAACTGGCTTAGAAGCCAATTGAAATTAAATACAAAAAATAATTTAAAAAAATATAAAGCGTATATTGAGTGAAGAGAGAAGACTGCTACAATATTTGTTAACACTGCAAGGTTTATCTCCCATTTTTGCTAAAGAAAAAAAATTACCACGAATTAATTGCATAATTTGTTTCTATTGATTCAAGTGTTATTTCACGATGAATGTCCTAATTAACTTCAACCTGATCCGAGTATGGGAATTGAAAGTAAAAATGTGTAAAACAATCACCACTTAGACCTAGACCTAGACCCAGACCCAGACCCAGACCTAGACCCAGACCTAGACCTAGACAGACTTGAAGAGAGAGAGAGAGACCGTCAAATCCCAAATAAGACTGTACACACACCAGTCAATCAATCAAGTCAGTTACAAATAAGATTCTGTACACACAGCAGTCAATTAATTAAGTCAGTTACAAATAAGACTATACACACAGCAGTCAATCAATAAAGTCAGTTACAAAAAAGACTGTACACACAGCAGTCAATCAATCAAGTCTGCTACAAATAAGACTGTACACACAGCAGTCAATTAATTAAGTCAGTTATTAATAAGACTGTACACACAACAGTCAATCAATTAAGTCAGTTACAAATAAGACTGTACACACAACAGTCATCAATTAAGTCAGTTACAAATAAGACTGTACACACAGCAGTCAATTAACATTTGATTTAAAAAAAAAACTCAAAGACTTTGAGGAGAGTTCTTATAAATATATATATATATATATATATATATATATATATATATATATATATATATATATATATATATATATATGTGTGTGTGTGGGGGGGGGGGTATTTAATAGCTCAATGATGCGTGAAGTCATTTGGTAAGCCGGCGACAGGTCCAATCTAGTCTAACGGAAAAGATTTCGCCAATGAGGAGTGGGGAAGTCCCAGCAGACGTGACGGGCAGTCAGGTGTAGAGAGGAGCAGTCAGCTGAAGAGATAACTCCATCCAATCCAAACGGATGTCAACATTAATTGGACTAGTAAATCAGATCAGTTAATGACAAGACTTTTAATCGCCTTTGAATGTTTATGACTATATATTTTTAATTAGCATCAACAATCAGTGGAACTGCCTATTAGGTCGCTGAAAGAAATGATTTCAGATAGTTAGTCGAGGGAGAATGGTTGAATGACCACAGATCAGACAGCCGATTGGTCAATCCAAAGCTAGGGTTTAATGAGGACAGCACTTTAGTCACATGACTATTATATAATTATATAGATATTTAAAAAAAAACAAAAAAACTATTTAGTAACACGAATGTTTGTTTTTTTATTCCAAGTCATCTTCAAATGTATTTGTATTGTAAGTCCAAGCAGAGATTCCACTAGGTCTAGTATAGAGTCGAATAGTTGAAGACATTTAACGGTTTCTCATTACCCTTTACCTAGTTCATAGAAGGGACGGGCCACAACGAACCAATAACTTCCTATTTGTCAAGTCCTCTTGAAACTAGTACATGGACGCTTTAGGAACGCCCATCTTTGGGTACTAGCACCACAAATCTAGTTCATTTAGATAACACTTCTGCTGTATCTGTCTCCAATTGATACAGTTTTGGACTGATTTCAAAACTGGCTTCTTTCACTTTTTTTTTGTTGATAGAACTTCATTGTTATTTTGCGTTCGGTATCGACACTTAACTGGATCATTTCTCATATTATAATTGAAATAAATAAATGTTATGTATAGATCTTGTAACAGAAGTCCTAGTAAAGATCATTTCCTAGACCTATCAGACAGGTGATGGTCATAGTCAAACTAATCAAGCTTTCTTTAACGTTCTACTCAGGTCATCAAATGTCTAATACCCGTTTTTTTTTTGTTTGTTAAATTGGCTGCCGTCTCGTAAAATAATCGATACATTGTACGCCTGAAGATCAACTCACAAAGAAAACTTTTTGTTCAACTTGTTACGTAGCTATTTTTTTTATTTTTGTCTTTGGTCAATTTCACATTTCTGCTTTCTTAATTCAGTTTAATAGTTGACTAAGATGTTGAATATAGGGATATCAATGATTTGACTGTTTAAATAAACACTGAGAATGACTTAAACTATTTGGATGATAAATTCGGGTGAATTCTTGAAAGATAATCTGCTGTGTTAGAATAACTTCACATTACACCTTATCATTACACCTGGCACCTGCAGGATGGCATTTGTAACCTACAGAAATCTGGCAAGCTATTGAAATTGGACAAGTGTTTGGTAGAACCGAATGGGTGGGGGCTCATCTCTTTGTCTATTTGTCCAAAGCCGTGACATTTCAAACAACAGCCCTCCCTTAGTGTCATCCACACAAGATACAAAAGGTAGAGTTGCCCTGGACAAGTGCTGCAGGCGAGCAATGAAGACAAGATGAGAATACAAAACAAACGCTCTCCGTCCCCGGGAGTTTGTTGCATGAATGACGCAAACATTCAACGTCCAAATGTGAAAGGTGATTCGACAAAACGTCTTTCTAAAAAAACACGTAGCCAATTAGAGGAGCTAAACAATGGATTCAAAATACGTAGCCAATTAGAGGAGCTAAGCAATGGACTCAAAATATGTAGCCAATTAGAGGAGCTAAACAATGGACTAAAAATACGTAGCCAATTAGAGGAGCTAAGCAATGTACTTAAAATACGTAGCCAATTATAGGAGCTAAGCAATGGACAATATACGTAGCCAATTAGAGGAGCTAAGCAATGGACACACAAAATACGTAGCCAATTAGAGGAGCTAAGCAATATACTCATAATACGTTGCCAATTAGAGGACTAAGCAATGGAAATGTACGTAGCCAATTAGAGGAGCTAAGCAATGGACACACAAAATACGTAGCCAATTAGAGGAGCTAAGCAATATACTCATAATACGTTGCCAATTAGAGGACTAAGCAATGGAAATGTACGTAGCCAATTAGAGGGGTAAAAAATGGACGTAAATACGTAGCCAATTAGAAGAGCTAAGCAATGGACTCAAAATACGTAGCCAATTATACGAACCAAGTCATGGAGTTAAAATAGGTAGATTTTCAAAATGTCTCTAGGCTAGGAGTAACATCAATACTCAATATCAATATACTCATAATACGTTGCCAATTAGAGGACTAAGCAATGGAAATGTACGTAGCCAATTAGAGGGGTAAAAAATGGACGTAAATACGTAGCCAATTAGAAGAGCTAAGCAATGGACTCAAAATACGTAGCCAATTATACGAACCAAGTCATGGAGTTAAAATAGGTAGATTTTCAAAATGTCTCTAGGCTAGGAGTAACATCAAAAGCGTAATCTTTCTTACCACTGTATTCAACTAGTACACCGACCTCTTACTAGAGCAGACTAGCTCAAGATGATACAAAGAAACAAGGAATGATGAAAGGCGTTGATTACATTTGGAGTTTAGTTATTTTCTGTCGCCTCTCTAGGACATTGTACTAAGTGAAATCACGGAGGCTAATAAGATGTTAATTAAGTTTCACCAAGTACAAGGTCTTGGTGCCATTGCCTGGACTACTTATGACAACCTGAACTACTTATGACAAGCCTGAACTACTTATGACAAGCCTGAACTACTTATGAAAACTTAAAGATTGCTAGATTTTTGGAAACTATTAGCCTTGATAAAAGTAAATCTCCCTTTACAGACCTCACGATCCACGGAGCAGATATTGTAAAAGGTCATCTATTGGCCAAGATATTGTGTAGTTTATTGGTAAGATGTAGCTATTTCAAGACCATCGTGTGCAAGTTTCTGTGCCAGGGTTTCTCATTGCGATTCAATGACCTGGGACTTCTTGAAAACGTGATCTGTTTAGAGCATAGATTCAAATCGCCCTCAAGGCAAAGCTCTCTTCACTAATTACGTTACAGTTTTCGCCAGTAGGAGATATACATAGGAACATGGTCGTGTCTTAAACCCTCATTTCTTGTTTTTGAATACGATTTCACCACCGTCTCAAGGCATGACTCTCATATGTGCATCTATTTCCGGGCGATAGATCAATGAATATTCAATAGTGCCTGAAGTTTGTGAGATCTAAATGTGACAGCATCCAAACCTTTAAGGGTCGCAAAAAATTAATATAACTTTTTTGGAAGTTTATTTTTTTTTTATATTTCTCATGTTTTTAATGACTTGGGAAAAATTTGAATTTTTAAAAAGGAGAAAAAAAAAGAGAGAGAGCCCCGGGGGGGGGGGGGGGGTGACAAGACTCGCTGAGAAAAGTGTAGCACATCATAGTTCTTTAAACGCCGACCACATTAAGTAACCAACAGACTGTATTAGTCGAAAGTTTGACTTCCTAATAAAAAAAAAAGTCCCCACACAGAGGTGCTGCTGTTGTTGAGACTAACCTGGACATGCTAAGGAAAATGAATCCTTCAATTCTGTACACAGACCAGGTTCGGCTGCCAGCACCAACTTCTCCCAGGTCAACAACTTGTCCTTCTTCCTTCCAGCATAGTGAATGATGACGCTACTAACATTGGAGTTCTCCCGGGCTCCTGTCTGTATGGCCAAGATATCAGACAGGTTGACCTCCACTGAAATAGTCAAACAAACACATACAAGTGACGTTAGGACAATCTTCAAGTTCCAAAAAAAAAAAAAAGATCAAATGATTATTCAACAAATTCCAGCGTTGTTATGGAGTGTGTGTGTTGCTATGGTGACGGTGGGAAGAGGTTAACGATTGGTTGTGAATGATGCAACATAGGTGGCATTGTCGTCATTTGGTCTTAGTTAGGCCAGACTACTACAGAACATGAAACTGAAAGGTTGTGTTATTGTAGTGAGTTAGATGTTGCTCAAAGATATCATGACTTAAGTCTACTACATTTATTTGATCACAAGTTGATTTTGTCCATATTATAAATACAGTTACATTTAGTCTTGTTCACAAGGAAGGCATTCAAGTTCTTTGAAGTTTTATTAGTTAAGGTAAAATACGCCTATAACGGTTAAGTTGCCTACCAGCAGTTTGGTACTTCAACTCAACGACCGGTAACAACAGTGGATTTCTTCTAGCTCTCTTAACATTTGGCCGACTGATACACAATTTTAATTTCCAGACAGGTTCATGCACAATCGGACAGTTCAAGTTGATGACGTGTTGTTGGTATTAAACTAACAACAAGTAGCGTACAAGTAAAACTCGAGCTGTTCCATCCAGCAGCTATATTCTCCCCTCAGCCTGCATTGAGTTCACAGGGCTTGTAAATAAATAGAGAGTTGGAACATTTCTTTGGGAAATTGTGTTTGTTTTCTTTCCTCTAGTCAATTTTAAACAAAAAATTGTGTGTGTGTGTGTGCTAATTTTCCCACATAAATGAAGCTAATCTAAAAAAGAAATATCAAAACAGACATTTTACAATATATTACAAAGATATTTCCCAAAGACAAAGCAGGAATATCTTATGCTTTCAAACAAGATCTTTACGTTCAAACACAAATATATAACTAACGTTGGGGGGGGGGGGGGGGGGGGGAATACATTTTCTAAAACATATACATCCTACCAAGTGTTAATCTAGTCATGCATTGTAAATTAGAAACTCTATGTCATTGGGTTTCCTGGCTGATTCAGGCAACCCGCCTGATGCTCTTAAGTCACTAGGGAAGAAAGGTACCGTACGACCTGATCCTAGCATATGGAATAAGAATGAGCCGTTATCTTTGTGTCTTTCTAATTATTTATTGAATGGATTTGAACTCAGGTGATACAAATTTCAATCTAACATACTGAAACAAGCACACATAATATGTAGGGCTACCGGTTTACACACACTCTAAGTCAATGTGTAGAAATCAACGCTTTTGTACTTTTTTTTTTGTTTCATCCAAGAGAGAAGCAGGGGGAGTAAGTTAATTGTTTCAATTGTATTCTATCAATAACTTTTGTCTGACATTCTAACAATGAATGTTTATGTCTCGCTGACTCGGGGAAGCTTAAAGATCAGATTGAATGGATTCTCATTTCTGGCACGGCGTAAATGTGGCCTTCGTTTAAAACTACATCTCTGCTTTCTTTGTTTCACTACTGGGCACCTCGCAGGAAACATAAGCCTAACACTATAGCAGGTTGACACGGTAACACTTGGCGGTAAGCAAATGTAAAGTTAATGGCTGTAAAGAGATATGTTCAGTGAGATGAGATGATAGGGAGAACACAACATGGACACATTTTTTTTTTCAATATTAATTATACAGCAGGTTAACTTTGTCATTTTTAAATTACATAACTATTTAACTGGGACGTCTGTGCTAGAACCTGTTAGGTTTTTTCTTTGTAGATTATAAAACTAGTTAACTGGGACGTCTGTGGTAGAACCTGTTAGGTTTTTTCTTTGTAGATTATAAAACTAGTTAACTGGGACGTCTGTGCTAGAACCTGTTAGGTTTTTTCTTTGTAGATTATAAAACTAGTTAACTGGGACGTCTGTGGTAGAACCTGTTAGGTTTTTTCTTTGTAGATTTTAAAACAAGTTAACTGGGACGTCTGTGGTAGAACCTGTTAATTTTCTCTGTGTAGACTATTGTCGTTTCTAATGTTCTCGTCTTTACCGAGTGGAAGACCAAACTAAAAAGAAATCTTTCACTTGATTTCAAAGCTATGTCTAGAGATTAGATTTGTAATCTAGACGTTGTTATATTCTGCACCGCAACTGTCCTTACAACCATTTCTGTGATACTAGTCCTGCATTCAGTTTTTTTATTTGATGAAAGTGATACCATCGACAATCCCTTCAGTTACAGAACAAGTGATCTAAGGATATTACAGGAATAGATGTGTTGAAAGAAGAGAAAATCTACTCCAGTAGTTCACTTGTACTTCTTTTCATGATTGACATAATGCTAATCTCTAGTTGAAACTCAACATAACAAAGTGTTCTCTTTCAATCTTCACACTCACAGTTATGATACTACCGAGATTTAGAGGAGAAAAAAACGTCATTAGAGCTAATTATACATTTTGATGACGACGAAAAGTTTGCCTTGGGGCAATTAGTAAGAAACTCAAGTTAATTTAGTTTTCCTGTCCAATCTAATAGTCGATACACTTGTCAACAACAGTTTCATTTTCCTTAATAGCTTCTACCAACCTTCTTGTACCCGCCCTACCAACAACTTGAAGGTAGACGTAAGCCTATACAATTTCATTCATTTACTTTAAAAAAAACAAAAAAAAACAAAAAAAACACAGTAACCGAACATACGTAATGATGGGGACTGACTATGCACACAATTTATGAATTTTTCTACACCCGCGTTTGTGAACTAGCGTTTCAAGGTGACCAGATAAGGAGTGGCTGAATTTTTTTTTTTTTTTTGGAAAATGTAGAACTTATTTATCATAAAAACACTACATGTTTTACTGCATACATAACACAAAATGCAAACACTCGGCATCACGTTTTCGATCTGGTTAAGGCAGTGATATGTGGCAAACAACTCTAAAGAAGTGTTTTAAAATCAAAACTTGATTTTTAAAATGCTTCAGAAGTATGTTAGTTTTACTCTACTATGAGTCCACTAAAAATGCTGAAACAATCAACTGTGAAAAAGCTTTTGAATCAATGTTGAGCTCTTAAACAAGATCAACCAGATGAGGAGTAGGCCTACCCGTATCGGTAATCTTTTAGCGGGAGAGAATGTTCACCAATAAAAATGCATATTAAGCCTTATACTTGTGCAATTTGTTTGCTAGAAGTAGGTCTGTATTTAGACCTTGTGTAGGGCATTGGCGTGCAGGGCATTTAGATCCAAAATAATCTAAATATTCAAAGGAACTGTCAAGGACTTTCGAAAAGAAGATTTCGAATAGTGTTGGAGCCAGAACGCATCCTTTAGATCCCTGGAAGACCGAGTAGGCCTACAGTACATATCACAGTAGATCCGAAGGAAAGAATTTTAACCTGGCTCGACTTGAAGCTAAAACGAAGAGATGTTGCAGCCTATCCTAATTAGTAAACTGCATTTTGCCGATGTTGCTGCATTCACCTCTCATTCACATGAAGGATTGCAAAGGCTAGTACATGCTTTGGCAGCTGCATGTCAAGAGTTCAGCCTTAGTCTCACCAAGACTGAAATTCTGGCACAAGACGTCACTGAAATACCCGAGATATGTGTTGGAAATCACACCTTCTCGGTGGTGCAAAATTTACATACATGGGATCAACTATCGCCAGCAACCAAAATCTAGACACATAGGTCTCTGTGGTCATCAAACTAAGCGAGTTGGAAAAATTGACCAAGGCAACCAAAATTTTAGTCTAAAAAGCCTGTAAAACGCCTGTATAGTGAGCACTCTTCTTTATGATAGAGCTGGTCAACATAACATATATCAAGAGCATGGGTTGAATAGTTTTCACATGTGCTGCTTGTTAAGCATACGGTAATAGCCATTTCTTAGAGAGATCGTGTCTCCAATCAGAAAGTTTCGAATTTGCTAATACACAAATCTATTTATACAGAAAAGATTACGTTGCGACGGACAAGTCATCCGCATGCCAAACTGGAAGACTTCACAGAGACATCCTCAATGCTGAGCTTGTGGAGGTATTGGAAGACTTCACAGAGACATCCTCAATGCTGAGCTTGTGGAGGTATTGGAAGACTTCACAGAGACATCCTCTATGCTGAGCTTGTGGAGGTAATCACACCCAAGTGACGTAAAAGACCAACGGAAATGTCTGAAAGCATGATCTCAGGACTACAGACATCAATGAAAGTACTTGGGAGGAAACTGCACATAATGGACAACATTTGAAGATAGACTGGTACGAATCTGGCTGAGACAACATGAAGATAGACTGTTACGAATCTGCCAGAAAGCAGCTGCACTCACTACCATAAACTATGGCAAAGTTTGCCGATCCAGTATCGTCTTGTTTAGTGATTGCAGATTCTGCCCAGATTCAATGAGAAACCAGTAATTCATCCATTGTCTTTCCAGACAGAAGGAGCCAGATATATAAAGCAAATCTCTAAAGGATCTACATCTATTCTCTACTAAACTAGGTGTTAATTTTGCTCTGCTTCTAGAAGTATTTTTTAAAAATGCTATTTAATGTTTGTATACCGGTACGTTGTCTTCTTCTTATCTTCCTTATCTTATATAATACAGACGTTACTTCAAAAAAGAAGATGATTACGTCATACGCGTCATGCATTCAATCATGCATATTAACCAATGATTTAAATTCTGCCAAGTCACTGGTTTTCCTGACTAGCTCAGGCAACCCATTCCATGCTCTAATATCACTAGGGAAGAAGGAGTATTTGTACAAATTTGTCCTAGCATATGGGATGAGGAATGTACCTTTATCTTTGTGTCTTTCTGAGTATTTTATTAGATTTTGTTTTTGTATTTGAAGATTATGGTCAAGAGAATCTAGATCTAAATCATCTATCTATCTATCTCACAGAAGATCAACTAGAACAAAATCTAAATCTAGATTTAATCCCAAGTCCTACAAATAAAGATAATTACGTCCTAGTCCAAACCTGGAATAAGGCGGGAATGGACCCGGGTAGGGTTCGGGGCCATCGTAACAAAAGTCCGAAACGCGAAGATTCTAGATCTACTACAGGACCAGGCAGCCATCAAAGGTTGAGACTGACTCAAGATCTAAATCAAGAGTATTAAAATTTAATTTTTATTTGAATCTCGAGCGATATCAGATGTGCGCATGTGCAAAAAAAAAAATATTTTTAAAGTTGGGCATTTTTCTTTTATTATAAACAAAATGTAGGAGACCAAGTTTTCGGAAAATTCCCATTATTATGGAGGCATGCCTGGTCACTGGTAACACAGTTGCAAATGAACGAAATAGACAACAGACAAAGCGATGGGAAGACATCCAAGAATGCGAATGGACAGACCTATCATGAAAGAGATTGTAGTCGAGACGAAAGACAGAGATAAAAGCAGAAAGACGGTCGACAGATCATGTGTGGTGCTCAAACGGACTAATAGATAGGTGAAGAGATGCTACTACAAGGCGCTGTTCATTTTAAGCAATGAAATCTATTTTCATGAATTCGACTTCAAATCTGACGAGTTATTGGTCAACTTGTGGCTTCTGTTTGGCGTGGCAACAAAATATTTCAAAAACCAAAGGTAATCCTGACTTTAATACAGAAACAAGGATCAGAATCACAGACAGATGTAAAATTATAACAAAAGTTTCACATTACATTTAGCTGCATTTTTTTATTACTTGTATTTTATTTTACCCAGAAAATAAATCTAGACATTGAACTCTTTTTTGTCCCTGGCCAAGTCACGTTATGAAGAGTTAATGTTCTGTTTAATGTTTCGTTTCGCTTGGTTACACAGATGTCTTTTCAATGAGTCACTCTCTAGTCGAAAGAAACGTGACTTTACACTCTAGCCAAACTTTGACAACAGCATTACTTTTTAAGGCGAGGGCCAGGGAACATCTCTGCGGGAACTGATGCCAAAGGCCAATTGTGCTAAACAAACACTGTCGTAAGTCCCCGACTTTTTTCTGGGACATCAGCTTACATTGTATTAGCTTTTAAGTTCACCCTCCTGCTATGGGGTAAGCGATTTATTGTAGAATGGTGGATAGTATTTTCAACTTTTATGAATAGTTAGGTAGGGTTCGCATTTCAGCAATAAATTAGAAAAAGTACCGGTATCTGGAGAATGACATTGGAGATTTAAAAATGGCGGATAACAATAGCTTTTTTAAAAAAAAAAAAAAAAAACGTGTTATGCCAAGAAATTGCTTTTATCTAGCGAATCTTTCATATTTCCAGCATGCTCAGTGCGCTATGGTGTTCTGTGGATCAGTTGGAGAAGGGGGTATCTTGGGAGAAGGTTTCTGTACTACGTGCTGCCTATAGGCGGTCAGCAAACATTCTGCTTGAGTCCGCATTCGAACCCGAGCCTCCTTATTAGGAAGTCAAGCCGTAGACTAGCGTTTTTGGCCTCTATGCCACACATCCTAAATATAGAAAATGTTGATAAACTGTGTATTTGAACTGTTGCTCGCAATGCAGAAACACTATTTGAAAACTGTTCTTCTTGTAGCATTCACTACTATCAATGTCTCATGAGGACAGCGCTGCAACTAGCGGGAACAAAGGAGAGAATAGAAGGAAGATCAACTCTGGTTAGAATTAGTTGGTAAAGTGATCTAAGTTAGCGTTCTTGACATTGCGTATTTGATCTATAATTGTGAAAATCACCCCCCCCCCCCCCCAACCTTTTCCGAATCTTTCTCCGTTCATATTCTCACATTATTCTTATAAGTTTACTATTATCTACATCACTGTATTGCTATAGAATGTCGTCTGATGTCAAGAAAGAGCAGATTACTGCCATCGCCATTGATCTTGTAAATGATGTACGGTAAGTGAACATCTCTGCATACGTTAAATAGTGTAGGATTAGGCCTACATTCCTTGAACAGAGGACCTACTGAATCAACACAATCCCAACGCTATTGTACCAACTGATCTACACGAATTTCAACCAGGAGAAGGAATAGTGTTGAGATAGTCGCAATTTTATGCGTGCGTGTTTTTAAACCTTTAAAATGAAAGAATCAGTTTGTTGCGCGAATTTTCTTTCAATAAATGATCAGCGCAACTTACTTTGTCAAGCACTTAAGTGAACTAGTTCTAAAACAACTAGCTTTCTTTGAAGCATACTTCATACTTTTGAATAATATACGCTCTCCTCTTCTGTTGACACCAAGCGTCTTAAGCTCTGCAACATGAGGCCTATTTCCCTACCTGGTCATGGAAGCTATTTCTTTTAGAATTTTTTCCGATGTTGTTCAAGAAAATATATCACAGTGAAGTAGATTACTAGGACAATTTAAAAACCTGAAGGTTGTGGTCCTGCAGTCAGTAGCGGACATGAAAAGGACGTTTCCTCAAATGACTATTAGACATTAACGTTCTGTAGTACAGCAGACCCTCCCCTCCACTGGCTGATCCGAGACTTACAGAACATGACTACATAGAATGAGAGGTTTGTTCAAACAGTTTTTATTGTCTAAATGGAAAAACCAATCTTAAACATCTGCACATCATTGACTATTCTGTCTCTGTTCTTAGTCTCAATGTTTTATCTAAATGCGATCTTTGTTGAGGTCTCATGCCTTTCTGAAAAAAAATAATTAAATACTCATCTTACTAGGGATGAGCATGCTATAGGATACATACAAACGTAGACTGTCGTCTTTTCACATACATAGGTAGACTGCCCGCTTACTGATGTCTATGCAGAGCGTTAACATTCAAATAACACTAGTATACTAGAGTTCACTGACATATCTAAACATAATGAAAAGTAACCTATTAGTCCCTGTAATTAATTACCGAGAGTTGTAGCCAATTTTACGACGCAGACACACAAAACAGACAAACATTCAATTGATGATATATTTTTTCTTCATTTTGTGTGTTCATTTTTAACTTCAACACCCAACAGTCCGGCCTTAGGCATAGGTAAACTGGGCAGTCGTCTAAGGCCTCCGATTGGTGGGGGCCTCGCAGAGGACTGTTTTAATTTTTTTAAAGATAAAAATTGCGAAAGAAACATGGATCAAATCTCAAACATAGAAGAACTCTATGGCTCTAGGTCTCTACTTTAAGTTATATTTGCGAATGTTTAAATCTATATGTTAGACTACATATGTTAGAATACCGTATCATTGTTTCTTCCTATTGGTGAAAAGTCGAAACGTTATTTCTAGTCTGGTGAAACACATTAGCTCTATTGGTGCTATAGGAATTTAACTTATTAGTTGATTTAGATATAGATACAGGATGGTTTATAATTCTTTGTGTATTTTTCGGCCTTATTTTTTTTTATATTTCATTTGGGGCAACACTATTCACTTCACCTTAGGCCACATTATTTGCTTCGCCTAGGGCCACCAATTACTTAAGGCCGGCTCTGAACTCACCGATCTCTTGCCTCACGTAAAGTTCCTGTCACCAGCAGCTACAAATATTCTTGAAGCAACACACCAAATTCAAGACTTGAATTTCATGAGGAAAAGGTGAAACCAAGTTGGACTGTTTCTAGGTAGACATGTAGAGAACATTATACTAGAAATAGGCTGGAAAGACAAGAACAACTTCCACACTAGAGTCTCTTCACGTAGACGTAAGAAAGTAGATTTAGGCCATTGAAGAGTTGGACTAACAAGTTGTTGTTTTCCTTATTTGGAAGTCCATCAATGTACTAGAGTTGTGATGAAGCCTGGAGATCGATAGCCGTAACACGGTCAATACACCAAGTTCTAAAGCAATAAAAACATTGTTACAAAATATGCTACTAACTACAGAAGAAAAAGTCACTTCTTCCACGTCTACTATTAACTGTAACTTGTTCCATGTCTACTGTCAACTTATTCCGAGGCTACTATTAACTGTAACTTGTTCCATGTCTACTGTCAACGTTTTCCGAGTCTACTATTCTCTTTGAACCAGCTCTATGTCTACTGTCAACTTAGAATTGCTGCTATATTTTAAGATATATGTATTCAAGACCTAGTGTCCTGACTCTCCTACATTCTAAATAAATAGAATGGTACATTAAATAATGAGCAGTTTTTATTTGCACTAAACTTTCTTTTCAGTGACTTTTAAATGATTTCATTTTGTTTAAAGTCAAAGAGAATGTAATAAGTGCCCGAATGTCCCAAGATTGTTTTTAGA
Source organism: Biomphalaria pfeifferi (assembly GCA_030265305.1). Classification (NCBI taxonomy): domain Eukaryota; kingdom Metazoa; phylum Mollusca; class Gastropoda; family Planorbidae; genus Biomphalaria; species Biomphalaria pfeifferi. The sequence goes on along the minus strand of JASAOG010000002.1, from coordinate 8,483,898 downwards.
CAATAACTGCACAGCTGGTCAGATAATATAAAGTATCTTTGTGAATGTTTACATTATCGTTTTTTTAAAAACTGCATTAAAATAAAAATTACACTCAGGGCTCGAGTCCTCAAGAGGACTAATTCAACTTATACCACTACATGTCAAGTACGATTCCTTTCCCTTGTTCTAGTTACCAAACAAAATAATTATTTATCAATAATTAATTTACTAATTGGTTAATTTAAAAAATTGATTCCTATGTTGTCAGGTAAATGAAATAATAGTTTAAAATTTCAGCTTAATGCGAGATTGGGTGTGGGAGAATTAACATGTACTAACTTTTTTCCAGACAGACAGAGAGAGTTGATATTAGCTTTGTAAAAACATGATGAAATTATAAAGCTAAGAATGAAAAACAATCAAAGAGAACAGATAATGTATATATGTTTCAATTTTACATAGCTTTGTAACTAGTAAGATTACTTCAAATGTATCATCATTTTTTAAAACAACGGAAAAAAAAGGGAGGGGGGAGGAAATGTTTCATCTATAAAACATAACACATTATTTCGTCTATAGATTTTTACCTATATATCTCTAGCTTATTTTTTTCTCCGTACCGGTATATGCCATCTAACCTATTATTAATACCCATAGCTGTGGGAAAAAATCCATTCTTTTGTGTATTTTGGGGAGCCAAGTGACACAATACACTCATACATAGTACGATAAAACTATATCTCTTTTTAGATTGAAGTGTGCACCAGACTACAATTTTATCAGAGTTAATCTTCAAATGGAGGGGAATAAAGTAGGCCAAAGATGTTCTCTAAGGTAGATATCTTCTTTTACAATAACATATCATATCCAATAGAAAAAAAAAGTTTTTTATTTTTATTATCATAGTCACATGACAAGGTATTGTGCAACAGTTCTTATTTTGCTTTAGTTTGGAACACAAAAAAATGGATCATATGTTCCTAAAACTAGTACAGCTAGAATGCATGCTCTGTTAATGTAATAAAAAGCAAACAAAATAAATCACAAAAGCGCCATATTAAAGAAAAATAAAATTTCTAAAGATCAAAAAATATTATGAAAACCTTCTATTCCAGTGTTGTTGTTTTTTTTAAACTAATGTTAAAAGGAAGTCTGGAAGTACTATCAATAACAACAACAAATAATGGCATTTCCTCATAAGCCATCCAAGCAATATATATAAGTTGATACTTAAATACTGTACAGAAATAAAATCTCTGAGAACTATATTTTTTTAATAAAACAATGTCAAAAAATCAGTTAGTTAAATTCAATGCACTTGTCAATATCAAACTGAATAAATAGTGAAAGCCAAAATCTATGACGACACTCCTTGAAAGTATTTTTTTTTTAAAGTTATTATATCAAATAAGGTAACATTTCATAGTAAAATTCATTTCATTTGAGAATGTGCTTCAATAATGCCCCTCTTAAATCTCTTTTGCAAAGAGCTTTGTTTCTCTCCCTCCTAATTAGAATAGTTGCTGGCTAGAACAAGACTTGTAAAACTAATGTGTCTAGAAGTTTTCCTTCACTAATTCCTGGCAAAAACTCTTTGAACAAACCTACTTAGTATTGATGTATCAAATTAACATAAATGTGTGAATTATAGACTTATGTAATAAAACATTATTAAAGTGGCTAATTTATTATAGTTGATAATAGACAATGCCTAGCTTTACAAAACATAAGCTCTTAGTATAATACTATTTAATACAACTAGCTTAAAAGGTTAACAAACGTAACAGCCTAAAGGTCAAATAATAATATAATATACTACTTTATATATTAACATCTATTTCTTCTTCAAAATAAAAAAAAATATTAATCTAATTCTAAACAAAGGGAACTAAGATATATATATATATATATATATATATATATATATATATATATATATATATATATATATATATATATATATATATATATATATATATATATATATATATATATATATATATGAGGACATTACATGTATTATGAAAGCTCACATTAAAAAAATAGAAGTTTAATGTCAACACTAGCAGGGTAATGTTTATTTAGTCCGGGGCTTGTACTAGATCTACTTGCAAGAGAAAAATAAACATAACTTCTTAGTAAGCCATACTGGTAGGTGTGTGTTCACAAACCTAGAGCCTCTGATCTGTACTATATTGGGAGGGGCTCATAGGATATGAAAACATTTTTATTATTATTACTTGTGAAACAGAGAAATGGCCTAATAAGCAGACTGTCTTGTTGTGCAAGTAAAAATTAAATGTTTAACCAGTTTACAGTAATTGAAATACTGAAAATATAATAAAATATACTTATTATAAGATGCATTCAATAACAATTATAGTAAGCTTATTTTAATATACTGAGTTACATACCTTGAATGTTTGGTGCTATGCTATTTTTCAAAACACATTTTAGAGTAGATTTAGTAACTGTTACATCACACTGGCGACCTCCCCCTTTAGACACTTTAGTAAATGAACCTTCCATTTGTATAATTGTTGTCAATGCTGTTGGGATCTCTTAGAAAATGGTCATCACTATTAATGTCTCTCAAATTAAATGTTTTCCTTTTTTAGTTTTCCAAAACTGCATAAAACTTGTCTAGATTGATGTTAAGAATTCTTAAGTTCTAGAATATAGTCTATATGATTAAGACACACACACACATATATATATACTATATATATATTTGTGTAGATTAGAACACATTTACAATGTTATACATTCGTGTATTTTCCTAGACCTCTAGGCTCTAGTCGTACTTGTATGTGGGTTAAATGATTAAGAAGGACTATTCTAAATTTAACTAGGTTTGACCTTAAATAGATCTAGGTCTGAAGGATCTCAGTTTTTGTTTAGTATAAGGTAATTTTATTGATACTACTAGTAACGTAAGTCTACTTATTGAATATTGATCTATAACAATAAGAATATACGTTTATAAAACAATGTTTAAACCTACATAGTTAATATAAATAGTTTATAAATCCAACTGTCGAAATGTTGACTATATTAGACCCAGAGCTAAAAATAATATATTTGACTATTGAAATCTAGGCCTAAAGTTAAAGTTTAAAGATTTGATATTATCGAAGTCTATATTGTCAACGAAATATTTATTGATCTAGATCTAGGTCTATAGCCTATAGGCTTTATGCCTATTTGAAGTGTTTGATTTTTTTTATCCTATCAAACTAAAGCCGCATCTTTTTGTTTAGCTATTTACGGCTCCACTCTTTACTCATTAGTTTTAAAACAGTTTTACCGTTAGATAGACTTGACTAAATCTCTAGTGTCTCTAGCACTAGCACAACCATCTACACCAGCTAAATAATTTAAATAAATTAAATATCAATAGTCAATAGACATTCTAGACACTGAAGACAGACCGACACTATATAATTTATACTAGCCACTCGTATAGTAGGCCCTATAAAGTAGACGAGAATCTTTCTAGAAAATAGTTTTATGACAACTTAGTTTTAATGAGTCAGATCTCTGTATCCAGATTATGTAGATTTATTCAAGATTTAGTCTATAAAAATAAATTATGATTTTTATTAATATGATTACATACATGAATGATACATGTCTATATAGTATATGATACTAACTATACACTATAAGTAGATCTATTTATATGTAGATTTAGACATTAGTAGAAACTGAATAGAACTAGATCTGTCTATAACTCTAATACTCTATATAGATCTAAATCTAGGTACTAGATCTAGACACTAATAGTAGTTATTTACTCTGGAATCTTGGCTAACAAAATCGAGAACACGTAAGCATTACACCCAATCCTGAATGAAAGTGAATGTTACATTACTACATGTCCTAGATCTATTAACGAACACAGACTAAGATTTTATCAACACAGTAGTCCAGATCAGATCTAATCTAGATCTAAATACCAAGGTTAAAAAAAAACGAGTCATAACACAACCGCTGGTTAAGTATAAACAAAGCTATCCGGTGGTTACAGCTACAAAACAGAATACACTTATAGATCTACTAAACAGCGAACACGTGTGATGTTCGTTCGATGATAAAAATGCGGAGCCGCGATTACAACTATTTGATATCTTCACAACAGAGCTGTGTTTAGAAAGAACGATGTATTTAAACATTTCTATTAAAACTGTTGCTCGCGGTGTTTACGAGCAACCCCCTTAGTTCCGACAATTCATTGGACTGGGAGCGAAACGCCATGAAAGTTCACAACCAGCCAATGGGACGTTTAGATTTAAGCCGCTTGGTGACATCACGCATATGCTAGGGGAACTAAGCGCGCGACGAAGGTGAAGGTGATTGGTTGGCAACGGTAAACAATTCCAAGTATGCAAAGAATGTTTTTTGGTTCCTCTATAGATCTACGTCCTGAATAATGATTGAGGGATAATGAAAGAGTTGGTTTAAATTAAATTCCATGTATATTCTTTATTTTACAAACAAAATAAATCGTCAGATAAAGGTATAACATGTAATCATCTTCTTTTTTGAAGTAACGTCTGGTTTTATAGATTATAGGCTATAAGATAAGATAAGACACAAGATTTATTTAATAAAGTTAACAAAGAGCCTTTTTTTCATTAGCTTAAAACCGTAGGCCACACAAACAGATGACTTTTACATTATCTGCCCTAATAATAAATTACTAGATCCACATGTACATGAAACATGATGAAAGCGACTTTAAAATAGTAGATGGCTTTTTTTTTTTAATCCACACAAACTCCCCACACTCAGAGACACATCAAACTGATCAAAGATTATGTCACGATTATATGTCTACCTAAGCCTGATAATAACCCCTTAACATATTTATACGCAACATGGATAGCACCGTTTAATTTTTATTATAAAAAGTACAGATGGGAGTTACATATGAAAATGTCGCTTTTAACATAACATTTTTTGTTTTAATAGCCTGTGATGAAATTGTATTTTGTTTTCAAATGTTTCTCGTTTTCATTTTAAAATAGAATTTTATTTTCTACTTTAAATAAACTATTTCGTCCTCTCCTGCTTTTTTTTTTTTTTTTTTTTTTGCTGATACATTTGTACATGAAATTTCCGGTAGTATCATTAATATTAATTTACCCGGAAAAGGATCCCAGTACAGCCCACCCCCCTTTTTTTTTGGAGGATGTGAGAAAGACGCCTAGTAGATGTATAGTCTTTACATGACTGCTAGATCTATCTCCTTCAATGTCTCTGGGTGATCTTAAACATATTGACACTAGGCTACTATTATACTTAATCTTTTTTTAATGTCTCTGTATAAGCCCAAACATCTTACTAATTTAAGACCCATTATAATTAGGGCATACCATTCTCCAAGGTCTTTGGGTAAGCCCAAACACAACAGACCTACTCCTATACTCACCTTTCTCCAATGTCTCGTCATATGCTCAAACCATTTTAATCGCCTCCATTTAATTATTTTCACAGTTTTATTTTCTGTATCACACAAGAGATTTTTTGTAAATTCCTTTTAAATCGTACCAAACAATACCCTAATCAAATCGTTGTTACTTTACCGTTATACTGTCATCTGAACTCTTCTCAATATCCTTTGCAATGTAACTAGTTTGATCAAAGAAGGCAACACTTTAGTTTGACTTGAGATCGAATCGTTCGATAAACACACATTTTTCTGTGACATAATCTTACAAGGATTTCTTAAGATTTCCCTACAAATCCATAAATAGAAAGTTTTGTTCGGTGTATCTAGTGTACAGAATAGTGAAAAGGGGATCATCATAAATCATACACTCATTTTTGAACACTTCTCAGCACTGCAGAGTCACATTGCTGAGTCCTTTTTGTTTCAACTACAAAGTAATTTGTGTCCTTGACCTTGTTTATTTTGTTTATTTTTATTTCATTCTCTCCCACTCGTCTTCTTTTCATTTTATTTTGCGTTTTTTTTTCTTAAGGTTCCATTTGATCTCCACCACATTTCTTCATATTTCTTTCCCTTCTTTCCTCCTACCCATGCCCCTTTTTTTCCCATTCACTGTATTTTATTGCTCAAAGAATGTAAACGGGAACTAACAAATCAAAAAGTAAATAAAGAACATATTGTTGGGAGGAGTTTTAAGTGGGAAAATCTCCAATAAACTTGCATTATCCTGCCTTTCTATAATTATGCACATAACAAACTGTCAATAAATGAACTTTTAGGAAGCCTCCATTTACAAACTGTGTATTGATTACACTATTGTGACGTCATTCTACTTCCACTACGCAGAGACATTCAGTTTCTGTTAAGCTGTTTAAGTTAATCCAATGTGATTCTACTTTGAAAACCTTATTGTATTTGGTACACATTGGGCCGCATATAGGCTACTTATGTAGAGAGGTGTATATTTCTTCTTTTTCTTCAGACCGCAAATTTTTATTACCTTTACTATTTAAACTGTGAATAGACCTTGATTTTAATGATTTAACTGTATAGAATTTAGCCCTTGTTATGTAGAGAGATAGTAGTCCTTAAGGGACTGCAGGCACGACATGGCCTTAATTGTGCCGATGTGCCTAAAATCAAAATCAAATTAAATAAAATCTTCAGACCGCGTCGGCAAAGAATAGCCACTTGACCTTTTCTCCAAAATGGCTAAAGAGTGTCCGCGCATAAAAGGCGAAACAAAAAGTGAACCCAATCCATTCCTGTGGCATCTCTCGTCTCTGTACGTTACTAGATCTACTTCTTGGCCACTACGAAACTATGATAGTGATTTGCCTCCCTTTTGTGTCTGTTTCAAGCCTATGTGTTATTTTATGGCTGCAGGTCTTTAGTCTACAATTAAAATATTACAATCGGCCTACACGTTGGCTTCAAATTATATTATTCCGTGCCTAGCCCACCACACGTATATGTAGCCTAGTGTAGCCACCACACTTATATGTAGCCTACCGTAACCTATGTTTCATGACTATAATTAGACTACTACGATTCATTTGGTCGATGGTACCCACATGGGCGTAGGCAGGATTTTTGTTCGCGGTGGGAAGTGGTGGGGGAATTCTCCCCTCCCGCGCCAAAAAAAATATTTGTATGTATGTGTGTGAGTGTGTGTGTACATAATTAATCTTTATTACATTCTGACCCTTCATTCTTTCGGAAGACGTTTATTGTGCCCTAGAATAGGTTCTTTCTGGAGTTAGTGGAAAAATTGTAGACTCCCCGCCCTTGCCAGCAAGGGGATCTGGGGGAGCACTGGAAGCGTCCCCAGTCGTGACCTCCATGCGCCCCAGCGCGGAGCGGAGCCCCACCGCCAAGCACTATTTCCGGTATTGAAAGCCAACAAAATGCATATTCTGAGGTATCTACAGTGCATTATCCTGCTATTGAAAAGTCTTATTTCAAAAACCTAATGTGCTATTCTTACTGACTTAGATCCTCCCGTGCCATTCTGAGCATTGGGCGTCAAGCTGCTTCCACAAAAATCTGTCACTGGCAATGTCTAAAGCCTCTTTCCACCTGCTCTGAGGACCTCCATGAAAGTGTAGCGCCACGTTTTACTAGGGTGTCATCGCAACTCTTATTATGCGTAGTTCATTTTGTCGGAGAACATGTCCCGCAAACCTCATGCGACTCTCTGTCACAACCTTACTAAGGGGCCGACTCCCAGTTCTTTGATTGAGACCCGATCTCTATAACTGACTCCTTAAATTCGTTTTAGCCATCTTTGTTGAGCCACATTTAGGGTTTTTCAATTTCGGCAGATGACTATTCACTGGACTTTATTATTGGAGCCCAGCCACTGGTAGAAATGTGTAACCTCTATTGACTACGCTCTTGGAATAAGGTGACTGTAGTTTGCTTTAGATTTTATATCGAAAGTGGAGTTTTATCGTGAAAATCATCTGTATTTTTTAGCATCAGACCCCGCTGAAGGGGGGGTTTAAACTCAAAACCCGTTTTACCACGCTCATAGAATTTTGAGTGTGTAATTTGCTTTTTTATATTGAAAATGGGGTTTTATCGTGAATTTCGGAGGGGGTTTTTAAAATTAAAATCTTCCTTAGCTGTTCTCTTGGAAATCTGGTATTGTCGTTTGCATTTTCTTTTTGTTTTGCTTTATACAAGAGGGAGATTTAACTGCAAAACCTCCTAGTAGGGAGTTTTAAACTCAAAACCCCCTTGCTGTGCTGGGGCAAGTGATGGTTTAGTATTAAAATCTCACCTAAAATAAACAAAAATAAGCAAAAAATCAGACACTAAATTCCGACCCCTCCCTCGGGAGGAAGAGGTTTGACCCCCCCCCCCCCCCCCGCTACGCCCATGGCTACCCATTCCATTGAAATGTATATTTCTAAATCAAATAATGAGTATTTATCTTAGATTAGGCCTATTAATTAAAGTCTATGTTTTTCTTCAAAGCTATTTATTATATCGCATTTGTAACCAGACTTAATTATCAAAGCTGTTTTGTGTGCTAAATATTTGAAAATGTTGATATTTGTTTACACTAGGGTATTACTTTAATAAATACCAGACATCTTTTGGGGAAAAAAAGTGAGGGCAGTAGGTCATTATGCTAGGAACACAAAACCCTTATAATAATAATACTTATAGACCAACTTTGTTTCACTTTGACTAAGCAGGGATTATATCCAGTCACTATTAGATTGAGGTCATTATGACAACATTAAACAAACTATTCTATGATAGTTGATCGAACAATAAATACTAAGTAATGTAGCGGACACAATAAACATAGGCAAGAAGACTCAAGTCTACATAATCCCCACCGAGAATGGACGAGTTACAGAGAATGTCTGTTAAATCAAAACAAGACATGGACGCCACGTGACTTAAGCATTAAAAAGTACATGATGTAACTTTTAGTTTACACAGACGAGCCCATTGTAGTCGCACGGGTCATTGACATGGGACACTCATTAAAACATGAGACGTGGCTTTTTAAAATTATTTACTTGGTATACTACACCTCTGTGGCCGAGTATTTAGACTGTCCATCAAATTGTATGCTTTATTTAGACGTACCTTTTTTTTTGTTTGTGATCCGACAGTGGCGGTTCGTCCTGAGGAAAAATCTTTTTTTTTTCTATTGTTGCTGTTTACTTTTGACTTTTAATTTTGACGTAGATAATCATACACCCTAGCTACGCCTCTGTTCTAGGTCTATTCCTGTTCTAGGTCTATTTTTTGTTCTAGGTCTATTTCAGTTCTAGGTCTATTTCTGTTCTAGGTCTATTTTTTGTTCTAGGTCTATTTCTGTTCTAGGTCTATTTCAGTTCTAGGTCTATTTCTGTACTAGGTCTATTTCTGTTCTAGGTCTATTTCTGTACTAGGTCTATTTTTTGTTCTAGGTCTATTTCAGTTCTAGGTTTATTTCTTTTCTAGGTCTATTTTTTGTTCTAGGTCTATTTCTGTTCTAGGTCTATATTTTGTTCTAGGTCTATTTCTGTTCTAGGTCTATTTCTGTTCTAGGTCTATTTCAGTTCTAGGTCTATTTCAGTTATTAGTATTCAGAATAGGATTGACAGGATAAGGAGTCCAGCTTACAAAATCATAGATAGACTATCATAAATATATTGTCTAAACTTTTCATAATTTTATGTTAAGTATATGATTGTTTTAACCGTAAATTTTTCTGAAGCGTTAAAAAAACTATTGTTACAAATAGTCTACAATCTCAACATATCTACATGATAATGTAGAGATCGAGCCCTTTCAAGTGTTTATGATTAAGGTTTGTGTTAGGTTTTGTAATATTATTAAAACTTAGACCGATGTTTTTACTATACCCAATTGTATTACAAACATAAAAATAAACTAAACAACTAATCGTTAGTACTTTATACAACCAATTCCCCTTTAACAATGGCCACTGGCATTTCTGCGGTCTGCTATCTTTGTGATGTCACCACTTCCATTGCACTGCCCTGCATCATTCAACAGCAGGAAATATACATCAAAGGGGATACACTCATATCTACATTACGTCACTGACTTTCTAAATGGCCTTCACGACAATGAGTGTAAGTAACACGGGGTACTGTTAGCTTTAGGAAGACTCTTTATTTTGTTTTTAAGAGCACTGTTGGAGTTTTAAAAAGACACCAACATTTCTAGTTCACCGAGTTACTGTAAACAAGGTATCACCATTGTATGTGTGCAGATCTATAGTTTTTTGAAGAAATGTGTGTCTAATTCTTTTTATAAGTGTGAAATGATTGGTGAGTAACATCACGTGGTCATCGAGTTCCTAATTTAATTTTTTAATTAAAAAAAAATGTAATCTTAGTGTACAGAAAGGTTAGTAAAGTTAGCTCCCTTTTAGACCTTGTTCTTCATGAAGCAGATGATGTAAAGCTTATTGTTTAACGTGGGTGTCATGTGGCCAGCATAATGACCAACCGCCTTTACATCCCCCCCCCCCCCCCTAATATGAGGTACCGATTAGAGTTTGTTGAACTGAGAGGCGTCCTAGAAGTGCTGAATATAACAGTCCTCTCTGGGATTTGAATTTTGGAACTCTAGAACACATTTTCTTCGCGACTATTTCCCTACTGACAAATTTATGCAGGTTTCGTTTGTTATTCTAAGTCAATGAATGTTACAACAGGGTCCGCCCTTTAGTCAAAGGGTTTTAGTGTTGAGACCTGTTTCAGACACCCGACTGTCATGTTAAATACGATAGCTCTAGAAAAAGGGAGGGGTGTTAAACATGTCAACTGTTTTCTGTGTTCGCTACCTTCGCTTCATACCAGCCGAACAAAACAGATTCTAATCGTCAGTCTTGAAAGGCTTTGCCAAGAGGAGATAATCTCTATTTGATAGGTGCCATTTATCTCCCTTGGGCGGCCGCTGAATGCCTGCCCTTGTTGGATCATTATTTTCTTTCAGCCCTCGTGGCTTCCTTCCACCCACACACCTTCCAGTCCCCCTTTCTTCCACTGGCGGAGGAGATGAGCGAAGGGATGGGCAATGCATACCATATTGATGTGTGTGCGTGTGTGGGTGTGGTGAGGAGTATGTGTGTGTGTGTGTTAAGTTGCATGTATGAGCGTGGGTATTCGCATATGCAGGCTTGGTTGGTTGGTAGCAATACTTGACCATATCATAGAAATATTTCAAGTGAGGGTAACCACATGTGAAGTGACGGGCTCAGGTGAGGTCGGGGGGGGGGGGAGAGAAGAGGTTGGATTATGATGCACTCCTAAATTTAGAGCAGATACACACACACACAATCAGATCTCAAGTTAAATTAACTGTTAAATTATACCTACAAAATCTAAATATTAAACATGAAATAAACTTTGTTAAATCTTAAATGCTGCTAGCGACAAGCCACACACTTGGACACCTCTTCGAGAAAAACAAGCCACACACTTGGACACCTATTCGAGGCTAACAAGCCACACACTTGGACACCAATTCGAGACAAACAAGCCACACACTTGGACACCAATTCGAGACTAACGAGCCACATACTTGGACACCAATTCGAGACAAACAAGCCACACACTTGGACACCTATTCGAGACTAACAAGCCACACACTTGGACACCAATTCGAGACAAACAAGCCACACACTTGGACACCTATTCGAGACTAACAAGCCACACACTTGGACACCAATTCGAGACAAACAAGCCACATACTTGGACACCAATTCGAGACTAACAAGCCACACACTTGGACACCAATTCGAGGCTAACAAGCCACACACTTGGACACCTATTCGAGGCTAACAAGCCACACACTTGGACACCAATTCGAGAAAAACAAGCCACACACTTGGACACATATTCGAGGCTAACAAGCCACACACTTGGACACCAATTCGAGAAAAACAAGCCACACACTGGGACACCAATTCGAGAAAAACAAGCCACACACTTGGACACCTATTCGAGACAAACAAGACACACACTTGGACACCTATTCGAGACAAACAAGCCACACACTTGGTCACCTATTCGAGACAAACAAGCCACACACTTGGACACCAATTCGAGACTAACGAGCCACATACTTGGACACCAATTCGAGACAAACAAGCCACACACTTGGACACCTATTTGAGACAAACAAGCCACACACTTGGACACCTATTCGAGACAAACAAGCCACACACTTAGATATAAGACAGCCATTGCAAAGTAGATATAAATTAGCCTTCACAAAGTAGATATGACAGCCATCACAAAGTATATATAAGACAACCATTACAAAGTAGATATAAGACAGTCATCCCAAAGTAGATATAAGACAGCCATCAGAAAATAGATATAAGACAGCCATCACAAAGTAGATATAAGACAGTCATCACAAAGCGGATATAAGACAGCCATCACAAAGTACATATAAGTCAGCCATCACAAAGTAGTCATAAGACAGCCATCACAAAGTAGATATAAGACAGCTATCACAAAGTAGATAGAAGACAGCCATCACAAAGTAGATATAAGACAGCCATCACAAAGAAGATATAAGCAACTGATCCTTTGACCATTAATTCCCTGAACACAATGTACATTTCACGAGTAATGTTAAAGAGAAACTTGGTATGAACGTAAATCTTGTGTGCTATCCTACAAATTGTTGGCTCTAATCATGTATTGTTATGTGCAATGCACAACTGTAAAACCAAATTCCTCACGGATAATAAAGATGATTATTATTATTATTATTTTATTATTTTTATAAACATTTCTATGTTATCGATGTTACATTAAACCATTTTGAAGCGGGTATATAAGGAAAAAATCTTTTAATTATAAGTTAAGATCTCATAAAAAAAGACTAAGACATTAATAGACTAAGACAAAGGGACTGAAACTAAGACTAAGTGACTAAGATGAAGACACCAAGACTGCCTTATTGAATCTCTTTTGGTAATATTTACGATTACATAAACTCAGTGGAACTTAAATGCACAAAAGAAAACAGACACTATAAACTAGTCTTGAACGGTTAATTAGGGAAGATCAGGGCCGGCCATAACTATTGAATAAAAAAAAAGACAGTAATATGCCTACCTGTACCTTTCAAAAGGGAGATAATTTACTTTCAGTAAAACTATGGAAATAGAAAAATGAAAAATATATAGTGGACTTCTGAATATCTAAGTGAGTGCGTGAGAGTATATGTAGTCAGTTACGAAATAAATCATTATAGTTTTAAATTTGAATTAAATTATTGTATTAGAATCAACTCACTGTAGATCTGAATGGAATCTCTCCCACATTATTTCTAATACTTCCAGACAGCCGTTCTCGGTTGAAGCTGAAACTTTGCACAATTATTCATTGTCGATGATGACAACACATAATTCATTTTAAAAATAATAACCAGTTAGTTAATCAATTAGTCGTCATTAATGTTGGTTTTATATTAAGCTAAGGGGAAATATGCGTTGTATAGAGAATCAGGTCAATAGGTCGCTAACATTTTCAAACAGTAGACCATTGTTTCCCAAACTGTTCCGCGGGACCCTACTGTTCTGCGAGGCCTGAATAGGTATTCCATGAACTACTGAAAAAATTTACTAGTAGCAGGGCCGGCCTTAGGCCTAGGCAAACTAAGGAGTCGACCAGGGCCTCCGATTGATGGGGGCCTCGCATATGACTAAAAAAAATTAGAGAAAAAACAGTGAAACAGCCAAACTGTATTTCTCACCGTCTGATCGACTAGCTCCAAGTTTTTACCCTGACTCAGGGTTTATTAATGAGCACACACAGCCAAACTGTATTTCTCACCGTCTGATCGACTAGCTCCAAGTTTTTACCCTGACTCAGGGTTTATTAATGAGCACACACAGCCAAACTGTATTTCTCACCGTCTGATCGACTAGCTCCAAGTTTTTACCCTGACTCAGGGTTTATTAATGAGCACACACAGCCAAACTGTATTTCTCACCGTCTGATCGACTAGCTCCAAGTTTTTACCCTGACTCAGGGTTTATTAATGAGCACACACAGCCAAACTGTATTTCTCACCGTCTGATCGACTAGCTCCAAGTTTTTACCCTGACTCAGGGTTTATTAATGAGCACACACAGCCAAACTGTATTTCTCACCGTCTGATCGACTAGCTCCAAGTTTTTACCCTGACTCAGGGTTTATTAATGAGCACACACAGCCAAACTGTATTTCTCACCGTCTGATCGACTAGCTCCAAGTTTTTACCCTGACTCAGGGTTTATTAATGAGCACACACAGCCAAACTGTATTTCTCACCGTCTGATCGACTAGCTCCAAGTTTTTACCCTGACTCAGGGTTTATTAATGAGCACACACAGCCAAACTGTATTTCTCACCGTCTGATCGACTAGCTCCAAGTTTTTACCCTGACTCAGGGTTTATTAATGAGCACACACAGCCAAACTGTATTTCTCACCGTCTGATCGACTAGCTCCAAGTTTTTACCCTGACTCAGGGTTTATTAATGAGCACACACAGCCAAACTGTATTTCTCACCGTCTGATCGACTAGCTCCAAGTTTTTACCCTGACTCAGGGTTTATTAATGAGCACACACAGCCAAACTGTATTTCTCACCGTCTGATCGACTAGCTCCAAGTTTTTACCCTGACTCAGGGTTTATTAATGAGCACACACAGCCAAACTGTATTTCTCACCGTCTGATCGACTAGCTCCAAGTTTTTACCCTGACTCAGGGTTTATTAATGAGCACACACAGCCAAACTGTATTTCTCACCGTCTGATCGACTAGCTCCAAGTTTTTACCCTGACTCAGGGTTTATTAATGAGCACACACAGCCAAACTGTATTTCTCACCGTCTGATCGACTAGCTCCAAGTTTTTACCCTGACTCAGGGTTTATTAATGAGCACACACAGCCAAACTGTATTTCTCACCGTCTGATCGACTAGCTCCAAGTTTTTACCCTGACTCAGGGTTTATTAATGAGCACACACAGCCAAACTGTATTTCTCACCGTCTGATCGACTAGCTCCAAGTTTTTACCCTGACTCAGGGTTTATTAATGAGCACACACAGCCAAACTGTATTTCTCACCGTCTGATCGACTAGCTCCAAGTTTTTACCCTGACTCAGGGTTTATTAATGAGCACACACAGCCAAACTGTATTTCTCACCGTCTGATCGACTAGCTCCAAGTTTTTACCCTGACTCAGGGTTTATTAATGAGCACACACAGCCAAACTGTATTTCTCACCGTCTGATCGACTAGCTCCAAGTTTTTACCCTGACTCAGGGTTTATTAATGAGCACACACAGCCAAACTGTATTTCTCACCGTCTGATCGACTAGCTCCAAGTTTTTACCCTGACTCAGGGTTTATTAATGAGCGTTAAGATTTACTTGTTAGGCTACCACTGGTAGAGGACATTTTGATGAAAATGTTGAGACGTTATTTTGATTCTGGTGCATCAAAAAGCAAGAAGTGGTTAACGAGTCGGCTAATCTTCAATGAACAAAAAAAGAACACATCTAAAACCTATTGATTGATTTCAATCTAGATACAGATATGTTTTTAATAAATTGATGGATTTTATTGTTTCGTTGTTTATTTTTATTTGGGGCTACCAAATTCACTTCGCCTAGGGCCTCCAGTTACGTAAGGCCGGCCCTGCTTGTAATTATTAAGTAAATGCAGAATCGGGGAGGGAAAATGTTTAATTTTTAAAATGTATCTGTCATTAGTTAATAATGATGGCTGCCTGGTCGTGCGGTTTGCACGCTGGACTGTCGTTCAGATTTATCGATGGTCCGGTTCAAACCCTGCCCGCTCCCATCCCCCTCGTCCTGCGGGAGGTTTGGACTAGGAAGTAATTATCTTCAACTCCGAAGGAACATCCGAAACATGTAAAACATTTAACAAACATTTTTTAATACTTAAAAGCTAAGTAATCGCTCTTACAAAAGGAACGCCTGTTTAGTACAGGAGGAGAGAGTCCATTAAAAAAAAATTCTATTTTAAATGTTACTTGTTACTGAGCTTTGGTTTCTGAATGTTCGTACCAACTGACACGCTGATGAAATTGTGTCATGCAAGAACATATGATTTCATTTCTTGCTATTTATTTTTTTTTAGCATGACATGGAAACGGATTGTTCGTGTAGGCCAGTGGTTACTATACGCAAATGTCAGGAGGGGTAACACTTATCTATTTCCCTTCTCACCAAAGGAGGATAACTCAATAATGGTTTGGGACGCCCAGCGCTTGACAAAGATTATTATTAAAATCCAGTTAAAAGAATGCCATTAACAATGTCAAATTGACATGATAGAGCCGCACAAAGTGGTTTGAGGGCACGATGATCTTATCTAGACCAAATGACCCTTGCCACATCTGTCATTAGGCTTAGAGCTCATCGGATTAGAAGACAGATATATTTCAGAACAGAAGGACATACGTAGACAATCAAACTATTTCAGATTGGGTTTATGTTCAATTCTAAGTTTCGATCTAGCACTAAGGGACGTTAAAAATACATTTTAATTATCGTCTCAAAAAGCATTCATTGTTTTTAAGGATATCTCTTTCTTTGTAGCTTAAAGAGTTTGAAAACAAAGCATTAGGTATTAAGTTAGGCAGGCCTTTGGACCTAACAGAACCTAGGCACAAGGCCTAACAGAGCCTAGGCACAAGATCTAACAGAACCTAGGCACAAGACCTAACAGAACCTAGGCACAAGGCCTAACAGAGCCTTGGCACAAGACCTAACAGAACCTAGGCACAAGGCCTAACAGAACCTAGGCACAAGACCTAACAGAACCTAGGCACCAGGCCTAACAGAGCCTTGGCACAAGACCTAACAGAACCTAGGCACCAGGCCTAACAGAACCTAGGCACCAGGCCTAACAGAACCTAGGCACAAGACCTAACAGAGCCTTGGCACAAGACCTAACAGAACCTAGGCACAAGACCTAACAGAACCTAGGCACAAGACCTAACAGAACCTAGGCACAAGGCCTAACAGAGCCTTGGCACAAGACCTAACAGAACCTAGGCACAAGGCCTAACAGAACCTAGGCACAAGGCCTAACAGAACCTAGGCACAAGGCCTAACAGAGCCTAGGCACAAGATCTAACAGAACCTAGGCACAAGGCCTAACAGAACCTAGGCACAAGGCCTAACAGAGCCTTGGCACAAGACCTAACAGAACCTAGGCACCAGGCCTAACAGAACCTAGGCACAAGACCTAACAGAACCTAGGCACCAGGCCTAACAGAGCCTTGGCACAAGACCTAACAGAACCTAGGCACCAGGCCTAACAGAACCTAGGCACAAGACCTAACAGAACCTAGGCACCAGGCCTAACAGAGCCTTGGCACAAGACCTAACAGAACCTAGGCACCAGGCCTAACAGAACCTAGGCACCAGGCCTAACAGAACCTAGGCACAAGACCTAACAGAACCTAGGCACAAGACCTAACAGAACCTAGGCACAAGGCCTAACAGAGCCTTGGCACAAGACCTAACAGAACCTAGGCACAAGGCCTAACAGAACCTAGGCACAAGGCCTAACAGAACCTAGACACAAGGCCTAACAGAGCCTTGGCACAAGACCTAACAGAACCTAGGCACAAGACCTAACAGAACCTAGGCACAAGGCCTAACAGAGCCTTGGCACAAGACCTAACAGAACCTAGGCACAAGACCTAACAGAACCTAGGCACCAGGCCTAACAGAAGATATAAAACGACGTTTATGCTGGACTATTAAAATCTCAACCTTCATAAGGTCAACATTACCCACTGTAATTGAATAGCAGAGATCAAATGACGGATCTTTGAATGATGCAGACTTCACAACTTTGTGTTGACTCCACGTTTAAGAAATTCAATCTTTAGGATCCTTGGTAAACCCTAGCAAATATTTTTTTATTACCCCGTGCTACAGAAATTTAAAAAACCTGTCTTTGGGTTAAATCTGTCTTGCAAGTGCTTGGTACAAGATTGGAATGTTAATTTTGTGAAACATAAAGTCGTTTTAAGAATAATTTACAACCCAAAAGTTCTACACACAAAAAATTCAATTAAAATGTGTTATACTGCTCTATTTACAAGCATTTGGCCCAGACTTTCGGTGGCTTGAATGTAGTAGGCTAAGATGGGACGCCATTCATTCATCCATCCATCCGGCTGTCTATCTATCTATCTATAAATCTATCTAACTAGCTAGCTCGGGTGGTGCGCACAGGCCGCATAGTGCATCAAGTGACGATGGGAGCTCACTGCCATGATGTACGGAGCCCCTGTCCCTGAACTTTTCAGTATTCTATATTCTTTTATAAATCAGCTGTAGACCAGCTTGAATTAAATTGACTTGATTTGCTTCAAGACAACGCGCTTTGCACGTGCACTTCCTTCTGAGACACACACACACGTGTGACTTGCAATTTTAGAAATCCTTAATTTGCTTCCTGCTTCCTCTTCTCAACACTGTCAATATCATTGTGTAAGTATCGTAGTGTTAAATGCAAATGTGTATTTTAAGTCATCATACATATAGTTTATTACTTTATGTACGATTGTATGTGCATGGTGTGTCTGTAAGGCTGAACCTAGGGATCAACATAATTATAAAGAATATTATTTTTTTCTCAAATCAACATAAAGTTATTCCATTGATTGCAATTAAAAATATACTTAACTGTCTATACATTCTATACCTCTGATAACACATAATTGAAGTCCTGACAGAAGTGGACGCCTAAAATGAAAGCCATGGGACCAGCTGAGTCTACTCTTGCTGGGAAAGAACTTGGAGTCTGTCTGCAAGCAGGGAACAATATTGACAGTAAGTCTCAAGATGGAATGAAATAGAGGACAAAAGTGAAGAGACCATTGGACAAGAATCTTGGACATCGTTTCGTTTTCTCTCAAAGGAGACTCAAAGCAGACTCAAAGCAGACTCAAAGGAGACTCAAAGCAGACTCAAAGCAGACTCAAAGCAAACTGTGGCACTCCGTTGATACGAAATTAATTGTGATTAACGATGATAAATACGCTGGTTTGGAAATTTTGTCCATTAAATAAGCGCTGGTGGAAAAAAATATTTCTATACAATTACCTATAGTCTCTGAAGCACGTAACTATTAATTGTAATATCTCTTTGTATTTTTTCCCCGAATTAGCAATAGTTTAACAACAATGAATAGACTAGTTTAACAACAATGAATAGACTAGTTTAACAACAATGAATAGATTAGTTTAACAACATGGAATAGACTAGTTTAACAGCAATGAATAGACTGGTTCAACAACAATGAATAGACTGGTTTAACAACAATAAATAGACTAGTTTAAAAACAATGAATAGACTAGTTTAACAGCAATGAATAGACTAGTTTAACAACAATGAATAGACTGGTTTAACAACAATGAAGACATTGACATAAAAAAGTTTTTTTGCTGTTGAATTTCCTTTTTTTTGTAGGGCATCACGAATAGCAGGTACACAGGGCATCACGAATAGCAGGCACACAGGGCATTACGAGGAACTGCCTCACAGGGCATCACGAATTTATGGCACACAGGTCATTACGAGGAACTGCCTCACAGGGCATCACGAATAGCAGGCACACAGGGCATTACGAATAGTAGGCACACAGGGCATTACGAGGAACTGCCTCACAGGGCATCACGAATTGCTGGCACACAGGTCATTACGAGGAACTGCCTCACAGGGCATCACGAGGAACGTCCTCACAGGGTTTCTGATATCCAAGCACCCCTTCTGGATGGAACACATTTTAATGTTTTGATTTCATAAAAATCTTAGTCTCAGCCTCAAATTATAAGACCAAGTTTGTCTAACTGGCTTTGGCTTTGACTAGATACATTGATCCACCTTCTTCCGCCTTGACACGTTCAATAATTAACTATCCTGACGTTGAGCACAGTTGTACCTAAACTGAAAAACTTGAATGATCTTTGGGTTTGCGCTGAAGAGTTACCAGTCTGTTTGTTCGACTTCGGGTCTCCTTTTTGCCCTTTAGACCCCCCCCCCCAACCGCTGCTCTCTGCTGTTCAGACAAAGTATTGTGATGAATAATACAAAGTAATGAAAGTGTTCATCTAAACAATGAAAATAACAATGGAATATCTCACTTTGAACTGAGTTGAACGGTTAGACTAAACCATTCTACCCACTGTACATTCAAACATTGAGTATTTGGATGTCTACAAACTACAGAGTGTTGGCTATTATTGTTTTTTGTTTTTTTTGATAATAAATGTCATGAGATTACGCCTCAGTCTTTGTCAGGTCTATTGATTGCTTCCCTTTCATCATCTTGTGCAGACGAGATATCGTTCAATTCTTACCCCAAGGCCATGAACTCATAACCGTGACGATGTCAGAAAGCAATCTTTAAAAAAACATGAAAATAATAATAGGTTTTAATAATACTTCAAGAAAACATCTTTACAATTATCTGGGAATGTTCTAGACATGGAGTTTACTATTGGGAGCAGTCCTACAATGTCTTCTATCAGTCCTATGTATTCGCTATCCTTTGAAATCTTCCAATCAGAAATGAATAAATGTGAATTACAAAGAGAAGAGCCGGTTCAATGTAAGCTCTTGGATTTCATTGTTTAGGTCAGTGACCTTCGCTAGTAATTAGAAGACAAATATATGTTCAATTTTCATAAACTTTTTGAGTTTATTAACAATAAAGTCTCTCAAATGTATGGCGACTGACAAACCAACAATGAAGTCAACAGCTGGACTATTTCATGAGAGTCTTAAACATACATCAAAAATAAAATGTAACATTGAAAACTTCACTTCATTGGCTTACTATTTGGTCCAATGAACAAATTAAAGTAGTAGACTAATTCAAATGAACAAATTAAAGTAGTCGACTAATTCAAATGAACAAATTAAAGTAGTCGACTAATTCAAATGAACAATTTCCACCACCCATTTGTTTCTAGCATTGTCTCTGATACTTTCTTTTTATTTCTCTCCAGCTCTCCTTCACTCTCTCTTTCACTCTCTCTCTCTCTTTCCATCTCTCTTTCTCTATTTATTTCTCTCTCTCTCCCTATTTCTTTCCATCTCTCTCTCTCTCTTTCTTTCTCTCTCTCTCTCTCTATTTATTTCTCCCTTCCTTTCTTCTATTTCTCTCTCTCTTTCTCTCTCTGTAGGTTTGGGTTTAATGAAAAGTATAGTGCTGCTGTAGTTGCAAGGATAACAATACAAAAACACAAGTGGCAGGCAATGTGTGTTAGGAGAGAGGGTATAGAGGGGTGCCACCATGTTTTGGTTGAAATTCATTTGTGTACTTTTGTTTTTCCTTATAAATGTAGCTCTATGTATATATAAAGAAGAAACAGATACTAGTCTATGATTAGAACACACAGTCATAACATAATGTAAAAGAATAAAAGAATATTAGAACGAAATTTTCTATTTTTTTTCAACACAACTAAAGGTTAATTTTAACCGGTAATTGTTTTACGTGAGACAGACAGAAAAATCGACAGACAGAATGACTAACACAATATAATAACAGAATGATTAAGAAAAATAAAAACGTTGAAACAAAGAGAGGGAAAAAATGACAAAGAATGGAGAGAGAGAGAGTGAGAGAGAGAGAGTGAAAAAGATGATCCTGAAAAAAAAGATGGAGGAGATATGAAAGAGAGTGAGAAAGGGTGTGTGTGTGTGTTTTTGAGAGAGAAAGAGAGTGGATGTGTGTGTGTGTGGGGGGGAGGTGAACTAGAATAATGACATTCAGCAATCACTATGACAACTAAAACTTAAATCAAAATGTCATCCTGCCGATAAAGTCAGTTAGTCCACTGAAGTAAATGACCAATGAAGTCAATTCATTTAAAACTAGCCGCAGGTGATGTAAACACAATCAACATGAAATGGTTTCAAATCAAATGTTAAAATTTTGAACATTTCATGATAATGAACATTTTCTTGTTCCCTGCAGTGAATACAGCAAGGGAAGAGCTAGTTGAGTTGATTTTACATGTTTCACTATGTGAACATATTAGTAGACTTATGTCAACTGGACAAGCAGATTGGCTCATTTGATTATGCTATAGGTCTATAGTCTATATATGAAAATGATAGTAACAAAACACAAATTCAATGAATTCCCACTTCATCCTAAACAAACTCGTGATCTTAACATTTAAAAAGCGAAATGATTCTCCCATTTTCTAGATAAGTGTTTCCCAAACTTTTTCCCTTAACGGAACACATTCTGAGAGTTAGCGGAACACTTTGCTTATTTTTTTAGAGAGGTTAATTCACGTGGTGGCCTATTAATTAATTATTGCAGTAATTCGTGGAACACCTATTCAGGCCTTGCGGAACACTAGGGTTCCGCGGTCCGTGGAACACAGTTTTGGAAACACTGCACTACATTTAAAACAAGCAGCTATAAAATCTTAGCTTATATCAACTCGTTCTGTCTGTCTGTCTGTCTGTCTGGTTGGCCTACACTTTTTGTGTCCGTCATTTATCCTATTCCCCATCCTCGGATCAAGTTGACACTTTGCACAATTATTGATCGTCCCCAGCAAAAAGTTTCCAAAATAACTTATTGTACGAATATCGTCCCCTCCACCCCCCCCCCCCCCCCCATAGTTTTGAAAGGATAATGGAATCATTAGCATTTAAATAAAATGTTTTAGTAATTTTTTATATTATTATTATTAAACAAAGAATAAAAAAAAAAGGAATCTTGAAATAATGATTTGGCGCCCTTTACAATCGGCTGCCTGCGTGCAAGGCACACATTGCACAATAGGTAGCGGCGGCCCTGGCATCTCGATTCCATGGCTAGGATCCTCCTCTCTAGTTCTGCAGTTAGGGTCGAAGATTTACAAGCGTACAAGAATACCACCATCACCAATGAGTGCGCAGCAGTCTGACTTTAATGCCGAGTGCTATGCCTTTGTCTTTCCAGATTGTCTTGTGCTACTCAAATGCTGATGTGGACTTTGCAATTCTGTTCAGGTTTGGTTTCTTAGTATGAAACGATAGCCGCGAGGTATTTAGAATGTCTGGCACTTGCCAGATTTTCGCCTTCATTTGGGAGGGGCGATACATGCAATCGCCTCCCCCCCCCCCCCCCCCCCATCGGACAAACAAATACTTTTTCTTTTTGTATTATAGTTAAGAAATTACAAAATAAAAAAATCTGTCACTGATATAATTTATATATGCTATAAATTAAATTCCTATATCGAGTCGCCCCACCCCTATTCTTTAATGCCAAATGCAATCATTAGCAGAAATTATAAAAAGGAGCGAGGATTAATCGTTTTCACTCTATTGCCCCTCCCATTTCCAGACAGAGTTTATGTAATTTTACATGAATTTATAATAATTATTTTAAGAAAGACTTTGCTTTGGAAAAATTAGAATTCAAACGAAATTTTTCAGTACAATAGTCACGATTGAGATGAGTTCTAAACCAAAATAATACTTACCTAGTCGCCTTTTTCAACCTTTAGTCAATCTGATATCTTCTAGTTACATAAATTTAGGACTATAACTCACAATTTACGCTTGAACTTTATTGAATATTATTTATCGAATAATTTTTTCTTCGGCGGCGATCCTCAAAGTTTTAATCTAAATATGTGGGGTATCTAATCTTTTAAAGGAACAAATCGGTTTTATTTGTAATGTATTAAGGGCCTAAAAATTCATATTAGAATAGTTTACAACACTATTCAAAAGGTCCTTTCTTAATAGGGAGCTTTATGTCAGGAGAATGCGTTTCTTCAGTGAAGAATGCAAGAAAACACTTATGTGGTCGGGGCTTTCCCCCGAACTCCATTGATGAGTAATGAGCTGTAGATGTCAGGAGAATACTTTTAATCAGTGAAGAATGCAAGAAAACACTTTGGCGTCGGGGCTTCGCCCCTTGCTCCAATGATTATAATGAGCTGTAGATGTCAGGAGAGTGCGTTTCTGCAGTGAAGATTGCAAGAAAACGCTTTTGGCGCGGGGCGAACTCGATTGATTAATAATGAGCTGTAGATGTCAGGAGAATGCGTTTCTACAGTGAAGAATGCAAGAAAACACTTTTGGCGTCGGGGCTTTCCCCGGAACTCCATTGATTAATAATGAGCTGTATGTCAGAAGAATGCGTTTCTTCAGTGAAGATTGCAAGACAATGCTTTTCGAGAGAGAGAGTGAGAGAGAGAGAGAGAGAGAGAGAGAGAGAGAGAGAGAGAGAGATAAAAAGGTAATAAAAGAAAAAAAGTCAATTATTGACATGTGAGACAAAGAAAATACCAAATAGTCAGAGATTGTATTAGGGGATCAGAGACTAGAAAAAAAAAACAAAGTGTGTGTCAGTGAGAGAGATGTTTATGTGATATAGAGGGCGATCTCCCCCCCCCCCCCCCCCACACACAAAACAAACAAACTTGGGATGGTATATTTGTTTTGTTTTTTTTTGAAAGTAAGAAAACAGAAACCGCAACTCTTTTTATCTGCAATTCATCTCTAAGATATATAAGGGAGGTAAAAAAATAATTAAACATCGAGGGATTCTATAACAGGTGTTTTCCCAACGGAAGAATTACTCCTTTCTGTTGATATCTTCTCTTACAGGAGTTCCAGGATTACTCTCACACAATGGGCGGCTCCTGGAAAAAGACTTTGCACTCATCATATTTTATGCTTACAAAAATGTACTGAAAAATATGTTGATATGTTCTAATACATTTCACTGGACAGAATAGAAGTAGAGTTTGACCGAGTAGAATATAAGTAGAGTTTGACATAGTTTGAATAGAAGTAGAGTTTGACATAAGTAGAATAGAAGTAGAGTTTGACATAATATAAGTAGAGAATTTTTGACAGAGTAGACTACTACATTACATTGGACAGACTAGAAGACTTCATATCTTTGGTAGAGTGGCATCTAATGGGCGGGGAAGAGAGAGAGATCGTGTGCCACATATACAAAGATTTAAGTCAGCAAAGAGTCAAAAGTTCCTTTCGGAACTGAGATTGATTGTTAGGATGCAAGCGATCGATCTGAGTTCAAAAAGTTTCTACTGTCCTCATAGTCTTAGGGTTACTAGAGAACTTCATAGCTAAAGGAGGACAAAAAGGACAAAGCCTTACAAAGGAGGAGAAAAAAAACAAAAACTGGACTTGTATTTATTTCATTCAACGTGTTGTAAAGCCAGATAGGACTTGTCGCATTCATTCATTATTTATAACATACGCGTGGAACTCCAGGCAGGAAATGTTCCTCAAATTGAACTGTCCGAAAAATAGCTCTCACTGAGTCAAGACATAGTTTAGTTCTCTCTCTCTTTCCACTGTGCATTTATCAGAGAAAACACTCTCTCAATGTTGTGCCTGGGAATACAAAGAAAAATTCATATATTTCAAGATGCTTTGCATCAAGTTTCATTACTACAACTTAATTCTGCAAAGGATTTCATATTGCTGCAATGGTCTAACAATCAAACATCATTGACATCAATACCTCTTTCCTTTAGGTTCAGTTCAAATGTCTTTTAATGTATTTGTAGACATTCAGTCAAACCACTGGAATTCCTTGAAAGGTGCCATCCATTTTTCCAAATATTCAATGCACCTTTGGTATGTAGATTGAATGCGTGTCACTAATGCCATGCATTCTTCTTCATAGCCTTCTTTGCAGATTTTTTGTTTACAAGCCTTCATTTGATCTGAGAATTGACATCTCTTTAGTAGACTGCTACCACTAACGTTAGCTGACATCTTGAAGACACATTCTATTTAATAAACACAACAGCGAGCACGTAACGTTGATTGGTTGTTGCTATGTATCTTGCAATGGCATTCATCATGTCACTCATTACATAGAGTTTATAGATTTCTAAAGCAACACAGTGAACATGTGTCTTGTGGTGCAGCTTTACACATCTGACCTTTCTATGTTGAGGAAAGTTTGTGTTGAAACCAGAATTTACATTTTACATTCAATCAATAGATTATTTGCATGGCAGTAAACAACAGTAAAAAGCCGGACATTTTCACACTTTATACTAATGCCGGCCGGCCGGATGACAGACTCCAAAAAAGGAGGACATGGCTTCCTTTTTCCAGACGTCTAGTAACCCTACATAGTCTGGAATGCTAACTCCTTAGTTCATTCTTGGTAATTGATGTCGACCACCTCGGTCATTCAGGGTGAGAGGGGGGGCTGCATTGCCTCCGCTACTAGCTGGTCATGGTCAGCTACAGACTGTGCTTGCTCTTGTAGACTGAATCTGTGTGAATCGCATTTAGTACAAAGCTTATAACAGCTCTGTCTGTCTGTCTGTCTGGTAAAACGTTTGTACACGTTATTTCTCACACACCAATTTTCTGGGATCAAGTTGAAACTTTACACAATTATTCATAGGCATACACAAAATATAAATCAATACAGTAACCAATTAGCCAATTAATAACTGGTAATTAGTTATTTGTTTAATACCAACAGGGGAAACTAATCCTTCAGTATTCATAGATATGGCTAAATTTGTTGGGTTATGTCCCCTTAAACAATTGTTAACGCTATTTCTCCCTCAAGCATTCTCTGATCAAGTTGAAACAAGAAATAATTATTTATTGCACCTAACAAAACATGAATCAATTTTAAAATACCCAATTATTCAATTATTGTTAATTAATTGTTTTATTTGATATCGAATAAGGGTTATAACTTCATAATACACGTTATTGATAGATATAGTTTTAAGGGCAAAGTTCTTCAACTTTAGATAAGGTTTGTTGTTTTTTTAAATATTTGTTTCCTTATATTTGGCTTGTTTCGTTTCTTTACTGACATGACTTTTTATAGTGTCACCAGCGATACAAAGTAACCGACAATTATTACATCAAATAATTAGCCAGTAATAATAGTAATGATAGCCTTCGAGCTAGTTGTACGGCAGTTAAGCCTTGTATCTTTGAGGTTGTCTTGCTTCTTTGAGCAGACGCTGTAGTTAAATAGAGGAGGAAGTACTTCTAGTCTCCATGGGGATCTGAATAGCCAGGCGGTTTACGTCACTGCACTCCTCTCGCCATCTTAACATCCTGATGAGTCAAGTTGATTGAGGACCACTGCGTATCGTTTGTTGACTCGGACATTCTTGTAGTGATTAAAAGAAAAGAACTTTTCATTGCAATACATCTTCGCGGTTTTTTTTCTAAGTAGACATTAGTTGATATAATATTGGGTTTTATTTGTATTATTCAATATAGGGAACTGATAAATATTTAGATTCTATTTATGAATTAAAAGATTTCTATTTCAATGTTTGAATTTAAAAATGCCTGGAAAGATATTCTTTCCTTTATTTTTTAAAACAAAATGATCGTGTTAAGGAATCAATATTGAAGGGAACATTTTGAATATTAATGTATTTGTGAGCTTTCAAACTGTAATACTAAATGGCTCAAAATCAACACCAATAACAGTCAACTCAGGTGTACCCCAAGGAACAGTCTTAGGTCCAATCCTGTTTTTAATTTACAAAAACGATTTACAAAACTGCATATGTTAGGAGAAACAGTCAAATTATTTGCGGACCCCACTCTCCTCCTGTTGACTCTTCTTGAAACACACTTCTCCTCTTAACTCCTCTTGACCTCACACTCCTCCTCTTAACTCTTCTTGACCTCAAACTCTCATTCTTAACTCTTCTTGATCTCACACTCCTCCTTTTAACACTTCTTGAAACACACTCCTCCTCTTAACTCTTCTTGACATCACACTCCTCCTTTTAACTCTTCTTGAAACACACTCCTCCTCTTAACTCTTCTTGATCTCACACTCCGTTTTTAGCTTCTTTAACCTCACACATTTACTTAGCTCTTCTTGACCTCATTCTTAGCTCTTATTCCTTCACATTCATTGCATTTCTCGACTCGCATTCACGAAGTAGATCTTTTAGTTTAGGGTCTGTGTGTGTGTGTGTGTGTGTGTGTGTGTGTGTCCCTCTGTCTCCGTCTCTCTCTCTTGTCTTACTCTCTTTCATGAATGGAAGAAGCCTGTTTGTCCAGGTGAAGACATCAACATATTTTGTCCTCCTCTGTCAGTCACATACCAGCCCGCCAGCTGAACTACCGCAGTATGTCAAACAGAACGCAATCCAGGTGTTAAGTTTCATCATTGCCTGCTCTATCATTTACATACAGCATCTCCCCGACATATGACCAACTTATCACTGCATAAACTATGACCTGGTGGGTGTATCTTTGTTTGTGTTTAGAATAACCCGAGAAACAGCTCTGCCCGATAGAATTTTATAATAAGTGAATCCATCTTGATATATCTGAATTATATAGTTCGCAATACCCTATGTATAACGCGTGATAGCCGTCTCTGTTTTGACTAACGCTAAACACATTCAGATTGAGATGGCTTTCAGTCTCATAGAATACGTCTGTGAACCCTAAAGTCATGGCTTGGTGGGGGGGGGGGGGGGGGGGGGGGAGGGGAGCTTCCTGCTATAACATTAACAGCAATAAATAGATCTGTGTTTTCCATATATGGCACTATTTAAATATCAACATTGGTTCCCAAACTATTTTCTGTTATTTTTAGGCTATTATCATTTATATATTTATAAGTAAAATACTATAAGGCAAAAACTTATTAACAATTTACTTCAAGTGGTTAGTCTTTATAGCAACAAATACAAAGTACTCATCTTGAACATTAAGACCTACCTGTTTACAACTGTTTTAGATCAGTTTGTCATTTTAGCTCTTGTGTTTATGTTTGTAATGTTATCACAGAGCCTTGGAACTACATGTTGATTGTTAACAGCGCTTAGTTATACATACAATTATTATTATTATGTTTGCAATTACGTTTGAGTCATTGATCTTAAAACAAAAAAGAAGAGAGTTTGAGGTCCAGTCATGGCGGACACGTGGCGCTAGTTTTCAGCACCAAAAGAGATAAAGTAAAAGGTATCCACAGCCACCTGTAGATAGACGTAGGGTTAGAGTGTTGGGCGAACGTGGTGACGATGTGGACATGATTGAAAAATCATCTAATTGATGGTTGACCTATGGTGAAGGGGCTGGTGTATGGCCTCTTTAAGAGCTCTAGGTCTCTATAATGCCAAAAGCAAAATATAGTATTGAATTGTAGAGTACTGGATTATTCAATTATCTTTCTATAATGCCAACTGCAAAATATATAGTACGAGCATGTAAATGTTAACTGTGTGACCTTTGTGTCCTTGATTTGACTGCTAGGGCCAACATAAGATATATAACATATATGTAATGTTTATTTATTAAATTGAATTGTAGAGTACTGACTTATTCGATTATGTCTTAAAAATATCCACAGTTTTTCGTATACGTAGTGTATAGTTTTAGGTTCTCAAAAAAATTAAAATAAAATTAAATAGGTAAATTAGTAGTTCTTTGAAAGGTAGGCTTACTAATAAACATCATATTGATAAATGACAAAAGTGTATGCATAAGTGTTGTAAAAATATATAAATTTATGACTTCCCCTATCTAATATAGTCACTCCTATTTTTTACTATTAATAGTAAATAGTTTTTTAAAAAATGGTGTTTTATGAATAAAAGTATGCATTGAATTTTTAAAAAAGCGGCTTCCTTACAAGAGTTAAAAGATAGTTTTTGCTCCAGAAGTTTCGCAAGCTTCAAAATAGAAATCAAGCTTACAAAATCTTTTCTTGATTTTGAGATCTAAACGTGACAGACAAACGGACGGACGGACTAAGAAAACTAATAGGGACTTTTCGATGATAATGAAGAGGAATACAATTATTGTCAATTTGTGATACTCACTGCCAAGTGAATCGATTTTTAAAACATTTTTTAAATACGGAGAGTGAATGTTTGATTTTCTACTTAAGACTGTTTTAGACTAAATTGATCTTGATTTATTGGCAAGGTACCCCAGGCATCCAACACAATGAGAACCACAGCTTGCCATGTTTTATCTGGAATTAATACATTAATCGGTCTCTTTTTATTCCCTATAGTTTTTTTCCCCAAACAAGTTTTGTTTATTATTCATTCAGTGTTGCCAACTTGAAGCTAGGAAAACTAATACCTTGAGATTGAAATCTCTCCCTTGAAGTGTGAGCACCTTTCACGGCTCTGTGAGTACGATGGCAGTGAATACAGCGCTTTTTTTATTTTTATTAAGACGTCAGTTTCACCCTGAGAACTACACAAAAGTGAAGTAGAAGTAACCACACGAGGACATACACATTTTGGGCAAATAATAAGGTTACTATACTTCTGCCAAACTCTTCGTAGAAACGTTCTGTTAATGTGAAGTACCGGAATAATTATCAACAAATAAAGCGAAGTTGAAGGGAGATGTTCTGTTCAAAGTTGTTTTGTGTTTTATTCCTAGAGAAACTCTCTTGATTGGAGCATTGTAAGTAAGCGCAAAATAACATTAAGGGTACTAGATATATAGATCCATATCTAAATATTGGATGACTAGTTAGACGTCACTGAGGCTAAAACAGCGCTTACAAGTTGACAAAGAAGTTTTTTTTGTTTTGTTTTTCTCTATCTTAATTCTTATTGGATATTTTCATACATGACATAGAAACTATAAATAGCTATCTTTTTTTTGGTGTATCCGGTGTAAAAAAAAAAAAGGTTTAATGTGCTGTGTTTTTAAAAGGTACATGACAATTCTGTCCACTTTTTGGCACAGCAGAATCACATTTTCTAACCTCATACATTTATAGCGCTAAATAATTTCTGTATATTAGATTTTCTCTCGTAATTAAAAACAAAAGGGCAACTAGCGGAATAAAGGAGATCGAACAGCAGAATCACATTTTCTAACCTCAATCTCATATATTTATAGCGCTAAATAATTTCTGTATATTAGATTTTCTCTCGTAATTAAAAACAAAAGGGCAACTAGCGGTATAAAGGAGATTCGATACGTAAACCAACCGCCACAATTATAATACTGTTTAAAATTAGAGCTTAATTTATATATTTTTAAATTTTTTTTAGCAATTTAGGGTCCTTGACCTTTTTTTTTAGTTTGTCGTGACAATCTCCGATATAAAAACAGTTATGACCACTGTCTATATAGATTTGTTATCAGCACTGTCTTATATAGATTTGTTATGACCACTGTCTATATAGATTTGTTATCAGCACTGTCTTATATAGATTTGTTATTTCCACTGTCTATATAGATTTGTTATCAGCACTGTCTTATATAGAATTGTCAAAAGCTCTGTTTATATTTCACTCTACTATGTATAGATTTAGATCACTGTCTAATTAGATTTTTTAATAAGAATTTTCTATGTGTATTTTTTATGACTACTGTCTATATAGATTCAGTGGCGTAGCTAGCTATGTGCGGGTGGTGCGGGCCGCACGGGGCATCAAGTGACAAGGGGCATCAAGTGACAAGGGGCATCAAACAAAGGACAATTTAAACTGTCTCAGTAAAAACTGCACAAACTCCACAGACTAGTCCATTAGAAATGTACACACACACACACACGTGTTTATTTATTGAGCTACACTGTTGGTCTCCTCTCTTCTCTCTCCACTGAACTATAAACTAAAGACTAGCGCCTGACTTGCTTTGTTGATATCTCAGATAAAAGCAAAGAGACCGAATCACACTGATTGACTTCGATTGAGGCCTCGACTAAATCACTAGCTGGACTCAGCTCACTTGGAGCAGGACGAAACCGCAGCCGCTTCCTTTTATTTGTCTACAAAAAAGGATTTTTTACAGTTCATGGCTGGACGTAAACATTTCTGACCTAAACATTTGGTGGATAAACATTTGTGGCATAAACATTCTTCCTGCTGTTATTTCTGTAGAAAAAACAACTCTCCTCCCCTTACATACACACGTGACGAATAGAGGCCATATGAATCACGTATGAATGAGATGTGCAGGCCATATGAATCACATATGAATGAAATGTGCAGGTCATATTGGCCAAAAGAAAGTCATTGGAAGGGCGTATGAAGGCCATATGAAGATCCTATGAATGTAATATGAAAGGAATAGGAGGGCGTATGAAGGGCATATGAAAGTCATTGAATGACGTACGAAGGCCATGTTAAGGGTGTTTGAATGGATCATGAAGGGCGAATAATTTGAGTATGTAGGGAATAGGAATGGCGCTTGAAGGAGGTAGGAAGAACTAATGAAATGAATATTTAGGGTGTATAGAAATTGTTTCTGTCTTCTTCTTTCTCTCTTTGTTGTTTCTCTTCTTTCCCTTCTTCATTGTTCATTCCTGTGCTGCCATCTGAAACTACCCTTCAAGTATGCTCCAAATCCTACTGTAAGAATGGAAGTATCTATCACAATCACAGAGTGAGTTATAGAGCGGACTCGTTCCTTTGGAATCTTTGGTTTCGTTCCATTGGTTTGAATGGATTCCATCTCACACATGTATTGAACCAGGTCAGATGGAACAAGAAGTGTTGGTTTGAATGGATTCCATCTCACACATGTATTGAACCAGGTCAGATGGAACAAGAAGTGTTGGTTTGAATGGATTCCATCTCACACATGTATTGAACCAGGTCAGATGGAACAAGAAGTGTTGGTTTGAATGGATTCCATCTCACACATGTATTGAACCAGGTCAGATGGAACAAGAAGTGTTGGTTTGAATGGATTCCATCTCACACATGTATTGAACCAGGTCAGATGGAACAAGAAGTGTTGGTTTGAATGGATTCCATCTCACACATGTATTGAACCAGGTCAGATGGAACAAGAAGTGTTGGTTTGAATGGATTCCATCTCACACATGTATTGAACCAGGTCAGATGGAACAAGAAGTGTTGGTTTGAATGGATTCCATCTCACACATGTATTGAACCAGGTCAGATGGAACAAGAAGTGTTGGTTTGAATGGATTCCATCTCACACATGTATTGAACCAGGTCAGATGGAACAAGAAGTGTTGGTTTGAATGGATTCCATCTCACACATGTATTGAACCAGGTCAGATGGAACAAGAAGTGTTGGTTTGAATGGATTCCATCTCACACATGTATTGAACCAGGTCAGATGGAACAAGAAGTGTTGGTTTGAATGGATTCCATCTCACACATGTATTGAACCAGGTCAGATGGAACACGAAGTGTTGGTTTGAATGGATTCCATCTCACACATGTATTGAACCAGGTCAGATGGAACAAGAAGTGTTGGTTTGAATGGATTCCATCTCACACATGTATTGAACCAGGTCAGATGGAACAAGAAGTGTTGGTTTGAATGGATTCCATCTCACACATGTATTGAACCAGGTCAGATGGAACACGAAGTGTTGGTTTGAATGGATTCCATCTCACACATGTATTGAACCAGGTCAGATGGAACAAGAAGTGTTGGTTTGAATGGATTCCATCTCACACATGTATTGAACCAGGTCAGATGGAACACGAAGTGTTGGTTTGAATGGATTCCATCTCACACATGTATTGAACCAGGTCAGATGGAACAAGAAGTGTTGGTTTGAATGGATTCCATCTCACACATGTATTGAACCAGGTCAGATGGAACAAGAAGTGTTGGTTTGAATGGATTCCATCTCACACATGTATTGAACCAGGTCAGATGGAACAAGAAGTGTTGGTTTGAATGGATTCCATCTCACACATGTATTGAACCAGGTCAGATGGAACACGAAGTGTTGGTTTGAATGGATTCCATCTCACACATGTATTGAACCAGGTCAGATGGAACACGAAGTGTTGGTTTGAATGGATTCCATCTCACACATGTATTGAACCAGGTCAGATGGAACACGAAGTGTTGGTTTGAATGGATTCCATCTCACACATGTATTGAACCAGGTCAGATGGAACACGAAGTGTTGGTTTGAATGGATTCCATCTCACACATGTATTGAACCAGGTCAGATGGAACACGAAGTGTTGGTTTGAATGGATTCCATCTCACACATGTATTGAACCAGGTCAGATGGAACACGAAGTGTTGGTTTGAATGGATTCCATCTCACACATGTATTGAACCAGGTCAGATGGAACAAGAAGTGTTGGTTTGAATGGATTCCATCTCACACATGTATTGAACCAGGTCAGATGGAACACGAAGTGTTGGTTTGAATGGATTCCATCTCACACATGTATTGAACCAGGTCAGATGGAACACGAAGTGTTGGTTTGAATGGATTCCATCTCACACATGTATTGAACCAGGTCAGATGGAACAAGAAGTGTTGGTTTGAATGGATTCCATCTCACACATGTATTGAACCAGGTCAGATGGAACACGAAGTGTTGGTTTGAATGGATTCCATCTCACACATGTATTGAACCAGGTCAGATGGAACACGAAGTGTTGGTTTGAATGGATTCCATCTCACACATGTATTGAACCAGGTCAGATGGAACACGAAGTGTTGGTTTGAATGGATTCCATCTCACACATGTATTGAACCAGGTCAGATGGAACACGAAGTGTTGGTTTGAATGGATTCCATCTCACACATGTATTGAACCAGGTCAGATGGAACACGAAGTGTTGGTTTGAATGGATTCCATCTCACACATGTATTGAACCAGGTCAGATGGAACAAGAAGTGTTGGTTTGAATGGATTCCATCTCACACATGTATTGAACCAGGTCAGATGGAACACGAAGTGTTGGTTTGAATGGATTCCATCTCACACATGTATTGAACCAGGTCAGATGGAACACGAAGTGTTGGTTTGAATGGATTCCATCTCACACATGTATTGAACCAGGTCAGATGGAACACGAAGTGTTGGTTTGAATGGATTCCATCTCACACATGTATTGAACCAGGTCAGATGGAACAAGAAGTGTTGGTTTGAATGGATTCCATCTCACACATGTATTGAACCAGGTCAGATGGAACACGAAGTGTTGGTTTGAATGGATTCCATCTCACACATGTATTGAACCAGGTCAGACGGAACAAGAAGTGTTGGTTTGAATGGATTCCATCTCACACATGTATTGAACCAGGTCAGATGGAACACGAAGTGTTGGTTTGAATGGATTCCATCTCACACATGTATTGAACCAGGTCAGATGGAACAAGAAGTGTTGGTTTGAATGGATTCCATCTCACACATGTATTGAACCAGGTCAGATGGAACAAGAAGTGTTGGTTTGAATGGATTCCATCTCACACATGTATTGAACCAGGTCAGATGGAACAAGAAGTGTTGGTTTGAATGGATTCCATCTCACACATGTATTGAACCAGGTCAGATGGAACAAGAAGTGTTGGTTTGAATGGATTCCATCTCACACATGTATTGAACCAGGTCAGATGGAACAAGAAGTGTTGGTTTGAATGGATTCCATCTCACACATGTATTGAACCAGGTCAGATGGAACACGAAGTGTTGGTTTGAATGGATTCCATCTCACACATGTATTGAACCAGGTCAGATGGAACAAGAAGTGTTGGTTTGAATGGATTCCATCTCACACATGTATTGAACCAGGTCAGATGGAACAAGAAGTGTTGGTTTGAATGGATTCCATCTCACACATGTATTGAACCAGGTCAGATGGAACAAGAAGTGTTGGTTTGAATGGATTCCATCTCACACATGTATTGAACCAGGTCAGATGGAACACGAAGTGTTGGTTTGAATGGATTCCATCTCACACATGTATTGAACCAGGTCAGATGGAACAAGAAGTGTTGGTTTGAATGGATTCCATCTCACACATGTATTGAACCAGGTCAGATGGAACAAGAAGTGTTGGTTTGAATGGATTCCATCTCACACATGTATTGAACCAGGTCAGATGAAACAAGAAGTGTTGGTTTGAATGGATTCCATCTCACACATGTATTGAACCAGGTCAGATGGAACAAGAAGTGTTGGTTTGAATGGATTCCATCTCACACATGTATTGAACCAGGTCAGATGGAACAAGAAGTGTTGGTTTGAATGGATTCCATCTCACACATGTATTGAACCAGGTCAGATGGAACAAGAAGTGTTGGTTTGAATGGATTCCATCTCAACATGTATTGAACCAGGTCAGATGGAACAAGAAGTGTTGGTTTGAATGGATTCCATCTCACACATGTATTGAACCAGGTCAGATGGAACAAGAAGTGTTGGTTTGAATGGATTCCATCTCACACATGTATTGAACCAGGTCAGATGGAACAAGAAGTGTTGGTTTGAATGGATTCCATCTCACACATGTATTGAACCAGGTCAGATGGAACAAGAAGTGTTGGTTTGAATGGATTCCATCTCACACATGTATTGAACCAGGTCAGATGGAACAAGAAGTGTTGGTTTGAATGGATTCCATCTCACACATGTATTGAACCAGGTCAGATGGAACAAGAAGTGTTGGTTTGAATGGATTCCATCTCAACATGTATTGAACCAGGTCAGATGGAACAAGAAGTGTTGGTTTGAATGGATTCCATCTCAACATGTATTGAACCAGGTCAGATGGAACAAGAAGTGTTGGTTTGAATGGATTCCATCTCAACATGTATTGAACCAGGTCAGATGGAACAAGAAGTGTTGGTTTGAATGGATTCCATCTCACACATGTATTGAACCAGGTCAGATGGAACAAGAAGTGTTGGTTTGAATGGATTCCATCTCACACATGTATTGAACCAGGTCAGATGGAACAAGAAGTGTTGGTTTGAATGGATTCCATCTCAACATGTATTGAACCAGGTCAGATGGAACAAGAAGTGTTGGTTTGAATGGATTCCATCTCACACATGTATTGAACCAGGTCAGATGGAACAAGAAGTGTTGGTTTGAATGGATTCCATCTCACACATGTATTGAACCAGGTCAGATGGAACAAGAAGTGTTGGTTTGAATGGATTCCATCTCAACATGTATTGAACCAGGTCAGATGGAACAAGAAGTGTTGGTTTGAATGGATTCCATCTCACACATGTATTGAACCAGGTCAGATGGAACAAGAAGTGTTGGTTTGAATGGATTCCACCTCACACATGTATTGAACCAGGTCAGATGGAACACGAAGTGTTGGTTTGAATGGATTCCATCTCATACATGTATTGAACCAGGTCAGATGGAACAAGAAGTGTTGGTTTGAATGGATTCCATCTCACACATGTATTGAACCAGGTCAGATGGAACAAGAAGTGTTGGTTTGAATGGATTCCATCTCACACATGTATTAAACCAGGTCAGATGGAACACGAAGTGTTGGTTTGAATGGATTCCATCTCACACATGTATTGAACCAGGTCAGATGGAACACGAAGTGTTGGTTTGAATGGATTCCATCTCACACATGTATTAAACCAGGTCAGATGGAACAAGAAGTGTTGGTTTGAATGGATTCCATCTCACACATGTATTAAACCAGGTCAGATGGAACAAGAAGTGTTGGTTTGAATGGATTCCATCTCACACATGTATTAAACCAGGTCAGATGGAACACGAAGTGTTGGTTTGAATGGATTCCATCTCACACATGTATTAAACCAGGTCAGATGGAACAAGAAGTGTTGGTTTGAATGGATTCCATCTCACACATGTATTAAACCAGGTCAGATGGAACAAGAAGTGTTGGTTTGAATGGATTCCATCTCACACATGTATTAAACCAGGTCAGATGGAACAAGAAGTGTTGGTTTGAATGGATTCCATCTCACACATGTATTAAACCAGGTCAGATGGAACACGAAGTGTTGGTTTGAATGGATTCCATCTCACACATGTATTAAACCAGGTCAGATGGAACACGAAGTGTTGGTTTGAATGGATTCCATCTCACACATGTATTAAACCAGGTCAGATGGAACAAGAAGTGTTGGTTTGAATGGATTCCATCTCACACATGTATTAAACCAGGTCAGATGGAACAAGAAGTGTTGGTTTGAATGGATTCCATCTCACACATGTATTAAACCAGGTCAGATGGAACAAGAAGTGTTGGTTTGAATGGATTCCATCTCACACATGTATTAAACCAGGTCAGATGGAACAAGAAGTGTTGGTTTGAATGGATTCCATCTCACACATGTATTAAACCAGGTCAGATGGAACACGAAGTGTTGGTTTGAATGGATTCCATCTCACACATGTATTAAACCAGGTCAGATGGAACAAGAAGTGTTGGTTTGAATGGATTCCATCTCACACATGTATTGAACCAGGTCAGATGGAACAAGAAGTGTTGGTTTGAATGGATTCCATCTCACACATGTATTGAACCAGGTCAGATGGAACACGAAGTGTTGGTTTGAATGGATTCCATCTCACACATGTATTGAACCAGGTCAGATGGAACACGAAGTGTTGGTTTGAATGGATTCCATCTCACACATGTATTGAACCAGGTCAGATGGAACAAGAAGTGTTGGTTTGAATGGATTCCATCTCACACATGTATTGAACCAGGTCAGATGGAACACGAAGTGTTGGTTTGAATGGATTCCATCTCACACATGTATTGAACCAGGTCAGATGGAACACGAAGTGTTGGTTTGAATGGATTCCATCTCACACATGTATTGAACCAGGTCAGATGGAACACGAAGTGTTGGTTTGAATGGATTCCATCTCACACATGTATTGAACCAGGTCAGATGGAACACGAAGTGTTGGTTTGAATGGATTCCATCTCACACATGTATTGAACCAGGTCAGATGGAACACGAAGTGTTGGTTTGAATGGATTCCATCTCACACATGTATTGAACCAGGTCAGATGGAACAAGAAGTGTTGGTTTGAATGGATTCCATCTCACACATGTATTGAACCAGGTCAGATGGAACACGAAGTGTTGGTTTGAATGGATTCCATCTCACACATGTATTGAACCAGGTCAGATGGAACACGAAGTGTTGGTTTGAATGGATTCCATCTCACACATGTATTGAACCAGGTCAGATGGAACACGAAGTGTTGGTTTGAATGGATTCCATCTCACACATGTATTGAACCAGGTCAGATGGAACAAGAAGTGTTGGTTTGAATGGATTCCATCTCACACATGTATTGAACCAGGTCAGATGGAACACGAAGTGTTGGTTTGAATGGATTCCATCTCACACATGTATTGAACCAGGTCAGACGGAACAAGAAGTGTTGGTTTGAATGGATTCCATCTCACACATGTATTGAACCAGGTCAGATGGAACACGAAGTGTTGGTTTGAATGGATTCCATCTCACACATGTATTGAACCAGGTCAGATGGAACAAGAAGTGTTGGTTTGAATGGATTCCATCTCACACATGTATTGAACCAGGTCAGATGGAACAAGAAGTGTTGGTTTGAATGGATTCCATCTCACACATGTATTGAACCAGGTCAGATGGAACAAGAAGTGTTGGTTTGAATGGATTCCATCTCACACATGTATTGAACCAGGTCAGATGGAACAAGAAGTGTTGGTTTGAATGGATTCCATCTCACACATGTATTGAACCAGGTCAGATGGAACAAGAAGTGTTGGTTTGAATGGATTCCATCTCACACATGTATTGAACCAGGTCAGATGGAACACGAAGTGTTGGTTTGAATGGATTCCATCTCACACATGTATTGAACCAGGTCAGATGGAACAAGAAGTGTTGGTTTGAATGGATTCCATCTCACACATGTATTGAACCAGGTCAGATGGAACAAGAAGTGTTGGTTTGAATGGATTCCATCTCACACATGTATTGAACCAGGTCAGATGGAACACGAAGTGTTGGTTTGAATGGATTCCATCTCACACATGTATTGAACCAGGTCAGATGGAACAAGAAGTGTTGGTTTGAATGGATTCCATCTCACACATGTATTGAACCAGGTCAGATGGAACAAGAAGTGTTGGTTTGAATGGATTCCATCTCACACATGTATTGAACCAGGTCAGATGGAACAAGAAGTGTTGGTTTGAATGGATTCCATCTCACACATGTATTGAACCAGGTCAGATGGAACAAGAAGTGTTGGTTTGAATGGATTCCATCTCACACATGTATTGAACCAGGTCAGATGGAACAAGAAGTGTTGGTTTGAATGGATTCCATCTCACACATGTATTGAACCAGGTCAGATGGAACAAGAAGTGTTGGTTTGAATGGATTCCATCTCAACATGTATTGAACCAGGTCAGATGGAACAAGAAGTGTTGGTTTGAATGGATTCCATCTCACACATGTATTGAACCAGGTCAGATGGAACAAGAAGTGTTGGTTTGAATGGATTCCATCTCACACATGTATTGAACCAGGTCAGATGGAACAAGAAGTGTTGGTTTGAATGGATTCCATCTCACACATGTATTGAACCAGGTCAGATGGAACAAGAAGTGTTGGTTTGAATGGATTCCATCTCACACATGTATTGAACCAGGTCAGATGGAACAAGAAGTGTTGGTTTGAATGGATTCCATCTCACACATGTATTGAACCAGGTCAGATGGAACAAGAAGTGTTGGTTTGAATGGATTCCATCTCAACATGTATTGAACCAGGTCAGATGGAACAAGAAGTGTTGGTTTGAATGGATTCCATCTCAACATGTATTGAACCAGGTCAGATGGAACAAGAAGTGTTGGTTTGAATGGATTCCATCTCAACATGTATTGAACCAGGTCAGATGGAACAAGAAGTGTTGGTTTGAATGGATTCCATCTCACACATGTATTGAACCAGGTCAGATGGAACAAGAAGTGTTGGTTTGAATGGATTCCATCTCACACATGTATTGAACCAGGTCAGATGGAACAAGAAGTGTTGGTTTGAATGGATTCCATCTCAACATGTATTGAACCAGGTCAGATGGAACAAGAAGTGTTGGTTTGAATGGATTCCATCTCACACATGTATTGAACCAGGTCAGATGGAACAAGAAGTGTTGGTTTGAATGGATTCCATCTCACACATGTATTGAACCAGGTCAGATGGAACAAGAAGTGTTGGTTTGAATGGATTCCATCTCAACATGTATTGAACCAGGTCAGATGGAACAAGAAGTGTTGGTTTGAATGGATTCCATCTCACACATGTATTGAACCAGGTCAGATGGAACAAGAAGTGTTGGTTTGAATGGATTCCACCTCACACATGTATTGAACCAGGTCAGATGGAACACGAAGTGTTGGTTTGAATGGATTCCATCTCATACATGTATTGAACCAGGTCAGATGGAACAAGAAGTGTTGGTTTGAATGGATTCCATCTCACACATGTATTGAACCAGGTCAGATGGAACAAGAAGTGTTGGTTTGAATGGATTCCATCTCACACATGTATTAAACCAGGTCAGATGGAACACGAAGTGTTGGTTTGAATGGATTCCATCTCACACATGTATTGAACCAGGTCAGATGGAACACGAAGTGTTGGTTTGAATGGATTCCATCTCACACATGTATTAAACCAGGTCAGATGGAACAAGAAGTGTTGGTTTGAATGGATTCCATCTCACACATGTATTAAACCAGGTCAGATGGAACAAGAAGTGTTGGTTTGAATGGATTCCATCTCACACATGTATTAAACCAGGTCAGATGGAACACGAAGTGTTGGTTTGAATGGATTCCATCTCACACATGTATTAAACCAGGTCAGATGGAACAAGAAGTGTTGGTTTGAATGGATTCCATCTCACACATGTATTAAACCAGGTCAGATGGAACAAGAAGTGTTGGTTTGAATGGATTCCATCTCACACATGTATTAAACCAGGTCAGATGGAACAAGAAGTGTTGGTTTGAATGGATTCCATCTCACACATGTATTAAACCAGGTCAGATGGAACACGAAGTGTTGGTTTGAATGGATTCCATCTCACACATGTATTAAACCAGGTCAGATGGAACACGAAGTGTTGGTTTGAATGGATTCCATCTCACACATGTATTAAACCAGGTCAGATGGAACAAGAAGTGTTGGTTTGAATGGATTCCATCTCACACATGTATTAAACCAGGTCAGATGGAACAAGAAGTGTTGGTTTGAATGGATTCCATCTCACACATGTATTAAACCAGGTCAGATGGAACAAGAAGTGTTGGTTTGAATGGATTCCATCTCACACATGTATTAAACCAGGTCAGATGGAACAAGAAGTGTTGGTTTGAATGGATTCCATCTCACACATGTATTAAACCAGGTCAGATGGAACACGAAGTGTTGGTTTGAATGGATTCCATCTCACACATGTATTAAACCAGGTCAGATGGAACAAGAAGTGTTGGTTTGAATGGATTCCATCTCACACATGTATTAAACCAGGTCAGATGGAACAAGAAGTGTTGGTTTGAATGGATTCCATCTCACACATGTATTAAACCAGGTCAGATGGAACAAGAAGTGTTGGTTTGAATGGATTCCATCTCACACATGTATTAAACCAGGTCAGATGGAACAAGAAGTGTTGGTTTGAATGGATTCCATCTCAACATGTATTAAACCAGGTCAGATGGAACAAGAAGTGTTGGTTTGAATGGATTCCATCTCAACATGTATTAAACCAGGTCAGATGGAACAAGAAGTGTTGGTTTGAATGGATTCCATCTCACACATGTATTAAACCAGGTCAGATGGAACAAGAAGTGTTGGTTTGAATGGATTCCATCTCACACATGTATTAAACCAGGTCAGATGGAACAAGAAGTGTTGGTTTGAATGGATTCCATCTCACACATGTATTAAACCAGGTCAGATGGAACAAGAAGTGTTGGTTTGAATGGATTCCATCTCACACATGTATTGAACCAGGTCAGATGGAACAAGAAGTGTTGGTTTGAATGGATTCCATCTCACACATGTATTGAACCAGGTCAGATGGAACAAGAAGTGTTGGTTTGAATGGATTCCATCTCACACATGTATTGAACCAGGTCAGATGGAACAAGAAGTGTTGGTTTGAATGGATTCCATCTCACACATGTATTGAACCAGGTCAGATGGAACAAGAAGTGTTGGTTTGAATGGATTCCATCTCACACATGTATTGAACCAGGTCAGATGGAACAAGAAGTGTTGGTTTGAATGGATTCTATCTCACACATGTATTAAACCAGGTCAGATGGAACAAGAAGTGTTGGTTTGAATGGATTCCATCTCACACATGTATTAAACCAGGTCAGATGGAACAAGAAGTGTTGGTTTGAATGGATTCCACCTCACACATGTAT
Source organism: Biomphalaria pfeifferi (assembly GCA_030265305.1). NCBI lineage: Eukaryota > Metazoa > Mollusca > Gastropoda > Planorbidae > Biomphalaria > Biomphalaria pfeifferi. The sequence continues at coordinate 8,440,740 of JASAOG010000002.1, read as the reverse complement.
TGAACCAGGTCAGATGGAACACGAAGTGTTGGTTTGAATGGATTCCATCTCATACATGTATTGAACCAGGTCAGATGGAACAAGAAGTGTTGGTTTGAATGGATTCCATCTCACACATGTATTGAACCAGGTCAGATGGAACAAGAAGTGTTGGTTTGAATGGATTCCATCTCACACATGTATTAAACCAGGTCAGATGGAACACGAAGTGTTGGTTTGAATGGATTCCATCTCACACATGTATTGAACCAGGTCAGATGGAACACGAAGTGTTGGTTTGAATGGATTCCATCTCACACATGTATTAAACCAGGTCAGATGGAACAAGAAGTGTTGGTTTGAATGGATTCCATCTCACACATGTATTAAACCAGGTCAGATGGAATAAGAAGTGTTGGTTTGAATGGATTCCATCTCACACATGTATTAAACCAGGTCAGATGGAACACGAAGTGTTGGTTTGAATGGATTCCATCTCACACATGTATTAAACCAGGTCAGATGGAACACGAAGTGTTGGTTTGAATGGATTCCATCTCACACATGTATTAAACCAGGTCAGATGGAACAAGAAGTGTTGGTTTGAATGGATTCCATCTCACACATGTATTAAACCAGGTCAGATGGAACAAGAAGTGTTGGTTTGAATGGATTCCATCTCACACATGTATTAAACCAGGTCAGATGGAACAAGAAGTGTTGGTTTGAATGGATTCCATCTCACACATGTATTAAACCAGGTCAGATGGAACAAGAAGTGTTGGTTTGAATGGATTCCATCTCACACATGTATTAAACCAGGTCAGATGGAACACGAAGTGTTGGTTTGAATGGATTCCATCTCACACATGTATTAAACCAGGTCAGATGGAACACGAAGTGTTGGTTTGAATGGATTCCATCTCACACATGTATTAAACCAGGTCAGATGGAACAAGAAGTGTTGGTTTGAATGGATTCCATCTCACACATGTATTAAACCAGGTCAGATGGAACAAGAAGTGTTGGTTTGAATGGATTCCATCTCACACATGTATTAAACCAGGTCAGATGGAACAAGAAGTGTTGGTTTGAATGGATTCCATCTCACACATGTATTAAACCAGGTCAGATGGAACACGAAGTGTTGGTTTGAATGGATTCCATCTCACACATGTATTAAACCAGGTCAGATGGAACAAGAAGTGTTGGTTTGAATGGATTCCATCTCACACATGTATTAAACCAGGTCAGATGGAACAAGAAGTGTTGGTTTGAATGGATTCCATCTCACACATGTATTAAACCAGGTCAGATGGAACAAGAAGTGTTGGTTTGAATGGATTCCATCTCACACATGTATTAAACCAGGTCAGATGGAACAAGAAGTGTTGGTTTGAATGGATTCCATCTCACACATGTATTAAACCAGGTCAGATGGAACAAGAAGTGTTGGTTTGAATGGATTCCATCTCAACATGTATTAAACCAGGTCAGATGGAACAAGAAGTGTTGGTTTGAATGGATTCCATCTCACACATGTATTAAACCAGGTCAGATGGAACAAGAAGTGTTGGTTTGAATGGATTCCATCTCACACATGTATTAAACCAGGTCAGATGGAACAAGAAGTGTTGGTTTGAATGGATTCCATCTCACACATGTATTAAACCAGGTCAGATGGAACAAGAAGTGTTGGTTTGAATGGATTCCATCTCACACATGTATTGAACCAGGTCAGATGGAACAAGAAGTGTTGGTTTGAATGGATTCCATCTCACACATGTATTGAACCAGGTCAGATGGAACAAGAAGTGTTGGTTTGAATGGATTCCATCTCACACATGTATTGAACCAGGTCAGATGGAACAAGAAGTGTTGGTTTGAATGGATTCCATCTCACACATGTATTGAACCAGGTCAGATGGAACAAGAAGTGTTGGTTTGAATGGATTCCATCTCACACATGTATTGAACCAGGTCAGATGGAACAAGAAGTGTTGGTTTGAATGGATTCCATCTCACACATGTATTGAACCAGGTCAGATGGAACACGAAGTGTTGGTTTGAATGGATTCCATCTCACACATGTATTGAACCAGGTCAGATGGAACACGAAGTGTTGGTTTGAATGGATTCCATCTCACACATGTATTGAACCAGGTCAGATGGAACAAGAAGTGTTGGTTTGAATGGATTCCATCTCACACTTGTATTGAACCAGGTCAGATGGAACAAGAAGTGTTGGTTTGAATGGATTCCATCTCACACATGTATTGAACCAGGTCAGATGGAACAAGAAGTGTTGGTTTGAATGGATTCCATCTCACACATGTATTGAACCAGGTCAGATGGAACAAGAAGTGTTGGTTTGAATGGATTCCATCTCACACATGTATTGAACCAGGTCAGATGGAACAAGAAGTGTTGGTTTGAATGGATTCCATCTCACACATGTATTAAACCAGGTCAGATGGAACAAGAAGTGTTGGTTTGAATGGATTCCATCTCACACATGTATTGAACCAGGTCAGATGGAACAAGAAGTGTTGGTTTGAATGGATTCCATCTCACACATGTATTAAACCAGGTCAGATGGAACACGAAGTGTTGGTTTGAATGGATTCCATCTCACACATGTATTGAACCAGGTCAGATGGAACACGAAGTGTTGGTTTGAATGGATTCCATCTCACACATGTATTAAACCAGGTCAGATGGAACACGAAGTGTTGGTTTGAATGGATTCCATCTCACACATGTATTAAACCAGGTCAGATGGAACACGAATTGTTGGTTTGAATGGATTCCATCTCACACATGTATTGAACCAGGTCAGATGGAACAAGAAGTGTTGGTTTGAATGGATTCCATCTCACACATGTATTGAACCAGGTCAGATGGAACAAGAAGTGTTGGTTTGAATGGATTCCATCTCACACATGTATTGAACCAGGTCAGATGGAACAAGAAGTGTTGGTTTGAATGGATTCCATCTCACACATGTATTGAACCAGGTCAGATGGAACAAGAAGTGTTGGTTTGAATGGATTCCATCTCACACATGTATTGAACCAGGTCAGATGGAACAAGAAGTGTTGGTTTGAATGGATTCCATCTCACACATGTATTGAACCAGGTCAGATGGAACAAGAAGTGTTGGTTTGAATGGATTCCATCTCACACATGTATTGAACCAGGTCAGATGGAACAAGAAGTGTTGGTTTGAATGGATTCCATCTCACACATGTATTGAACCAGGTCAGATGGAACAAGAAGTGTTGGTTTGAATGGATTCCATCTCACACATGTATTGAACCAGGTCAGATGGAACAAGAAGTGTTGGTTTGAATGGATTCCATCTCACACATGTATTGAACCAGGTCAGATGGAACAAGAAGTGTTGGTTTGAATGGATTCCATCTCACACATGTATTGAACCAGGTCAGATGGAACAAGAAGTGTTGGTTTGAATGGATTCCATCTCACACATGTATTGAACCAGGTCAGATGGAACACGAATTGTTGGTTTGAATGGATTCCATCTCACACATGTATTAAACCAGGTCAGATGGAACACGAAGTGTTGGTTTGAATGGATTCCATCTCACACATGTATTGAACCAGGTCAGATGGAACACGAAGTGTTGGTTTGAATGGATTCCATCTCACACATGTATTGAACCAGGTCAGATGGAACAAGAAGTGTTGGTTTGAATGGATTCCATCTCACACATGTATTGAACCAGGTCAGATGGAACAAGAAGTGTTGGTTTGAATGGATTCCATCTCACACATGTATTGAACCAGGTCAGATGGAACAAGAAGTGTTGGTTTGAATGGATTCCATCTCACACATGTATTGAACCAGGTCAGATGGAACAAGAAGTGTTGGTTTGAATGGATTCCATCTCACACATGTATTGAACCAGGTCAGATGGAACAAGAAGTGTTGGTTTGAATGGATTCCATCTCACACATGTATTGAACCAGGTCAGATGGAACAAGAAGTGTTGGTTTGAATGGATTCCATCTCACACATGTATTGAACCAGGTCAGATGGAACAAGAAGTGTTGGTTTGAATGGATTCCATCTCACACATGTATTGAACCAGGTCAGATGGAACACGAATTGTTGGTTTGAATGGATTCCATCTCACACATGTATTAAACCAGGTCAGATGGAACACGAAGTGTTGGTTTGAATGGATTCCATCTCACACATGTATTGAACCAGGTCAGATGGAACACGAAGTGTTGGTTTGAATGGATTCCATCTCACACATGTATTGAACCAGGTCAGATGGAACAAGAAGTGTTGGTTTGAATGGATTCCATCTCACACATGTATTGAACCAGGTCAGATGGAACAAGAAGTGTTGGTTTGAATGGATTCCATCTCACACATGTATTGAACCAGGTCAGATGGAACAAGAAGTGTTGGTTTGAATGGATTCCATCTCACACATGTATTGAACCAGGTCAGATGGAACAAGAAGTGTTGGTTTGAATGGATTCCATCTCACACATGTATTGAACCAGGTCAGATGGAACAAGAAGTGTTGGTTTGAATGGATTCCATCTCACACATGTATTGAACCAGGTCAGATGGAACAAGAAGTGTTGGTTTGAATGGATTCCATCTCACACATGTATTGAACCAGGTCAGATGGAACAAGAAGTGTTGGTTTGAATGGATTCCATCTCACACATGTATTGAACCAGGTCAGATGGAACAAGAAGTGTTGGTTTGAATGGATTCCATCTCACACATGTATTGAACCAGGTCAGATGGAACAAGAAGTGTTGGTTTGAATGGATTCCATCTCACACATGTATTGAACCAGGTCAGATGGAACAAGAAGTGTTGGTTTGAATGGATTCCATCTCACACATGTATTGAACCAGGTCAGATGGAACAAGAAGTGTTGGTTTGAATGGATTCCATCTCACACATGTATTAAACCAGGTCAGATGGAACAAGAAGTGTTGGTTTGAATGGATTCTATCTCACACATGTATTGAACCAGGTCAGATGGAACACGAAGTGTTGGTTTGAATGGATTCCATCTCACACATGTATTAAACCAGGTCAGATGGAACAAGAAGTGTTGGTTTGAATGGATTCCATCTCACACATGTATTGAACCAGGTCAGATGGAACACGAATTGTTGGTTTGAATTGATTCCATCTCACACATGTATTGAATTAGGTCAGATGGAACAAGAAGTGTTGGTTTGAATGGATTCTATCCCACACATGTATTAAACCAGGTCAGATGGAACACGAATTGTTGGTTTGAATGGATTCCATCTCACACATGTATTAAACCAGGTCAGATGGAACAAGAAGTGTTGGTTTGAATGGATTCCATCTCACACATGTATTGAACCAGGTCAGATGGAACACGAATTGTTGGTTTGAATTGGTTCCATCTCACACATGTATTGAATTAGGTCAGATGGAACAAGAAGTGTTGGTTTGAATGGATTCCATCCCACACATGTATTAAACCAGGTCAGATGAAACAAGAATTGATGCCAGTTATTGCTAGAATGGGATCTCAGTCGACAAATTTGTCGTTGAAAATGTATTTTAAAAAGTAAGTTTGAATAAATACTTTATCCTGATGAAAAATAAATGACGTTTGGCATTGCTGTGCGCCTGTAATTATGCGTGCTTGTGTGTTTAGATTGATCAAATGTCTAAACAGCCAAAGCAGAAGTCAAAACAGTGATTTTTTTCTTCCTCATCAATTACTGTATGACAGCAGACGATCGAACGCGCGTGCAGACGATAAAACGCAACGCCAACAATAATTGTGTTAAAAACCAAGGCGACGGAACTTGTGAGAACTAAGGAGATTTAATGAAAATTGGAGAGGATGAAAAGAACAAGGGAGATAACAAGCACCATGCTCGGTGTTATGTTTGGGTGGTTTAAATGTAAGGTATCACTTTCACCTTCACCTATCTCTAGTCTGATGAACCACTGGGGCACCACACAAGATCTGTTGACCATCTTTCTCCCTTGTTCTCTCTCTTTGCCTTGGATAGAATTTCTTTCAATGTAAGGTATAGATTTATATATTTAACTATTTACTAGCTTTAACTTTTCCTTTAAATCGTCACAGGATTCCGACATGCAATTGAGCAAAATTTGCAATAACTCTATGTGTCTGTCTGGTGCAGTTTTTGTACACGGTATTTTTCTCACACCCTGTCTCGGGTCAATCTGAAATTTTGAAATATTTCTTGTACCTGACAAAAACAAGAATCAATTTAAAAAAATCAACCAATTATGTAATTAATTATTGATAACAGTAATTGCTTTGTTTGTTATTGAACCACGGAAAGAAATTGTACTTGACAGATGTGGCGATATAAGTTGAATTGTTCCCCCTTATACTTTATGTAGAGAATTAAGTCGCTTACAAGGGATTTGTGTTTTGCCTTGGCTTGAACCCTCGTGCTCTACTTCAAGTCGCAAAAAACTTTTTTTCCTCTATAAACTACAGTTACAAAGCGATCACGGTAACCTTCACGAGATACTCCATTCTTTCTCCCCCTTCCCCCTCCTTTCCTAATGGTCCAGACAAGTGATAGAGCAGTGAGAAAGCTAAAAGCATGGTATTGCGCTAAACAAAAACAGTAAAAATACTTCTAATCGCACAGATTTATCATTGTTAGTCTAAATCTATTACAAAGTTCAGATGAGTGATCCAAACTATTTGATACAATTACACTTAATATAAGCTTTATTTTTTTTTATGTTGTTCTTGTTAAAATAACCTTTTCTATGGTATGTATAAAAATGTTTAGCATAAACTAACATCCCATTATGTATGTATGTTTAGCTGGTTTGAAGGTAAAACATTTTTTTAGCTTCATTTCGAATCACCAATAAGGAGATTTCAGAACATCTGTGGCTATTTAACTTATTTATAAGCAAAGCAAAACACTTATTGCTAGATATAGAGCTAGAGACAACTATTTCAGTGATCTGCTAAGTGAAACCTTGTGAGAACCCTCTTTGAAATTAAATCCAACGTGAAATGTTTGCCTAACGTCATTGCACCTAGAACACACACACACACACACAGATCTAGTTTGAAAGATTCACGCGCAGAGTCTGGGAGCAACTGTAAATCCTAAAGCTGCTGAAGAAATAAACAATGTGAAATGTTACAGGAACAAATATCTAAAAACTACAGCAATGCAATGTGACATCCATACCACAACAAGTACTAGTACTACTATTAATAATAATACTGTTTGCAACTCTAATATATCGAAAGCAACATCATATACAATAATCCAATACACATAAACAAAAATAAAACAACACTTCAAATGAAATCTACATTCAACAAGTGTCTGTCACAGTTCAACATTACATGAAATATAACATCTCAATCCATCCTGATTCATTTCTTTGCAAACAAACTAATGAATTAATTAAGCTACATAGCGCTCTCTCTCTCTCTCTCTCTCATTCATCTTTCGCTTAACTTTTGTCGTAGGGGTGCTGTGACAGTTCGTATTAGGGGTGTTGTGACAGTTGGTAGAATTTCTGTGACAGTCGTAGGGGTGCTGTCACAGTTTGTCTTAGAGGCGCTTTGGCAGTTCGTCGTAGGGGTGCTTTGACAGATCTTGTAGGGGCGCTGTGACAGTTTGTCGTAGGGTACTTTGACAGTTCTCGTAGGGGCGCTAGACAGTTTGTGTAACCGCATCCCTCCACTGTTACTTTATCCAGCCAGCTACAATTAACACTGCATCCTTCGCTCGTCGTCTCTGCTACAGAGAATAAAACTGAAAAATGCTACCAGGGAAAGAAGACAAATGATCGTCAGTTACCCTCAACTCTCAGGCTGGCAAAAAGTAAGAACTCCTGAATGCTTCGAAGACACAAAAGCTGAGCTGGTTCGGTCCTATTGTAAGCCATGACTCTCTGTTAAAAGTCACCCTTCAAGGTACAGTGAAGGGTGCACAAAGACAAGGTCTTCCAAAAGATGGCTGGCCAACGTAAAAGAATGACATAGAAATGGAAATAATAATGAGATCCATTTCAACTCGGAACAATACACCAATGAAATAATAATGAGATCCATTTCAACTGGGAACAATACACCAATATAATAATAATGAGATCCATTTCAACTCGGAACAATACACCAATGAAATAATAATGAGATCCATTTCAACTGGGAACAATACACCAATATAATAATAATGAGATCCATTTCAACTGGGAACAATACACCAATGAAATAATAATGAGATCCATTTCAACTGGGAACAATACACCAAAGAAATAATAATGAGATCCATTTCAACTGGGAACAATACACCAATGAAATAATAATGAGATCCATTTCAACTGGGAACAATACACCAATATAATAATAATGAGATCCATTTCAACTGGGAACAATACACCAATGACATAATAATGAGATCAATTTCAACTGGGAACAATGCACCAATGACATAATAATGAGATCCATTTCAACTGGGAACAATACACCAATGACATAATAATGAGATCCATTTCAACTGGGAACAATACACCAATGACATAATAATGAGATCCATTTCAACTGGGAACAATACACCAAAGAAATAATAATGAGATCCATTTCAACTGGGAACAATACACCAATGACATAATAATGAGATCCATTTCAACTGGGATCAATACACTAATGAAATATTCATGAACAAAAAAAATTGCTGACCAGCAGAACCCACTGTTGATTCTATCACGCCTGTACTCTACCTACTAGACATCAGAGAAGGTATGCAGCAAAGCTCATATCTGTAAAACAATGGTATCACTAGTGCATGCGTCGACCAAGAGCGCGTGCAATTTAGGATCAGACGAGATGATGTAACGTGGAATGCTAGGAAGACATGCCCATGCATATTGATGCCTCGTGAAATACTAGTCTGACCTTTGTGAACTCTAGGGGTCAAAGGAAAATGAGAAGTACGTTGCACGCCATAAAATTTGATCTGATAGAAAGAATGTTTTGGCTTCCCTCGGTGTTTTTGGCTAATGGCCACAAAGAGTGTGATTCACTGACTTTATTCTGGATGATGTTGTGTGCTTCATAGACTTAGTTTTGACAAGCATCACGTGATTTGCAGGTTTTATTAGCTAGTAGTTTCATTTCAAATTAAGGCTAATCTGTGAACTATGTATGTTTATTTCATGACTAGCAAGTATGAAATCTATAGTCTTCACCCAGCATTTCTATCAATGCAATGTTTTTTTTTAGTTATTTGTTTGTGTTCTTTTATCATTGCAATGTTTTCTTTTGAGTTATGTGTTCCTGTTTTTCCATCATTGCAATGTTTTCTTTTGAGCTATGTGTTCCTGTTTTTCCATCAATGCAATGTTTTCTTTTTAGTTATGTATTCCTGTTCTTCCATTAATGCAATGTTTTCTTTTTAGTTATGTGTTCCTGTTCTTCCATCATTGCAATGTTTTCTTTTTAGTTATGTGTTCCTGTTCTTCCATTAATGCAATGTTTTCTTTTTAGTTATGTGTTCCTGTTCTTCCATCATTGCAATGTTTTCTTTTTAGTTATGTGTTCCTGTTCTTCCATTAATGCAATGTTTTCTGTTATTTTTTCGTGCTGTGAACAAATATATTGTAATACACTCGAATGGAAGCAAATCAATAATAAATCAATGTCAAGATTGTGTGATGTTTATAACACGTATAATAAAAACTGGACAAGTGAGTAAGATCATAGATTATTGAGCAATCTAAAAACATGAAATAGCGCTAAACAAAAACAATTGATAAAAATATTTCTAATTGCACAGATTTATTATTGTTAGTCTAGACAGGGCCGCCGCGAGGATTCTGGCCGCCAGTGTGCGAAATTTAAGAATGCCGCCCCCCCCCCCTCTTTTATTTTAAAGTCATTAATACTGAGCTGGACACTGTACCAAAAGCGATCTTTGATTTTTGTTGACCATTCCTTTTTTCTTTTCATATTAACACCCTTGCCGTATCCCCATGTCCTTTAAGATGTTTTATTTTCAACTTTAACTTTGCATTTTTTCTTTTGTAATGAAAAGGAAAAGAGCCTTTGTCTTAATTTTAACAATTTTTTAATTTAATTTTTTTATTGATAATAATTTAACACTACGTATGGAATCCAAATTTAAGTAATAAAATTTCACTTAAACGAGCCAGTTCTGGCCTTTTCAACTTCAGAAATTATTTTTCCTGACGTCAACAAAACCCTTTTCTCACAGTAATGATAATCCAATACGGAATACTTGCACATTTAAAAAAAACAAACAATAAAAGAAACTTAAAGACCGTTATATGTATATATATCCAATGAAATATTAAGTAGATAAAAAAAACAGATACCGTTTTATTAACAGATTTTTCTACGAAAAGAACATAGGCTAATTAAAAATGTATTTTAAAAATTAACACAAATGAACTTAATGTAAATTTACATCTAGATTGTATAATCGGCCAAAACTATTCTAGTCTCAACTGACAGCCAATAAAAAAAGAAGCGAAAATGTTTTAAAATTGACTTTTTAATTACTAGATCAACTTAGGCCTATTCAACTCGAAACAAATGTTACAAACAACCCGCGAAAATTCAAGGCCAGAAATGAGTAGGCACCTATGCAAAAGTTTGTGGGAATCCCTCGCGCGCCTCTCTAATTTAATTTTTAAAATTTTTATAAAGTTTCAAAAAAAAAGCATTGTTTTGTACAAATATCGTTTTTTTCTCCCAAGTTTTTAAAGGATAATGGAATCATTAGAATTGATACAAAATATTTAAGTAATATTATATTATTAAACCAAAAATGTAAAAAAAAGGAACCTAGGCATAATGATTTGGCCGCCCCCTACATTCGGCCACCTGTTGCAGTGCATACATTGCACAATAGGTTGCGGCGGCCTGAGTCTAGATCTATTACAAAGTTAATTACATGACTAATCCAAACCAATTGGGACAATTACGCTTACTAAAGGGTGTTTTTTTAAAAGTGTCCTTTCTGGATTTGACTTTACACTCCGCTATAACCCTCTCCCATCCCATCCATCTTTTATTAAATGAAAATTGAGGGGGGGGGGGGGCAAGAAAAAAAAATCCCTTCTTTGACAGATTCCAATAAACTTTTAATTGGACCCCCAAAAAAAGGCCAACAAACAGCTCCACACAGATGTACACCAGATGTTTATCTTGGAGATTACTGCTCCTATTATAATGATGATAGCCTGAAGAAGAAGAAATGATGTCTGGGGAGAGGGGCACAAAACAATGAATAGAAAAAAACAAACAAATAATTAAACCACAGTCTCAGTTTCTTTCCAATTAAACGTTTTTAGTGGAGAGAAGAAAAAAAAAACAGTGACTGGGAGGAGAATGGGGAAGGGGGAGGCCTAGTTTTTATGTTAATTGTACAAATCTTCTATTACCTCTGTGTATGTCTGGGTAGGATGTTTGTACACGATTTGTCTCCGACTTCTCTTTCTCGGATGAAGTGGAACATTTGCACGATGTCCCTTGTCATTGACAACACACGAATCTATCTAAAAATTATTTAAGAAAATAGCTTATTGAGTAGTGGTACTTAATTAGTTTGGTTTTATTCATTTTTGTTTTAAATAGAAAAGGGGAAATAAACCTTGCAGTATTAAGATAAATGGCAGCAATTAAGCAGTTCTTCCCCTTATTTAGGATTTGCTTTATTATTATTATTTTTTAAAAATGTTTTTGTTTAAATCTCAGTTTTTAATCAGCGCTTTAGAAAACTGATTCGCTGCTGGGTACGAAAGCAATGAGAAATGTGAGACTTCAATGGAGACTAGAGCGAGTAGCAAGAGAGGCAGTACTTGTGAGAGGCACTACTTGTGAGAGGCAGTACTTGTGAGCAATTAGCATCGAGGTGCAAGGAGGTCTATGTGCTAGTTGATTGTCAATCCAATGTGGGCACAAGAATCTCACAAATGTACGCACGAAAGTCTCTCAAGTGTACGCGCAAGAGTGTTACAAATATACAGACTAGAATCATAACTGTATACAAACGGTATAATATATATGGGTCTGTGTATACGCACTAGTCTCACAAGTATACTCACAAAAATCGTTCAAATGCTCGCACGATTCAAATCGGGTATCACTATCAAACACGGGACTTCACCCTAGTCTAGAATTTCAGTGAAATAAGAGTTCTTCAATTGAATGAAGTAGTAAATACAGTCAAATCTAAAAGAGTCTTTTTGTAATCACTCTCCAGTGTTCAGTATATAGAAGTATTAATGAGCTATTCCTTGTAAAACAATAGCATTTTTTTTTTCTTATTTAATTGTCTACAGTGATCTTTGAATGCAGTGTTTTTGACTGTTTTGTCAGTTTCTGTCCCAATCTTCTCCCAAAACTGTTTATTTTCTTACATGTTTCTCACGTGTTTCCATTACATGGTCTCCACCTTCTCCCCATCGCTCTCAAGTCCTGTATTTTTTATTTTGCTTCACGAGTTGTCTTATGAATGTGCAGCGGATCTCAAACAAATGTAAACAAAGAGAAGATTTACCTTATTATGCAAATACCCAAGACACATCGATCATTGAATTACATTTATAGACAGTTAATTGGATGAGTAATTAGCTTGAAAAATAGCATGGACGTTTTGTTTCGCATCTTATGGCAGAAAACTGAGCAACTTTTGTAATAAATAACCACAGACCTATATATATATATATATATATATATATATATATATATATATATATATATATATATATATATATATATATATATATATATATATATATATATATATATATATAATCTTGTTAGAATTATTTCTAGTAGTATAACAATAAAAGTTTAATTTTGTCAGCCATAGTTTATATCTTTATTATAAACGCAATAATCAATTCAACATATTCTGTATTATTATAGTTTATATCTTTATTATAAACGCAATAATCAATTCAACATAGTCTGTATTATTATAGTTTATATCTTTATTATAACCGCAATAATCAATTCAACATAGTCTGTATTATTATAGTTTATATCTTTATTATAACCGCAATAATCAATTCAACATAGTCTGTATTATTATAGTTTATATCTTTATTATAACCGCAATAATCAATTCAACATATTCTGTATTATTGTAGATCTACGTGTGCCTATTATGACAGGTATCAATGCTTGTTATAAAATTGTTTGAAGTTTAGCTTATTTGGGAGTTCTGATGAAAAATTTTATCCTTAAAAACCAACACTAACTATTTGAAGCCATACCATCAGGAAAACCATTAACTAAAATTGATCAAGGGTTCCCATACCTGTTTTCGGCAAACCCCAAGCGTAACATTTTTTTTTTTTTTTGCGAATTCATTAGATTTAAGGTTTTTTTTTTTAAATGATTTCTAGCATAAGGGATAGGAAGAGTCAAGAAGTAATTTTAAAAAAAGTTTTTAGAAAATAGATTATAAATTTAAAACAAGAAGAAAAAACAACATGTTAAGTTGTTTATATTTATCAAAGAAATTCAAATGAAAACAAAGCAATTTAAAGTCAGTCAAAGAAGAAACCAACATTCTGGGTGAGATGAGCTTTCAGAATAAAAAGATTATTAAAGATTAAAAACATAAAAAGATTCAATATTGGGCTTTCACTTTAGGTTTCATCTTCAATGTTCTCGGTTAGTCTTGTCTAATTTGTTTCTTTCTTTTTATTATCAGAAGATTGGTACTTTGCTAAAACCGTTTTTCCACTAGATATGAAGATGAAAAAGCCATTAAAAACTTTATTATTATAATACGTAATATCTGAAAAGTATCAGGTTGAATCTTTTTGGAGCCATAAGAGCTGATACCATTTTTAAAAAATTATACTTTAAGTTCTCGATTAGTTTTGTCTTTTTAGAATGGTTGTCGTGTCTTCTATAGCATCAAAAAAATCGATTTCCATTGAGGAATTTTTATTCAGATTATCCTCAAATCTTATTTGAAAATCAGAAGAAAGGACATTGAAATACTCACCATAAGCCTAATGTCATCTTCCTGTCAGTTTGACTGTACTAAATTTGGAAACTGGGGAATATTTTCCAAGTCGAATGATTTGCTTCCTTAATATAATTCTCGCCAGAAACGCACCGGCTTGTTAAACAATGAAAGAATGAAGTGAAACTTCAAATAATCAACACTGTCAGCATTTTTTTTATAGATTCGGCCATTTCTAAAATGCGTTACCTTAGAGACAAAAATGCGTTTAAATAAGTAATTAAAATTATAAATAACATAAGGACATAGTGGATACTGAAAAAAAGAGCTAGTACCTTCGATGCTCCGGCATGCTGCACCTTTAGGTGGACGGCCTCCCACTTCCAACCCCTAAATGTCTCATTTGTCGTTCCAAGCGCCATGACCTGGAAAGCAGCTTCAGCTGGCGGCGGACTAAACCATGTGAGGGGGTGGTGATAGCATGGTACTACTGCCTTCTAGATTAAGGTCACCGGCCAGGGCGGAGGAGTTCCAGGATGGACTACAACGACCACATGTTCAGGACTAAAGCGAACCACCTAATTGGAGGTACTCGGCTGTGGTCAAGCTTGGAGAGGGATTGGCATCTAGCTCTTGTTACACCAAATAAGACCGTAAATAAATCAATCTAAGGTTCAAATCCTATAGGTTTAGGACATGATTCCACTAAAAGAAAATCAAAATTAAAGTCACAACCTGATAAAATGAGATCCACTACCGTGGAGGCCCTGTTAACCTCTCATAGATCCCTAATTCATTTTATCACCCTAATGGACCCTTTGGAAGTCTTCATAGTCCCCTTGGGTCTGTCTAGAAGATATTGTGAATCACTTATCTACATTGAGTGTACTCTTTTATTTTCCAAATTGAAGAGCACAGTTTTTTTTTAAATTATCAAATGAAACCAATACCTGTCGACCAATCTGTATATTTCTGTGTCTATGGCACTAATCTTTAATGATTGTTAGAGCGTTTTATGTAAACACTCTACGATAATGAAGGAACAAAATCAATCTTCTAGGTCAGAGAAAAGATTTTTTTTACCTGTAAAACGAAGAAAAGCCAAACTTTAAATATTTCAACTTCTAGGATTGCAAATCATCACTCAAGAAACACATGGCTTTCATTATGGTTGTCTCTCTTGGCTTGCCAATTAGTCCAGAGGTTACAATTAATCAATTGGTTCAAAAAAGTGTTTGATAATGTCCATCGTAAATTACTGTGGAAAATAGAGAATATGGTATCCCAGTAAAAATTCATGCAGATCCTATGACAGCTATACAGCCAATCTAGTTGCTGCTTTAAAACAGAAGAAGGAGTTCTTTATCATCGACACAGGTGTGAGACAGGGGTGTATCTTGTCTCTCTTCCTCTATCGCGTAGCCATCGACTAATAATGAGGAGAGAATGAATCATGACGTGAACTGAATCGAATGACAGACTTGGACTTCACTGATTAAAAAGACTTGATTAATAAAATCACCGATTTAACACAATCGTCATCCCAACAGCGATGTATCCATGCTAGACATAGAAGCTATCTGCCGAAATTGAGAAAAGACTAAATGTGGCTCATCAAAATTGGCTAAGATTTTTAGGAGTCAGTTAAAGAGATCGGGTCACAAACAAAGAAATCCTATGCCGAACTTACCGAGCGTTGTAAGAGGTTTGCGGGACATGAAAATTTCAAGCTATTATCTTTTTTCAATGCGAAATGATCCTGTCATATGTCTAGTCCAGTTGGAAAAGGTAAAGGAGGGGAAAGAAGTGGTATCTGTGTGAAGGTTACCGTGATAGCTTTTTAAATGTATTTATAGAACAAAAAGTTGAATTCAAAGTCAACGGCCCAAGCCTCCTAAAAGCCAATACTCTGACCACTGTGTCTGCGCAGTGCTTAAGAAAAAAAAAAGATTTTATAGTTATCTGTTGTTAGGTTCAAACTTTTAGTTCTTCTAGTTCTCTACACAAAGTAAAAAGGGAACTAATTCAACTTATACCACTACATTAGTCAAATACAATTTCTTTCCCTTGTTCGTTACCAAACTAAATAATTAATTAATCATAATATATTTAATTGATTTTTATTTCAAATGTATTCTTGTTTTGTCAGGTACAAGAAATAATTGTGCAAATTTTCAACTAAATCCGAGATTGGGTGTGGGGAAAAAAAACATTTTCAAAATTGTACCAGACATAGTGAGTTGATATAAGCTTTGTAAAAAAAAAAAAGGAAAGAAATCTAGTAATATATAATTGTAACATTATCTCCTGATTTTATTTGGTTTAAATATTTACACTATATAAATAATCCAAATGTACATATGTTACGTGTTTATGAAAGCTAGTCCGTTTAGTCTTTTGTTTTGTTTCGGAAATTGTGTCCCGTGGAGAATTCTGATGAGTTATCTCTGGAGATAGTGTAAGAGAGGCAACAGGTTCTCTCCCTTTATCCAGGGCCTGGAGGACCCCAGTTGTTTTCTTGCGTTCCGAGCTTCAGAAATTCTTTCTCCTGTCGTGTACAACTCACGTTTTCTCTTTGCACGAGAGGTTAAAGTAAAACAAAAGTTGTGACGGACCGAAATTGAAATGTTTGTTTTTTTTTGGTTATTTGTTTTCTAATAAGAGCTCACTATTCATTCTTGGAAAAAAAAAGTTACAGGTCAAATTAAGTCTATATAAAGAAAATGTCAACACTGACCAATACTATTATGTGAGCACATTCGAGGTACATAGAGGCCACGGACGTTTGTAAAGGTCATGGTCATCGTTAGATCCTCTTTGTTTTCTCTAAGATCTGGCACAAGAGATTCCAGAAGTCTTACTTAAGCAAAGTTTTTTAGTCAATATAGCTTCAGACACCGCTCACAAAATCTTTCTACAGTCTATACACAGTGTACAAGGTTAAAAATATTTAACCCAAGGCAGATTTGCGTACAAGTACACGCGAGTTTATCATCTGAAAATACTTCCCTCACGAAAGTAAAAAAAAAAAATTAATACAAAAAACAAAAAGTTGTTTCAATCCTATAGATCTTTATAGGTCAGTGCGTCAAGGCCTGGAAATGGACTATTCTTATTACATCTACTACGAGATTTACCTTTTTTTTTCGTGCGCGCGCGAAGATTTAAACTAATTAGATCTACTAGGTCTTGCTGATGACAATAAAGCTGTGTACCTTTCAATGTGTCAGCTTATTTCTAAACTCTAGTCTTTAAACTGATTGGGAATCAATTGATTGTTTAGTTCTAGATATTAAATCATTGGACTCATATATAAATCTAGTACTGCGTTAAAAATTAATTTAAGTCATTGGTTAATATGCATGACTAAATGCATGACGCGTAGGACGTAATCATCTTCTTTTTTGAAGTAACGTCTGTATTATATAAGATAAGATAAAAGTTTTACGATGTCAGGCATCGCGAATTTACGTAACTCTAGATTTAGAATTTAGATCTAGATTTAGAGCTAGTCTTGTTATCTAGTTCTAGATGTGACTTGGTATGTACTAGACTTAATTAGATCTAGAACTAATATAGATCTAGATCAAAGTAGATCTATTTATCGATCTAAATTTAGACTACTGACTCGGTCTTGTAGCTATAGTATCTAGATCTAGCTATCTGTAACTCACAAATGTGCAGCAACTTCTGCCATCTTATAAAGAGATGTATTGATCTCCTTTCTTTTCATTTATGGAATGTAAAATAAAAGGGGGCACATATAGGTCTAGATCTGGATTCTAGTATTTCACTTTCAGGACAGTAGCTTACAATTCCGTAGGATTATTAAAATAGCTTTAAATAGCTTATACACATTAAAACCAACAAGCCTCAAGACTCTAGATTTAGATTCGATTTTTGTAAGTTACAAAATACAGCAGATGAAAGTGAGTAGGGCTAAGGTCATATTAGACTAAATGGTGGCTAATCTCTCTCTCTCTCTCTCTCTTAGCATGTCAAAGGGAATCAAACTGATGTGCCCTGATTCTAAAATTACAGAAAGTAGGAAGAACTAAAGCTACCGTTATAGTCACTATGACAAAGACTAAAAGTGTTAATATTTTGAAAACTTTACAGAATGTCTTATATAACTCTATGCTGTGTTCATTTTTTGGATTGCTGCATGCGTGTATCTTACGATATTGAAAGATTTTAGTCTTTCCTGAGTATATTTCTTAATATTTAGGAAAATACACATTTCCAGGTCTGGGAATATATATTCCCTTTTTGGCTTGTAGGCATCTCTGCAGCCTTAGGACTATTTATAGACTTAATAATGCCATTGGACTTGGTGAATATTGAAACATGGATTGAAAACTTCAAAACAACTTTTCTTTTGTACCTTGGAAAATATATTGACCGGCATTGCCCCCCACCAAAAAAAAACAACAACAAACTTTTGTTAGGACGTCGCGCCCCACTTGAGAGGACGGCGCATCCCCTGGATGGGCGTACCACAGTTTGAGAAACGCTGATGGTATAATTATTGTTGTTTTTCCTGACAGACTTACTCCCCTTTGTTTTGTATTTCCCAAGGTTTTAACACCATGCACGAGATTTGGACTTAATGCTTATAAGGTCACGTGCTCTGTTGTTGTTTTGTAACCTACAGAAGCTTGCGAGTTGTTTGAAGAATTATTAATGACCAGAGGTAAGTTGTACCCTTTGTAAGACGTTTGATTTCAGAATTACATGCTAGAAGCAGTTTTCTTTACAATAGAAGACGCTGTCGTGGTGGCACAGAATAGTTTTACAGATTTGGATTTTATGTGATAAATCCGTTTCTTCTATAAAGTTATATAACCTACGTTTCTTTATCTAATGTTCCAATACCTAATGTTCTTACATGTAATGTTTCTATAAGTAATGTTCTTATAATGTTCCTATAAGTAATGTTACTTTAATGTTCATAAATCTAATGTTCATGTACTATATGTAATGTTTCTCAATCTAAAACACACATGTTGTGTAGTCTATATATACAATGTTGTCAAAACACACACACACGCACACACAGCCTATCGCCTATATAATGTGGTTAACTCACACACACAAAGTCTATCGCCTAAACAGTGTGGTTAACACACACACACAGAGACACACACACAAAGCGTATCGTCTATGCCGACTCTTTGCAATGCGGTCAAGATACACACAAAGTTGGGCATTTCTTGTTTTATTTTCTGTGGTTCAAAAGAAAGTTTATTTCTTCCTTCTACCCACAGATTAAACACGATTCACCTGTTAGAATAATACTTTAAGAAGTCATTAATGCCCAACATACGGTCCGTGGGCCTAATCCTACAAGAAATATGGTGCTATCCGGCCCGCCGAAAAGTTGACGCAGTATGTTGAAAATGGGCATTTAAAAAAATAGAAAAAATATTTTTCGTACGTTTTCAAATCATTATTTAATTATTATGTTTAGACTTGTATGTAGTTATGCATAATGTTTAGACTTGTATGTAGTTATGCATTATGTTTAGACTTGTATGTAGTTATGCATTATGTTTAGACTTGTATGTAGTTATGCATTATGTTTAGACTTGTATGTAGTTATGTATTATGTTTAGACTTGTATGTAGTTATGTATTATGTTTAGACTTGTATGTAGTTATGCATTATGTTTAGACTTATATGTAGTTATGCATTATGTTTAGACTTGTATGTAGTTATGCATTATGTTTAGACTTGTACGTAGTTATGTATTATGTTTAGACTTGTATGTAGTTATGTATTATGTTTAGACTTGTATGTAGTTATGCATTATGTTTAGACTTGTATGTAGTTATGTATTATGTTTAGACTTGTATGTAGTTATGTATTATGTTTAGACTTGTATGTAGTTATGCATTATGTTTAGACTTATATGTAGTTATGCATTATGTTTAGACTTGTATGTAGTTATGCATTATGTTTAGACTTGTACGTAGTTATGTATTATGTTTAGACTTGTATGTAGTTATGTATTATGTTTAGACTTGTATGTAGTTATGTATTATGTTTAGACTTGTATGTAGTTATGCATTATGTTTAGACTTGTATGTAGTTATGCATTATGTTTAGACTTGTATGTAGTTATGTATTATGTTTAGACTTGTATGTAGTTATGTATTATGTTTAGACTTGTATGTAGTTATGTATTATGTTTAGACTTGTATGTAGTTATGTATTATGTTTAGACTAATAAGAATTGAAATGTTCTTACTTAAAGAAAAGCCAACGTTTCTATTTCCGGAGACACCAACACAAAGGGTATGTATAGATAGATCTTGGAAGTATCAGCTTGCAGACATTCAGTTTCAAGAAGCAATTCTGTATGACCAGGTGCTACAACACTTACTGAGTCTAGAACATTCTTTCAGAAAATGTCTCTGGAGACATTTTGACAAATTTGACATGTTGATACTTTCAAGTAATATTGCATCAGATACGGGAAACTAAAAGAGCGTCTTAACATTTTGTTATCTACCTCCTATACTGGAAGCTATAAGATGAAAAGGGACTTACTTTATTCTCACATTTACACATGACATTATTTGTACATTGTTTGTACATAGATCTACAAGTGACATTGTTTGTACATAGATCTACAAGTGACATTGTTTGTACATAGATCTACAAGTGACATTGTTTGTACATAGATCTACAAGTGACATTGTTTGTACATAGATCTACAAGTGACATTGTTTGTACATAGATCTACAAGTGACATTATTTGTACATAGATCTACAAGTGACATTGTTTGTACATAGATCTACTAGTGACATTGTTTGTATATAGATCTACAAGTGACATTGTTTGTACATAGATCTACTAGTGACATTGCTTGTACATAGATCTAACAGTGACATAGTTTGTACATAGATCTAACAGTGACATAGTTTGTACATAGATCTACAAGTGACATTGTTTGTATATAGTTCTACCTGCAATTAAAAATAGTATTGTGTACTTTACGTGTCAATGAGAACAAAGGGCAGGTAATCGTTCTATTTGGAAACATCTCAACATGGCAAACCTTTTTTTTTTTTTTTTATAAAGTTTTTGCAGACTTAATACATTCTAAACGAGACTCTCTGAGACTGTTTTTATTAGACAAATCTCTGGTGCGGACAGATCAATTAACAGCCCCCAGTAGGTCGACACTCACATACACACTCACACACACTCTCACATTGACATGTTGGGTTGGCAACCAATAAACCAACTTTTTGTTGTTTTTTTTACTTTCGGTGTTATGGATGGAATCAGAAAATTGGGGGCCACCATTTTATCTGGAGACAGCTACAAGGCTTGAGTTCATATGTGTCCATTGTGTTCAGCCATCGGATTGTCTTGGGTTTTCTCCTGTGGCGCGTGTCATGTGTGTTTTAATTCCGACGTCACGTGATGCAGTTCTATACTGACAAAATTCAAACAGATCTCTTGTAACTGTTGTCGTCAGCGCGAGATTCTTTCATAATGGTTCAACTAAAAGCTCTAGATACAGGACACTGTGTGACCTTGCTGTTTTTTCTAACAAATTAGATCTTATATATTTATTTTTATGTCTGATGTAACTCAATTATTTATGTTTCACAAATTGTAAATAGTCCGTGAAATACTACAAAGTAGGTTCTGTGAAATACTTAGAAAGTAGGTTCTGTGAAATACTTAGAAAGTAGGTTCTGTGAAATACTTAGAAATAGGTTCTGTGAAATACTTAGAAATAGGTTCTGTGAAATACTTTGAAAGTAGGTTTTGTGAAATACTTTGAAATAGGTTCGGTGAAACTAGTTACAGTGAAATACTTAAAATGTAAGTTATGCGAAATACTTAGAAATGAGGTACTGTGAAGAAACTAGAAAAAGATTGTGTGAAATAACTAAAAAATAGGTACTGTGAAATAAATAGATAGTAAGTTCTTTGAAATACTTAAAAAGAAGGCCCTGTGAAGTACTTAGAAAGTAAGTTCTGTGAAGTACTTAGAAAGTAAGTTCTGTGAAATACCTAGAAAGTAAGCTCAGTGAAATACTTAGCAAGTAAGTTCTTTGAAATACTTAGAAAGTAGAAACTGTGCAATAGATATGATGCACTCAATCAATCTACTCTATGCATTAATTAATAGCCAGGGATAGCAATAGCTAACAGAATTTTAAAACTACATCAAGGAAAGAATTAGAGAGAATTAGAGAGAGAGAGAGAGAGAGAAGGATTATAATGGAGGAAGGAAAGGCAGATTAAAAAATAAAGAAAATAATAGATTGATTCACGGATAAAACAAGGATAACTACAGATCGATTAATTGGCTTGGACAAAGATAGACAGAAAGACACTATTTCAAATCGGAAAAACAAGTAAGTATATCCACAGATAGATTAATAGTCTTAGACAAGGTTAGAAAGACAGGCAGGCAGAGAATATTTCAACTCATGTCAGTTATAAGTTATAAATCCACAACTCCCAATGTAGAGCTCAATATTTACAAACAGAAAAGTAACATGGAGCTGGAAGCGAATTCCTTCACTTATCTCCCTTGACATGGGATTCAGTTTCCTCTAGAATCTATTTGATTCATGTCTTTTTGTGTGTACACGTCTACAAACTACAAGTGTTGATTTGATCTACAGGGTTAGAGTTCGACTTATATTTAGAACAAATTGTCAGCTTCTAGTCATGTTGAATTTTGTGAACAGCCTGCTTGCCACCCCCCCTCCCCCTTTTCCCAATCTCTTTCATAACCCTTCCTTCTTTGGCCTTTAAACAACTTCTAATTCATTTCTGATTAATCAGACCAATTAAATCTGGTGTTTTTTGTTGGGTTTTTTGGTCATATTTTTAATACAGATTATTTGAATCTGATTAGCAAGATCATTGTTCGTTAAACCAGTCGTCAGCTTGTGTCGATATAGAGACGGTGAGGTGCTTATTCTAATGCATTTTGAGACAAAAGAATTTTAGGTAATTTCTGTTTTATTCGAATTATTAACTTTTACATCAGCGGTGTGGTCCAGGTCTGACTCTGATGCATGACCAGTATGGCTAAGGTCTGGTCTTCGTTTCTATGTGGACCATTGGAGTTCTTAAACTTCTAGAAAATCTAGTTCAAAGGTATTCTGTATCCTTCTAAACTCTTTGCATTACTTGAAATTGTATAGCTATTCAGTCTTTACTCCTTGGCTCTTTACCAGGAAATATGATTGTGTGACCTGTCCAGTTTTAGCGCCATTTGAATGGGAAAAAGCATGTGTAGTGTGATCTGTATCTTCGTCCATCCGTCCGACCCGTTTAAAACGCACAAAACTAGAAAAGATTGACAATCCAATAACAGCTTCATTTGTCGCCTTTTGGAAGTGGAAGTTTGGTTTTGAAACATTAATCATGCAAGTATTTTGTTTGAGTTAAAAACACAATTTTACCTTTACACACACACACACACACACACACAACATTTTGAATAACAGATTGTTAACAGGGTAAGCCTTTATAAGAGGTCACAGAATTCATTGAGAAGTAGGGTTTGATTGATTGGCGCAACAGTACAAACAAAATTTAAACCTATTTCATCAAAAGGTTACAGTTAAAAAATGTTAATGGCTCATTTTTTCCCCATTTATGAACTAACTTAATGAATAAAATAGTCATTCAAATTGTGTGTTTTTTTTTTAAAGATTTTCGAACCGGACATTCGCTAAAGATATCTATAAAAGGGATTACTTTTTATCGCGCTGTCGTGACATGTCTTCCGTATACACCTGACATCAAGCCTTGAAATGGTATTTCCAGTGGTTCCCAAACTGTTTCATTAACGTAACACTTTGCACATTCTGAGTAGTTAGCGAAACACTTTGTTTTTTTTTTAAAGAGAGATTAAATTATTAATTATTCCAGAAGTTCGTGGAACAACTGTTCAGGCCTAGCGAAACAAAAGGATTCTGCGGAACTCAATTAGGGAAACACTGCTTTAGAGAATCAAAACGAACCACGGCTTGAATATTCCTTGTTCATTGGCGTATCCGGTGGATCCTGAGTTTGTGAGATAACACTCTCTTTGTAATCTTGCATTTTTACATTATTATTATCTTATTAGCAAGATGAGTGTTTGTTGAGCAACAAATTCACTTATCTTAGTAGGCCTATACATTGGGAATTCATTTATGTTTGGTGACATTCAGTCCCTTTTCAAGCATCCCGACAGAGAGAGAAGAAACAACCAAGTGATTTATACATTGGATCTTTGATGCTTCAATCTAAAACAGAGAATATTAAATCTAATTTTATACAGACAAATAGCAGAGAACTTGTAGATTCAAACTAAATGGTGTTTGTGTGAGGAAGGAATGTTGTTGTTTTTTCCAGTAAAATACGAGATATAAAATGTTCGTTTCAGATTCAAATCATGTCTTCTTCTTGGTGTACTTTAATGGTCATCTTGCTCCACACTATGACTGGACGTACTCACCAGCAGCTGGACACCACGCACCCACTCAGACAGACGGTGTATGGACAAATAAGAGGTTACGTTTACAAGCGCCCCAACGGGAAAGAGGTGGAGAGATACCTAGGGGTGCCGTTCGCCGCCCCGCCAGTGGGTAAACTAAGATTTCAGGTAATATTCCTAGTCTAGTTTTGTCTCCAACTGTCAAGATTTAAGGTTCAAAGTTGAACTTACTGCTATCTGTTTGTTTGCTTTTACAATGTGTTTATTTTCTTGCTTTTACAATATGTTTGTTTGCTTGCTTATACAATGTGTTTATTTGCTTGCTTATACAATGTGTTTATTTGCTTGCTTATAAAATGTGTTTATTTGCTTGCTTATAAAATGAGTTTATTTGCTTGCTTATACAATGTGTTTATTTGCTTGCTTATAAAATGTGTTTATTTGCTTGCTTATACAATGTGTTTATTTGCGTGCTTATACAATGTGTTTATTTGCTTGCTTTTACAATGTGTTTATTTGCTTGCTTATAAAATTTGTTTATTTGCTTGCTTTGACAATGTATTTATTTGCTTGCTTATACAATGTGTTTATTTGCTTGCTTTTACAATGTGTCTGTTTGCTTGCTTATACAATGTGTTTGTTTGCTTGCTTATACAATGTGTCTGTTTGCTTGCTTTTACAATGTGTTTATTTGCTTGCTTATAAAATGTGTTTATTTGCTTGCTTTTACAATATGTTTGTTTGCTTGCTTATACAATGTGTTTGATTGCTTGCTTATACAATGTGTCCGTTTGCTTGCTTTTACAATGTGTTTATTTGCTTGCTTATAAAATGTGTTTATTTGCTTGCTTATACAATGTGTCTGTTTGCTTGCTTATAAAATGTGTTTATTTGCTTGCTTTTACAATGTGTCTGTTTGCTTGCTTATACAATGTGTCTGTTTGCTTGCTTATACAATGTGTCTGTTTGCTTGCTTTTACAATGTGTTTATTTGCTTGCTTATAAAATGTGTTTTTTTGCTTGCTTATACAATGTGTCTGTTTGCTTGCCTATAAAATGTGTTTATTTGCTTGCTTTTACAATGTGTCTGTTTGCTTGCTTATACAATGTATCTGTTTGCTTGCTTATACAATGTGTTTATTTGCTTGCTTTTACAATGTGTCTGTTTGCTTGCTTTTACAATGTGTCTGTTTGCTTGCTTATACAATGTGTCTGTTTGCTTGCTTATACAATGTGTTTATTTGCTTGCTTTTACAATATGTTTGTTTGCTTGCTTATACAATGTGTTTGATTGCTTGCTTATACAATGTGTCTGTTTGCTTGCTTTTACAATGTGTCTGTTTGCTTGCTTATAAAATGTGTTTATTTGCTTGCTTATACTATGCCTGTCTTCTGGCGTACACAGTCCTTCTTGCTTGCGTATAATGTCTCTTTTCATGTTTAAACAGTCTATCTTTTCTAGCATATAATTTTTTTTTCTTGTTACACAATGTTCCTTTTTTTTTGTTTATACAATGTGTATCTCAGCTGAGAATAAATGTTCAATTTTAAATCTTATCACCAAGTTACAACTAATAATCTTTGATAGTTGGCCACACATGAAATTTTTAAAAAAATACAATCATCTTAAAATTAAATTTGGCTTGCGTTTTTTAGCGGCCCCCAAGAGCAGAATGGGCGCTATTAATATTGTTCTAGTTTTCGTAAACTAGAAAAGATATTGAAAATCCGGCATCATGCTATTTTGGACCTTACTAAGTTCTGAAGCAATGGCTAATTTTTTTTTTCTTTTCTGAAACCGAAAAATTTTATTATTAAAATCAACCATGCAAGCAGTTTTGTCATAAAAATACACCATTTTTACAACTATTCACTATTAATAGTAACAAACACGGGAGGTGACTAATTACCATATTTTCAACACAAATATGCAAGCAGTTTTAGATTTATTTTGTAAAAAAAAATATTATATTTTTTTACAAATGTATTGCAAAGTGAAATAAGTTCTGTAATACTTACAACTAATTTTTCAAAAAAAAAATAATTTATTTTTAAAGAGAAAAAGTTTTATTTAAATTGCATATAAGTGGGATATAATTTAAAACAACAATTAGTAAGTTTTTTTTTCATATTATCGCGTGACCTGCGACATTTCCTGTTCATAAAACGAAAGGAATTTTTTTTATACGGAAAGGCTTTGAATGAGAGATTGACCCTATACAATACAATTAGATTAATTAGATAATCATTATATGACATCATTTAGGCCAGGTTCACATCTAACTTCACTTTCACCTATTCCTTGGTCTGCTGGACCTTAGGGGCAGCACACAAGATCTGTCAACTTTTGCCTTTGATAGAATTTCATTCTGATATTCTTTCTGAAAATATTGAAATCTGCCTTTTTACCTGCCTGGGTGGACAACTTTGGGGGCCGATTTAGAGTTAATGTTTCTACACAAACTGTCTTTGTAACCTTGTTTTTACTCGTCTTTTGCATTGTTTAGTTGATCATAAAAATCTCTAATAGTTCTAAAATAATTCAATACTAAATTATGTCCTTCTGTACTGCATTCAAAGTTTCCCTGTCAAATGTATAGCACTCAAGCATTGGTTGAACCCATAGGAGATCTAGATCTAGAAGATATGCAGATCTACGTCGTAAAGTTTAACTTAGAGAGAGTTCATTCCCCTCTCTGTGGCAACATTCAAGTTATCAATTGAAACATTATATGACTGGCTTACGTTTCAAATAGTCAACATACTATAATTCTTCTGTTATACATAACTATTGATTGATTACCTTTGCTTATTAAATAAATAAGTTTCTACAATATATTCCTTCCTTGACAACGACAAAATAATTTTATCGGGTCACAGGTCAAGTGTTCATTCAGATATTATTCTTTACGCATTTGTTAAATCTAGATCTGTATGTGTGTGTGTTGATTGAGAAATTCATTTGGTTTTCAGCGTCCAGTGGCGCCCTCATCTTGGAAAGGTATTCGGGACGCTACCAACCAGCCGTCTGCTTGCATGCAGTCGTGGATAGATCTACATTACATTAGAGACCACAATCCTGACTTTGATGGCAGAATGACAGAAGACTGTCTGCATGTCAACATTTATGTTCCTGTCACATCTAAGAGGTAAGCAATGTCTTATGGCAGGTGAACATTTATGTTCCTGTCACATTTAAGAGGTAAGCACTGTCTTATGGCAGGTGAACATTTATGTTCCTGTCACATCTAAGAGGTAAGCAGTGTCTTCTGGCCGGTCACCATTTATGTTTCTGTGACATCTAAGAGGTAAGCACTGTTATGTTCCTTTCCCATCTAGGAGGTTAGCAATGTGCTCGTTAAAATGACCACAACTTAGTAAGGTTTTGTTATATTATAGGCTAGTGCGTTCATAAACAAAAATTGTGATAAATCAATAGATCTGTTTCGTCGTCATGACGAAGTACATTAATGGGAGCCCACTGATTGTGTTTGTGTGTGTGTGTTTTTTTAATATGTTTGCATTTGCATCTAGATCGTCACTATTAATGTAAAACTAATATTTTTAAAAATCAACAATTCATCTTTTATGTTCAAATACTAGAGTCAACTAAACATTCAGATCTTATTTCTCTTTGAAACATAAAAAATAATAAAAGTGTGGTTATCAAACCAAAGAAATTCGCGTTATAAGCGTGACGCTCTATCAACTTAACTAGCCAGCAAAATGTTAGATTGAACTCAATGATTCAAGTTTCTGCTTAACTTTTTGACTTGCGCCTGTTGAAAACATTTTGTTTTACTACAAATAAAGTGTGAACTCAATTTAAATATATCCTGTGAGATTGAAATCATCTCGAGCATAACTTGTTGTTACACTTGCTTCCTGACATATAGACAGCCATCTTTCAATGTTTCCAATAGCGTGAAGAAGTGTAGCTAGAGGGGGCCAGATCCATGGATAATACTTTGATTGCATCTTTTCAAGACAGGCAAACCTTGAGAAACCTTTTCCTGTGTTGGTTCACATTCATGGCGGCTCTAACGAGGCTGGTATGGGTTCCATGCTCCATGGCGATGTCTTGGCTAGTGAGGGGACAATGATTGTCATCACACTAAACTATAGACTGGGAGTCCTTGGTAAGTCCAGGTCCTTGTTACTTACAGATACACACATCACAAGGGTCGTGCATCAAACTAACCATCTCAACTTTGGACTAACACTAATTCGGAAAGTAGTTGGGAGGGGCGGGGCTGTTAAATATCTTGTGGATTAGAGTTGAAAGAATGGGAAGAGTCCAGAGTACTCAATCTGAGTTTGAATAGTATATACTTAAATACTCACAAGCTCTTTGACAAAAACTCTCACACCTCACACACATTCAAACATACACATACACACTCACTCATTTACAACTACTTCTAAACAAATAAGTCTAATGAATATATATATATATAGGTCTGTGGGTACTATTTCTTACTTCACATTGACCCCTGACCTTGTCTTCATAACGCTTTTGGTAAAGAAATTAATTTGACGACCTTGATATTTCTGTATGCATATTTTCAAAGACTCGTACATAACTAGTACTCTCACTCACCCCTACTTTCAGGTTTTCTCAGCGTACCTCACCTAAACATCCCAGGTAACTATGGACTCTATGACCAAACTATGGCCTTGACCTGGGTGCAAGAAAATATTGCATTCTTTGGTGGAGATCCTGTCAGGGTGACAGTTCAAGGCCACAGCGCCGGTGGTGCTGATGTAGGAGTGCATATCTTGTCTCCAATTTCTAAAGGTATAAATACAATTCATTGGGCCATTTCTTGTAGAGGGCATGCTACGGATATACAATTGGATAAATAAAGAGTAAACAACGGTCTTGTGTTAAGTAACTTTAAACCAAGGAATATGTTACATTTTCAAACTGATATAGATCAGTGACTTTTAAAAATGTCAACAACACCATGCATTTAATGTAAAGGTCATCTGTTTCTGGGTTAACGAGAGTTTCATGTGGCCAGCACATTGACTATCGCCTTTAATTTCCTTAATTAACCTACGGTACCCATTAGAGTTAGTGGACATTAGAGTTGGGTGAACACCCAAAAATCCTGAAATTCAGTCTTCACCGAGACTTAAAGCCGAGAATTTAAAGTTCGAAGGTCAAGCGCTTTATTTCTCAGCCACTTCGCCCGCTATAGTCCTGTACTATGCTATTCATCGAATATCTTTCCCCAAGGTCAGTGTTCATATTACTGACTCCACTATATGTTTACAAGAAAGCGGTCCTCAACCTTTTTTGCTTGGCGACCCATTTTTACAATTCCTCACTACGCCACGACCTTCCCCCCCCCCCCCCAACAGTAAATTATTTTCCTTCATGAGTATAAGTAACTGTGCTTTCAAGTTTTACACGTTAGAATTACCCCCCCCCTCCCACACACACACACAAATCCATATTTTCGTTGACTGAGCGACCCTCGACAAATTGTCAGTCGACCCCCAAAAAGGGTCGCGAGCTACAGGTTTTCTGGTTTACAGCAATATTTTATTGGATGATTAAATTTGATTAAAACTGAGGCTCAATTCTATCTAGCAGTGTTTTTTTTTCTAATTTTTTTAAACGATATTTTATCATAGAAGACTGTAAACTTCTTTGACTCTATGCAGAGGTGACCGTAGGGAGGGGCTATGGATTGACAATGTCAAGGACGGTAAATCAAACTTCAATGTTGCCAACCAAATAAAAGCTACAAACGGAAGAACTTAAAACATTTGGCTGCAAGACAAAAAAATCAACAACAAAATCATTTTCTAGCTTTTCAATAAAACAGTGTGTCTGTCAACACTTTCATTATTTTGTACACCGGATGCAACAAAAACCTTGCCAATAATGGATTTGCCTCCATGTATGAAAATCTCCAATAGTCTGTTATGTATTAAGAGATCTCTGAAACCACCGAACGGATTTACATGAAATTTCTTACAGAAGCTTCTTTTACCTTTTGGGTGGGGGGTTCTCGCTAAGAAACGATTTTGATAGGTTCATTATCTGAGCACAAGCTTTCTATGAAAGCTATTACTTAATTTTCGGTATTTCCCCAAAAAGCCACAGTCAATATATAAAGCATCCATCCATCCATCCATCCCATGGAGGGCTCTGGCCTGCTTCAACACATCCTTCCATTCAGTTCTCTCCTGGGCCTTTCATCTTCACGCCCTAACCCCACCAATGAGTAACACGAAATAGACTTCCGTATTTTTTAAAGCATATTTTCTTATTGTTTCCTTATATAGGTGTGTGAATGCTTGCATTGTGTGTGTACAATTGATAAATACAAAATGAATTGTACGTATAACTATTTGTGTGTGTGTGTGTGTGTGTGCTGTCGGTCATCATCATCTGCCCATCAACTTTCGTCGTAGGACTGCTGTGATAGTTCGTATAACCAAATCCCTCCATTGTTCCCGGTCAGCAGCTGTTCTTAGCAGGAATTCAAGAGAGAGGCCTGTCCATTCGTTTACGTCGCTCCTTCCACTGAGCCAGGAAGATAAATAGAATTCTTGGGGTGAAAAGTCTCTGTAGAACATTGCCACGCCCTAGGTAAAAAAAAAAAAAAGGGGGGGGGGGCGGCAAACAGCAACACAGAAAGTCTATCAAATATTTCGATCAAGAACTGAAAAGTCGAAGAATAAGCATGTTTATGAAGGACTTTCTTTGAGGTAGAGGGTTAGGGTTAATGTTTGGGGGTGGCATAAAGCGGGCTGTTCCAATTCTATGTTAAGATACTAAAATTCGCGATCCAAATGTAAGTATGAGCGAGCGTTAATTTGCGGGCCTTTCTATTATAAATGGGAGAAATAAGGAAAGTTTCCTTGACAAACTAAACAATACATAGCCTGGGAACAAATCAAGGGGCGTAACTGAGGGCTAGTAAAGTAATAACAATGACAATACAAAAATCTATGCACTGATCCAAACTTCCCACTTTTATCTCAGGTCTTTTCCAATACGCCATTCTAATGAGTGGCTCACCAACAGCTTACTGGGCAGTCATTCCGTCTACAGATCCCAAAGAGGAGAGCGTAGGACCTAACAGCCATCTCAAAACTTTAGGCTGCTATTTTAAAGACGACGTCTTACAGACATGGGCGTGTCTGGAGAAGATCAACGCCTCTGAAATAGTCAATGACTATTATGACGTATGTATACTTGTGTAGATTGGCTGTCAAGCTGTGTGTATGGCCGGACTTAGTGTGGGTACATGGACATGGCTAGTGCAGCTATCTTTAGTTTTACCAGAAGAAAAACTCTTAAGTAGCCAACTTTTGTTATCACTATCTAAAGTCATTATTGAGTCATTCATACCCCAGCTGTCACATTGAGTCATACATACCCCATCTGTCACATTGAGATGATTGAGTCATTCATCCTCTAGTAGTCACATTGAAATGATTAAGTCATTCATACCCCAGCTGTCACATGAGATGATTGTGTCGTTCATATCCCAGTTGTCACATTAAGATGATTGAGTCATTCATACCCCAGCTGTCACAAGAGATGATTGTGTCGTTCATATCCCAGTTGTCACATTAAGATGATTGAGTCATTTATACCCCAGCTGTCACATGAGATGATTGTGTCGTTCATATCCCAGTTGTCACATTAAGATGATTGAGTCATTCATACCCTAGTTGTCGCATTAAGATGATTGAGTCACTCATACCTGTAGCTCTTTCATATACAAATGTCCTATTTAGGTCCACCTATTTTGTTTTATTACAAAGCTTATTATATCAATGAACTCACTCTGGTCAAAGTGTGTACACATTATTTCCTCCACATCCAATCTTGGATCAAGTTGAAATTTTCCACAACTATTTTTTTTACCTGACAACACAAGATACACATTTTAAAAAAATTAACGAACTAGTTAAGTATTGGTAATTATTTTGTTTGGCAATGAATAGGAGAAATTGTAATTGACAGATGTAATGGTATACGTTGAATAAGTCCCCTTTTTTCTTTGTGTAGAAAATAAGGTCGTCGCTTAAAAGTTTGAAACTAACAACAAATAACTATAAAACCTTCTATTTTCAAAAGCACTTCACTGGCACAGTGGTGTATCTTCTTCAGGAGGCATGAGTCCTCGAGTTCAAAGTCACACAACTTTTGTTTTACATTGAAAAAAGCGATCACGGTAACATTCACAAGATACCCCCCCCCCCCCATTCTTTCTCTCTACCCTCCCCCGTTCCAACTGGTCCAGATAAGTGACTGGATCATAGCGCATTGATACATCTAAAAGCATGAAAATCCTCTAACAAGACTATTGGTAAAAGTATTTCTAATCGCACATATTTATTATTGTTAGTCTAGATCTATTACAAATTAAATTACATGACTGATCCAAACTGATTGTACTATAACACTTTCAATAAGCTTTGTTTTTTTTTTTAAGTTTTTTTTCTTTTGTTTAAGTTTGAAAAAAAAATCTAATTTTTCGTTTTGAAAGTTTCTCTGCTATATGTCATGGTCCTACAATTTCCTTCACTCTTCTGACCATCAAGAGTTAATAACCTGGTGTCATATTCGTTGCTAGTTGGATTTTGTTGACTAGTTAGTAAGCTATCTATGCATGTTTCTGTAAGTTTGAGTTATGATGTGTTTGGGATAATGTGTATGAACAGATGTTCTTATTGTATGTTAGCTTGTAACTGTGTCGGGTAGAGGGTATTGCTCAACTATGCTCCAAACACATTGAAGTAGGCACTTACAATTTTCTGTTATTTAGAGTAGATGGCATGCTTTAGCATTGTAGAAGCCATTGGGTTAGAACAGTGTTTCTCCACCTTTTGATTGTGAAGCCAACCCCCCCCCCACCTCCTTTTTGTTTTATCATCTTCTGACTGCAGAAATGCATTTTACTGCCGCCAACGTAAAAAAAGCGCAGGTCAAAGATCAACACAGAAATTCAATCGTTTTACAATCATAACAATCATAACCTGTTGAAAGTAAAGAAATAAGTACATGGATTCGGCAAGATGCACATGACTATTTATCAATCACATGATTTTTTGTACTTATTAAAAATAATTCAGAAATAATTCATCTGGAGTGGAGTGAATATCCAGTTTCAGAACTGTAACATGGTTGATGTCTGCTCTGCACTTTTACAGTGTCAAGTGATCATATTACAGATTTTATAACATAACGATTATGTAAACACACGCCTTCAGTAACGTGACTCATATTTAACTATGATAAAAGGTCACTGCTGATGATGTCTATGTCTAAAACAAAACTAAGAATTGCCTTTAAAAGTTGATAAGAAATGTAAATAATGTTTTGTTCTAATTTGATCACAGTTTGTAATAATCTTCTTCGGCCCTTGTCTGATTCTGTCATATTGTTCATGGACAGCATGGTTTTGCATATTACGACTTCTCTCCGGTTGTTGACGGAACTTTTCTTTTACGGGATCCCAAACAAGGAATAGCTGATGCTGTGAATGCAAAGTCTGTTATGATTGGTCTAGTCAAAGATGAAGGCTCTCTAACTGGTAATATTTAGCTGTTTCTTATCTTATATGTTACAGACGTCACTTCTAAAGAGGACATAATTACGTCCTGCTCATTTCATAGGTCAATCTAGTCATGCGTGTCAATCAGTGACTTGAAGGAAAGGCTATTAAATGCTCTAATTCTTAATATTTTAGTTCTATCAAACAATTGCACTCTTGATATTTAGTTCTATCAAACCATTCACTCTTGATATTTTAGTTCTATCAAGCAATGCACTCTTGATATTTTAGTTCTACCAAACAATTCACTGTTGATATTTTAGTTCTATCAAACAATGCACTCTTGATAGTTTATTTCTAACAAACAATTCACTCTTGATATTTTAGTTCTACCAAACAATGCACTCTTGATATTTTAGTTCTATCAAACAATGCACTCTTGATAGTTTAGTTCTATCAAACAATTCACTCTTGATAGTTTAGTTCTATCAAACAATTCACTCTTGATAGTTTAGTTCTATCAAACAATTCACTCTTGATAGTTTAGTTCTATCAAACAATTCACTCTTGATAGTTTAGTTCTATCAAACAACTCACTCTTGATAGTTTAGTTCTATCAAACAATGCACTCTTGATAGTTTAGTTCTATCAAACAATGCACTCTTGATAGTTTAGTTCTATCAAACAACTCACTCTTGATAGTTTAGTTCTATCAAACAATGCACTCTTGATAGTTTAGTTCTATCAAACAATGCACTCTTGATAGTTTAGTTCTATCAAGCAATTCACTCTTGATAGTTTAGTTCTATCAAACAATGCACTCTTGATAGTTTAGTTCTATCAAACAATTCACTCTTGATAGTTTAGTTCTATCAAACAATGCACTCTTGATAGTTTAGTTCTATCAAACAATGCACTCTTGATAGTTTAGTTCTATCAAACAATGCACTCTTGATAGTTTAGTTCTATCAAACAACTCACTCTTGATAGTTTAGCTCTATGAAACAATTCACTCTTGATAGTTTAGTTCTATCAAACAATGCACTCTTGATAGTTTAGTTCTATCAAACAATGCACTCTTGATAGTTTAGTTCTATCAAACAATGCACTCTTGATAGTTTAGTTCTATCAAACAATGCACTCTTGATAGTTTAGTTCTATCAAACAATGCACTCTTGATAGTTTAGTTCTATCAAACAATGCACTCTTGATAGTTTAGTTCTATCAAACAATGCACTCTTGATAGTTTAGTTCTATCAAACAATGCACTCTTGATAGTTTAGTTCTATCAAACAATGCACTCTTGATAGTTTAGTTCTATCAAACAATGCACTCTTGATAGTTTAGTTCTATCAAACAATGCACTCTTGATAGTTTAGTTCTATCAAACAACGCACTCTTGATAGTTTAGTTCTATCAAACAACTCACTCTTGATAGTTTAGTTCTATCAAACAATGCACTCTTGATAGTTTAGTTCTATCAAACAACGCACTCTTGATAGTTTAGTTCTATCAAACAATGCACTCTTGATAGTTTAGTTCTATCAAACAATGCACTCTTGATAGTTTAGTTCTATCAAACAATGCACTCTTGATAGTTTAGTTCTATCAAACAATGCACTCTTGATAGTTTAGCTCTATCAAACAATGCACTCTTGATAGTTTAGTTCTATCAAACAATGCACTCTTGATAGTTTAGTTCTATCAAACAATGCACTCTTGATAGTTTAGTTCTATCAAACAATTCACTCTTGATAGTTTAGTTCTATCAAACAACTCACTCTTGATAGTTTAGTTCTATCAAACAACTCACTCTTGATAGTTTAGTTCTATCAAACAATGCACTCTTGATAGTTTAGTTCTATCAAACAATGCACTCTTGATAGTTTAGTTCTATCAAACAACTCACTCTTGATAGTTTAGTTCTATCAAACAACGCACTCTTGATAGTTTAGTTCTATCAAACAATGCACTCTTGATAGTTTAGTTCTATCAAACAATGCACTCTTGATAGTTTAGTTCTATCAAACAATGCACTCTTGATAGTTTAGTTCTATCAAACAATGCACTCTTGATAGTTTAGTTCTATCAAACAATGCACTCTTGATAGTTTAGTTCTATCAAACAATGCACTCTTGATAGTTTAGTTCTATCAAACAATTCACTCTTGATAGTTTAGTTCTATCAAACAATGCACTCTTGATAGTTTAGTTCTATCAAACAATGCACTCTTGATAGTTTAGTTCTATCAAACAATGCACTCTTGATAGTTTAGTTCTATCAAACAATGCACTCTTGATAGTTTAGTTCTATCAAACAATTCACTCTTGATATAAACTTCTCTACTTTATTGTTGTACCTTACAGTGGACATAATAATGAAAAACGAGAATGAAAAGGACACGACTGGCAGCTACATGACTGAGGCTCAGTTTGTCAGAGACAGTCACAACCACGTCCAGCCACCGGATTTCTTCAACTACTCCATACTACGTCAATTTTCCTCTCCACCTACGGAACCTTACATATCTTTTAGTTCAATGGCAGGTTAGATGTGTATCAGGTTAGATGTGTATCAGCTTATATGTGTATCAGCTTAGATGTGCATCAAGTTAGATGTGTATCAGGTTAGATGTGTATCAGGTTAGATGTGTATCAGCTTATATGTGTATCAGCTTAGATGTGCATCAGGTTAGATGTGTATCAGGTTAGATGTGTATCAGCTTAGATGTGTATCAGGTTAGATGTGTATCAGGTTAGATGTGTATCAGCTTAGATTCGTGTTTTAGAAAGTGTTCTGATTTTGTTGGGATCAATTGTAAATGAAAACAGAAATTGAACAGGAATCGAGAACAATGCACAATGGTCTAAATCGAAGCATTACCAAAAGAATCCGAAAGTGAATGTTCTGTTCTATTTAGTTTGTATGTAATCTAATTGAAACGAAATCTTAGAGTTGTTTACACTGAAACAAACTATGATTGTGTATCTTTAGATTGGTCCTACTATATGTACAAGCCTTGGGCAGACCCACACAATGCCACAGCAGCCATGATAAGCTTCTCCGATGTAAGTATCACGTGATCGTGTGTCCCAAGCGTTTGACGTGTGCAGTGTGTGTCGTGCTCATAACATGACTATTTTGGCTGCGGTGTAAAGCTCCTGTTTGTCAAAACGAAGGTCTCTGGTTGATATCATTTTGTTACATTCACCCAAGCGTTAGGGTGGACTAGCTTTAGAAAGAATACAGATACAAGAATTGTTTTAATGCTGACCACACCATTTTTCTAGACATCATTTTGAAAAAGCCTTGAACAGTAAGAGTGCAACAAGTCAGACGCGTCGCTAGACTTAGTGCCACACGGTGCGGATTGCTCATAGTGTCATTGCTTACCCCATCATACTTAGCAAACAAAGTTGTGTCCTAAAATGTATCGGTGGTATATTCTTTATTTTATTGAGCAAATTACCTCCCTTCAATACTTTGTAACAGCTGTAAAAAAAAGTGTGTCATTTCTATTTAAAGGCTTATTATATAGGATTCTTAATGCAATTATCAATCAAACTTATTTATCAATTAAAATGCTAGACTTAATCTCAGCAGAACTTTTGCAAAAGCATTTTGAGCTAATGTGTCAACATATTAAGCACCTCTAACTTAGCCATCAGATTGTCAATACTTAACCCTTAAACTTAAAGATACTCTTATGTATATCAATCTCTGCCAGTACATCTTTTAAAAAAAAAAGAAACTAAAGCAAAGAAATGTAGAACTGACAGACAACTGACATAAGTTCTTGTGCTGCTGTTGTGTACATTTAAAAAAAAAACTATCAAGATATTCAGGGAATTCTGTCAACAATTCATTGAATCTGAATGATACGCCAGTAAATCCATCTTTCATCAATTACACATCTTAAAGGGAATAGGAATAGCCAACAATTATACAAGCCTCGAACATAAACTACACTTCGATATTTTCGGTTTGAAAGTATGGTGTAACGTTATGCACATATTTTACAAAAAAATATTCGTGACAACACAATATTTAAGAACAAAACGTTGAGAAAGGCGTATTTCGAGTTGAGCTAGCTTCAGTCAATATCAGCCGCAACCCTCACCCTCCTCTAACCACGCCACTGATTGAGTTTACTAATTGTTTAACTGAGGCTATAATTCACTTTGTTTTATGATTAGTACTGATGGTGGAGAGACTGAACACTATTTATTTGTTTTATACTCCTGTAAATATAAATTTGAATTCATTATTTTTACATTTTACATATCTTATCTAAATAATTACATTCACTTATCTTATATGTAAATATTTAATTCACTTATCTTATATGTAAATATTTCATTCATTCATTTTTTTAGTATCTGTTGTCAATTTAGATCTTTTTTAAATGAACGTATAAATTCTATTGATGAATCTTCTGTTGGCAGCTGATAGGGGACACGACCTTCACTGCTCCTGCTGTGGACATAGCAGACAAATTATCAGCAATAACTAAGCTGGAGTTGTTTCTGTATGTCTTTGAACATAGGTCAGTGAGTTCCAATTTCCCACCATGGATGGGTAAGTTGGGTAAAAATACTAAAGATGTTTTGTATTTGAGTTTTGTTGTGCTAACTCGTGACCTTACATGAGAGTTATGTTACTGAGATAAGCTAATTATAGTTTAAACTGAAGCCTCAAAGCTAATTAGTTTAAAGTGAAGCCTCAAAGCAAAAAAAAATAGTATCATTATAGACAGTGACAAAGAGGGCACATAGACAGAGCTATGAGGGCCCAAAGATGGTTAAAGAGGGCCCAAAGGGGGCGCATAGACTGTGTAAAGATGTGTAAAAAGGCTTGCAAAGTTTGTTGTGAAAACACAGTTTGGGACTTCTGTTCAAATAGATCAACACCTGGGCACCTCCCCCTCCCCCCCCAACCACTTATTGATGTCCTTTTTAAAATGTGTCAACACTTAACTTTGTCCTCAACATTAACGTACACTGTGGGTGGAATGGAAACATATTAGCCGGGTATATTGTGAGTGGCGGGTATATTGTGAGTGGCGGGTATATTGTGAGAGGCGGGTATATTGTGAGTGGAGGGTATATTGTGAGTGGAGGGTATATTGTGAGTGGAGGGTATATTGTGAGTGGCGGGTATATTGTGGGTGGCGGGTATATTGTGAGTGGAATGGAAACATTGTAACCGGGTATATTGTGCATTCTGTTTTTTTGTGGCCATTGGGGAAGGGGGAGCATCATTTACTTTTGATCCTTGGACTAATAGAAATAGAATGTCCACAATCTTTTCAAATTTGTTTTTGTTTGCAGGTGTACCACATGGTCAGGACATATTCTTCTTATTTGGTTGTCCTGTCGATGGTCATCCACGCCACAATTATACTGAGCTAGACAAGAAGGTCAGCTTAGGATTCATTGAGATGTGGTCAAAATTTGTCTACACTGGGTAGGTGGTCACCATGAAACATTTCTAATGAAAAAGAGAGTAGCGTCTGTAACGACTTATTTAGTACTTATACATACTATTAGATTCCTAAATAGATTAGAGTAGACAACTTCTTACAAGATTTCTAAATAGATCTAGACTAGAGTAGACAACTTCTTACTAGATTTCTAAATAGATCTAGACTAGAGTAGACAACTTCTAATGAATATCGGAATGAGACCAGAACACACGAGATATCTACTTAAGAATCTTGAATACCTTCAAAATGATTGAATACGAAATAAAGTCCTGTATAATTACTTTAGCATATTTACAATACAATTCTTAGTATGAAATATACTTATGAATGCACACTTGAAATAGTATGCTCTGCTATTCTCCACCAATAAAAAGCATTCAGATTCAATAAATTCTTCAAACTCAAACTTATAGACTCTTGTTCTGAAGTCAACATACATTTATTCTACCCCATAATTGCCTTACTTTCATCTGCTATATTATTTCTTTGGAAAAGGAAACACTTTTGTTTAGGTTGTTGAGAATGTAGATTGTAGATCAACATATTATGGTCCAAATAATCAAGTTATATTATCTATCCAAAAGGTACCCCATAGTTCCAATTTCAAAATGTTTGTGTTCCCTATGGATTGGAAAGCAATGTCTCTTGAGCCCGACTACAAACAGATTTGCATCATTTCCTTTTCATTCTAGCACTAAAATCCCAAAGTGAGGTGTGAACGTTTGCTTAGGGGGTTTACTTTGTACTTTATGGTTAGATGGTTTGATTGGATAGTTGTTTTAGACCAGAGGTTCTCAGTCATAAAATTCCCTGCCCACATGTTAAGATATGGGGATTTATTTATGACACCTTGTAACAGGCAAACTTCAATATTTCCTGCCCAAACCTCATTTAATACTGAACTTCGTGTCGTGCCTTGAAGGTGTGTCAGTAAATAAATGTGTGTGTGTGTGTGCTGAACTTCGTGTCATGCCGTGAAGGTGTGTCAGTAAATAAATGTGTGTGTGTGTTGAACTTCGTGTCATGCCTTGAAGGTGTGTCAGTAAATAAATGTGTGTGTGTGTGCTGAACTTCGTGTCATGCCTTGAAGGTTTGTCAGTAAATAAAATGTCTGCTATTCCTTTTTTTTTACTGTGTGTGTGCTTACTATAAATTTAAGTTAGACTATAATCAAGGCATTTTATAAATGCATCATAAAATATTGGCACTAAATTGTATAATATTTTGTTCACTCACAGTCGTTATTGTCAAACTGATACAATAGGCTTCGATAATCGGTTGTTGCATACGTTCTTATGAAATATTCGAAGTCTAGTTTTAGTATCGAGTCTATGATAATATTCCATCTTATTACGTCACAACTAACCATTGCTAAATTTGTATCGATTACAGACTTGCCACTACAGAACACGCAGGGTATCGAGTGGACAAAACTTTCTTAAGGATAGCCAGCAACGAAACGGATCTACTGATAACCAAGGGAAAATATCTCCGTGCAGCTCATGTCGGGTTTTGGAATGAGTTATTTCCCTCTCTCATCACCCACTCAACAGTAGTTAACAAAATGAGCAGCGACTTCCGCATCTGGGTGTTGGTCGCCCTGTGTCTTACGCTGTTTGCACTATTGGTCATCGCTGTGGTCTGCTTGCTGCACCGGAGACAGGATGCTCAGCTGGACACTGGAGTCACTTTAAGTGCTGAAGACGATGTGGGGAAAATTCCGATGTTGTAATATTACGTCATGTATGTATGTGGGAAAAGGGGGGGGGGGGGTTCGTAGCGATCTTAAATGTCAATACAGTTTTTTGAAACGCTACTTTGTAGATCATTTAATTTATAATTCAAGGTGCATCAATCTTTTAATTAATAACTATGGGTCATTCAATAATTTAATTAATAACTATGTATAATAGACTCAAGGTCATTCAATCATTTAGGCATACTGCGTCACTGTAGAGAATCAGAGCCTCA
Source organism: Biomphalaria pfeifferi (assembly GCA_030265305.1). Lineage (NCBI taxonomy): Eukaryota > Metazoa > Mollusca > Gastropoda > Planorbidae > Biomphalaria > Biomphalaria pfeifferi. The sequence goes on along the minus strand of JASAOG010000002.1, from coordinate 8,399,305 downwards.
GTTTCTTAAATGTCCCTTAGAAATTATTTTTTTTTTCATAGCAAAAAGATGTTTATTTACCTCATCTTACTCATCCATAATAAAGTCCTTGCTTAGGATTCCACTCCATGTTCAAGTTTTCAGCGCCACTCAGGGAAAACATTACTCACTTCGTTTTATTCAAACAGCTACAGCCCTGGTGAACTTGTTCAAAAATCTGAATCTTAGGTCACTATAAGTTCACCATGCCAGAGTTCACTATATCTAAGGTCAATATAGTTAGCCCCATAGACTTACAATTAATAGATGTTACTTTAGTTATATGAATACCACTTGGAAAGTAAGAGTACTTGTCGCTTAAATCTAGACTGATATTTGTAATACTTTGAAGACTTGAGCAAGTTTTATAGATATGCAAAAGTCATGTGTAAGAGAATACTTGGAGATGTTTTAACAAAATTTGTTTAGCCTCTATTGTTTTTCTTGAAAGTTTGTTTATGTTTTTTTTTTTTAAAAGTCCGTATTTCTTGTGTTCAAAAGTTTTCCAAAAGCAATGTCTGTATTTCTTGTTGTTAGAATGTTTTTTGTCCAAATGACTTGTGACTCAAACTATGGTTAATTACAAACGAAACAACGTTTTCATTGCGTCCACAACACGTATGAGACTGTAACAGCGCAAGTTTTTATTGGCTGCTAAACAACTTTGAAATAAACACACACACAAAAACACCAAAAAAAAAACCAAACAAACAAAAAACCAACTTGCAAATCAAATACAAAGAAACAGTTTATAAAAAAGGAATTCTTATCTCTTACTAAGGAACAAATACAGCAAGTAGTTTTTTTTTCCAGAATTCCATGAAGTGTACAATTAAAAAAACAATGATTTGAAGAACATGTATGTCTAGATTTTGGAATGATCATCCATTTTAATTCCTACAGTATGTATCTCACTCTATTATGTTGAAAATAATATTTCCTTTTACACTTTAGAAAAGTTTTTATGTAGAAAATATATTTCCTTTTACACTTGATATAAGTTGCATGGTTAGGCTTGGACTTCAATATACCCCATGTCATGAATTTAGGAAAATGTATCGGTTAGGTTTCGAGCCACATGTAAAGAACTTCACGAAATGTGCCAAAACGAATGAAGACTAAGCGGCTTGAACTAATGATTTAGTCTTGCAGTCTGCCATGTCCCTTGTTACACTGCTTTGGTGTGCCTAGTATCTAATGAAGTTTAGAACATTTTTGTATTCATCCCATAACTTGGTCCAGTGAGTGACTGACCCATATGTATTATATCAATAATGTATAATTACGCTTTTGCATGTCCATGAAATTGTGTTAAATGTAGAATTTTACTGTTAGATATTGTTAAACATTGGCTTACTGAATGTACCCGGAGTGTGCTGCAATATCATGTCCGATGTCTTTGCATGTTGAGATGGTCATATCTGAGTTCTCTGCATGCTAAGATGGTCATATCTGAGTTCTCTGCATGCTAAGATGGTCATCTCTGAGGTCTTTGCATGTTGAGATGGTCATGTCTGAGGTCTTTGCATGTTGAGATGGTCGTGTCTGAGGTCTTTGCATGTTGAGATGGTCGTGTCTGAGGTCTTTGCATGTTGAGATGGTCGTGTCTGAGTTCTCTGCATGCCACTGGCGGATCCAGAACTTTGGAGTGGGGTGGCGATTTTTTTCCAAACCCTAACCCTAACGCCCAGTAAACCCTAACCCTATGCATAAACGTGCGTACAGCACACACACACATATATATATGAGAATAAAAAAAGCAGGATTTCTCAACCTCCCGCGAAAAACAAAACAACTGGGGCAGCGCTATAAGGTTTCCTAGTGGGGCTCGGGGCGAAGTCCCGACGCCAAAAGCGTTTTCTTGCATTCTTCAATGCAGAAACGCATTCTCCTGACATTTCAGCTCATTATTCATCAATAGAGTTCGGGGCAACGCCCAGACGGCAAAAGCGTTTTTTTGCATTCTTTACTGCAGAAGCGTATTCTCCTGACATCTACAGCTCATTATTCATCAGTGGGGCTCCGACGCCAAAAAAGATTTCTTGCATTCTTCACAGAAGAAACGCATTCTCCTGACCAAAGGCTCATTATTCATTCTATTAAAAAAGGACTTTTCAAATAATGTTGTACTTGAAAAGAATTCTAATATGAATTTATAGGCCCTTAATAACCCTAACCCTAATTTCTGTTAAAGATTGCATTTGGCTTTAAAGAAAAGGGGTAGGGCGACTCAACTAATTTTGTTCACAAACTATGCTTCTTTATAAAAATGAGACCGCCCCCCCTCCCACTCAGAGGGCTAGAGTGGGGAGGGCAGTACATGCAATCGCCCTCCCCCCAACCCCACCGAATCGGCAAGATACCAGAAAGGGATTGACATAATATAAAATGTATATATTAATTGAATTAATGTTGTTCACAAACTATGATTTCTCCATAAAAGTAGGACCGCCCCCCCCCCCACTCAAAGGGTTTAGGTGGGAAGGGCAGTAGAGGTATTGGTCCCCCCCCCCAATCGGCAAACAGGGAACGACATAATATAAAGATTGGTTAAAATATCAATAACAAGTTTTAATCATATAGATATTTAATTGATCCTGTTAGCAAGCTGTGATTTCTAGAAATAAATTGAACCGCCCCCCCCCCACTCGAAAGTGTATGAGGGGGGAGGCGGGATTGATACCATCGCTCCCTTCCGACCCCACCAAATCGGACAACATACTAGAGGGGGGGAGATATAATCTAAAAATAGGTTGACATATAAATAATTAGTAGATATTATTAACACAAGTAATAAATTCGTATACAAATTGTGTAAATTCTATACTTAAATTCGTCCGAGGGGTCGACCGAGTGGGGGGGGGGGGCGATCGCTCCTACCGCCCCCCCCCTGGATCCGCTAGTGCCGCATGCTGAGATGGTCATGTCTGAGGTCTTTGCATGTTGACATGGTCGTGTCTGAGTTCTCTGCATGCTGAGATGATCATGTCTGAGTTCTCTGCATGTTGAGGTGGTCATGTCTGAGGTCTCTGCATATTGAGATGGTCATGTCTGAGGTCTCTGCATGCTGAGATGGTTATGTATGAGTTGTTAATAAAAGGTTCATTAAGTTTGATTGGATTCAGATGGATGCTACGTGAAACTCCTTGCGTACGAATGCATCAACAAATAGTTTTCTAGTGTATACATTATGAGTTAACATCAATCTAGTCACAAATGAATCGTTCAAAGTATTAAATGCACTATGATGTAATCACACAAAATGAGTCGAAACTTTAAGCTTGCCTAATCACGTCGTCAGACATTTGATTTCAGACATCAGGTCATACGAAATTCCAATTTGGAATCAAAACATTAAAATCAGATTTTGTTGACAAGATTTTAGATTGTTTCCCTTTGTTCAATTTTATTTGAAGACTAAAACAATTTTTTAATTGTTTAACTATGAAAGTATTTTACTGTCTTCATTGTGTCTACACAGGCAATACACTCAAGTTGTCATTTTCAAGTGTATCTACATCTCAATGACTCTCATTTTGTATCTACATCTCAATGACTCTCATTTTGTATCTACATCTCATGACTCTCATTTTGTATCTACATCTTAATGACTCTCATTTTGTATCTACATCTCAATGACTCTCATTTTGTATCTACATCTTAATGACTCTCATTTTGTATCTACATATTAATGACTCTTATTTTGTATCTACATCTTAATGACTCTCATTTTGTATCTACATATTAATGACTCTTATTTTGTATCTACATCTTAATGACTCTCATTTTGTATCTACATATTAATGACTCTTATTTTGTATCTACATTTTATTGACTGTCATTTTGATTCTCATACACTGGCTATATGACAAGTTCAATACTAAATCCAAAGAATGTAGTATCTACAAGTCTGTTTTTATATGTACCATTCATCGTTATGTTAACTACTTTGTCTACTAATACAATATAATAATAAACATTTTTATCAACTTTTTATACAACTCATTGGTAGCATTTTATTGTTTTAAGTTGATTATAATTATTGAAATGACAAAAGAGCCTGTCCCTCTTCGCTAATGCCTGCAAAAAGTTTGGCCTCTCCATAAATGTTAAATAGTGCTGCATCAACCTCCTCCAAAAAAATCTGTCACAGAACCAGACATTCTTATAGATGGCCAGATATTAGCAAACGTCAAAAAGTCTATCTGGGAAGCACCATATCAACAAATGCCAAGCTAGACGATGAGGTGGACTTCCGTGTTGCTCGTGCCAGTGCTGCTTTTGACAGACTTCAACGACAAGTGTTGCAACGAAGAGGACTCAGCATATCCACAAAACAAAAAGTCTACAGTGTTGTAGTCGTCCCTTCACTCCTATATGCATCAGAGTCCTGGACCCTATATTCCCGCCACACCAAAAAGCTAAACTCCTTCCACCTACGCTGTCTAAGGAGTATCCATAAGGTGCGTTGGCCACATGCCTGACACAGAAATCTTAAAGCTGTCCAACATGCAGAGTATCAATGCGACAGTAAAAAGTTCCCAACTTCGATGGGCGGGACATGTAGTTCGCTTGCCAGACAATTGCCTTTCAAAGCGGGAGTTGTGTGCAGGAAAGCGCTCCCAGGGAGACCAATTCAAGCGCTACAAAGACACTCTCAAGGGCTCCTTAAAAAAAAACGATATCGACATTCACGGCTGAGAAGCACTAGCTCTCGATCGCTCCTCATGGCGTGAAGCTGTGAGTCTCGGAGTCTCAAGATTTGAAGGAAGAATAGTGGCGAAAGAGCGCCGAACCAACAAAAAGTTGAGAAGAAGCAGGCTTATCTGCATCTTACCTAACACACCCATGTCACGTATGCGGCTGGTTTTTTAAAGCGAGGATTGGACTTAACAGTCACCTTCGAGTCCATAGGAAATGAGAAATGTGCTCATCTTCGACCACGAAGGAGGAGCTATATAATTATTGGCATGATAATATTGTCATGTCAGTGTGATAGCAACACAATTCAACCAAACCAGAACCAATGAATGACTATGGAAAGTAACTGAATAAACACGCCAGACATTTTTTTCACCTGGTACTCTTGCCTTACCTTTACCTATCTCTTATTCTATTGGGCCGTTGGGGCTCCAAGCAAGATTTGTCGACCGTCTTTCTCCATTCCTTCCTGTCTTTTGCCTTGTTTAAACAAGGCCTGGTACCCACAAATCTAAATCTGTGGGGTATCTTATCTTTTCAAGGAACAAAGCGGTTGTATTTGTAATACAATCTTTATGCCAAACAGGCTAACTACAAGAGGTGTCGCTATAGCATGAAGATAGATCGTTAGATTTTTTCTTCTAGACAGCTTTTTGTTGTGAGCTCTTTTGCAGACTGTGCCAAGGAAAAATTGTGTGCAGTTTTCTTCAGTTATTCAGCACTGCCGTATAGGGTGTTGGTTATGTTGGGCTGTAGTGGAAGTAGGGTCTGCCTAAGGTGGATTAGGACGGGGCATTCAAAGAGGATATGATTTACGGTTTCATAAGGGTGGGCGCAATGTCTACAAAGGGGAAGTTATGTGGAGTTTATTTTGTTCAGGTGGTAATTTAATAGTGGTGTGTGTTCTGTTCTTACTGTTAATACTTTCCAGTTTGTTAGGCATAGTCATTTCTTTGTACATGGCTCTGCCTGTGTTTCCTGATGCCCATTGGTTGAGCCACTCCTCTTTGTGATTGTTGACTAACATTGACCTTAGGGTGAGGTAGTTAACAGGTCTATTTGGTTGTTCCATAGATAGTCCTGCCTTTGATAGTTTGTCTGCCTTTTCATTTCCTATGATGCCAATGTGTCCAAGGATCCACGGTAGTGTGATATTGATGAAGATTTAACGATAAATACGCCTAATAAAGATATAGTTACACTACTAATCTTATCGTATACATTACAGACGTTTCTTCAAAAAGAAAATTACGTCCTACGCATTTCATTTGCCAATCTAGCCATGCATGTTAATCAGTGACTTCTCTGCTAAGTCGTTGGTTATCTTAGCTGATTCAGGCAACCCATTCCATTCTCTAATGGCACTAGGGAAGACAAAGCACTTGTAAAAATTTGTTCTAGCGTATGTGTCTTAGTATTTAATTAGGTTTTGTTTTTCTATTTGTAAATTATGGTTTAGTAGATTGTATTATAGCTACTTTACTTTTTATTCTTTTGTCCAAAAGTGTCTCTAAGTTTAGTGATTTTACTAATGGTGTTACTCTAATCAAATTGCAATATTCGTTCGTTATAAATCTCACTGCTCTATTTTGTATTCGTTCTAGTTTCTTTATGTGCCTCGATTGTCAGTTACACATCAGGTTCTGCCCTTACCGCCACGTTTTACTAAATTTGACCTGCCTTTTTTAATAGGATGAATAATGAGCTGAAGATGTCAGGAGAATGCGTTTTTGTAGTGAAGAATGTAAGAAAACGCTTGGCGTCGGGGCTTCGTCCCGAATCCCACTGGAGTAGCTTGCAGCACTTCCCCAGACCCCATAAGTGCCAAGAGAAAGGCCATCAACGTGACTTGGTTGAAAAAAAACTAAAACACTACTTTGTGTTTTGTGTGTGTGTTATTCTCTGATATATATATATATATATATATATATATATATATATATATATATATATATATATATTGAATTAATGTATATATTTATTAATATTATGGGTGTATCTGTTTATACATATGGGCGATAGGGTCAGGATTTGGAAACAGCCCCAACTCAAAAATTCTGTATGCGCTGGGGCTTTATTTCTACTCTTTACCTACCATAAATAATGTCTCTGCTACTTTGTATTGCCTTGAAAGTGTCCAATTTAACTACCATAAATAATGTCTCTGCTACTTTGTATTGCCTTGAAAGTGTCCAATTTAATTCCCAGTTCTGTAACTCGTCCAATTTTCATTTTGAAGAAAGAGAGAGATAGTTATCCAAAACATCTGAAAAAGGATTATACATAATTAAATAGTTAATCACGTGTCTACAACACTGAATAAAGAGTGAAGTGAGACAGTCGTGAGAGACTTGTAAAGAAAAACCCTTGCCGAAGATACGGGCAGTCGGAAAAAATATAAAAGTAGACTTCCGGAGAACTACACCTATGTCTGCGCTAGATGTGGCAAAATAAGCAGGTCGCAACGGTCACGTGACATACTGCATTCCTCTTTGAACTCCAAACAATGTCTTAGTTCTGTTATTAAATGCTGAAGAATTCGGTGTGAGTGACGTGTTTGGTGTAGTGATTGTGTCCACAGCAACTAACAAGTGAATTTAATTGACTGGGGCTCGTTTATTTAAAAAAAAAGATGTTCATTCATTTCAACCTTTTTATTATTTTAATCATAAACATTGCCCCTGTTTTAAGTAATTCATTTAAATATATTTAAAAGCCATAAAAAAAAAATTGTTAAACCTGTGACGACAAAAGTAACACTATATTTTTAAAAAGCCCACAAAAGAGGCAAGAGAGCCCATAAAAGAGCCATATAAAGCCCCAAAAAGAGGCCTAAGGCCCAAATATTCCTATGATGATAAAGCTAAAATTGAATAGCGCCACAAGTCTCGGAGGTTTCCTTTTGAAGAAGAAAAAAAAACAAAAAGAAGAACCCCCCCCCCCCCCTGTGTCTGCTACACAACTTGGCAGCGCCAGAGCAACTACTGAATGTTCACGTGATGACGTGTGTACCCCCCCCCCCCCCATTCACTGTGCATCTTATCAAGGTCACTGGCTGACCCAAACAGACGCCCGCACCCATGTGCATACACAGGGCACAGATAAACTAAACATGACCTGGTACTACCAGGCTTGATGTTTCTAATCGTTGGCCATGGAGATCTCTTGAAAACCTCGTTGTTACTTTGAAACAGTCCAGAGATGTTCTTCAACCTGTTTCATTAGGAAGATCAACGCCACACTCTCTACAGAGATGTTCGTAATGAAGTTTGTTTGGAAGATCAGTGTTAAGCTGTCTATCAAACAGGCAGTGGTTAAGAGACTAATATAAAAACTAACAACAAAGATTTTTTTTTTCTCTAGATAACTGCTGTTCTCCAGAGCTGCTAGTATTTTGGAATTGTTAATGCCAGTTTATTTCATCATAAAATAGCCTCATCAGACTGATAGGGACATCTGTAGGGATCGACATCAGACTGATTGGGACATCTGTAGGGATCCACATCAGACTGATTGGGACATCTGTAGGATCCACATCAGAGTGATTAAGACATCTGTAGGGATCCACATCAGACTGATTAAGACATCTGTAGGGATCCACATCCGACTGATTGGGACATCTGTAGGGATCCACATCAGACTGATTGGGACATCTGTAGGATCCACATCAGAGTGATTAAGACATCTGTAGGGATCCACATCAGACTGATTAAGACATCTGTAGGGATCGACATCAGACTGATTGGGACATCTGTAGGGATCCACATCAGACTGATTGGGACATCTGTAGGATCCACATCAGAGTGATTAAGACATCTGTAGGGATCCACATCAGACTGATTAAGACATCTGTAGGGATCCACATCCGACTGATTGGGACATCTGTAGGGATCCACATCAGACTGATTGGGACATCTGTAGGGATCCACATCAGACTGATTAAGACATCTGTAGGGATCCACATCAGACTATTGGGACATCTGTAGGGATCTATATCAGACTGATAGGAACATCTGTAGGGATCTACATCAGACTGATTGGGACATCTGTAGGAATCCACATCAGAGTGATTAGGACATCTGTAGGGATCCACATCTGACTGATTAAGTCATCTGTAGGGATACACATCAGAGTGATTAAGTCATCTGTAGGGATACACATCAGAGTAATTAAGACATATGTAGGGATCTACATCAGACTGACTAAGACATCTGTAGGGATACACATTAGACTGATTAAGACATCTGTAGGGATCCACATCAGACTGATTAAGACATCTGTAGGGATACACATCAGAGTGATTAAGACATCTGAAGGGATCCACATCAGACTGATTAAGACATCTGTAGGGATCACTTTTACTGACGTTGTTGTAGAAGATGACTTAAAAAAATAAATTTGCATCTGCAATATTTTTAGTCTGTGTTTATTTTGTAACTTTCATATGAATTTAAAAACAATTTTAGAGAAACGTCTCAATGTGATAAGGAAATAGCAACGATGAAGTGTCAAGAGAGAGTTGTGGGTCAATTATTTGGGTTTCTTATTTGGCGAACACATTTTGAACTACAATTATGTGGCGAACTATTTCATTCAAAGGGAGCTCATAAAATTGTTCGAAAAGGGGGAGTGTCATTTTCCCCTGAGAATTTTTTTTTTTTAAATTCTGTGATTGTAACAACACTACAAACTCCACTGCTGCCTGGATCCGCCAGAGTCTTTGTTTATACGCATTTCCTCACCCTCCCCACTTACGTTCCCAGGCGAGGAAGACCTCCAAATACAGCACACTCATTACCAAATAACATTTCTGGAGGACTTCTTACGGAAAACACTGCAGCACACAGCACGGTAGCTTGGGTCACATTGTTCCTGGACTACCTTCTAGCAACAGTCAGGTTTGTAGAGCTATATCTAAAATACCTAGCATCTTATTTGTTTGCTGTTGTTTTTTAACCAAGATAAATGCACACATTTTTTAAAAATCGGAAGCAGTGGATCATGTTACTTGCTCATTCTGAACCTGTCCCTACAGAATTAGAACTAGAATCTATCACATTTGTTGCAAAAAAAACAAACTATTTGTACAGGATAAGGTGGTTTAGTGTTGTTTCCAGTCTACACAATACATATCCAAGCTAATTGTTGGATGCAGATGTTCTGTATCATAGGATAGGAATTAATGGCGGTCATAATGGCATTCATATTAAATATCTAAAGAAATATATTTATTAAAAAAAACTGCATACCGCATGTAGGCTAAACCAGACAGTAGTAGCCCCCAGTGTCATTCTAGCCTTGAAATCATTTTCTAAAAGTTTTATTTTAAACGTGTACAAATTGCACCCCCACACTCACCAAATAAACAAAAATTACATTCGCGCCCCCGGAGCCACCTGGGGCATGGGGGAGCGCTGTAAACTCGCCAGAGAGAGTAGGGTCCGGAAGGGTTTAAATGAAATAATGATAAAAGAATGAAAATTATAGACATAATTTTAACCAAATTTTCATGTTTTTCTTTACATATATAGTTTCAATATGACAGGAATCCAAAATAGTGTCATGAAAGTTTATTCAAACGTATTTCGTAGATATTTTTAAAGCTTTTTGTAAACTAGAAAAAAAATTCTGGACTGGGAGCAAGTTCAGCAAGGAAGGAGTCTGGGGGAGCTCTGCTGTCTACCCCAGGCGGGGGTTGTATTAAACAGATTGTGATGGGCTAATAGGTAGGTTGTATTAAACAGATTGTGATGGGCTAATAGGTAGGTTGTATTAAACAGATTGTGATGGGCTAATAGGCAGGTTGTATTAAACAGATTGTGATGGGCTAATAGGTAGGTTGTATTAAACAGATTGTGATGGGCTAATAGGTAGGTTGTATTAAACAGATTGTGATGGGCTAATAGGTAGGTTGTATTAAACAGATTGTGATGGGCTAATAGGCAGGTTGTATTAAACAGATTGTGATGGGCTAATAGGCAGGTTGTATTAAACAGATTGTGATGGGCTAATAGGTAGGTTGCATTAAACAGATTGTGATGGGCTAATAGGTAGGTTGTATTAAACAGATTGTGATGGGCTAATAGGTAGGTTGTATTAAACAGATTGTGATGGGCTAATAGGCAGGTTGTATTAAAGAGATTGTGATGGGCTAATGGGCAGGTTGTATTCAGGAGATTATGACGGGCTAATAGGCAGGTCTCATTAGTGCTGGCCAATACTTTTGTGCGAGGTCAATATAGCGCACTTAAGTCTGTTCTGCGCACTTAGGTCTGTTCTGCGCACTTAGGTCTGTTCTGCGCACTTAAGTCTGTTCTGCGCACCTAGGTCTGTTCTGCGCACCTAAGTCTGTTCTGCGCACCTAAGTCTGTTCTGCGCGCCTAATCATCTTTATGTAAAAGTAAGGAATCTTGTACCGGAAATTATTTATCTATTTTTGTTACCGGTACGCAAGGTCGTAATCATAATGATGTCAGAGACACTCGACCTTTCCGACATAAGAGCGTCAAGCGTTTTGATATGTCCTCTTCAAAAGATTTTGAATCGATCTGTTGCATAAAACTAAAATGTCCTGTCACGCGCACTTTCCCCAAGGACGAGGCGCCCTCAGTTTGAGAATTTCTTTTCTAAAATTAGCATTAATCTCCTACCATTAAGGAGTCGTAGGCTGCTATGAAAGTATAAACAATTGAAATGTGCGTTTTAAATATATTTTTCTACATTTGCATAACTAGTTTACTTACTCTTATTGTGACATTTAAAGTAGACCAAAGAATTTTGTTAGACTTTTTTTGTCAGTAATTTTGTTTTCTATTGTGCATCACTTTCATTGTGTGTGTGTTTATATGTGTCAATGTGTGTGTGTGTGTTTTGAAGTTTTGTGTCACTGTTGTTCTATAAAGAGATGTGTGTGTTTCGTGGGATTGTAAGACAAAGAACATTACGAATGACACGCAACCAAAAGTAAGCAGTTGCTTAATGCAGAATTCATGGGAAACAAAAGTTGTAAAAAGTTGTCCCAAACATATGTCTTGGTTGGTAGATCTAGTTGTCTAGTCCCCACAAAGTTTATATCAACTCACTCTGTTTGTCTGCGTGTCTGTCTGGCAAAAATTTTTACACTTTATTTCTCCGACACCCAATCTCGAATCAAGTTGAAAATTTGCACAATTATTTCTTTTACATGACAACACAAGAATCGATTTAAAAAATAACCAATTAGTTAATTAACTATTGGTAACAAATTACTTTGTTTGGTATATCAAATAAGGAAATGAAATAGTACTTGACCGAAATGGTGGTATAAGCTGAATTAGTCCCCTTTATATTAGGCTGCCGTCTCAGGCTTAGTGAACACAAACATGAAATAGAAACTAGATAACTCTACAATCTTCCATGTTTATAGAGACTTAGCTAGTAGAGTGGTCACCGCCTTGGCTTAAGAAACCGGAGAAGGCTTTAGCTCACAAGTTCGAATTCAGGTCTTTGTTGTTTTTTTTTTATTTTATTTTAACTCTTGTTTCACTTGTTTTTTTTCCATAACCAGAGCTAGTCTTTGGCACAGGCAAACTAGGCAGCAGCCTCCGATTAGTAGTGGGCCTCGCACAGGACTCAAAACAATTTGTTTAGAAATTAGCGACACGCGTGTCCAGTTTTAGTGTTGGGACACACCAGGAATTCAATAAATTAAGTCATTTTATTTGTTCGCTTTTTTTTCTATTCTATTAGGGGGCCACTGAATTTACTTCGTCTGGGCTAGGGCCTCCAATTATCTAAGGCCGGCCTTGTCATAATTTTAGTAAGTCTCAAACATAGTGTTCAATATTTTCTGCTTTTAATTATTTATTCAAAGAACAAATAAGAACTAACCTATGTATCTGAATCAACACTCACTTGTACGTGTACTATACATTACTCCTCGCAATTGAGAGCGTATTCAAAGAAATTGTCTAATCAATTCAAATCATTGTGTTTGGGCTTTTGTTTTGTTTAATCCAGTTATCACGTGAGCAATGTTTCCTGTCCTCATTTCGGTCCTGCTTGTTGTCGCCTGCCATGGATACCCTGATGGAGCGCCAGATACTCCTGAGATGTGTAATACTTTAAGGCCGACACACTACATAATCAAAGAGACTAGCAGCTCAGGACAATGGCAACCGACAGCTCTGAAACCATTGAATTACAGCCTTCACGTGGATAGAACAAGTGTCTATCCTGGAGAGGAAGTGCAAAGTAAGGTAGCATTGTATTATTATTGACTGTAGACAAGATCAAATGTACTATAGTGTATATGTCCTATCTTGTCAAAGTGTATGTGTCCTATCTTGTCAATATGTGTCATATCTTCTCAATAGTAGCAATGTCCTTTCAGCTAAATATAGCGCATAGTATTCAACCTCGTTGCTAATAAGTTGTTATTCTGTTTTGTCCTAGTTATGATTAAGGCTGATCAGATGTATTTCGAAGGCTTTATCTTACAAGCAAGACGTGCCTCCAATACTTTAGATTATAGCATGAAATATGGAACTTTTAAACCCCACGATGAGGACGCCAAACTTATATGTGTGAGTACAGACTTTTTAAATCTAATGAAGACTTGAGTTTCATATTTAGAGCCCCTAAAACATTCCCGATACTCTTAAGCCTATGGGATTTTTTTTCCTGATATTTGAAACGTATGGTTCTCCTACGTTTGCGAGAAACGAACTTTAAAGCAAAACACGAACCAACTACTTAGCAGAGTTTTAGTCACTAATGAACACGCATGGACACAAGAAATGCGTATCAACTCTTTTGAAGTAAAGTAAGTAAGATTGTATTCATTTCTAAATAATGAAAGCCTAGAAAATGAAGAAAAAAAATGTCTTCATTAATTGTGTCGTGTTTCATCTTTACACTCACTTTACAGTCACTTTACAGTCACTTTACACTCACTTTTCAGTCACTTTGCAGTCACTTTTCAAAAAGTCTGTGCTATCAAAAGTTTAAAATACTTTTAAAAGTAAATGGATTTTATATATCTTCTTTAAAAAAAACATGGGGAATAATATATCTTATCTTATATATTACAGACGTTACTTCAAAAAAGAAGATAATTATGTCCTATGCATTTCATGTGTCAATCTAATCATGCATGTTAATCGATGACAAACTCTGTTAAGCCGTTGGTTTTCCTGGCTGATTCAGGTAACCCATTCCATTCTCGGCACTAGGGGTAAGGAGCACTTGTAGGAATTTGTTCTAGTGCATGGAATAAGAACTGTGCCTCTATCTTTGTGTCTTTCTAAGTATTTCAAAGGTTTTGTTTTTCTGTTGCTAAATTATGGTTTAGTGTTTTATGTATTATAGCTACTTTACTTTTTATTCTCTGTCCTAAAGTTTCTCTAAGTTTATGGATTTTACAAATGGTGTGACTCTAATCAAATGTGTTCGTTAAAATTGATCTGCTCTTTTTTGAATCTGTTTTAGTTTCTTTATGTTTTCATGAGTTTAGAGATGCCAAACAGATGATGCATATTCTAATATTGGCCTAACTAAATTTGAATAGCATTTTAGTTTTATGTTTTTTTTTTGATTTGTTAAAATTTCTTTTAATAAACCCTAATGTTTTGCTTGATTGTTAAATAATTTCATCAATATGGGAATTCTATGATAACTTTTCATTTATTATTACACCTAGATATTTTGCATTGTCAGTCTGTGTTACTGGTTCCCCATGAATAAAGTAATTGGTCTTTGTTTGGTTTAGTTGTTTTTTGTCTTTTTTTTGTTACTCTCAATAAGGGACATTTTTCTGGGTGGAAAGACATGCTCCAGTTTGGTTCCCATTTCTGTAATTCATCGAATTCTTTTCTGTTAAATTTCAGTATCTTGTAATGTTTTTATTGTTCTATATATTATGCAATCGTCTGCAAATGATCCGACTTTAGTTTCTAAACTAATGCAGTTTGGCAGGCCATTTTAGTAAATTAGAAAGAAGTATTTTTGAAAGAGAGATAACCCAAAAATAAAGAATAGAATATATCACATTTACATTGAATTCTTACTTTCTTAAAAGCCTTGAATCTTCTAATTACAGTGACTCTAGTCAGTGCATGACAAAATTGTTTTCATTTCTATCAGAGAAAAAAGATTGGACTCGAGCTGAAGATTATGACTTTGTTGCAGTAAATACTAAACCTAAACAAAGAAATGTGACACCCTCTGTTGCAAGATATAAAGAAGCCATTTCGTTTATTGATCAGTTTATGAGTTAAATTTTGAATTCAATTTTGATAATCGATTAAAAACATTATAGCATCTGCTTCATTCCGTTCTTGTCGAACAAGCCATTGGTGCTTTTTATGCATCAAAGTTTGAAGTTCTGTTGCTATAAAACCATCTAAGGTGGAACATCATTTGAGACAATGCCAACATGATAAAAAAGATTAACATTTGAAATAGTTTTGAACACTTTAAATTTAGAATAGTAGAAAACTGTTTCATAAACATCACCAAAGGGAAGAGGTTTGTGAGCATCTTACAACACTTTTACTTAGGTCTATATCAGAGGAAGTAACAAAAGGATTGCCAGTCATTGAAGAGATTTTTAAACCTGGTTTACACAATCCTATAAATAAAAATAGGTTATGGCTTTTACATAGGGCTACTTTTATGCTTATAGCATCTGGGATGAAGGTTTTCCGTGCTGCCATTAGACGCTCAGTAAACACAACTCTGCTCGAGTCGGGTGTCGAACCTCGGGCCCCTTGCATAGGTAATAAAGCTAAGTTCAAGCGTACTTGGCCTCTTCACCACGCTTCCCACTATATCTGATATCACGATAAAAATTTATCTCAGCAACAATACAGTTCAAAGATGTAATGGTAAAATGAGTTAAGACACTGAAAGATTCTTATGTAATTACTTGTACAGGACATACTTCAAAAAACAAAAGCTGGACTATTTAACCTTGCATGATAATAGAGTGTTATAGTTTCATATATTCGTTTTGTTTTAGACCATGAAATCCATAAAGAACTTTGTCTGAAACTTTAAACCATTGCTCCTTCACTCAATGAAGTTTAATAGTTGTTGAAAGGCTTGTCTGACAATATTTTTTCTGAGTTCTTGGATGCTAAAGATCCAATTTTAAAAACAAAAAAATTAAGTGGGAATCAGAAATAGTCTATTTAATTAACAGACTTGTTTCATGCATTTAATGAGTTTAACTTGCAGCTACATGGTGATAATCTAAGTTTGATCAAAACGAAGTCATAATCTCAGTGTTTCTTGTGAGGATTAAATGAAGAAAGTTATAATATTAAACAAAACTAAATGTACAACAGTCAAACATTATCAAATCAAGAAGTTATAATATTAAACAAAACTAAATGTACCACAGTCAAACATTATCAAATCAAGAATATGATATTAAACAAAACTAAATGTACAACAGTCAAACATTATCAAATCAAGAAGTTATAATATTAAACAAAACTAAATGTACAACAGTCAAACATTATCAAATCAAGAATATGATATTAAACAAAACTAAATGTACAACAGTCAAACATTATCAAATCAAGAAGTTATAATATTAAACAAAACTAAATGTACCACAGTCAAACATTATCAAATCAAGAAGTTATAATATTAAACAAAACTAAATGTACCACAGTCAAACATTATCAAATCAAGAATATGATATTAAACAAAACTAAATGTACAACAGTCAAACATTATCAAATCAAGAAGTTATAATATTAAACAAAACTAAATGTACAACAGTCAAACATTATCAAATCAAGAATATGATATTAAACAAAACTAAATGTACAACAGTCAAACATTATCAAATCAAGAAGTTATAATATTAAACAAAACTAAATGTACCACAGTCAAACATTATCAAATCAAGAAGTTATAATATTAAACAAAACTAAATGTACAACAGTCAAACATTATCAAATCAAGAATATGATATTAAACAAAACTAAATGTACAACAGTCAAACATTATCAAATCAAGAAGTTATAATATTAAACAAAACTAAATGTACCACAGTCAAACATTATCAAATCAAGAATATGATATTAAACAAAACTAAATGTACAACAGTCAAACATTATCAAATCAAGAAGTTATAATATTAAACAAAACTAAATGTACAACAGTCAAACATTATCAAATCAAGAAGTTATAATATTAAACAAAATTAAATGTACAACAGTCAAACACTATGTTATAAACCTGGTGGTGGCACAAAGAGGGGTAGTGGTGTGTGTGTAGTCAGCCGACACAAATCGCCCCAGGCCAGCGCTAGACGAGCGGTCAACCGTGACGAGTTACAAATGTCAGCCGAGTCGAGTGTCAACAGGGCGGTTCGGGAAGGATCGACGTCGTGAACAAAGCTCAATAGCGTCACGAGAGTTGTAGTCATCTGACCACCTAGAAACGTCGAGCGGCGTTCTGTCCGGTTCGAGAAGGCCAGTAGGGACCCTATATAAGAGCAGAGGTGTTGCAGTCAGGTCGGTCGAGAAAAGGGGCTTAATACAGCGAGGTTGAGAGCCCGGTTTACTACAGTCCGGTCGACTACAGCACAGTTCAGCGGTGTGGTTCTGTACGGAGCATTACGACGGTTCAGTGCGGAGTACTGTCAAGTACAGTTGAGACGAACGGCGTCTTGATCTTGGTCTGCGATCGAGTCCGACACAACGAGCCTAGTGTGTGAAGTCAGTCCTGAACTGTTGAACCCAGTGCAAGCCCGGAACGAGACGGAGAGGCCAGTGCAAGAGTTGATACGGCGGTACGGTGTTATCAGAGAGATATTTGTACAGTGTACGTGCTGCCAATTGTACAGTATTGGCTGTTATTTATTCAACCATTAAAGTGTTACGTTACTTTGGAGCCCTGAGTTGTCAAGTTCTTTAAGTTGGTGGTGTATGGTGCAGTTTGCAGAGAGCCTGGATAGTGAGATCCGTAACAATATTAAACAAAACTAAATGTACAACAGTCAAACATTATCAAATCAAGAAGTTATAATATTAAACAAAATTAAATGTACAACAGTCAAACACTATCAAATCAAGAAGTTATAATATCAAACAAAACTAAATTGAAGCCCAATATTGAAATTTTATTATCAAAGCTGCTCACCAATAGGCGTCTATTTTTTTTCTTCTGTTTATTCAATTCATGTAATATATATTAAATTTGATTTTGCTTTATTTTAATTTGAATTTCATTAATGAATATATATGGCCTAGGAATCAGTGAAAAAAAAAACACAATTGAAATTGATGAGACAAAAAAGTTTGGGAACCACTGGTTTAAATATTTGCTAAGCAGCATCTAGCAGTTAAAGCAATGAAGACATACCAAACATTCTCTCTCTAAAATGTTTCATAAATATTTTCAAACGTAGATACCATGAATGTACTTGATGACAAGATTCTATAGTCCTATAGTGCACTGAATATTTAGCCAATCAAAGATTTTCAAGAAGAGAGTTGAATAAGTTGAAGTCGAGGACTTTGCAAAAGTCAGTTGTGGTAAAATACCTCTGCTTTGTAAATAAATCTTGTCTACATGCAAACAACATCATTTATATTTACGATCTCTCAGAAGTTATTTGATTTATTAAAAGACTTGTTGTTTTTTTTGTTATTGCTGTTTTTTTGTTTTTGTAGTCAATAAATTTTAATGCTTCTTTAAATATTATGTAACAAAACAAAAGATTTCTGTTTTCAGACAATGATCTACTACATAAACTATATTGAGTTAAAGTTGTTAGTCTTTAAAATAAAAGTAGAAAGTTCTCTACATATTTCTACCTAGGTCTCCACCTACCTAAATCCGGCCCTAAAATAATTTAGTATCCTATGTGCTCCTATTACTCTTGGATTGCATCATTCTTAAACATTTTCTTCTTGTCTTACTCCAGAATGACGCTGGCATCACTCACACTCAACATTTTCATTGGAAAAACATCACTTTTAGCTGGATTGCTCCACAAAATTTAAAGGAAAATGTGAAATTTGTGTAAGTTCTAGAAATTATTATCAGTTTTTACTAATTATCGAAGATCGTTGGCAGTTATAGGTCGTAAAAAAGACTAAATGGTTATCTCACAGAGCTTAGAGTCTGGCCATTCATAAGTTAATTTGTGTAAGTTTTAGAGATTATATCAGTTTTGCTAATTATTTGAAGTTTTACTTTAGTTGGCACTCATTGGTCGTAAAAAGACTAAAGAGACAGAGCTGGGGTGAGAGTCTGGCCATTCATTCGCTGGGATCCTATTGTTCTCGTCCACACAACTGTTCCTCTCCTCCCCTCCCCTTTTATTTTCCCCATGCAGCTATTGGAACAGAATAATGGTAAATGGCCGATACAGTTAGGTATTCTTCTTGTAGATATAGGTCCTGTGTTGGATTACCTAGACATTTGTGTTTACATTTCATGTCAAAGTAATTTTTGTTTACTTCTTCTTCTAGCCAGCTTTATTGCTGCTGAGCTGTCAGCTCTTTTGCAGACTGTGCCAAGGAAAAATAGTGTGCTGTTTTCTTCAGTTGTTCAGCACTGCCGTACAGGGTGTTGGTTATGTTGGGCTGTAGTGGAAGTAGGGTCTGCCTAAGGTGGATTAGGGAGGGGCATTCAAAAAGGATATGGTTTACGGTTTCAAAGGGGTGGGCGCAGTGTCTGCAAAGGGGGAGTTGTGTGGAGTTTATTTTGTTCAGGTGGTAATTTAATAGTGGTGTGTGTCCTGTTCTTAGTTGGAAAATTGTAGATTGTTCTTTGCCTGGGAGGAAGTTAATACTGTCCAGAATTTTTGTTTACAAATTTCACCAATGTTTCTCTTTATGATCCTAGAATCTGATTTAAGTTCCACTTTGTATTTCAGTGCCACTGTGGTCAAAGGTTATAAAACTTACTTCATGAATGTTGAATCTGATGTTGTGAAAGTGTCTGGAACATCAGCAGTCGGCATATCAACACTCATTTTGCTCCTAGCATCTGCTATAAACATTGCACATTTAGTGTAGTCTAGTACACCTAAAAGAAATATAATTCTTCAACCTGTAGACAATGTTTCAAACAAGTTCCTTGTATATAGTGTCACATCACTATTTATATTCATCTTCATAATGTTGCTGCTCATTATCGATGTCAATGTCATTGTATCTATAAAATGTTTGGAAACCACTGTGAAATGTGTTAAAAAAAATGTTCTCATTTTATCTTTTATTGAATCAATTTTAGTTTGGTGACGATTGATTAATGACATTGAGAGTCTCTTCAAATTTCTGTCACAACATTTGTTAACAAGCATTAATTATATTCTAAAAAGGATTAGCTAAAACATTCACAATTCTTAATGAACCAAAAAATAAGAATTTTAATATTACTTATAAATAAAAATATTCTGTTAATAGGTAAACATCTCCAACATTGACATAGTCTACATTTTAGACGACTGTTTTAATAATGCCTCTAGTAGTTTGTTTTTTTAAATTCGTTTATTTGTTATCCACACTCCATGTTGTAATCTGCACGTTTACCTTCAAAGAAGGAAATCTAGACATTTATAGAATGTCTTGCGTTTACAGACAATGTAGAATGTGGCTTTGCTTTTTATAAAACAAGTTTAAGTAAAAAATCAAATGTTCAATGTTTAGAAATAAACTTTTACAAAAATGTAAACAAAAATAGAAAAACAAATAACAAAATCTTAAGATTAAACATTTGCATGTCTTTTTAAATTCTTTTCTTTCCAGATCGTCAAAATACATTTCTTAAAGTAAAGACGCACAATTTTTATAAGCAATAAACAAGTAAAAAAAATAATAATTTTGAACTAAGTAGTCTACATTTATACGGTATTTCCAATTTTCCCAGAAAAATTACTTCAAGCTTTCTCGATCATTCTACATTTCCTATTTTGTCGAATACTTAAACTTTTAACAAAAAATGTTAATAAACAGAACGTCGACATTGATCAAGACTCTGAACTAAAGTAATGAGACATATTTCAAGGAAAATAGAAAGCACAATTGATAAGATATATGGATAAATGATAACATATTTGATAAGCATGTCATCTGTTTGTCTTCTCTGGCCAACGGCTCATGAGCGTCTAGTGTGGCCAAAGTAATTACCTAGACCCGTCTGTGGGAAGCTAGGGTAGTCGTCAGTTTGGTCATAAAAATCTGGAATTCAAAATTAGTTTTCAATGGAATTCAAACTCACGACCCCAAAGTAAGGAATTCACTGGGCCACCACATCCTAGAAATGAAAAACGTTTGTTTTCTAGCACTATATCACTCAAGCATCTACAATAGCAGAATGGAAACACAAGTACGCACATAGTGGGTATATGTATATATGAGCATAGCCTATATAATTATTATCCAATATGAAATGAAATTCATTGTTCGTTTGGTGGGTTGTTTATTTCGATTGTGTCTCTTTATGGTCGCAGCTGAAAAAGACAAAGGTTTGTAATTATCACAAAGACAATTAGCGAGAGAATTACAAAACGAGTACTATAATTTGTTTCACAAAATGTTTTGTTCCTTCTCTAGGTTCAAATAATAGAGTAAACCATTCAGATTTTATTTGTTATTGAGAATTTTTGTTTAATTACTTTGTATGGATTTGAAACAACCTTAGGTAACCGACCAGATTTCAGATGTTCAAACATGGATATAGAGATTCTAGATCTATAAATAACATTTCAATGGATCGAAAAATAAAATGGCCGACAATGTTTGTTTTGACTTCTATCCACGTCCAGAAAAACCAGTGATTTACTGTATTCACTCAATAATGGAGTGACCTTTCTGAAATGTCGATGAAATTTATTGTCACTCAACATAAATTTATGTACGAAATTTCAGCTCGTTGGGAAATAAAAAGCTGTGAAAATAAATGATTCAATTCTGCGTTTCTTGACATTGTTTGTACAAATACGTAGTTTAAAGTAAAGCTTAAAATCTAACTTATTAGATGACAATATCTGACGGACCTATAAGCAGCACTTATGAAATAATCGTCAACATAATCCATGTTGAGTAGTTGCTAAGTTGAAACTATCGTCTGCTCAACTTGAAAGTGACGTGACATGGTCACATGTTTGTTATTACAATTTGGATAAAGTGGGGTGTACTCTCTGTTTGTTTCTACTCAATGTTTCGATTTTGAGAAATAACAAAGTCGCCGTTGCACCAGAACTTAGCAAGATCTAAAATATCATGCTATCGGATTTTCAGTATCTTTTCTAGTTTTATAGATCTAAATGGAACGGGTGGACAGATAGACTACACAAAACTAATAGCAGTTATTCCCATTTCGAAGGCCGTTAAAAGACTTTTTAAAAATTCAAAACATAATTGTATATATGTTCGTAAGATATCAGTGACTGATTCCTTTATGTAGTAAGAAATGTTGTTACGCTTTTTAAAAATCTTAGGTGCATGCTAGGAAAAGGTTTTGACCACAGACCTATATATATTATATCTAGACTGGACATGGAGATCTTTTAACACTGCAAAAAATGTGAAAATTTTTCAAACGTTGAAACAAGGCGTTGTTTTGTAAAGTAGTTATAAGAAGTAAAGTCTTTTTTTTTTCAACCCTAACCTATGTAACATATGGATCTAGATCTAGTAATTAAAAATGGAAAAAAGAGCACTCTCGTCTCATAATTTTTATTTTGCAATTTTTAGATACATAATCTAAAAAGATCCAGGTAACATTATTTTAAAGGAAACTAACAGGAAATGGTTTCATTTAATGAAATTGCTCGAATATAGTTCTGTGATTAATACATAACAGCCTATATATATATAGGTCTGTGTGTTGATCAATCGTGGATAAGAAGTTTCCGATTTTTTTTTTCAGTCTAGATATAATATATATAGGTCTGTGGTTTGACAGATTCGATGCTTGAACGTCGCGGTTTGAGAAAAAAATGCACACTTTCTTTTGAACCATATAAACCTTTTTAGTTTATTTTTGGCATTTCCCCAAAAAGCACACACAAAAAAAAAGAGAGAGAGAGAGACCTCCGTGTTTCTTTCTTTTTCCCTAATTCATCGTTTTCGTTATTTGCCATACGTCCTAGTATATGCTCATTATCGCTTCCTTTTCAACTTGGTCGAGTTTATATAATAATACAAACAAACACTTACAACATGAAAAAGATATTATATCTTTTTTTCGAAAGTACAATGCATGTGCGTGAGTAGAGTGGCATGTCCTTTCTTTAGATCAGTAGCGGCTATTGGGGGTGGCAAAGTGGGGAAATTGCCCCAGACCCCGCGCCTGAGTGGGGCCCCGCGTTCTCATAAACTAGGACATGTTGCTCAATATTTTCTGTCATCTATACGATAACATGCAAGCTCTTAGTATGATATTTTTGGTTTCGAAATACCTTTCAGTTTCGATAAGGACAGCATCTTATGACCTGTACATTCAAAGCGGCTATCACTGTTTAACAGTTCACCTTGGCATAAAAAAACAATAACAACAAAAATAAATAAATAACACGCAACGGAAGCAATAGTTTATAATATAATAAGAACAGGTTCGTACACAAAATAAATACTGTTACTTTAGTCCGTCAGAGAAAAAAGGGAAGAGGATGTGTGAGAAGGATTCCTTGTTTTGTACTGTGGCCTAGCTTGTATAGTTATTTTGGCCAATCAGCATCCCTACAGTTTGACGATGACGTATTCATTTTTCTCCAATAGTCTAATACATCGTGTGGCCGAGGATGTATTTTTTTCATTAGGAAGTCGGATCTGCGAAAGTCAATGGACCACTGTAGCTCCTATCGTACACTTTGTTCTTATACAAAAGACTAAAGTCAGTATTTTCTTTTCCTAGAAAGTTGTTTGGCTCGGTAGCTTCTGGAGGCCAATTAGCCAAACGAAAGCTGCTGCGACTGGAAGCATCTTGATAATAAAATTCAGTAGCACGAGGTCTCTGTAAATCACGTCAAAATGTTTGTAAAATGTTTTAAATGCTTCAGATGTTCCTTCAGAGATCAAGATAATCTACTTCTTAGTCCAAATCTCCCGCAGAACGACGGAGATAGCAGTGGGCAGGGTCTAAACCCAGGACCATTGAGATGACTGAACAACAGTCAAGCGAGCATACCGCACGGCCAGGCAGCCATCCATACTTATAAGTATGTGTCAGCGTGATTGGATTAAGCTCTGAGAATGACCAATGGTAGCGCAACGGATAACTTTATGCTAGAACAAATTAGAAAAGAAAAACTGTTAACGCGCAATCTTAGCAAGAATTCTAGCGATTGTTCAGTATCTTGACCAAAAAAAAAAAAAGCGCATTTCGTGGGAGAACAAAGAAACTTTATGTGCTGAACAACGGCCAGTTTTTAGGCTTGGTCGAGATTCTTGGTAAAATCGACCCATCCATGCAAAAATATCTTCAACTAATTAAGGCTCACGACCAGCACCTCGGATATAGTATTCAAAGTGAGCTTATGGACCTGATGGCATATTTTCCCGTCATCCTTGACTGCACGCTTGATGTTAGCCACAAAGAACAGATGTCTTTTACATACGTTTTGTGAACGTATCAGATCCTGAAGGTGAACACTTCACTTTGTGTAGTTAAAAACCCAGTACTACAGTACTTACGTAAGCTAGTATGTTTTGTAACAAAAATAAGACCGACTGCGTTAGAGACGGACGATCCCATTAGCTTGACATGATACGATATATGTGGCCTACCCTTACGGCTCAGGGCCCCGCGCACTGCTAAGCCCACCTCTTCTCTAGATCAAGAGCTAGATTTCCTGTAGACCTAGATCTAGAATTTAGAACCGTTTTTTTTTTCCAAAGAGAAATTTAGTCATCTTCTTATCTTATCTTATATAATACAGACGTTACTTCAAAAAAGAAGATGATTACGTCCTACGCGTCATGCATTTAGTCATGCATATTAACCAATGACTTAAATTCTGCCAAGTCACTGGTTTTTCTGGCTAGCTCAGGCAACCCATTCCATGCTCTAATAGCACTAGGGAAGAAGGAGTATTTGTACAAATTTGTCCTAGCATAGGGGACGAGGAATGTGCCTTTATTTTTGTGTCTTTCAGAGTATTTTATTAAATTTTGTTTTTGTATTTGAAGATTATGGTTCAGTGTTTTATGTATAATTGCTACTTTACTTTTGAGTCTTCTGTCCTGAAGGCTTTCTAAATTTAGTGATTTTACTAATGGTGTTACCCTAGTCAAATGTGAATATTCGTTTGTTATGAATCTCACTGCTCTATTTTGTGTTTGTTCCAGTTTCTTAATGTTTTCTTGAGTTGAGGGGTCCCACACGGTGGATGCATATTCTATTATTGGCCTAACCAAGGTTAAATAACATTTTAGTTTTATGTTCTTATTTGATTTATAGAAATTTCTTTTAATAAACCCTAATGCTTTGTTGGATTTTTTTATAGTTTCATCAATATGTGGATTCCATGACAGTTTTTCATTTATTATAACACCTAGGTATTTTGAGTTTTTAGTCTGTGTTACTGGTTTGCCATGAATAAGATAAGTGGAATTATTATTAGTCATGCTTCCACATAGGCATAATTACTGACATAGACATTAGTCATACATGTACTGTTCCAGCGCAAAGTTGTTAACATTTGCAAATATCAAAGGGGTGTTACAGGATGAACATGTTGATTACTAATAGTGTCACATATTGATTAATAAATATATTTTTTTCTTCAATTTTTTTTGTATTCAGCGCTGAAGAGATTACATTGCCAACAACATATAAGAACCTAACCTACAGAATTGACCCCATGGAGGAAGGAGAGAAAAAAAAGGAGAGGGAAAGAGAGAGATCTAAAGAAAGAGAGAGTGGGAGAGAGATCTAAAGAAAGAGAGAGTGGGAGAGAGATCTAAAGAAAGAGAGAACAGCGAGTTAGAAAAGTTTGTTAGAGGGGAGCTGAGGGCCGTTTTGTTAGAAGTGAACAAAAGAAAGGAATTAAAGGAGGGACTGTTCCGGCCAAACTAAAACAAACATATATTCTAGACTGGGAACATAGCAATGGGCGTATCCGGTGTGTATGAAAATGCAACTCTAAATTTAACCTTTCAACCCTTTTTTATTTAAATCTGAAGTGTCTATTAAGGCTGTGCTCGCCATGTCCACTTCATACGTCATTATAGTCTGGTAAGTGTACAGTCTTATGACATTACAGACAAAATAGTCTGGTAAGTGTACAGTCTTATGACATTACAGACAAAATAGTCTGGTAAGTGTACAGTCTTATGACATTACAGACAAAATATTACAATTGTCATAATGACATACCAAAAACACATACATGTATGACAACAGTGAGTTTGGGGGCAAAAAAAGTTTCTAAGTACAAGGGAATCCCAAGAAGTTTCTAGAGGGACTGATAAAACGTATGCGTTTTTAAAACATTCTTTATAGTACTTTTTCTCTTTTGTGTTTTTGTTATGTTAACATTTTGCATTAGGATTTGGCCGTACTGCGGTAGGAACTATTGAGTTGAAATACAACTCAAGCTTTATTCATAGATTTGCGCATTGGTAAAAAAAAAATACATTTAAAGTCACGGTGGGAAAATATTAATGACTCATTATTAAATAACTTTAACTAACTTATTGAATAAAAAAAATGCTCATTCAAATGTTGTTTTTAAAAGAGTTTTTTTTTCTATACAAACTTCGCTTTAGTTGTAAGTATTTAAAATAAAAGAACTATTTTTTTAAGCGCAGTCTTAGCATATCCTCTTAATATGTCTGACGACATTCTAAATTAAGACTAAATAGAACCCGGATCTAGATTTAGATCAAACTTAATGAATAATTTGAAAACAATTTTCACCTATAAAAGAGTAAGGTAACAGCTAGGCTCCTGACAACTTTGGGGTGCACATATATAAACTACGGTAGGATCACATGAATAAGAACCGGATCGGACGCAAACGGCATAAAATAATATACAGGGTCAGACTCAATGGAGTGCAGGGGCCTCCACAAAAGAGATTAAAATATATCCGAATTTCGAGGGGTCAGAAACTTGTAGGTTGTTTTTCTCTAACATGTTTCACATTTTGACCACAAGCGCTTTCAATCTTTGGTCGGTTTGCAAAAACTGTCCGCTCGTATATTGCTCGCAATGTGTAAATGCACCTTCAAATTTACAGCAGTGAGTCTAGCAAGATCTCTCCCTCTACAAACACAAATATATACACTTTTCAATACTAATATCTGTATATTAAATATTTTTTTTTAAAAAAAGGGAAAAGTGCTTAAATGTACAAATACTCTATTTCTTTTAACCAAAACTACGCGTAGTTTTTCTAGGTAGAAGTATTATTCTTCATAAGTGGATCTTTATTCAAGCTTTCGTAGAAGTGAAGGGGTCTCCACAAACTCCTGTCCAGGGGCCTCCACTTACTTAAATCCGGCCCTAATAATATATACTAGATCTATTACCGCGACGTCATTAATCTTGAGCGTTTAATAATTCTAAGATTAAACGTGTAAGAGACACGACGATGTGATCATAATGGTATTTTCAAGTTATCAATAATTTGTAGGCCTAGTCATCAATCAATCTTCTTCTGCTAGATCTAGAATATTCTTAATCTAGATCTTTTAGACTTAGACTAGAATTGAATAGATTTAGAGCTACATAGTCATTATAGATCTAGAATCTAAAATCATTATTTATTTTTCTTCCCAGAAGGTCTACAAGTCTCTTCATCAATAATAGGTTATTGAGTTTGTTTAAACCAGTGATTCCCAAAGTGGTCTATATAGACCCCCAGGGGTCTACAAAGGCTTCCAAAGGGTCTACGAAACTGAAAAAAAAAGAACTGGGGGTCTATAAGATGTAAATGGGGGACCACGAGAGTGGATTTCATTTGAGAAGGTTGTGATTTTCATTTTGATTTCACATCAATGAAATTAACAATAATCTATAACTTCTCATAGTTAATCCTTTAATTTTGAATCCTATTATTCCAACGGTAGACTACTGTACATTTTAATACCTTGTGTAAATTACTTATTTTAGCCTACAGTTAACTAATATTTAGTATGGCCGAATCTAAATATAAAATGTAGACAGTAGTGCAAATTTGTTTTAAATTTGGCTTTTTCCTTGTTGAACTTATATTGTCTCTGAGTATTTTATGTAACAAAGTTTATGTAATGACACTATAAAACCACCTTAAGCTGGAGAATCCTTTGAGACGATGCCACCCTGATAACATGTATTAAGATTTGAAATACTTTTAGACAATCAATGATAAAGTTGAGAAAAGACTCAAAGTGGACACAATCTCTGCTTCCATATCAAAAAGAGAAGATAATGGTTTGTGTCTTAAAGTATTTTTTACTTGGGAAATTTGGAAAACATCAAACAATAAGCGAGAAAAAGAGAATGATTTTACCAGAAGCTGAAGTTTTAAAAACTATTTTGTATACAAATCTTTATCTAATATTATTAAAGAATTCAACTAAGCAATAACACAGTTAAAAGGCCAATTGATGAAATGAATAGTGACATTGAAAGCTTCTTATGTAATTATTTGCAAACGACTTGTTTCTTTATACAAGTGGACGAATCAACCCTAATGAAGCATTTTCATTTGCATATGCTCATAAATCCAAGAAAAACTTCTTATTGTGAAAACGGATAACCGAGTATCAATATTTGATGTTTGAAGGACTACTAAAGAGAAAGCAATGGAATATAATATCAACAGCAACCTTTCATGGTTGAGTCCTACTGTACCGGGATTGCTAGTAATACCGTGGGTTATCCATCGAAAGCTAAGGATCTGAGTGGTGGATTGCATGAACATCTTCAATTCGTTAGCACCGCAGTTGACCGAAGCAACTTTTACAGGTGTAATATGCAAATCAAAAGCTCAAATGTGTTCAGAAAATGACGATAACTTTTACCCGTTCCTTCTTCACATTGAAGTTTGTTGGTTGTCAAAAAGCTTTTGTTAGACAATTTTTTTTTTCTTTTTGACACTGTATCGGAGTTCTCGGATGTTAAAGATCACATTTTAAAATGAAATTTAATCGAGAGGAAATCGGACATCGCCTATTGAACAGACTTGTTTCATACATTCTGTGAGATTGTTAATTGACATAATGTGATTTTTATTTTTTTTTTTCAGTCTCACATTACTAAGTTAGAAATCAGTGAAAAATACATTTGAAGTTCATGAATCAGAGAATTGCAATATTAGCAAAGCAGGGGGTCTACCGAATATCAGAAAACATTGCAAGGGGTCTACGAGCCAAAAAAGTTTGGGAACCACTGGTTTAAACAATTAAAAAGCAACGCTAAATGATTTGTTGAGATAACTTTATAACTTTAGACAGTCAAAACAATGTCGTTTCCTCAATATTCCTTGCCCATTGGCGAATCCGAAGGGACCGCCTCTGAGTTTATGTGATAACACAAACTTTCTTTGTAATCTTGGATTTGTTGTTTTTTACACGTACACTTTATATCCTTAATAAATAAAAAAGATATAAATACCTCAATATTCGAATTTAGAGTGTAATTGTTATTTACAAAATTATGATTATGATTTATGGCGGGCCGAATTGAGTCTTTCTCTGGGCCAGAGTTAGCCCTCGGACCATAGTTCGCTCTCACTTGATTAGACTTTAAAAAATAATCAATAAGACTTGTTTGGACATAAAATAATGAAGATGTCTGTCCTTCATAAATGTAATTGGCGATTATTACGGAATTGATTGCAAAACATTCCAGACACCAATGAATGAGATGATCAATAAAATACTTTCAAATGAACATATTGTAATATCATAAAGTAGTTTGTTTTATATCTTAAAATTTATTTTAGATAGATAGATAGATAGATAGATAGATAGATAGATAGATAGATAGATAGATAGATAGATAGATAGATAGATTCGAATAGAAATCGAATAGAAATCTATTTTTAAAAAAGTAGAATATGGTCTATATAGAATATAGACCTACTATATATGTCGTACTTCACTGGAGATCGAGTGTACTCTTTTGGACAAATCAAATCTATTGTTTTATTCTTTTCTTTTCAATCACGTAGGCCTACACATAGTTGTATGAGGTCTTGTCAGGGTTGTGTGGTCAAAAGGACATTTCATTTACCCAGGATGTGTATTTTGGCTAAAATTGTTAATTATTAAAAACACTTGTAGCCAATTAGTCACTTAGTTGAACAGACAAGTTGACACCTTGACAGGTGTGTGTGTATGTGTGTGTGTGAGAGAGAGAGAGAGAGAGTATGGGCGTGTTAAAATAGTGTATTTACATTGAGAGACCTTACAGCAGTTTGGGACAAGAGTGTAATTGAATCTCTTTTTCTTTTCATTAGAATGACCGCAGTGGGCTCCGCACTTTCATAGGACCCGCGCAAATTCTAGGTGTATAAATTATTAAATTAAACCATTGTATAACTTATAACAGATTTCCTGCGGCCTCCTGTCAATTTAACAGGAGCTCCTGAAAATCTCCTGAAGTTGCAAATATACGAAAAAGTCCTGGAAATATCCGGAAATTATTAAAATCTTTAGAAAACTCATACGAATCTCCTGAAATATATAGACAAAAATTGTCATTTTGGCGTGTCATTCAATAAGGAAAATGCCAATCCTACGCGCGATAAAAAAAACGGCATTATCCCGTAATTTTGGAATCTGGTGAAAGAAGCTTCTGGCGCCTCAAACTAATGAAAAATTACTTTAGTTCAACAATTCTCGTAGATAGATTGAAACATTTGTTAACTCTTGCTATTGAGCGTGATCTATGTAGGAAATAGAATTTTTATGATATACTGTATGACTTCGCAACACGCAAGGCTCGTAAAGTTCGTGGGATAACTCTATCTGCAGAAATAAAAAGAGTGATCTTTCCTTTACTTCTCCTCTCGTCCAAACTCTTGAGCGAAGAAGAGAATCATATATATCTAGATGGCTTCTCTCTAGAATCAGTGTAGCGATACCACTAGGTACCAGTAGATATGACACACACACACACTGGACAAGGCTGAGGTGAAATAAGAACGAAGGACAATACAACGAAATCAAGGCCAATCAATTCCCTGCAAACCTTCTCATAGAATAGAATCGGTGTAGAGTAGACAATGTAGAGTTGTAGACCAAGATATTGCGGTACGCTGACTAGAGTGCTCTGCTCTGTGTGTACCTGGAAATAACTAGGCACTGACTTCGAGGATGAAAAGCAATGAGTTCAAGTATATCACGTGACTGTGTAGACTTCTAAACTCCACATTTAGTCCTAACGCAGACGTCGCAGACCATTGTCAGGTCGGGATGGGGGGAAGGTTCACTTTAAGTGCATAAAATAAAATAAGAAATAAGAGGGTTAAGAATAGAGTATGTGAAGGTCGATAAGATGCCTTAAAAAATAATTTTTAAAAATTATATAAGGGAAAGAACTACACATTTACTGCCATATTCTAAATACTGCAAGACTTATTTGCCTATTCTATATAACACAATTATTTATATTACCACTAAATCTAATTCATTAAATGTTTTTTTATCATTGATTCGTGTTGTTTTTTTAGGGACAATGATCGGAGCGTGGGAAGTGGGAGAAATAGCGTGTACAAAATATGTGCCAGACAGACAGTAAGACAGACAAACAGATGGAGTGAGTTGAAATAAGCTTTTGTAAAAAACGATGACACCAGAAGTGATGGACATACAGATCCAAATGGCCTAAGGGCTATCATTAGGTCAGCGAGTAAGAATGCCAACCAAACAACCAACCTTGGTAAAACGATAACAACAGTTACACGATTGAGCTGTCACACGACCTCATACTTAACTAGATTGACTCCCCCCCCCCCCCACCCCCTCGGGACGCCTATCCAGTACAAGTGAAACGTGATTAAGTTGCCACAAAACATAAAAAAGTTTGAATTATGCATTTTAAATTATCACAACAAAAAATGACACCGACTCAGAATAATAATAATAATTTTATTTATAAAGCGCTGTAACCAACAAACTGTAGCCGCTCAAGGCGCTGTAACAACATTACATACACAAACACGAGAGCTAAAATGACAATTAATCTAAAAAAGTTTTGAACAGATAGGTCTTAATGTTCTTCTTAAACGTGGTGTAGCAAGTTGTCTGTCTGAGATCAATAGGGAGTGAGTTCCAAACCTTTGGTACGTGCACTGAAAAAGCCCGCAGACCGTAGCTTTTGAGGGAGAAATGTGGCACCACTAAAAGCGTTGAGTCCAGGGCTCTCTGGGGGACATATGGAGTAATCAGTTCGCTAAGGTACAAGGGCATCTCATTGTTATATATACACTGATGACGACCTTGTAATCGATTCTCGCTTTCACGGGAAGCCAATGGAGCGTGCGCAAGAGCGTAGTGCAGAATCTTGTCTTGTTTTTATAAAGACTATTCATGCGGCATTGTTCTGAATACGTTGCAGCTTGGCTATTTGTTATCAGGTATAGATCTACCTGCAAGCAAGGCGTTGCAGTAGTCAAGGCGGGAGAGTATGAATGCCTCAGCTAGCGTTTTTGTTGACTCCGTTGTTAAATATGGTCGGATCTGGCCTAATCTGTGCAGCTGCTGATAAAGACCCTTGCAGAGCTGACTTATGTGTGCGTCGAAAGATAGTGTTGAGTCGAAGAAAACTCCAAGATTCCGCACTACATGGACATAAGGAACCTGGCAGTTCGTGATAAAAAAAGATTCTGTGTTTTCGACTTTTGAGACGTTGTTCCGAGTGCCAATTTTAATTATTTCTGTCTTATCTTCGTTCATCTTGAGTTTTATTCTCAACCATTCAATCGCTCACCCTTGCAACGGTACCACTGATTTTCTCTGCCAGATGCGACACCTCTGAGAGTACTGAGGAATCGTATAAGTGTGAGTCATTGGCAAAGAAATGGTTGATGCCGGTTGGCCGTATGACACCGCTGAGTGGATATGTATACATAGTGAACAGTACTGGGCCTTGAACTGATCCTTGGGGTACTCCGTACTTCAAGAGTTAAACTTGTTGATTCTGTCTCATTAACAACGACACTTTGGGTGCGTTCAGTCAGGTAGGATCCAAGCCACTTTAGGACGATTCCTGCTAGACCAAAAGTGGCAGAGAATCTGACCATCGTAATTTCACTGTCTAGCGTATCAAAGGCTGCGGACAAGTCTAGAATGGAAAGAATTGATATGTGGCCTATGTCGGAATTGTGAAGTAAGTCGTTTAGTACCCTGACCACTGCTGTCTCTTTGCTACGGCACTTCTTATATGCAGGTTGAAATAAATAGATACATAAATAGAATAACGGTGTAAATGTGCCTGTTGTCTCTACCTAAGCCAGTCCTGTGTTGGAATACAAAATGTTCACTAATTACTAGAGACTTCAATTGAAAACACATACGTTTTTTTTGTTGTGTACTATAAACTTGTAATTATGGTCTATGAAATTGTGTAACAGTTTCTTTGGTGTTGAAGCCATTTTTCATTTAACAGTCTGATGTTAACTATTTGTATTTGAACCTGCTCTGAAGCCTGCCTGTTCTTCACCAAGGACCTGTTCGGCTTTAATCTTGAGTCTGTCGAAAATTCATATTAACATTATCTTGCTAGGATGACTGATCAGATATGGTGTCTCAATTCTTAAGCAGTGGAATACAGCAAGTTTATGACCGGG
Source organism: Biomphalaria pfeifferi (assembly GCA_030265305.1). Taxonomy (NCBI): domain Eukaryota; kingdom Metazoa; phylum Mollusca; class Gastropoda; family Planorbidae; genus Biomphalaria; species Biomphalaria pfeifferi. Next base: position 8,365,851 of record JASAOG010000002.1, on the reverse strand, counting down.
TGTGGCATAATGGCAGGTTTAAATACTTAAATGGAGGCTGTTTTACAGAGATAAGAACATTATCAATGTTATCAAAGACCTTTACCAAAAGTAGAATAGCTCAGTACTTCTAAAACAAAACGTTTTCCTCTCTCATGTTTGCAAATGATATAGAGCTCATTGGTGAAAATGCAGACCAGGTACAAGATCTTATTTCAGAACCAGATGCTGCAGCTAGAGTTGTCATGGAAATATATACTGAACAAAGTACTCATTTGTGGTAGAGATAATATAAGATCTTGCTTACAGTTGAATGACCAAACATTAGAAGGTAACTAATTTAAATACCTAGAAGTAAACATAGCAAGAGATGGGGTGTCGGTGGAGGAAGCATGGTGAGACAACTTACAATAGTTGATCGGTCTCTCTCTCTCTCTCTCTCTCTCTCTCCCCCCCCCCCTCTCTCTCCCCCCCCCTCTCTCTCTCCCCCCCCCTCTCCCCCCCCCCCCTCTCTCTCCCCCCCCCTCTCTCCCCCCCCCCCTCTCTCTCTCCCCCCCCCCTCTCTCTCTCCCCCCCTCTCTCTCCCCCCCCTCTCTCTCTCTCTCTCCCCCCCTCTCTCTCTCTCCCCCCCCTCTCTCTCTCTCCCCCCCCCTCTCTCTCTCCCCCCCCCCCCTCTCTCTCTCTTTTTTTTTCTCTTTCGATTTTCTGCTTAAACATCTGGTGACTGAAAAGCGTGGAGAGGTCACCATATCTGAATGATCACAGCAACCCAATGACTAAAGTTAATGGGTAGATGATGATGGTGAATCATGGTCAATCAGTCGAAGAATTTTAGTTTTTACCATTTTCTGGATAAACTATTTCTGTTTGTCATACGAGTGAAAATCATACAAAGGCCATACAAAAGTCATACAAAAGGCATGTCAAATATCAGACGAATTACATATAGTGAGATTTAAACTCATGACCTCTCGAACTAAGTGGAAACCTGTGACTAAGGCAGGGGGTAGTGTTTGAGGTTAGACAAATAATGGTGGATTTAAGATAAAATTATAACATTTTGTGAAATCTTTTTCTTTAAAAAAAAAAAAAGAGAGAGAAAGTTGAAGCCAAGCTTTCTTTAAGAGCCAAAATAAATAAAATAAATTTTAAAAAAACATTGAAAAACTAGAATAGTGTCTTTGATATTTCTATTTCGTTTGACACACAGTCAGTAAAGTGAGCAGTGAGAGGCGGGGTGATCCCCCTTGTGTCACCAAATGTTGGACCAATCCCGAGTGTGGAGATATTTTTAGTTCCAATGTACTAACAATGTTTGCACGTTGAACATAGGTCTGTGACATTCAGAAGTTGTGTTACATTACGTAGGCTTTTTCTATCCCAGTTGACATCACATTGCGATTCCTGGACTTTATAAACAGGTAGCTCTATTTGTTAAATCTAGATTTAGAGTCAGCTAACTTCAAGCACTGTATTGACTTTGAGACCTTGGGGACATTTACATTCAAGTTTACTGCTCTTGTTCTGCTGGGCATTTTGTGTTGTTTTGGTCGCTTCAGTCATTCGTAGGTTGTGTACACATTTTAATATTTTTACTTTAAAAAAATAATTTTAAAACATAAAACTAAAAAAGTAAGGAATTTGCCATCTATAAGGCAGATTTTAAAGGTCATCTGTTTCTATGACCGACAGTGAACAAGAGTGTCATGTGGCCAACATAACCACCAAGCGCCTTTACTTTCCCCAGCATATGTTAACTAAAGCTCTTTATTATTGAGTTGCTGGGCCCCTAGTAAAACTAAATAACCTTTTATAATAGGACCCATTTCATTGAAAGTTATTTGGTCTTTAAGTTTGTAAATATATGATCATAGACTGGTGTAAACAGAGGCTCAATCTCGTATAAATATATTGGCATGAACTGTTTTTCGTATAAAATTTTTTAAAGACATATTTTGTCTTTAGTCCTTTAGTTTTCTCCAATTTTCAAACCCAGTCTCAGTCGTCTGTTACAACGCCCTCAGGGTCTGAAGTCTTTGACTCGCTGGCGATGGATTTGTACATTTGGTCTGGTCAATTATGTACCATTCAACACTGGTCAACACATAAGAGCCCCACCCCCAACACCTTTATTTTGGTACTTACTCTCGAAAATATCAATTTGATTTAATTAAGTGTAATTATTAGTTTATATTAACGCTTTATTTATCTTGAGTGAGTAGATTTTTGTTTTTTACTTCTTATCAAACTGAACATTTCAAATCTGCAGTCAGTATAAAATGAACATTTCAAATCTGATGTCAATATAAAATGAACATTTCAAATGTGCTGTCAATATAAAATGAACATTTCAAATGTGCTGTCAATATAAAATGAACATTTCAAATGTGCTGTCATTATATAAAATGAACATTTGAAATGTGCAGTCAATATAAAATGAACATTTCAAATCTGCTGTCAATATAAAATGAACATTTCAAATCTGCAGTCAATATAAAATGAACATTTCAAATCTGCCGTCAATATAAAATGTACATTTCAAATGTGCAGTTAATATAAAATGAACATTTTAAATTTGCAGTCCTTTCAAAATGTACCTTTCAAATGTGCAGTCAATATAAAATGAAAAAGGTGTACATTGCTCCTTGTCAAATAAATTAATACACAGACTGTCATTGACCTGTATATAATTATATCAACAACATGTCGTTATTATAAAACAAACATTTCATTTATAACTGAAGTTTTCATTGAAGGAAATTTTTAAGTGTATTTTATCTTTTAACTATTCATATCAATGTGTAAACAAACATTTGTTTACTATCTTGCTTGTAGTATTGGATTGCAAAGAACTTCAAAGCAGGATATAATAAATCTGTCTTAATTTAAGTCTTTCAAGTTTTGTTTTTAAACTTACTTCCCTTGTTTTTCAAGTTGGCCTTACACAGGCCATAGTGCTCTCTCTCTCTCTCCGTCTTTCTTTCTTCCTTTCTTTCTCTTTGTGTGTGTGTGTGTCTATATCCAAAAGTGCATACTGGTAGCACACTTCCCTCTCTCTCTCTTTCTCTCTCTTAAACGCAAACCCATCCACACAATTAATTAAACTTTAATCTTCATTAGAGCACCACCTCTCTCTTGCCTGTTGCACAGCTGACTAGAGCACGATATTTAGTAAAATAATCATAATTTTTGTTGCGACCACTACTTACACACACGGTAGGAATGGACACTCCCGGGTTCGCTGTTCTGCCTCATCGTGGCACCCGGGTGGAAACGGCTATTTGAGGAGATAGCTAGGCAAAACGAATGGCAAAACATAACTCCCGTGGGGATGCCCATGGGTAGACGAGAGTCCACCCCTTGCACGGGCGGGGTTGTAAAAAAGTCCTCACAAAAACTGTCACACATCCATGCGCCGTTCCTCAAAGGACCGTTCCATAAATGGCGGTTCCCCCACGGTTAGCTTGGTACAAAGAAGGAAGATGACGGAGGCTCCCAGTGCTCCTAGGCCTTCGGCCATGTGTCGGAGGCTGAAGACATTGGATACAGCAATGCTTTATATAGGCATTGACTAGGGTCGCTCTCAAACAGAACTGTGTTCCACAGGTTTGTTTTTCTTTTTTACTGTTACGGCTGGACGACCTAACAGGTTTTTTCTTTTCAAACTTTGAGCTCGAAGAGCCTTCGGCTCAGCTCAGAAGACAATCAAACGGAATGGACACTTAAGAGAAATCTTACGAACCATGACCCAAGGGCGAGCTTTCTTCCGCCCTAAATTTGTACAAAGCTTTTATCAAATCACTCTGTCGTTCTGTCTGTTGCATTTATATATGTATTTATGTTTATGTATGTTGTGTGTGTGTGTGTGTTGTTGTTTGTTTACTTGTAGTCTCCCTTGTTCTACTGTTCAGTATGTTCATGTGTACACATGTTTTTCTCAAGTATGTTATTAGTGTGTATTAAAGTTTCCTGTTAGTTTTCCACTTTTTTGTCATGTTAAAAAATGGCAGTGTAACTGAAATAGCAGTGTTGGTATTGCATCATAATAGATACTATAACACTGTCTGTCTATCTGGTGCACATTTTGTTCACGTAATTCTCGGATCAAGTTGAAACTTGTCATAATTATTTATTGTCCCAAACAAAACATGCATTAATAAAACAAAATAACCAATTGATGAACTTATTATTGGTAATTAAATGATATAGAAAATGGGAAATAAATCTTTCAATATTAAGAAATATGGATGTGAATGTGCAGTTCTTTTCCTTTTATAAGCTCTTTTGAAAGTATATTTTTTATTTTTTATTGTTCTAGTTATTAGTTATAGATTGTACACGCAAACACACACAAAACCCCTTATTTACATAGCTTTGTGGATTGGGTTTGAATTTTGGTTTTGCTTAATTGATTATGTACAACGACGTCATTCTGTTGACGTTAACTTTTTAAAATGCGACAGAAAACAAATTGTTGACATTGTGATAGGGTGACTATGTAGCTCAATGCTACTCACAAGAACTAAGACTTGTTTGTTGATTTGTTTTACTTGTTTCGGAGGTTCCTTCAGAAAGAGAATTTCGATTCTAGCCCAAACCTCCAGCTGAACGACGGGACAGGTGACACAGGAAAGGGTTTGAACCCGAGACCACCGAACAACAGTCCAGAGTGCATAAAACACGACAATGCAGCTTCTGAAAAATCGTTTTAAAACGAAAATGAGACAGTCTCACGTTAGCTTTACGAGGTTTGACGCTTTACCTAATTGTGTATTACTTTCACTTTGAGTCTTCATAAGGTTTGACGCTCGACCTTATTGTGTATTACTTTCACTTTGAGTCTCCACGAGATTTGACGCTCGACCTAATTGTGTATTACTTTCACTTTGAGTCTTCATAAGGTTTGACGCTCGACTTTATTGTGTATTACTTTCACTTTGAGTCTCCACGAGATTTGACGCTCGAACTAATTGTGTATTACTTTCACTTTGAGTCTTCAAAAGGTTTGACGCTTGACCAAATTGTGTATTACTTTCACTTTGAGTCTCCACGAGGTTTGACGCTCGACCTAATTGTGTATTACTTTCCCTTTGAGTCTCCACGAGATTTGACGCTCGACCTAATTGTGTATTACTTTCCCTTTGAGTCTCCACGAGGTTTGACGCTCGACCTAATTGTGTATTTCTTTCACTTTGAGTCTCCACGAGGTTTGACGCTCGACCTAATTGTGTATTTCTTTCACTTTGAGTCTCCACGAGATTTGATGCTCGACCTAATTGTGTATTACTTTCACTTTGAGTCTCCACGAGATTTGACGCTTGACCTAATTGTGTATTACTTTCACTTTGAGTCTCCACGAGGTTTGACGCTCGACCTAATTGTGTATTTCTTTCACTTTGAGTCTCCACGAGGTTTGACGCTCGACCTAATTGTTTATTTCTTTCACTTTGGTCTCCACGAGATTTGATGCTCGACCTAATTGTGTATTACTTTCACTTTGAGTCTCCACGAGATTTGACGCTTGACCTAATTGTATATTACTTTCACTTTGAGTCTCCACGAGGTTTGACGCTCGACCTAATTGTGTATTACTTTCACTTAGAGGTTCCCGTGAGGGTGGTAAATCTCTCTTTACAGGGATCGGTCACAAGCGACATCCACAGCGGTAGATTGTTTTTAATAAGCTCCAATTGTATCCCCTTCCAAAGAACCCACACACACACACAACACATTAAATCATTTTTTTTCACTTTTTTTTAAGTTTTAAAGTTACAAGCGAGCTAGTGCATGACTCTATGTGACGTAATGTCAAAAATTCACTTGTCAATCAAAATTCCCCTTCACCTGTGAAATCAATCAACACAGGTGATCATTAACTATCTTGAAAATCATTGTGATTGTAGTTGGTCTTTAGACTGTTGTATGTAATTTCTCATGTAAATATATAAGTATCTGAAGTAGTAAGCCCTATTTGACAGGTTAGAGGAACAGTTAGATTACCAGTTAGAGTAACTTAGAGGAACAGTTAGAGGAACAGTTTGGTTTATTTGCTTCCGTTTTCCTGCATACTCCTTCTTTTAGTTTATGAGGATTGAATAAAAAATAAGAAATAATACTATAAATACGAGCCCGCACAATTCTCAAGGTAAGTGTCTGCTTTATGTAATAAATGACATTATAGGCCCTACATTTTATCTATCTATCTATCAATCTATTTATCTAGCTATCTATATATATATATATATATATGTATATATATATATATATATATATATAGAGAGAGAGAGAGAGAGAGAGAGAGATATATATAATGACCTAGTCATTGTCAGTACCTATGGGACTGCTCTATTGAAAATTGTCGTCCCTTGTTGCTATTGAAACTACTTCTATTACTTCTTCGTTGCGTTCTGTTCATTAAATAGGAACAATCTGATATAAACTTTATCACATGTAAATTATGAGTGAGTCTGGTGTGAATGTACATTTTGGTTTCTTATAGTTATAATGTTTTTTGTTTGGTGTAATGCACAAATTGTAAGACAAATTTCCATAGGGACAATAAAGATTATTATTATTATTATTATTATTATTAAGTTCCCCGGCATGTTTTGTGAACAAGGCCCATGACTCTGGCATTTAGTATACATCGTATTTTCTTTCCCTTGCTTGTTTGCCCTTCCCGCCTCGCCTCTGAAGTGACATGAACTGGTTAGACAGATCTTTATATTCTTGAAAACTAGCTAAATGAACAACTCCCAGTTTACTAAGAGTAATGTTAGTAGTTCATAAAACTAGCTAAATGAACAGCCCCCAGTTTACTAAGAGTAATGTTAGTAGTTCATAAAACTAGCTAAATGAACAGCCCCCAGTTTACTAAGAGTAATGTTAGTAGTTCATAAAACTAGCTAAATGAACAGCCCCCAGTTTACTAAGAGTAATGTTAGTAGTTCATAAAACTAGTTAATTGACCACGTCCATTATTTGTGATGAAAATATTCCAACCTGCCTTTTTAATCGACACTGCTTACCAAACAGATGACGCTCTAAGACGTAGACCATTTGGCGGCCGCCTCCTGATTTGTATGCAAACATAAAGTCTCTGTGAAATCTTTTTTTTAAAATTACAATGCATTGTGGGAGACAGGAAGGGGAGAAATCTTATCTTATCTTATTAATTACAGACGTTACTTCAAAAGAGAAGATAATTACGTCCGACGTGTATCCCTGTGTTAATCTAGTCATGCTTTGTATCAGTGACTCTGCCGAGTCGTAGGTTTTCCTGGCTAATTCAGGCAACTTGTACGAATTTGTCCTAGCATGTGGAATAAAAAATTTGTCTTTATCTCTGCGTCTTTCTAAGTATTTATTAGGCTTTGTTTTTGCATTTGTGGTTCAGTGTTTAAGTGATTATTGCTACTTTATTTCTTTAAGTTTTTTGTTATTCTTAAAAATTGACATTTTTCTGGGTGGAAAGACATGCTCCAATTTGATTCCCATTTCTGTAATTCATCCAATTCTATTTGTAAAATCTCAGTATCTTGGGTTGTTTTTATTGTTCTGTATATTATGCAATGAAGTGCAAATAATCTGAGTTTTGTTCCTGATCTAATGCTATTTGATTGGTCATTTGTGTAAATTAAAAAGATTAGTTGGTCTAAGACTGTTTCTTTGGGCAATCCAGAGTTTACTGTTATTGGTGTTTAGATCCATTTATTATTACAGTTTGTTCTATCCCTATAAGCAAATCCTGAATCCATTGGTTTAGTGGAGTAGTTGTACCGAAATATTATAATTTTTTAAGCAAGCTGTGGTGAAGAACTTTTTCAAATGCCTTAGAAATGTCTAATAAAATAGCATCTGTTATGGGCTAATCTGACTTCGACTATGTATCATTTATTACTTTACATTACCCACAGAACATTATTAATTAAATATACTTGATAACAGCATTCAGTTCTATAAAATGAGACTTTATTAACCACTGGGAAATCCGTCTAGTCTTCCTAAAACGTCGCTATATCTAATTACTATTCAACTACTATTCAAAACACAGCCTGGTGAATGTAGTATCTAACGTGATACACAGCTCAACACTAAGATTGCCGGTGAATGTGGTATCTAACGTAATACACAGCTCAACACTAAGATTGCCGGTGAATGTGGTATCTAACGTGATACACAGCTCAACACTAAGATTGCCGGTGAATGTGGTATCTAACGTGATACACAGCTCAACACTAAGATTGCCGGTGAATGTGGTATCTAACGTGATACACAGCTCAACACTAAGATTGCCGGTGAATGTGGTATCTAATGTGGTATCTAACGTGATACACAGTTCAACACTAAGATTGCTGGTGAATGTGGTACATGACGTGATATACAGTTCAAAGTGTGACCTTTCTGTACGAAGTGTAACAGTCCATGAGTACGAAATATTACGTTGTAGTTACAAGTTACGTTGTACAAGGTTCAAGCTACGTTGTACAAGATAAAGTCCATCACATCACAATAATGTTGTTTTTGATGCCGAGTACCATCTCACTGTCCATCTTCAAGGTCACTAAGAAGCATCACAACTTCATGACATTTCCCTATTATGGATACAAACAGCAAAACATCCATTAACAACATAGTACAACGTTTAAACAGTAATACTTGAGGCTATCCCTAAATGTCCAACCCATCAATAGATTCAAGTTTATTTCTTCCTTCGCTTACCATTTCCTCAGGAATATAAAATTTACAAATGATCAATGTGATGATACACATAAAGAAAGTATAATGCTTCTGCTCATACTTACTTTCCAGTAAGCTCTCAATATATATTATCTCCCTTTAAAATTATAACTTTTCAAATTATTTCCCTTTCTCGTCAATATAGTCTTATGAGTGCCATACTATAGCATACAAAAGAACAGCATAACATATACAACTTATTTACAGCTTAAAAGAACTCAAAATGTTCATTCAAAATATAATTAACCAATGCTAATATATATATCTATATATACTTATAGGTAAACCATCAAGAATTTACTTTCTCCAACTATATTCTGCTTCTCCATTTCTTCTTTGGTAAGGTCTATATGACCTACAATTGTCCCTTGTACCCTGGTACTCATCAGAGTTACATCTTCTCTGAGGCTTCCCTCTATGATACTGTCTATCATAGGCATTGTTATCATACTCATAATGGTCAGATCTTCTTTTTGAATAGTCACAACTTCTACATTGCCTGGCTATATGTCCCTTTCTATGACATTTAAAACAAATAATGTTTCTTCTCACTTTACCATAAGAATTAATTTGTCTAATTCTAAATTCATGTCTTCTATTCCAGCTAACTCTCTCTCTTTGAGTCAGTTCCTTTAGTCCATGTATATTGCCTAAATGCAAATCATGAGACAATCCTGGTATTGCTAAACCTCTACAATAACCAGTCTAAAATGGTGTTTCTAAGAAAACTTTTCAGGCTTGATAGCGTTTATACTGCCGTCTATCAACTTTACTTTTTTCTCATATCCTAAGTAACAATCAGGTTTAACAAAGTTACCCCTAATTCCGACTGTACTGCAACCAGAATCTTTTACAAACCTCATAGCTTTCTCATTAATAAAACCAGAGTGTACTCTTACTCCGTTAGTTCCATCTTAACAAAATGTATTTCTTCTATACCCATACAATAGTTCATCTCTTCTACTTCTTCACTTTCACTACTGTCCCTATCATTGGTGAAATACACTCTACTTTTGTTATTTCTGTTTCTATTCTCTTTCAACTCAACTTTCTTACTCTGCTTCCTGTAACTGTCCCTATTTTCTGATCTACTGTACTTCACATTTTTACAATGTGCAGCAATATGTCCTCTACCTTGACAATTAAAACAAATGATCTCTCTATAGTTAGTATTGTCTCTATTTCTATCATTTCAGCTTTCATGTCTCTCTTTACTCTTAGTTTCTTTACTATATCCTACACAATCAATGTGTTTCTTGTCTTTATTTGAAAATAAATTATTAGGATAAGCACTGCTGTAAGTTCTCATAATAATAACTATGTCCTTTAAAGTTTTGGTTTTCTCTCTTTTATAAATGACTGTAACTGAGATTCACTTTTGTTTGTAAAGTTATCTATCAGAATAAAGTTTTTAAGTCCCTCATAGCTTTGATCTATTTGTTCAAATGACGTCCATTTACTGAAATAATCTTTTTCAAGATTTACTGTTGTTTGAGGATCTATCTGACTACTAGGAAAATTTTCAAAATATTTTTTCCTAAATGTACTGGCATTATGACCATAGGCATTAAGAAGCTCTTTCTTTAATATATCATAACTATTCTGAATGGTATGATCATGGTTCTGACAAATAGTTAATGCTTGACCTTGAACAAAATCAAGTAAAAGATTTGAGACCATTCATGTTCTCGTATGTTACAGCTGCTCATTTTTTTTTATCTCAAAACGCTTTAAATAATCTGAAATACTGTCTTTATCTTCCTGAAAAGGGCTGCAGTTTCTTTCTCAGCCAATGATTAGTACTTTGATTATCCCTATTTTCATTCATGCTATTATCATTACTTGTACTATTACTACTGTTTATGTTTTCACTCTGAACAGTAGAGGCCTATCACTTGTGTTATTGCCATTACTTGTACTATTAGTTTTTGTATTTTGTTTCTTCAATTCAGCATCTAACCTCAGTTTGTCTATTCCATACTGTCATTGTCTATCTGCTTCTTCTTTTATTAATTGTGCTTCCCTATCTATTTCTTTCTACTCTCTCTCCAATGAATAAAATAATCAACCTCACAGGTTGAATGGACAATCAAGCAGTGTGGTAGTAGGGTATACCATCACTCGTGTGTAGATCTAGACTAGTATTTTAGAAGAATGAGGTCTTCTAATACTTCTATACATCACTTTCTGACAAAGTGATTCTAGCGGTCAACTTCGATGACCTTTCAAAGTTAATAACGAGTTCCGTTCAAAATACTGTACTTTAAGACGAATGACTTACTTGACAGCGAAGTAAAACTGTCGACTTCTCAAGTCCCACGAACTCTAGTTCAACTGCTAAAAAAAATTCTGGCTCACTTCAGGCAATGTTGTGGGTCGCCAAAATAATGTTATGGGCTAATCTAATCTGACTTCGACTATGTATCATTTATTGCTTAACATTAGTCACAGAACATTATTAATTAAATATACTTGATAACAGTTCTATAAAATGAGACTTTATTAACCACTGGGAAATCCGTCCAGTCGTCCTAAAACGTCGCTATATCTAACTACTATTTAAAACACAACCTACTTCTAACATAACGCCATGTTGGTCTCTTGTTCGCCTAAGTCTACTATGTCATTAGTCTGTCTTTCTACGTCACTACTTTTACCGTCGCTAAACACTATACACAATATATTTGTGTAACAAAACTAACCTACTCTCTAATCTAGTACATTACACATTTATTGCTCATTATTATCCTAAGCCTTTTGAAAAAACATCAATTAGACCTATTACTTTCACATGATCTATATTTCCAAAGGCCTTGTTGGTAGAGAGAAACTGATGTAAGAACTAAGAACTTGTGTCAAAGAGAAACAGTTTGATGCGAAGAACTATTCACCTACTATTTAGCAGGCACTTGATCATTAAATCAAATTAATTGCAATAATGACTCCATTTCTTTTTTGGAAAACAGTGATGACGATATCAAATTTTGCTGTTCTGTTCATTCTCCTGCTTGTGGTAACTGTCAAAGGTTATCCTAACGGAGCCCCAGACAATGCAGAGATTTGTAACACCTTAAAACCGAAGCATTATCAAATAAAAGGTAACACTAGCTCTGGACTTTGGGAGCCGAACTTGAGTCAACCTTTAAATTATAGCATCCACGTGAGCAGGACGAGCGTCAGTTCTGGACAGGCTGTTGAAGGTAAAGTGTTAAGTAGTTTCACGATCAGTACAATTATAATGCTCCAAGCTAAAATCTTGCTAGGCCAAAATCTTGCTAAACTAAAATCTTGCTAGGCTAAAATCTTGCTAGGCTAAAATCTTGCTAGGCTAAAATCTTGCTAGGCTAAAATCTTGCTAGGCTAAAATCTTGCTAGGCTAAAATCTTGCTAGGCTAAAATCTTGCTAGGCTAAAATCTTGCTAGGCTAAAATCTTCTTAGTATTTTATTTCAAATAAGTATTTCTTTACTTTATTTCTTAGGCGACATTCAAAGTCTCTTCCCACGTGTAAATACATAGCTGCGCAATATTCAAATATTGACCTTTCCTTTGAAGTGCCAATCAAATCATTTTCATGTCAAGATTGGAAAGTTTTCTGGCCATACCTTAAGTGAAATCTTAGTAACCGTTGTGAAGTGTACATCTTATTAGTCAAACTTAGTCATTACAAGATGCATTGATCGAATAAAAGTATCAACATTTTGTATACCCCCCCCCCCCCTAGTGAGACGTGAGGGCTGAGGGGTAAACCGCTAGATTTCCGAAACGGGGGTCGGTGGGATTTTTAATTTTTGGATATTTCGGGCTACTCTGAGTGCAACCAGCTCTAATGGGTACCTAACATTAGTTGGGGCAAGGCCTGGACTTTACTTTCTTTCTGGATCTAGTATCAAACTAAAAAGCTACATTTTATTTGTTTCCAGTTTTAATTCAAGCTGATCAGTCCTATTTCGAAGGCTTTATCTTACAAGCAAGAAGTGCCTCCAATACTTTAGATGTCAGCAAGAGATATGGAACTTTTAAACCCCTGGATGAGGACGCTAAACTTATCTGCGTGAGTACAAGGTTTCTGACCAAAGTCTACGAGCAGGGGAGGGGTATTGTACATGCCACACAATCTTGACTGTCTAACCAAAGTAATTTGTATCATACGTGTCTGACTGTCTAACCAAAGTACTAAGTCGTATCATACGTGTCTGATGTGGTGCATGGCCTACTCAAGACCTTTCAGCTGTACTAACTCTATTGCAATGTGCCAGAGGGTACATTTACCTAGCGTCTGTCAAGAGAAGGACACGTCCTCTATTTTGTGGGTCATTTTTGTGTCATGTCCTCTGTCCGACAGACTTTGGGCTAAATTGTGAAGATGTGGAGTTTTACTCTGTTGTCTACTTCAGACCTGAAGACCTTAAGTGCCAATGATGTTTGATACCATTGAACGAGTGTTTTCGCTGATCCACGAACAACGCAGTCAGAGACTGAAATGTAGGAGAGCCTAGAATCCCAAGAAAATGTGTAAGAAGTGCCGCGCATAATCTATGCATACGTACGAAATCTAGGTATACGTACGTAATCTAGGTATACGCACGTAATCTGTGTATACGCACGTAATCTAGGTATACGCACGTAATCTTTGCGTGTAGGTCTCTGGTCACCGAACATTTAATTCACATCTGACTTTTTTTTATTTGGGTGAGGTGGGGTAAGCATGAGACCAGTCCAATTGAAAAATAAAATGTCCAACATTCACATTTATTCAAACCCTTAACTTTAATAGACTCTCAATCTTACAGCATACTTTGGCAGGGGATTAACTCTGTATTTTATGTTAACGAAGAAACTTAATATCGTATTGTCTCCCTTTGCCTTTTTAAGACCTTAGTTTTCGTAACGAGAAAACAGAAGCAGCACCATTGAAGGTTATCCTGCATCTTAAAGCACAAGAGTTTAGAAAAAAAAAAGAATGGAGAAGTTTAACTGTTCATGAAATTTCCCAAATAAAGTTTTCTTTTTAGTATCCGTAAGTTTGACTGCTAGTCTATTTTAAAGAGTTCTTAAATTATTTATAGCCCTCCAAACAAAAGACAATTCCTATGAATAAAAAAAGATTTCGGTGGGTTCCAAGTCCTGGATATTTGTTCACAGTACTGACAACAATACTACTAAAAGCTATGGACGCTCAACGATAATAAGAGGTTGTGTTTATAGAATGTATTCATCACATGCATTCCTTTTTGTTAATGTAACCACAAAAATATGTATATAAAAATATATATAAGCTTGAATATAAATAATTCTTTATGATAACACTGTAGAAAGTAGTACATTGATTCTTTATAAAGGTATTGTATTCAATAGTACATTGATTCTTTGTAAAAGTACTGTATCCAATAGCTAAAGCCTCAGACCCCAACTACGCTAACAAAATATCATAGAAAATTGAGTGACAGGCCTTAGTCTATCTTAAACTTAAAGGCAGCTCTGGATTTTGTTACCAGGTCTAGAAAGAAACAACTTCACCGTAAAAGCTGCAGCAATATTCTCCAATTGTTCTTACTAGTTCTACAATGACCTACTTTAAAATATAATTCATGCCTTTTATTGCTAAGACAATGGTTCTCGGGTCACGTGGTATGTTTAAAAAATTCTCAGTTCATATTCATTGTTTAGGAGTAAATGTGTCATGATATTTAAAACAATTGATTATCTATATTTCAGTCTGGTGCTGGCATTACACACAGCAAACATTACAAGTGGCCAAATATTACTTTTAGTTGGACAGCACCAAAAGACACTCAAGACAAAATCAAGTTTATGTAAGTAACAGATCCCATTGTTAGACATTGGCAGTCATGTCATTGTTAGACATTAGCAGTCATGTCATTGTTAGACATTGGCAGTCATGTCATTGTTAGACATTGACCTTCATCTCATTGTTGACATTGACTGTCATCTCATTGTTGGACATTGACTGTCATCTCAATAGTAGACATGTCATGTCATTGTTAGACATTGACTGTCATTTCATTGTTGGACATTAACTGTCATCTTATTGGTAGACATGTCATGTCATTGTTGGACATTGACTGTCATCTTATTGTTAGACATGTCATGTCATTGTGAGATATGTCATGTCATTGTTGGACATTGACTGTCATCTCATTGGTAGAATGTCATGTCATTGTTAGATATTAACTGTCATTGTTAGATGTTGGCTATCATCTCACTGTTAGACATTGACTGTCATTGGAGACGACAAACAAGTAACAATTTACTTTTTTTAAAAAAGATAATTACTCCCTTAGGAAGCTGATAACCATCCATAGAGACAATTATTTTGCTCTTAAAAAGTAATGAAGGACATTGAAACCTTTTACCCCACCCCCATCATCCACACCTCTCTTTTTAACCCGAACAAAAAAAATGCTGGTTAAGGAAATATATCAATCTACTCAAAGCATAGACAATTCTAATGATAGGCTTGTACCAGAGCTCCAGCGCCAAATGTTTCTGAACGTCTGTTTATTGAATGAAGACACTCTGACGTAGATGTGGTCAAGATAGAGATTGTCGAGACCTTAAGACCAAATTTAATTTTCAAGATATTCTGAAAAAAAAATTATAATGGTCAAACCAAAGTTTTCCCTATGAGACAAATAAGCCAGTAATACTTCCCCCCAAAGACATATATAAAGTTATAAACTATTAAATTTCTAGAAAAATTATTACAGCCGTTTTCGAAAACCGTGTCCAGGCAGGTTTTTCTTGTCTCTTGTTTCTTCCCGTGAAGAATGTGCAAGCAAAAAAGAGGAATAGTAGAAACAACATTTTTGAAACAGACAGTAGAATGAAACAGAAGCCTTGGAGCTGCTAAAATAAAGGACTTAATTTCATATTTCTTTAAAGTGGTGGAAATCTAATGATCTTTTAGTTCATGTTGTGATGTTGTTGAAAGCTCTGTGATGTAAGCCCGACTGGATTTCAAATCCAGTAAAATAATGGGGCAGGGGATTCTTACAGTAAGAAAAAAAACCTGAATACATAATATTTGAAGCACAAAAAATGAAATACTATTAAAGTAGTCATTCTATCAATACACATATCATTGAGTTTAAAAAATAAATCCACACAGAGAAATACAGCACAGTGATAGATAAACAGTTGAACTCTGACCTGAACTTCTTGAAAAAAACATAGGAAAAGGTTCTCTGTCTATTTATATTCTAAACTAGGTTCTAGAACACTCCCAGTCTATACGAATCATCTAAATGTATTAATCAGTCGAAACTTCAATTCATTTCCTTGAACTCCTTTCTAAGACCCGAGCTATTTAGAAAGAGGTCACTTCATACTTGAGAATTAGTTTGCATTGTAAACAGTATTGAAATAAATGCGAATAAATAGGGAGGCTCTGTATCCAAGAAAGTGCTGGATTTATCGATAGGCAACATAAACTATAGCTTAGGGCCCTTTCTTGCTTCGGGGCCCCCACAAAATGGTTCCACGGATATTTTCACTCATTTTGAAGAAAGAGCCAAAGAAAAACATGTTAATTACCAGAGGGGGGGGCATATATCTCAAATAGCTACGAGGGGGGGCACATATCTCAAATAGCTACGAGGGGGGGGCACATATTTCAAATAGCTACGTGGGGGGGGGGGGGGGCACATAACTCAAATAGCTACGGGGGGGGGGGCACATAACTCAAATAGTTACGGGGGGGGGGGGGGCACATATCTCAAATAGCTACGAGGGGGGGCACATATCTCAAATAGCTACGTGGGGGGGGGGGGGGCCACATATTCAAATAGCTACGAGGGGGGGGGGGCACATATCTCAAATAGCTACGAGGGGGGGCACATATCTCAAATAGCTACGAGGGGGAGGGCACATATCTCAAATAGCTACGAGGGGGGGGGGGACATATCTCAAATAGCTACGAGGGGGGGGGGGGCACATATCTCTTAAGGTCTTCACAAGTCTCAATCCAAGTAGATCCTAAGACATTTATGCTCAATAAGGAATTAACTTTGTACTGATTGAAGTCTCTCTGATTAATTACAACTAATCTTCGTTCTAATAAAACATCTGGTTAAGTCACTAAGTTATTGTACTCACGTAAACTGTTGACCTAGAAACTATATTTTTGTTTTTACGTTGTACTTCACTTTTCTATTTCAGAGCCACAGTGGTGAAAGGTTACAAGACCTACTTTATGAATGTTGAATCTGATGTTGTGGAATTGTCTGGATCATCAACAGGTGACATTTTGTCATCAGTTAACATCTTGACATTCACTGTGCTCCAAGCGTTTATGTTGACCATATTGATGTAGAACATATATAACATATAACATCATTAGCATTATATGAGTGATGTAGTTGTCATATGACATCTTTAACATTGAATGTATGGTGCGGATGTCAAATGGCATCGTTAACAATATATGAGTCATATGAACTATTTAATATTGCATGAGTTATGTTCATGTTATGTAACATCTCTAACATGAAATGAATAATGTACAGGTACATGTCAGATAATATCTCAACATTTGTGTATTCTTGCTACATTGAAATCTTATCGGTCTTCAAAATGATTATTGTAATACATAGCTAATGTACTTTATAGTTATTGTGGCACATAGTCTTTCTAATATATCAAATGGATTACATACAGATGATGTTTCCATCATTTCTTTATTAAACCAGACTATTTTTACAAAGCTGATATCAACTCACTCAATCTGTCTGGTAAAAAGTTTGTACATGTTATTTCTCCCACACCCATTCTGCGATCAAGTTGAAACATTAGACAATTATTCATTGGCAAGACATGAACCAATTTTTTTTTTACAAATTAGTCAATTAATCAGAGGCTTAGCTAGTGTGGGGCTAGGAAGGGGGAACTTTGAAAATCCCCCCAGGCCCCAACTCTAGGGGGGGGCCTCAAAATGTGTGTTTTTTTTACATTAAATATTACACAAAATGCAGGGGGCCCCCCACCCAATGAGATATAGTCCCCCGGGACCCCAAATGATGGCAAATTCCTAGCTACGCCACTGCAATTAATTACTGGTTATGAACTCGTTTGTTTGATACCAAGAATGGAAACTAATCCTTCAGTATTCATATATGTCGCTAAATATTTAGGGTTTTGTTCCCATACATAATTGTAGACGTTTTCTCTGTCACGTTTTCTCTTTCAAGTTGAAACTTGAAACAATTATTTATTGTACCTAAACAAAACAGGAATCAATTTTTAAAAATTACCAACCAATCAATTAATTAGTGTTAATCAATTATATTGTTTGATATCGGATAAGGGAAATAACTTCTACACTATAGAGAGATTTAGTTGTAAGTGCGGAAATTCTTCACCTTAGATAAGCTTTGTTTGTAAAAAAGGATTTTTTTATATTTTTATAATTTTCTTTTTACAAACCTCTATTTAAGTCAGAACTTCATGGAACCTGGGACCAGAAGTAACCTGTCTGGACCCTGATCTCAGAAAAGGCTCTAACAATTTTCCTAGAGATTTAAGTTAATGTATCGCGTTCGGGAATTTCGTGATGAATCGTTATTGATTCCAGACTTTAATAAATTAATGTTAAAGAACCTTTTGCGCCTCGTCTTCTAAGTCTATACAAGATCTATATCATTGGAATAATTTAATTTAAAAAGTTGTTTATTAAATTTAAAGTTGCTATAAGTTTATTGAGAGATTATCTAAGTTTTGCTTAGGGCCTATATTTTTGCGTAAATCCAATATAGATAACGTCTAGATTCTATGATGATAATGAATGTATAATACAGTATAAATAGGAATTAAAAGACATTATACACAGTTAGCTAGAGTATTTTTGTAAGTTGTAAGTGCGCGCACGCGCACACACACACACATACATACATACATACATATTCCCCCCATTCCCAAAATCTTTTCAATGAGGCCCTCGATACAAAAAGGTTGCCCGCCCCTGATCTAGACTAGATCTTTAGAAGTAGATCTAGATGTAGACTACATCTTAGGAGTAGTAAACGTATCAATAAATACTTTCTATTTTACACAATGCCCGCTGGCCTAATTGGTAGACTCGTCCAATCAAGAAGCTGACCGTCTCAACATCACGAGCTAATACCTCAGTAAGAAGTTTTAAACAAAAAAATTTTTTTTTTTAGATTTATTTTAAAATATTGTCTTTTTTTTTTTTTAGTGCAATTTTTTAAAAATGTTTTTATTGTTTCAAAATTCAGACATTCTTTTGATACAATTTTTAAAAGATGGCTTCCTGGTCGTGCGATTTGCGCGCTGGACTGCAGTTTGGATTTATCGATGGTCCCTGGTTCAAACCCTGCCTGCAGCCATCCCCCGTCGTCCTGTGGTAGGTTTGGACTAGGAAGAAAACTATCTAAAGGAACATTCGAAACATGTAAAACATAAAGTTAAAACTGCATTCATATCAAAGTTAATTTACTCAAAAAAAAAATAAAAAAAAAACTCTAAAATATATATATATATTAGAATTAGATGGATATGTCGTCTACTTTCATTGCAATGGGAAAATTAAAAAATGTGTTAAGGGAACATTTCGCCATGTACGACACGTTTGACAAAGATCTATTTCTAATGCACTAGATCTGTGACCAGTGAAACACAACCTAAGCCTGTATAAGCGCCGACATGATTTAAGGGAAATAATGCATTTAATTTTTTAAAAACCTTAATTTATCTTTTATGTCCCTTGAACAAAATAAACATGTCGCCATTTTATTGTGGCTGTGTATAGATTATTAAATTCTTTTATAAATAAATTCTTGGGAGAACGGAATTGTTGGTGGCCCTGATATTTGGGATATGTTCTCAGGAATAATTTCCTTTCCCGCCTGAGCATAACTTCTATTTAAAGAGCAAGAGTTTCAAGCAATTTTATTTATTTAAACAAAAATCATTTTCTACCAGAACCCATGAAACTATTTCTAACACTGCGAGCTAGAAGTAGATGGAACTAAACTTTAACATACAGTCATATCGACAATTTCGATCTAAACCTTAATGTATTAATCTTTCCACCATAAAAGTAATGAAGAAATGAAGTTTGTCTGGTGAAGTTAGTGCCCAGTTGTTTTCTACTTCTGGCCAGAGTCTATTAGAGTTGTACTAATTATAGAGACAAGAATTAGTGGGGGTTTTGTGAGAGCTTTGTAACAGATCTTTATAGTTTACTTATGAAGATAATAAAGGGAATTTGTGTCAAATAGAGTTTTAGTCTGCTCCTGTGGTCAGTCGTACTTTCATATTACCTGTATATCTTATCTTCTTATATGATACAGACGTTACTTTAAAAAAAAGGAGATGATTACGTCCTACGCGTCATGCATTTAGTCATGCATATTAACCAATGACCTTAATTCTGCCTAGCTCAGGCAACCCATTCCATGCTCTAATAGCGCCAGGGAAAAAGAAACTTTTGTACAAATTTGTCCTGCATATGGAACGAGGATGTGCCTTTATCTTTGTGTCTTTCTGAGTATTTTATTAAATTTTGTTTTTGTATTTGAAGATTACGGTTCAGTGTTTTATGTATAATTGCTACTTTACTTTTAAGTCTTCTGTCCTGAAGGCTTTCTAAATTTAGTGATGTTACTAAAGGTGTTACTCTAGTCAAATGTGAATATTCGTTTGTTAAGAATCTCACTGCTCTATTTTGTGTCTATTCCAATTTTCTGTATTCTTGAGTTGAGGGGTCCTAAACAGAGGATGCATATTCTATTATTGGCCTAACCAAGGTTAAATAACATTTTAGTTTTATATTCTTATTTGATTTATAGAAATTTCTTTAAATAAACCCTAATGCTTTGTTTGAGTTTTTGATAGTTTATTAATATGGGGATTCCATGACAGTTTTTCATTTATTATAACACATAGGTATTTTGCGTTTTTAGTCTATGTTACTGGTTTGCCATGAATAAGATAAGTGGATTAATTTGTTTTAGTTTTTTGTTACTCTTAATAACTGACATTTTTCTAGTTGGAAAGACATGCTCCAATTTGATTCCCATTTCTATAATTCACCTAATTCTCTTTGTAAAATGTCTGTATCTTGTGTTGTTTTTATTATTCTATATATTATGCAATCGTCTGCAAATAATCTGACTTTTGTTCAGGTTTTGTTGAGAGACATTCCGGTTACATTTTTACAATTTGTAAAGGTTGTTACATTCATTAGACAAATAGTATAGTCCTAATAGAGAAAAACATTCTTTAAAAAGCTGAAAAGATTTTAAACATTAAAAACTAAGCATCATGTGGAACACGATCTATCCCTTCACCGCCACAGTCAAGCTACACAGAAGTGTTATGTACCGTACTAGTTTAGAGAGTAGGTTAGTTTTGTTAGACATTTATAGTGTGTCTTGTTTTTAGCGACGGTAGTGACGTAGTAAGACAGACTAATGACGTAGTAGACTTGGCGAACAAGAAGAGCAATATGGCGATAGTATAGAAGTAAGTTGTTTCGGATGATAGAGAAATAGTAGTGTTTATGAAGACTAGACGGACTTCACGGTTATAAATAAATGTATAATTTGCAACAATAAAGGTCTTTATCAAGTCTATTATTAACATGTAATGTTCTGTGGCTAATGTGGGAGTACATGGTGTCTGGCAGCACATGCGTCACCCAGATCGCGACTATACATGGTGGCGACTGAGGAGGTCAGAGCAGACAATCATTGCGCAGTGCAGGACGGAGCAATGTCATATTGGGGCATATTTTGCCCGGTTCCGTCCGAACTTTGACTCCCGATGCCGTCACTGTGGAGAGAGCGTTGAAACAGTGTCGCACGTCTTATACGAGTGTCCCCAGCTCCGCAAGCTAAGGGGGGACCTGTCTGAGCAGTCACATGACTTGTATGGTAGCTATGAACGGCAAAGTTTCTTGCCAGAGCACTACGGGAGGATTGAGTCCTTCCTGCTCTGTTTTTTCAATAGGAGTTCATCTCAGGGGGCTAATGTGGAGTAATTAATGAGATAGAAGTGACGTCAGATAAAATATTAGCCCACAACAACAGCAGCGATTACAAAAGCAGACAGTCCAAAAAAAAAACTCTTTTGTTCCCTATTGGATAATTTAATAAAAAATCAACTTTCTTATGTGGCTAGAGAAATAAAAAGACAGTGTATGGTCATGGAAACAGATTTCAAAATAAAATGTACTTGAGGTAGGCATGTAATCAGACTATGCAAGAAACTATGATGGGATACTGCAGACTAAGACAGGGTGGCTGCCTGATAGTGTGGTATGCGCTTCGGGCTGTCGTTCGATGGTCTAGATCGTCGCGGGTTTCAACAAATGTCAACATAAATGTGTGGGACACCAATGCTGATTATCTCTGACATTGTATGCTGACAATGTTCAGTGACTTCGAAGACTTCATGTTATAACTTCAATAAGATTAATGAAAATCAAGGCTATCACTACTAACAAATATGGTCCTAGACAAATATTTTTTATTTCACTCCATTTCCAACAAGATCTGCTTTTTTATAAACACTGATTTTATTTTTACCGTCATTGGATTGGGGAAGGGGGGTATAATTGAGCAGTGATCAGCCCAATTATTTTGAACAACTTTGTTGATTTAAAGTTGAATAAGAATATAGCAAACAATTATCAACTGAACTTTCTTTCAAGTTGTAATAATTATCTTTTCAAAATCCTGTCAAATAGTTCAGATAGAAAAGAAAGTCAACGCATTTGAAAATTAATTTTCATGCAAATTTGGCTATAATTAAAAAGGATTTTTCAATGGTGAGGCAGATATTTGAACAGTGGGGCGCTAGACCGCTTCATCAAACACTACACTTCTAAGCGCCCTCTAAAATTGTATTTGGAAGACTGACACTCGTTCTTCTCTTCGACCACTTATGTGTGTGGTGGGGTGGGGTGCCCTGGTGGGGATGGTCGGGAGACTATTTATTCATTCCAAACTAAACACACATAATACACACATCGCCCTGAACCTTAATATTTTCTTTGAGACGTTCGAGGTGCTGAATGTCTCACCAGAATCTGAAGGTGAAGGCCGTCTCGTGGAAACCCATTTCCTTCTGACTTTATTTATTACTAAGCAAACAAGTCACGTGTTATTTATACTTCCACGCTCAGAAAAGAAAAGGGGCTATAAGAGACTTAAATGTCAGGAGTAAGCCCTAACTAAAAGTGCAGGTACCACTGATCAAAAGAATCGAAATCAGAAACAAATCGATCGATTGGAAAATGTAATTAAGTTATAGAAATAAACAAAAAAAAAATCCTGTGTGAGTGAAGTCAACACGTGAGATCAAATAGAATAGAAATATTTCTTAATTAATGCATGATGTTACCTGAAGGCTTGAACAAAAAAAAGGCATTTCTCCAATACTTACAGACTCAATACACACCAGTTTCCTTCTCTTACAAGTGCTTGAACACTCTACGTCTGACTGGTTCTTTCCAGTTCTACCTGCCTTCACATTTCATTTCAAAATCAAATACAATTTTAAAGATAAAACTGCATCCATAGCAAAGTCAATTTACTCAAAAAAAAAAAAGCTCTAAAAATGAAACATCTCTTTCTTTCTGAATGGCAGTTAACAGTCTGATTCTATTAAAAGAATCTAAGTCTAGCTGATTCTATGATTCTAACCCCCCTCCCCCAACACACCACACTTTTCTTCTGTTTCATTGTGAAATAGTTATCAGTGTCCTTCCAAGCTTTTCATTATACAGGTTGGTTTTCCAGGGTCTGTGTGGTTGAATGGTAGCGCAGCCAGTTAGCTGCTGATGATTTCCAGTTTAAAAAACAGAGAGAGATGAAAACTGAACGTGAAACTAAAAGTGGTCTAGACCTATAAGTATTTCAATGTGATTGTGTGACATTCAAGGATATGGTATGGATGCAATTATCTTGGTCCAGAGACTATCTTGTTGAGAGATCTTGAAGTGGGACTTTTTTCTATGTTTCTGCTAAGCTGGATCCTCTGAATGCTTTTCAACTGAACTAGATCTCAACGAAGAAACATTCACACATGCGCAACTAGTACTGTCTGTTTTGTGTCTGTCTCATCTCACTGAGCTGAAGATTAATTTTATTCTACATCCGCTATCCTTTACACCTTTACACTTTCAGGGTCAAAGAGAGAACCTGCCAACTCCAAGTGTCAGTAAACATGAAGCCGATTTTCCCGAAAACTCGGCGTATTGATTTATCTCACATAAGCATGCTGGTTTTTCATAGTAGGACACATCAAGTGGCCACCCACGTGTTTTTCTATTAAGTAGATCGGCGGAAACTTTTCAAACCATAGTGTGACAGTAAAATGGCCATCAGAACACACAAACTGTGTCTCGTGTCACATAAATGTGTAGTCCGGGGTTTAAATAAAAACCCATTATCCACAGAAAGAAAATAGATAATGTTGCATGAACGCCAACTATTTTGTGTTTGCTGGGTTTCTCTTTGTGGGAATAAAAAAAAAAGGAGGGAAGTCTTTTTTCGTGCGGCAATTATTTTACCATAGCCTTGAAGTGGTGACCTTTTTTTTTTTTTTGAGAAGTTTGGCAGACGTCTTGGTGAAAAGACCATGATCTTCCAGACGTTGTTTTAAGTCATTGGGGCATTGCACTTGGCTTTTTTTTTTTTTTTTAAAGGCTAACTAGAAACCATCAAAACTCATTCCATCGTTGCTATAATATGTACCGAGAAACTGGCTTATTTGTCTACTTATTTAGGTTTGACATTCATAGTTAGTAAAGAAATAAACAAAGAAATAAAATAAATATATCCGGGGGTGGGAGTTTATGGACGCTCTCATATCTAAGCATTTTTTTTTTCTAAAGCTTTTAATTAAAAGCCGAAATTTAGCAACAACTCAAATAAATAAATCAATGTGTTATAATAGACATTGGATATTAAACCATTTTAATGCCTTACTTTTTGTTACCTTCAATATAACTTAAGAAAGTAACTTTGTTTCAGCATATCTATAGACTTTCTCTTTCCATGTTCTCTCTCTCTCTCTCTCTCTCTCTCTCTCTCTCAAGCACAGAAACAATTCACTTTTGAGCCAATTTTTCTTTTTCTATGCTCGCGTGTTTATAGTTCCAGCCATGCCCCCCCCCCCCCCCACTTGACAGTGACCACCCGCAATGGTGAACACACAGCGCCCCTCCTCCTCCTCTCCAGCCTTTGTCTCCACTTTGCCGCCTTTGATGAGTTGCATGTTGAGAACTGACTTGTGGAGTAGTTGGTCATAAGAACATTTCTCTGTACAGGCAGACAAAACGCAATGTCGACGGTGTAACCTTGATTAGTACTCGTAATAAAGTTAACCTACTTTTTAATAAGGGAAAACATGGGATGTGTTGGACATATTCAATTAGGTTGATGCTTTGAAAACAATGTAAATGAATGTGAACTTTCTCCAACATGGTAGGGAAAAAAAAAGGGGGGGGGGGGTGAAACAATGTACTTGAAGCGTGTTAAAAAATAGATTTTCATGCATAATTATAATAATTAATAAATTTTATACTTCTGCGGAAATATTTTTTTTATTTTGTGTTTTTAGGATCCCCGAAAGGGGAATGGCCGCTATTAGTTTTGTGTGGTCTGCCTGTCCGTCCGTCCCATTTAGAACTCGTAAACTAGAAAAGGTATGGAAAATCCGACATCATGATATTTTAGATCTTTTTGATTATTTTATTTACTTTTTTCTTACTGAAAGTGAAAAATGTAACTTTTTAAATCAACTATGCAAGCAGATTTTTTCCATATAAATACACCATTTTTAAAACTATTCACTATTAATAGTAAGAAACACGGGAGACTTATTAGTAAGGGAGGCTGCAATTTACCATATGTTTAACACATTTATGCAAACGGTTTTAGAATTTTTGTCAATATATATATATATATATATATATACTAGACATATGTTACCCGCGACCCGCGGGTCTTTATTTGCGCATTACTGTCGATATAGTCACCGATAGTGTTTTGTAAACAATTAAACGAAATAATAATGTAATAAGTAAAGCGAATGTGTCAATGTAAAAATAGTGTGAATGAAGCTATCAAATCAGAATAGCTTAAATCCATTTGTTCAAATTAAAACATTTGCTTGTAGGCCTACATATATTTGATTAAAATTTGAGATGAATAGACTTAATTTTGTATGTTCACGTGTTACAGAATAAAGTAGATCTTAAGGTAGACATAGATCTAAATCTACACTAATCTAGAGTTAAAAATTGGCTTTTATTGAGTTCATTCTGTGTTCCGCATGCGTAACCTTTTTTCATGAATGAATATAGGCCTATCTCAACACGGCTACGCAGCTTTATTTGGCGAACAGCGAACGAATGTATTAAAAATGCTTTAGAAAAACAAATTTGAATGTTAATTTGATTAAAATATGAAATGAATGGACAATAATTAGTATATTTATGTGTTAAAGCATAAAACTATCTTTACGAAAAGAAGTTTTATCATCTTAGAGTTCAATAAGAGTTTTAGACCTAGGCCTAGGAATAGACTCAGTAGAGAGATGTGTTAATCACTGTTAATGTGTAACCATTTGGTAATGTCTAATGAAAGGATGTTCGCCAGACATTACCCGCGGCCTGCGGGTCTAAGTTTGTGTTTACTAATCTAGTGGATTGGATTTAGATGTATGTTAAACTTAACTAATGATCCTTTCAAGTTTTTTCTCTTCGCTACGAAAATAAAATTAGGTTTGCGAAAATGGGATTACCCGAAGCCGATACATTCATATCTATTAAAAACGAAAAGAGCGATAGCTTTGTTAAAGAATGGGATTATAAAGTGAACAATTAAACGAAATAATTTTTAGTACGCGATTCATGAATGAATATAGATCTAGGCCCATCTCAACTCGGCTTCGCAGCTTTCGTAAACGAATGTAGCTTTAGAAAACCAAATTTGAATGTTTATTTGATCAAAATATGAAATGAATGGACTTTAATTAATATGTTTATGTGTTAAAGTATAAAACTATCTGTGCGAAGAGAAGTTTTATCATCTTAGAGTTGAATTAGAGTTTTAGATCTAGGGATGGGATTATAAAGTTAACAATTAAACGAATTAATTTTTAGTAAGCGATTCATTACGGTATTGTCTAATGAAAAAAAGTTCGCCAGGAAATCTGTAGTCACAGATATCAGTAACTAATTTATGTAAAAAATGCTTTTGAAACACAAAATTGAAGGTTAATTTTATTATATAATGAAAATCAATGGACCTTCCTTTGTATATTCATGTGTCAAAGTAAAAAACTATCTGCGCAAAGAGTATTTCTTAAAATTAGATCTAGGTCTAAATCTTTTCGATCTTTTCTCATGTCAACATTGTAGACATGGCCTAGATCCATAAAATACTATAGCTGTAATAGAGTGGGATGGAGGACAAGCGCATCCCGAAAGTCATCCTCTATGGTCAACTCGCGACTGGCACAAGAAAAACTGGTCGCCCCCACCTCCGTTACATAGGTGTAATAAAACGTGACCTCAAATCAGTGAACATCAATACTGACAATTGGGAAGACATAGCTCTAGACCGCAACAGGTGGAGAGAGACAGTGACCAAGAAAGCTATGGACAGTGAAAGTACATGGGTCTCAGCCCAGGAAGAAAAACGCACAATCCGAAAAACGGCCAGTTCCTCTACCACTGGCAAAAGCCACCTTAACCTGCGCTATCTGTGGACGGGAGTGTCTCTCCAAAATAGGGCTCCACAGCCACACGAGGAAGTGTGCTCTGAGATGAACCATAGTCGTCCTACGACTGAAGGAGGCCAATGAATAGAGTCGGACAACTTTATTTTTTTTTTTAGGGTCTTAAGTTTGTTTTAGGGATACAATACATACACTACGGTCTAAGTTAGTACCCAAGGAACATTCCTGCCTAGTTTTATCAAGATCGGTCAAGCGGTTTTGATGTCTATAAGTAACATACATACATACATACACACACGCACACATACATACACACATACATACACACACATATATACACACACATCACATACACACACATACATACATACATATATACACCTCACATTCTACTTTATAATATAGATAAATATATTCAAAACTGTATTTTCAGTCATACTTACTACTTAAATTTACAAAAAAAATTTACGTTTTTTTTTAAAGAAAAGGTCTATTCAATATGTACATAAGTGGAATATAATTTTAAAAAAAAACAATTAATAAGTAGCGTTTCATATTGCAGAGATAGGCCTTTTGCAGTTTAATAAATATCGTTCAATGTCATCATTGAACCAATTGACTGTGAGCTAATGACCTATATTGATTGATTGCTACACTCTGAAATGGGTGTCCATTCTACTTTAAAATTACGTTATGACATTTCATCAATATTTAGAAACTTGACAGTGAACACAATTTCTTCATTAGACTTTCATTTTAATCGGTTTTACCAAATAGGCCTAGAAGTTTTTTTGTTTTTTTTTTAATTGTTGACACCCACTTACAGAGCCGGTCTGAGGCCCCAGCAACCAATTCTAGGTGTAAATTATTAAATTAAACCATTTTAACTTATTATTTACAGGGTTCTCGCGGCTCTAATTTTCCAGGAACTCCTGGAAATCTCCTGTAATTGCAAAATATACAAGAAATTCACGAAAATCTCCTGAAATTATTAAAATCTTTTGAAAAATCTACCAAATTGTCATTTTGGGGTGTAATTCAATATGGATAACGCCAATATTACTCGCGATTTAAAAAACAAAAACGGCATGATGATGTAAAGGTCATCCGTTTCTATAGCCCACGTTTAACGAGGGTGTCCTATTGCGAGCACAACGAGTAACTGCCTTTACATTTCCCCAACTATGGTAAGGCGCCAAAAGATCCCGTAATAAAAAAATCACTAGGATTCGAACCCTAGACACCGGTATGGAAGCCAAGCGCTTTACCGCTCAGCCACCTTGCCTCCAGGCGTATGCAACAAATATTTCGCGTATCCGTGGTAATAAGATTCAAGTCAAATGACATCATTAAGTAAAGAAGGGGGTATGGCGAGTCGATACTTAATGAGAGAGCTATTTCAAGCCGTAGAGCATGAAAGTTGGCTGGATCATTATAGGTTCCTCGTTGTATTCATGCGTGCATAAGCATTTCTGGTATCTAGCTGCTGTCACTTCATTTTTAATAAGTTGTCTGCTTTTGCAAAAGGGGATTTATTTCCACTTGGGTGTCACCCGGTTCGGAAGCACCCTCCGCACCCCCCAGTGACGCCACTGATTTCTTTCCTTAATTGAAAGATTAACATTAGCTGTCTTTCCAGTTACCAAACTTGCCTAAAACACCCAAAGATCTAGATAGAAGTAGATGTCTATATTTATTGCTTTCTCTTTCAATTCCAACTGCCCCTCTAGAATAACATGGATGACTGGTTTGGCCTAAGCCGAGACATGCTTTATGCATTCAGTTGTAATTCCTACCTCCTGCTTGTTCCAACTTTTTTTTCCCACTAACTCAACCAGGGTGGTCGCCTGCATCGGTTCGTGCACATTAAAAACATGGATGATTAATAACTGTAAAACGTATGAAACAAAGAAAAACACACCGCATGCTTAGCGCCTGTACCTGCTTTCAAGAGTTTTTAAAAAAAAAGGGGGGGGGGGGGGGCGGGGGAATTAAGATCCCAACAGTTACATTTATTTCGTTCCACAGAAACACGCGTTACTTCTGCCCAAAGATATTTTCCCCCAATATATATATATATATGCGATGTGTTGGCGTCGAATAGAACACTATACAATGCAGCTAGTGAGTCGAAGTAATCTACAGTAATGAAATATACGAGTTATATAGTCTATAACAACTACGGAAATATTTGTAGGGTTATCTTCCTTTAAACGTGTGTTTTTAAAATGACTACAGATACACTAAAAAATAAATTAATGATAAAACTGCATGCTTACGCCCAATAAAAAAAAAGTTGTAAATTATTTTATTTATGCACATTTTTGCTTCCTTTAACATTAAAGCTAAACTCTTTAATATCTAAAGTTCTAGACCTATGCAGTTCTAATTTCGTATCCACTTGAAAGACACCCTAAAGTTCTAGACTAAATGTTTTGTCTGCATGTTTAAGACATGCAAAAGTACTGCTTTGATCAATTAAAAAATAAGTGCTCAGTAATTTCAGATGACGCCAAGGGAAATATCTTTAGTACCGGTATACAACTTAAAATAGTTCTATTACTCATTAAGAGACTTAAGCATTGAGGTTGAAGAGCTTTTCAACATTAGACAACTCTATCCAATCTTGACCACTGGGGAGAAAAAAATAAATTACTATTACCTCCCTTGCGTTGTTGCTTTAAACCTATGCTTGTGTAGAAAGTTAGTGTGTGTGTGTGTGTGTGTGTGTTCATTCCACACCACAAGGCACCAGCCAATAATTAAATCTAGCATCCCCCTCTCACTATCTTACCAAGTCTTGGAATGGGAATTGAGGATTAACCTGAACTAAAGATAGTCCTAACCGCCAAATGGAAGCTTTCAGTCCATTCAGTAAAAAAAAAAAATCTGGAAATAGCGGATCGGAAACGAGAGCACACATTTTTTAAGATAGAAGAACAACGTGGGTGGCCTCCAGCAGTGTAAACTAAGGTTGATCTTTTTTTTTTCCTTTTAACTGCTTCATCCCCTCTCTCTCTCCGAAAGTTGTGTGTGGTACAGCTGAGTTTAGAAAGACTGGCAAATGGTAAGAAGGGGAAAAAGAGAGAGAGAAGAGTAACTACGAGTAACATCAATTAGCGATTCGAGGAATGGATATTTGTGAACGAGTTGGTGGGTGGTACGTACAGTTATAAGTTGGAGGGTGATATGTAGGAATGGTATATTGTACAAGATGGGATGTACAATGGGCTGGTGTGCCGGGTGGCTGACTGCGTTTGAAGGGTGGCATGACGACAAAGATGGCTGATACGATTTATCATATAGGTGATATGGTGTAAATAGTTGGTGTTATTGTGTGAACCATGAATCGGTTGAGTCTATGATGGGGGCGTGATGATGGATGGGATGGAAGAATTTTAAAAAATGGGTGGGGGCGGTGGGCAAAAGGGGCGTGTGTCGTTTAATAAATTACAGGAGTTCACATGTTGTCGTCATGATAAAGAGTGCTGGAAATAAGATTGTCTTTCTTAAATGGGAGGAGTTGTGAATATAGAGGGAGGAGCTTTTTTTGCCGAGAGGTGTTGCACTAAGATTGGTTAGTGCGAGAAATGCGTGATATTGTGAGAATGAATCACAATGTGGCGTGTTGATACGCAACTATTTATATCTCAGAAAATAGTGTAAAATTTAATTCACATTAACGAAAACCTACCAATGCATGGTATTGACTTGGACGTTGAGAGTATTTTAAAGTTGTTATTTTTTCCCTTCCAAAATCCCTACATTAACAGTCGTTGCATTGCCAAGTTAGATTTATTCCCCAAGCTACGTACCTATCACCTAACTAAACTTCGAGTGGACATTGTTCAATAGTATAATTTATAAACCTATGCGACTAGACAGAACCACCCAGTGTGATACTCCAGGTAGGTCCTGATGGAACCACCCAGTGTGATAATACAGGTAGATTAATGCTCCCCAAAGTGATAATACAGGTAGATATAATATGCACAGTGATATACAGGAAGATCAAACCTCCCAATATGCTATACAAGTAGACCAAACATCCATAGTGATATACAGGTAAACTGAACATTCCAGTGTGATACGAAGTTTTTTGGAGTAGGGGGAGGATTGTAGTTAATGTAAACTGTTAAAGTCGTAAACTAAATTTGCCTCTCAGTCCTAATGGAGCTGGGGGGGGGGGGGGGGAATAAGGAGTGGGGGGGGGGTAGAATAACTGGATGTCTAACACCCGGGAGTCCTTTTGGCAGAACTTTGAGACAAAGTCATTTTGGTCTAGTTTGAAGCCGCTATATCTGTAGTTACAGTAGATAGTGCTTTCCCGTTCTCCACAGAGGAATTTTTTTTTCTCTAAAGCCCTTTAAAAGCGTGTTCATCTTGGGTGGTCTCTCTACTTGGGTGAGCCGTTGCTAGGCAACTAATGTTGGGCCGGTGTTACACGGGCAATCCTTTAGATAATTGACCAATCGGCGCCGCGATCTGCTCAACATCAATCACTTCGCAGTAGGACAAGGGGCGGAGCCAGCATGCAAATCCGAGAAGGCAAAGAGGAAAAAAAAAGTTTTTGTACCTGTATTCAGCGTTGTAAGCCAAGACTGTGAGGCAAGTTATGTAGTGGAAGAGAAGTCTCAATGGTTTCATACACACACAGATTTCAATTGTTGTGCTTCTTTTATTGGATTTCTAAGTGTCTAAACTAGTGTTTCCAATATTCACTATGGATTACTTACTGTCGACACGTGCTAGGTTTAAAGGCCACGAGCCAGACTGAGAAAGTAAAACTTTTGGCATTTTGTTATTTAAACTTCGTGTGGCGATTAGAATCTATCTAGTTGTAGATATACTGTGTTTTGCCAATGTGATCGTGTAGAATCCCTATCACTCTGATGATCACCGAGGGGCCCTGAGCCTAGAAGTATGTCCAACCGGTCTAATAGGACTGACCACCGTAAGGCCGACCCCGAGCTTCTTACCAGAACTAGTTGGATAAATGCTGAACTCGCTTACAGACAAGTTAAAAGGGTGAGTACGGCGTGTTCGCTCGTACCCGACACACAACACACCGGCTTTACACAACAAACATTGGCGGCAGAGGCTTCAAATTTGAATTAGATGTAGAATAACTTCTTACACTACAGTATTTAATTATATCACCTTTTTGTCATACATCCCAAATTTAGATATCGACCAAGATGTATATTTCTAGATCTAAAAACTAAAGTGCCAGATGTACAATAATTGAAAGAATAAAGTAAACTATGTGCCAAGTGACCAGTCTTAGTTTTGTTGTGGCTTCTGAAGAAAAGCATAGCCATAAAACGAATATTATTTATAATTATGGTAAAATTGACACTGAACGACGAAAACACACATCATATTTCATAAAGCAGACATTTACAATTAATTTTGAGTCTCTGCGTTGATCAAAACACTTGTGTATATATATATATATATTCTATTTCAAATAGACAGCAAAGTAAGACTCAGACTGGAAACAGTTGTTATTACATAGAAACCCATTTCAGTGGTTAGTACAGAAAACTAATTGGCTGGACAAGTTTATAATTGTATTTTATTTGTATTTATTTATGCTGTACCAATGCATATAGCTCTGTTTGTTAATATAACTGACATTCATAAAGGCCCTAGATTATAGTCTGTTATATTATTGATCTTAGCGGCTTACAATAGTTCACATACTAAGGCGAAAGTCTAAGTCTCTAAGGTGCAAATGCCAAAGATGTTGATTTTTCTTTTATATTGTCTAGCTTTTTTTGTGTGTGTGTACAATGAATTCTTTCCTAGATGCCTCTATTATGGTCTAAACAAAATGATATAGAATAGGCATAATTTAAATATTTGATGCTCCCATACCCTCATAACTTATTATAAAATTATTACAAATTTTATTTGATATTTCAGGGTCGTGCAAATGGGAATACTTGTGCCTTGTGGTTAAGACTACATCTACAGAAATATTTGTACAGCATTGGATGTTTGGTACAGTTGCACTGTGGCAAAGTCACATTCTTGGGATTATTGTTGCTGTCTCTTTGTTGTGTTGGATTAAAAACTGGACATTTGGAAACCAATGTAGAGGAATTATGGGTTGAAGGTAAGAGCATATTGCTTTATACAATTTGAAAAATGATTAAAGAACTACCATGACTAATCTACATCTGTAGTAATAACTGTACTAACAGAATTGGCCTCTTGTCATATACATATATTTTAATAAAATAATCTCTGGGTAGCTTTGCTTTTTGAATGTAGAGTTTTTGGGTGCATACTTCCTTTGGACACTTTGGTGTCTGTAAAGTTGCCCAAAATTGTAATGAGTTTTCAGGATTGATAAGAATGATATAAATCTAATGTAGACCCATTAAAATGCTACACTACAATCTTATAAACTATGTACTTACTGTTGTATCTATATTCTGGAGTTATTGCACAAATCTTTTAATACTTCAATTTTATATAGACTACATTTTAAAAAAAGCAACAATCAAACAGAATTCATTTTGTTCTAAAATTCTTATTGACAATCATGTTAAGTTGCTATTCTCTACAATTATGAACCGATACTAGATCTAGATCTTTTTAAATACTGATTGCATGTATTTTATATGTTAACCCTTTTACTTTGTTTCTGACTGATGTTTATAAACCTTTAAATTCTAAGTTTGTTGGCTAAAATAGCATTTTAAAAGAAATCTCCAACTAGGCCTAATAATTGTAAACATCCTCAAATTCAAAGATCTTTCATAATTTTTACAAAATTGAAAGACTTTTTTTTTCTTTCGTGTAAAATAAAAATTGCTTATGTTTTATGTAGACCTTAGATTCTAAGTAGATATATATATATATATCTTTCTCTCTCTCTAAATTTATCTCTCTCTCTCTCTATATATATATATATATATATAAGTAAACTACATTATAACTAGATCAATGTGTGTTAGTGTACACTATAGACTATACTTGTCTTTGTTAGTTTTAAGACTTAAGCAAGACTCTAGCAAAAAATGTTCAAAGAAAATCGGTTTGTTTATGTACTGACTTTTCTTATCTTAAGAGTCTGTTAGAGCTTCAGTTGTGAAGCTAAAGAGGGGAAAAAATACATGAATTAAATATTTTATTACTTTTTTTTAATGGCTCGGTGCTCTCATTAAGTTTCTATTGGGTACATGAGAACACTGAACCATTGTAGCGTTTAAATAGGCCAGATTTTTATCGAATTTTATTTGAAACATGCCAACTCTTTTTTTAACCGTTCTCTGAGGTTTTCCTCACAGCCGCCATATTGTGACCTAGATAAAAATGCTGTGTGTGGTCCTGTACTATTATTGAAACGTTCAGCAAAAACGGAAAAAAAGGGGGGGGGGGGAGTGAAAGAAAAGGTTGAGCTGAAATGTGCTGGAGGAGATACAGCGTCTGTTTAACATTTAACACCCATAATGCTAGACAGACCAAGCTTTTCATTACATTATTTTTTTTTTATAGTTCAATTTTTAAATTTGATGCTAGCTAACTCTTTGGAACTATTTAGCCTTAATTTTTGAAGCTTTGGATTTTTCCCCCCCCCCCCAAAAAAGGCGAAAAAAAAAACGGTATTAGCTTAAATGAATAATAAATAAACAATGAATAAATCTTACTTATATATATATATATATATATATATATATATATATATATATATATATATATATATATATATATACTTTATTAGATCTAAACGTAACCTTAGGGCGCTTAGGCCCTAGCGTCTCACTGTTTGTGTTGATTTACCACTAAATTCAGAATATTGTTGAATTGTAACATCTTTTGTTGCATAAGTCATAAAGTGTTTACAATGACTGCATCTATTATGATCTATTAGCTGCCGTGCCATAGCACATATAGAATTCGTATTTTATATTTATCGTTTTCTCTTTCCAATATTGATTTTTTTAAACAGTCGCCAGCTTTTTGAAGTATAATTATTTAATAAGAGTGGTCCATTAGTAAGTTAATTTTTGTAAAGTTCATTGGTTCTGGTTAGACTGGATACTATTATACTATAATTTGCCAATTTTAGAATCGTCTAAAAAAAATTAAAATAACATTGACCAGATGAACCTCTATTTGGTAAATAAATTTGGGTCTTGGGTTTCAACTACGATGCATGCGGTAACGTTATGACCCAACATTCTCTTTAAATTAGACCTACCGATCACGACAATGAACGTTGACAATGTGCATATTATATAGATATATTATAGCACATTTCTTATTCCATATGCTAGGACAAATGTGTACATAAATGTTCAATTTTCCCATTCTCTTCACAAAATTGAAGATGTACGTATTAAGAGCAACTTGTGTTGCGCTTTGTTTATGTTAACATGCTTTAGTTGTTTGTTTTCCAAAATTTAAGCATTAGTTTTACATTTAATTCTTTATTTCTAAACTAGTTGTTTTGCTTACAACATTGCTAGCACTAATAAAATATTTAAAATACTGTAAGTAAGATAATTTAGGGATTAAATTTAACCTAATCTATACAGTAGATCCATATAATTAGTAGTCTCTTGGTCTATATATCTTCACAAAGTAGTGCCTTGGTAAGAGAGACCTACTAGATGTACCAAAACCTACAACAAAAAAAACACGCCCCCCCCCCCCTCCCTCCATATAAACATCTCTGTATAGACTGGGTACCGACTGCCACCACATTTTCTAAACAGGTTCACTATAACCAACTTCCACCCTAACTGTTGCTGCGCCCCCTGCACACTCCCCTCCTCCCCGTGCTATTATCTGAGACTATGGAATGCACGTCCTGTGTGGTATTGGCAGACACTTCCTCCCCTACCACCTCCTTGTGTGGCTTACCGCTCCCCTCCCCTTCTTTAACCTCAGCGTAGTTCTCTCGGTGAATTGTTGCCCTTGCACCAGCCATATTATAGTCTTTGTGTTTGGGCGAATATAAAAAAAAATATCGAGACGACGAGGAGGGGGGGGGGGAGGGGGTGAAGATAGAGCAG
Organism: Biomphalaria pfeifferi; assembly: GCA_030265305.1. Lineage (NCBI taxonomy): Eukaryota > Metazoa > Mollusca > Gastropoda > Planorbidae > Biomphalaria > Biomphalaria pfeifferi. The sequence continues at coordinate 8,329,367 of JASAOG010000002.1, read as the reverse complement.
AAAGAAAAGAAACTCAACATGTAAATAATACGACTGTTCCTTTCTCCTGCAATTACTGTTTAATTAATGGGGGGGGGGGGGGGGAAGCTTTTGCGATGAACATCAAAGCTAACTGGAATGTCACGTGTCTAAACGTCACTGGGTTCTTGTACAACGTTGTGACTTTTGGTTCTGTTTCTAGTTTATTGGACTGTTGTTGTTTGTTTTTCACTGGCCTAAGAGGCTCGACTTATTTAGTGATGGGCACATGTTTCAACTACATACATGTTTAGAGTCTTCACAAGAGGACATATCTATGTTTTAATGACGTACAAAGGCCTACGTCACACACACACACACACAGGTTTACTTTCAAGCCAACTATTCGTGAAGACTTATTATTCCACGTGGACATTAGTGGGATGCCTATGGTTAACATCTCTAGTGGGATGCCTAGGGTTAACATCTCGAGTGGGATGCCTAGGGTTAACATCCCTATTGGGTTATTGCTTGCTGCGGGGAAGAAGAGGAAACCGTGCCTCATATTCTGTTTGACTGCCCCAGACTTGCTGATCTCCGTCTCGACAGGTCTGGGAAACCAAAAATTCTCGATCTGTGTGGCGACATTTATGCACTACGCAAGACAGCAGGGTTTCTGTTCAGGGCTTTTGCAAGAGAGGATTTGAGCCTCTCAAGCCCTCACTCTAAGGGAGTTTGATGATGATGATTGCTTGCATTTGGAATTTAAATTTGTGTGACATTGTTTCATTTGAACAACCAAGTAACTTTCTCTCCCTCCCTGTTTCCCCATTGTTGTTGTTGTTTATATATAAAGTTCTTATCATCTTCCCCCCTCCATTCTTCTGTCCTTCACTTCTGTCAGTATATTGAAAAAAATATCCCCCCCCCCAAACAAAAATTCAGAAACAATGTACACGTGCTTCAAAACTGCATTTGCATATCTGTATATATGTTATGTTCACGTGACGCGGAGTGATATTCATATTAAGTGTGTAACTTAGCCTAACATGAGATGCTTGTTTTACGCATCCTTTTTTTGGGGTATGTGAATGTTGAAAAGACTAGAAGTTCTCTACATATAATATCTTTAGTCTATAAATCCTCACACTTAAAACACTTTGCGCATTGTATATAGGAGATTTTCATATATGGGGAACAATTATAAATAGCTAGATTTTTGGTGTATCCGGTGTACAAAACAAAGCAAGTGTTGAAACCAATGTTATAATTATTATTATCATCATTATTATTATTTAATTGGCAACAGTGAAGATTACTTAAGCGTCCTTGACATTTTTTAGTATATCGTGAAAATCTTCAACACATGTTTTCTTGCCTCTGGATGTTAAACCTTCATCAAGTTCCTGAGTTCTAAAATTTGGACAAAGAACTTGAGATAAATTCAAAAGGATTATCAAAATTTCGGTACAGTGTAAAAGATATATCTAACCAAAGCTAGTTAAAGGTATCGGGTGTCTTTGAAAACTAAAGTAAGAAATGATCGGATGCTTCGAAAGACACGAGAATTCGTTATTTCGAACAGAGTGTCATCACAGTTGTCTATACGAACAGTGCAATCTAGAACGTGATGGGAAGTCATGAAAACACCTCCTATAAAAGTCTTTTTTTTTTCTTCTGCTGGGTGTTGGGGCGGTACGGAGAAGGTTTAAAAAACAACAGCCTTACTTTCTGGTGGCCAAGTAGCCATTTAGGCAGAGTTAGGGAGTCCAAAAAAAAAAAAAGGTTGTGAAACTTTGACAGAGGAAGAAATAATGTTAAATTTCTGTGCATCAAAGAAATAAGTGTTTTAAAAAATCTGTGTGCACGAGGAAACAAGTTTTATATCAATATTTACATGAAGGAATCAGTGTCCAATATGTGTTGACCAAGAAATAAGTGCTATATTAATTTGTGTTGACCGAGAAATAAGTGTATGTTAATTTGTGTTGACCAAGAAATAAGTGCTATATTAATTTGTGTTGACCAAGAAATAAGTGCTATATTAATTTGTGTTGACCAAGAAATAAGTGCTATATTAATTTGTGTTGACCAAGAAATAAGTGCTATATTAATTTGTGTTGACCAAGAAATAAGTGCTATGTTAATTTGTGTTGACCAATAAATCAGTGTTATCAGGGTGTCCGCGGCCTCCTGAAATTCAAGGATGTCCTTGAATCTCCTGGAATTTCAGAAAAAATAAAAAAGTCCTGGAAATCTCCTGGAATTTTAAAATATCTCCTTGAATGTCCTGGAATTTCGCCTAACGAAAAAAAAAAAAGGTATTAAAAAAATTCGGCACCGTTGCTGCGGATGGGCCGTCGCGGCGGAAATAGATTCGAAATGAGCATTTCCGAGTTTGCGCAGAATGTGTATACTGCTCCTTCACAATAGATAGATCTTATCTATTTATAGATTAGTATCGTTATCGGATCGCTTTTTCACTGAACACGTTGATTTTCATCTAAACCACGTTCCATAACTTTTTACGGGCTGGCTGTGTCAATAAGCTGACCAGTGACGAGTCTACACCGCCCTTCCCCCCTTTTGTGAAGCGTGTTCTCGTGATTGAAGATGGCCTTGGCTAAAAGCAAGGGCATTCCACCTGGCATTATAATCATTATTTGTCTGAAGGGCCCCTCCCTCACCTAAAATCTTGCTGTAACAGAGGGATTTGGTGTAAATCATCTTGACTCTAGCTAGAAATAGTATCTAGATTTAGATCTAGTGAAGATAATTCACACCTAACTTGAAAACTTCGTGAATTTAGTCAATTTAATGATTTCGATACATCTAATGTCTAGATTATTCTAGAAATACGCTAGATTCTAGATTTAAGCTAAACCACTAGCTCTAGAATGTAGTGAAGCCTAGAAAAACTCGCAAATTTTAGTGACTTAAATTAGAGTCTGGATTTACGGTAGATTCGGTGAATATAATTCTCACATAGCTGTGAAAAGTCCGCGACTTTTAGTGACTTAGATCTAGAGTCTAGATTTACGGTAGACTAAACACACAAATAGGCCTGTTACAGGCTCTGTTTATGAGGAGGATTTAAGCACAGTTAATAAAACATTAGCAATAATAATAATCAACTTTGACAATTGTTATGTAATATTTTTGCGCTAATTTTATGTCCTGGAATTTTAAAATTTTTCCTGGAAAACTCCTTGAATCTCATATTGACATAGGTGCTAGGTGCAGAAACCCTGTGTTATATTAATCAGTGTGGACGCACTTTTAGATGCAAACCTTTGATCAATATCAATGTATTTTGTGTATCAAAACAATACATTGCTATATACACGTCTTAATGAGTGACCTGTTTTTTCTATATAGCCTTCAAGTTAACGTCACTATGGGTGTTATATATTCTATACAGTTAAATACGTCACTTTTGGTGCTATATGTATATTGTATTTGTGTGTGTGTGGTTGTTGTGGCCTCCCACAGCCTCGTTAATAAAATATGTTGGTCTCAGCATCATCTCTTTAATTAATAAGTAGCCATTGAACTGTTTTGATTGGTCAAACGGGCTATCATCTGTTGGATCGTTACGTAGCCACCCAGTGCCATCATCTCTTTTAAATGACGCCTTTCTTGCTGTTTTTGTTGCACAAATAATCTGCATTCCAAATGCTCAGCTGTTTTTTGTCTGTGTGTGACATTGATCGCTATTAGAACAGTAGTATTGAAATGTCCACTTCAACTGTTGCCAGCCGTTAACTGAGGGAAATCATGTGCTCGGCACAGCCAATTTTACATTCCTTTTATCGTATTTCGGCGACACAGTAATGACATAAACTCGAAGTATGAATCACAGACTGCTGCTGGATTTGAACTTGAGACACCTAGCCGAGCTCGATTGGACTTGATTCCCCCAAGACCCCACCCACCCACCAACACACACATTTTTTTTTCAAACACAATTAAGAATTAAAAGTGAACCCTCGCATATTTAAACAAAAAATATTTCAACGTATAGGCTAATAGTACTGTAATGGTTCTGTCGTTGTCTTGTGATAATGAAAATATTTGTGCTGGTCATTTTCCTCCCCCTCCCTGTAATGAGCGGTCAGTGTGCTGCAGAAAGATATTAAGGGAAAAAGGGGGAATAGTCGCTGCCAAACCTTGTATTACCAAGATTTAACGTTACGGAAAATGTTGCCAAACTATTATCCATTATATCATTTCACGTCTCTCTCCTCTCGCTCTCTCTCTTAGACTGATTCTTGTCAGCATTGTCAACTATTAGCTATTATATCATTTCACATCTCTCTTCTCTCTCTCTCTCTTAGTTGGACACTTGTCGACATTAGTTAAGCTTCCTCAAAACTTAGAAGCTATCGGGTGGAGGGGAGGGGTGAGTCAACTAATATTAAATATCTCATTGTTATGCCAGCCCATGCGTATTTCTCCCTATTTATTTCTTCCTATTTATTTCTCTAGAAGGTGGACGCCTAGAAAAAGAGCTGCAGTATATGAAAGACACAATCGGAGTTGGCAGTGGCACCAGCTACGAACTCATTATCCAGAGTCCCAAGAAAGGAGTCAGCCTTCTGAATATGGAGTCGGTCCTGTTTCACTACCAGGCGGTGCAAGCGGCCACAAAGATCAAAGTGGATATTGATGGACTGTGAGTTGATCAATTGTTACCATAAGGTGGTATGTTTTGAATTGCATTTATATAAGGACTAGTGTTTTTATTGAAATGTTGAATTGTTTGTATTTCAGAACTTGGTCTTTCAAAGATATTTGTTACACACCCAGTTTTCCAGTAACAGAAAATGCATTTGTTGATATGGTGAGTCAGTCCTACAATTTCTATTTCTCTCTCTATCACGCGCCATCTCTCTTGTTCTCTCTCTCCCTTTAGCAACTAATGTAATAAATATTTCTTTTGATATTACCATAAATATTTCATGTTTCAAAAGCTGTAGCTTTCATCTTATTTCACTCAAATGTTACCACAGTATGGCATCATGTTTCTCCACAGATATTGGAAAGTATATTACCTTGTGTCATTATTACACCCATTGATTGCTTCTGGGAAGGGTCCAGATTGTTAGGACCAGACCCACCAGTATTGACTGGGTAAGTTTGTTTACTCTTGGTATTCTAATTATTAGTCCAACACAATCCTGTATCTACATTAATGCGCGATTCCTCCTCAGTAGGTATAAAATTATTTTTACCTGACCCATTTCCCTCCTGACCTAATTACATTCTTATTCGTTTTTTTCCTTTCAATTCTACTTCCGTACTAACGTTTTTCCATTTTTTTAGTTGTTGCCCTAATTTTCTAAAAATAAAAATACACGTGGGCATTGTTAGTTTTGTTTTTTTAAATATTTGTCGTATATTGTTTTGTTTTTAATCTGACTGAAGCTTAATAAGCTCTGTGTATCTATGCATTATGTGGGTCTACTTAGAGTCTACTAGTAGACCTGTAGCAGACGAAATGGTACACTGGTATAAAACAACAACCTAGACCTGTATAAGTACTAATAAGTCCACTGGAACACAAAACCAAGGCCTGTATCAGTACTGATTGGTAAACTCGTACACAAAACCTAGGCACATAGCACACTAATCAGTACAATGGTATTCAAAACCTTGGTCTGTATCAGTACTAGTTTGTACACTTATACACAAAAATCTAGACCTTATATCAGTACTAGCTGGTAAACTTCGTACACAGAAAAACCTAGAGACCTGTATCAGTATTTAGCACACTGGTACAAAAAACCTAGGCCTGTATCTGTACTAATTGATACACAGGTACGAAAACAAAACCCAGCTTGTATCAGTACTAGTTGGTACACTGGTACAGAAAAAAACCTAGGCATGTGTTTTCTTGTATTTTTTTTTTTTTACCTTAAAGAAGAAAAAAATTGTTTCGCCATCTCTACGTCACGGCCTTGGATTACACAGCCACATCTATCATCTGAGTAGGTTCCCCTGTTCACTCCCGCCTTCCCACATTACCCAGTGTTCCTCGCGTACAAATCTTTATAAGAAGAAGGGAGGGGGGGAGAACCAACTTTCCTTTCTTTTTCTCCCGTTATGCTTGGTGTATGTGTTTGTGCGTGTTCCCTGTTAGCGTATGCCTGTAGCAGGTATATATTTACGTCATAGAATAACAATATGTGTCTTCCTACATACCACCATGACCTGGTTACGTTCATTCATACAGTAGATTCTCCAACATTTTTTGTTAGTAGCGTGAAGAGCTCCACATAGAAACGGCGGTTACTCTCTCTGATTTTAGGAAAATTCCATAACTGTTTGGGGTTACTACTCCTTGCTTTTTCGGACATCCTTGCAATGATTGTGCTAGCTGAAATGATTTGAGAAGAGATCTCTCTAGTAGACGCTTGTTAAGTAAAAACAGACTAATCATTTTCAGGGGAAAAAAACATGACAAGTCAACATCATTTTTTTTTGCTCATTAAGTAAAAAGACATTGTTTATAGAACGTGTATAATTTCACTGTAGAATGGAGACATTGATCTAGATCCAGTAGATGACGCTGTCTTTACTGAAGATCAAGACCTAGTAGAAAATGTGTAGGTTTCGTAGATCTTGTAAGATCTGTTTGTAAAATATAGTATATTCAGTTGTTCTGTCAATGATAGCAAGTCAAACAAATATATTTATAGTGCAAGATGTTGAGGAGAGCTTGTGTTTTCAAACAAACTCTAGGCGGCCACGTTGGAATCCATTGTTATGGTCTAGAGGGCAGATGATGTAAAGGTCATCAGTTTCTGTGGCCTTCTGTGTCATTTGGCCAGCACAAAGACGAACCGCCTTTACTTTTCCCCAACTAAAGTCAGGTGTACCCATTAGACCTGGGTGGACTCAGATTCGAACCCGTGACCACTAGTTTGGAAGCCAAGCGCTTCAAGATTTTAGTACTAAACGGACATGGATATGTAGTTTATGTTTAGTAACTTGACTGCGCATATACTATGTGTCATGATTATTGAGCAGACAGAAATGTATAGACTGGTCAATGAACACATTTGTATTCGCTTACCATGCTTATCTATACTGATAGTGTAAAAACACAATGGTCGTTGAGATTTCTGTGACTTTGCTATTCGCCCAAAAGAAAACTAATTATATTCCATTTTAAGCATCGGTATACAACATAATGCCAACAGCTGCGAAACTTTGCCTTCGTGAACAAAAAAAAAGCGCTAATAATTCTTTGCAATTTTATTTCTTTTTTGTATGTTTTCTGATTAAAACATGACATAATAATATGTCTGATGTCTCAACATTTCTTTAGTCAAAATCTTGGAGGATAATTACCAGAGTGTGCTATCCCGTTCATAGTCGAGTGGTGCAAATTGAACTTTTAGTTTAGTTCTGTTTAAACAAAAGATTAGAAAAAGGAGTCTAGATTTAGATCTAGGTATCGAGATCTACCATAAAGGGAACTTTACTTAATACTAAAATCTTGAATGTATTTCAACAAACGTAAGGTGTATTAAATTTGGCTAACTGAAAGCAAAATGGCGACACATTTTCTTTTTGAAAATCTCGTGACACAGGCTAACCCCTCGTATAAGATAACTCTGCACTGACTTCAAGGAAAGATTCTCACGACCTTGTATGGGAGTGTTCATTCACTAAGAAAAGATTCTCCCGACCTTGTATGGGAGTGTTCATTCACTAAGAAAAGATTCTCCCGACCTTGTATGGGAGTGTTCATTCACTAAGAAAAGATTCTCCCGACCTTGTATGGGAGTGTTCATTCACTAAGAAAAGATTCTCACGACCTTGTATGGGAGTGTTCATTCACTAAGAAAAGATTCTCACGACCTTGTATGGGAGTGTTCATTCACTAAGAAAAGATTCTCACGACCTTGTATGGGAGTGTTCATTCACTAAGAAAAGATTCTCACGACCTTGTATGGGAGTGTTCATTCACTAAGAAAAGTTCAGGCTTCTTCATAATTTATTGGTGTTTTTTTTCTTATCAATTGCCCGCCAACTTCAATGAAGGTTGTTTGTCGACTTTAGCGGCTTATTTTCTTTCTGAGTGGGCACCATCCAATATCGTCTGCAAGGCAGCAGTTGTTTCATTTCTGAGTTGCTTCTCCTTGTTGGGTTGTTATCTGAAGCTGATGAGGTTCGTCTGGGTTTAAAGGGTGTTGAAGCGTAGGCGTGTAGCTCCAAACAGCTAGTCCAACTAAACCAGTGGAGGCGTATTACATTCTTAATCTAGAACTTGAAATAAACTTGAGACTTTTTAAAATAAATATACCCACCTTTTAACTCCAATGTAGAAACGCAAATGAAATGATAATTTAAACTCACTTAAAAATACACACGTCTGTCGCACTCGCCCTCCCCACCGTTCACAGCCCTAGTAATTTGGACTACGACAAACGTTCTCATGATGTCATCAGAATCTATTCAGCTTACACAGCCAAACCATACGACACCTTTACTCATACTTACACCCGAAACTCCCAAGCACACTCCATAACAAAGGGCACTATACTTGCTTACTGCAATCCTTTTCTTGGACTAGTGAGGTGATTTGGTGGAATTGTCAACCCACTACAGACCTTGGACTAGTGAGAGGTGATTTGGTGGAATTGTCAGCCCACTACAGACCTTATGCTCTATGCTGTTGTTATTTTCCCGTCTATATCTTGACATTTATGTCAAGCCTCTAGCTATCTACCAAATATCTAGACTATAGCCAGAACATCTTATTTAATTTTACATAAAGATCTAGGAGACGACCCTGCATTTCTGTCAACTGTGAATTGTTTAGTGCAGGTATTAATCATTCTTGTTGAGTATTTTTTTTTTTTTTTGCTAAGTAGATGTGAATGTGTTTTTGTTTTTTTTAATATAGATCTAGATATGGCTATTAAAAAACAAACTTCACAACGCCCGTACTAGGAGGAGTCTTAGAGTTGACGGTAACTGAAGACCGCCGGGTCGTCTCCTACTTGACGAGAACGTACAAAGCCCTTCCATGATCTTGCATACATTACGTCAGTTTGAAGTGGTCCGCCCTGTGTGGTCGTCCTAGCTGGCAAGCTCCCATCACCACCCTTCTGTTACATGGCAACCTTGTCACCCTAATGTTAGGCCAGATTTTTAAAGAGGGGGGGGGGGAGGGTCGTCTTTTTCAATTCTAAGTCTATTTGTTATAGAACTTGTTTGGCTCAGAGACAAGTGTTTTCATTTCACAAGTTTTTGTTTTTTTTTTACATTTTGTAGTGTTTATAATAGCAATATTATTTCTGGGGAGTTCTGTGTTTTTCAAGTAAATCACTTTTAATTAAAGCCTGAAAACCTGGGAGGTCAAGTGTCGTATAAATGTCATGGTAAATGACAGCATTTACATAAGCATTCCAGGAGGTACACAAACCTAATAAACGACAGCTATCACCTAGTCCCATCGCCGGATAGAGGAATACGGGGATACATAATATATCTATTGTTTTGTTAGACACATAATAATAGACAACAATCTCCTAGCAATGTCAGCTGATAATAAAGATCTACACACAGAATTGAAAGATCCCCAAATTGATTGAAGGATCGTGTTGATAAGGTGGTACCTTATGACCATTTGATTGGGCTAGCACAGTCTTTCGTTGACTAACTACACTATCTCAATGATGACTAGTGGTTCTGGACACTTCAGACCATCTGTCCAGTCGGTTCATGAAATCCCTTCAGTCTCTCTCTAAAGCGGACCACCCAGATTGCAAGGGTTATGGTCACCACGTGCTTCTCATTTTGTGTGTGTCGTCGGGGGGGGGGGGCGGAGAGGGCTGCTTCGCTGGACGTTCATTTTTACTGGGCTGGCAGGGTTAGGTTACTAACAGTGTTAGTGGATGGTAGACGTAGGACTACAGTCTCCAATTGTATGACCAAAATGACACCATTGTATTATTTTTACTTGAAATATATTTACTCACAGTATTTTTTTTAAATTTTACTCCCATCTCAAATATTTATTTCTAATATAAACTATTTACTTTAAAAAATTACTTCTCCTATAGTTTCTTTAAATATATTTATTTCTAATCTATTTACTTATGTCTGATAATTTTCTTCAAATGTGCCTTTATTGTATATTTTTAACATATTTATTTATAATAGCTTATTTATTTCTAATATATTATGTCTTGATACATTTTCTTCTAATATATTTAGTTTTAATTTGTATTCCTAATCTATTTACTTCTAATAGTCTATTTATTTGTAATCTATTTATTTCTAATAGCCTATTTATTTGTAATCTATTTATTTCTAATCCATTTACTTCTTTCTAACGTATTAGCATTATTTAAGTGAGTAGACATGCTAAAGTCGAATAGATGGACCACAAAGAAATTTCCTAATAAAAATTTTTTTAGACTTAGTTGGTTACCTCTAAACACCAAGAAACAACATAAATTGTTCATACTTTTCCTACCAATCTAGCCAGTCAGTCCTAGAACATCATCACAGTACTGCCCCATTGCAGTCAATTTGGGGATTTTTACGTTCAACTTACAAATTTTAATAACGCTTTCGTATGGTCAACTAAATAAAACATGAGCTATAATGTCTCAATGTGTGGTAATTGATCTTTGTATCCAATCTCATTACCGCTAGTTTGTTGCCCTTTTGTGTCTTGTGTAGGTTTCAATTTATGCGGGAAAGCTGAATGATTCCTACATTTTGAATGAATGTGCTCCAAACGGTGAAAGCTTAGAGAATAGTTGATTCTGCAGTGCTGAAACGTGCACACAAATGATATAAAACAAAAAACATAGCTTATCAAGTTGTTTCTATTGTGTATAAATTGGATGTTAGCTTTTTTTCCCCCGCCATTTATGAAAATCTCAATTATATTCTTGTCTGTACTTAATAGAAATAGATCTATTAGACCATTCGTTGTCTAGTGAAGACTAAGGCTAATACATCTAGATCTAGGTAGAATTTGGTGGCCACGCTTATATTTTCTATGTATTGTCACACTAATTTGAGGGTCCGAATATTTTCGTCCTACTTAGACAGTAAGTCTGCTGAATGAAGAGAAGGGGAGATAATTTGGGGCCCATTCAAGCTGTGTTAGTGGTCCTTCTTTTGTAGTGTAGTGAGTGAAAGAGGGTTGCGGAAAGCTGCTGCGGGGTTAGCCAGAGGTTACTTTGTTAAGGGGATGGCTTGGTCGATGTTACTTTTGGGTGGTCATTCTCCTCAGAACATGATAGAACATAAAAGCAAGCTCATTTCGGTCGGATAGCTTTTTTTTTTAAACCTTAGTGTTTACATAGCCATTGGTATCGTTGTTTTGGTAGAGCTGAGAAAATTTTAAAAACATTATTTTGAAATATTTTAGATAAATCTATAATAGAAATAAATATTGCTAACTTAGTAATAATCAAATAGAAAAGTGCCTGGCTGCTAAACTAAATGGGTAAGATTTCAAATTTTGATAGAATGTCCCATCAAGCATGCTACATTCATTAAGCTGCATCTAAAATCTATTTCAATTGCAGAAGTTAGAAGTCCGGTTTTATGCCATGAGCAGAGCTTGGGGGGGGGGGGGGGAGAACTTGTATATCGAACACATCTGTTAGGATGGTTCCCAAGTGGAGAGTTCGAGAAGGCCGTTTTACTTGCCAGAGTTTCGGAAGTTCTCTGTTTTTTCCTCACCCTCCTGCCTCCTGGCCACACCCCTCCTACTCAGTATTACCATATGCGGTGGATATCGCGAGGTGGTCCCAGATGAAATAATACCTAAGGAAACGCAAACTTGGAATGGAAAAATACATTTTTATTATGATTTATAAATGTGAATAAATTAAGTCTATCTATCTATCTATCTATCTATCTGCTATCTGTCTGTCTGTCATCTATCTGGCACATATCTATATCATATCTTGCTCCTGCTCTCCCCCTCTTTCATCTCATCTCTCACACACTTTTTCTCCACTCTCTCTCACTCTCTCTCTGTTATCTAAATGACTAATCATCACTTAAGATATGCGGGTGGTAAAGACAAGCTCACTTAATTAAATGTAGAATTGAAAACATTCCAACGCCTCCTCCTCCTCCTCCCACCAATTTTTGTGTTTGTTCGCCTTGCACATTGAAAACGTAAAGAGACCATTTCATTTGTCTAAGCCAGTCTCCTAGCCAGAAAGTTAGCTGCCACCCTCGCATACCCTCTTCTGCTTGGATGCTACCTGACCTCATTCCCCGACTCTCACCTTCTTGTTGATCTTGTGGACCACACACGTCCCAGTCAACTGTTTCACTTAGTGTGTATGTACGCCTGAACCTCTTGACTAGTATGTAGGCCTGAACCTCTTGACTAGTATGTAGGCCTGAACCTCTCGACTAGTATGTAGGCGTGAACCTCTCGACTAGTATTTTAGGCCTGAACCTCTCGACTAGTATGTAGGCCTGAACCTCTTGACTAGTATGTATGCCTGAACCTCTTACTAGTATTTTAGGCCTGAACCTCTTGACTAGTATGTAGGCCTGAATCTCTTGACTAGTATGTATGCCTGAACCTCTTACTAGTATTTTAGGCCTGAACCTCTGACTAGTATGTAGGATGGCTTGTACACTAGCCGAGAGTGTGGTTGACACATCAATGAGCTTTATAGATCTAAATGTATGCAAGATGGCTTGTTCAATATAGCCGAGACTCTGTACAGCAATTTTTCCAATAGATTAACTAATGTTTTATCTTGGATTGAGTTAAGTGTAAGGCACTCTGGGTTTGTGTATAGGAAGTATTCGATTATACTGGTATGATGTATAACTGCGCTAATGATGTTATAGCATAATAGAATTTTAACAGACAATGGATGGTATTGTAGATTTGGTACTGTGTTCAATATTTAGATATATCGATAGGTTTGCGATTATTTGTCAGTTACGAAAGCCTGTGTGTGTGTGTGTGTTTTAATAATAAGACAAAAGCAATTGCATCTTTACCTATTTATAGACAAGTGTAATAATTTATACATCGATTTTCACAGTAATAACTAACCCTAACTACTAATTAAACAGGGAAAAAAAAGAACGATGTACCCGGTATTTTTTTTTTTATTTTATGTACTGACCACCTTAAATTACCCCGACCTTCCTATGTCTAACTTGCCCGGATCTCGTGCTAGCTACTAGACTCTACCGGGCGGTCACTAATCACTTCTTTTATTGCTGTCTGGTCCAGACAAAGAAATCTTGACACAGACCTTACAGTAACTATCAGAGTGGCATTAAAGTTAATTGCTAGTCGTCTAGTCGTTGACTCGCTGTGCAGCTCATCGGTTTTAGTTTCCTCTGAAAATGTCGTGCTCATAAATGAGGGGTTGTTTATCGAAGCAGTGCTCATCCCCAAAGATGATACCCTGTGACTTCCTAAAGGGCATGGGACCAAATGCTGGACCCTTATCAGATGTGATAAAGCATGAGCTTAATAAACAATTAAAATTTGCTCAAAAAAATGTCCCTCTCGACTGCAACCTTATCAAAGAAATGTTCATTTCTTCTGTGTCCTTATCAAAGAAATGTCCCTCTCGTCTGCAACCTTATCAAAGAAATGTCCCTCTCGTCTGCAACCTTATCAAAGTAATGTTCATTTCTTGTGTCCTTATCACCTCACTAAATTTCCAGTGGGCAATGAGAATAAAACAAATCTCTTAAAAAACTATGAACGTCTAGCGGATCATTGTAAAGTAAATAATTTATTATAATATTTTTTTGTTTGGTTTATATCTCTAGTGCTTTTTCTGGAGTACCTAGCTCATTAACTTGGGAAAATCTGGACCCACAAAATATCTTGCAGAAACTTGAGGCTTCTTCTGTAAATATTCCACTCAATGCCATGAGAGATGCTTTTCAAAGGGTAATAAGACATCATTAAATTAACCCAGTTATTTGTTATTAACATTGTGTAGAAGTAAAATATACCCAAATATTTATTTGCCTTTTTAAAACCATTGGAAGCAGTCCTGTTCCTTTACTTTGTTGTCCTAGTCCGAATTTATTGAACTATTTGTTCCATTATTGTCATGGACCACATAAAAAAACAACAAAGTTTGTCATTTTCAGGCTGGTATCACAACAGGGTATCAAGAAAAACCTTGCTTAAACCCTAAAGACCTGGATTGTCCAAAAACTGCTGTTAACTATAATTCTAGTGTAAGTATTTCATGTCAAGTAATAGTAATTATAATCAATTGTAATTGAGAATGAAAATCCATTTCATTTCAATCATTTTGAAACATAATTTTCTTTTTAAAAAAATGTATATAATTGTAAAATAATTGTTTATTTTCTTTCATTGTGCTATCTTTCAGCTTCCAGATCTAAGTGCTGAATTTACCAAGGGTTGTTCAGGTTTTGCCACTAAATATATGCAATGGGAACATGATCTGATATTTGGTGGTATAAAAAAGAATAAGACTGGACATATTGTCAGGTAGGAGGCATTCTATGTAAAAATGACTTGATCTTCCATTGTGAGCATGTAGAATTTAGCAAAGGGTTTGCAACATCTAATTTAAATGACTTTAATAATTTTATCCTTTTGTGCCATCGTTTAGAGTTGAAGCTTTCCAGAGCATATTACAGCTAATGGCAGAGAAAGATCTATTTCAATACTATGAAGACAATCAGAAAGTATCCGGCATTGACTGGACACAACAGAAGGCACGGGCTGTGTTGGAGGCATTTCAAAGAAAGTTTTCAAAGGTGAACATTTTAATAATATAATTAGTTGTTGTTTTTTTTTTGTAGTTAAATATGACCTTAAGACTGTTATACTTGAAATTTTAGTGACACTTCTTCACATTATTTTGCACAGATCATGAACAATTTTGGCAATGAGACGAACAAAGATAACCTGCATGGATTCTCCACAACTTCACTAATGGATATGATGAAAGATTTGTCCAACATCAGTGTCACTCGTGTGGTTCTGGGCTATGTACTCATGGTCAGTTCACAGTTAGATGTTACAAGATAATCTTGAATTTTGTTTTTCATGAGCTTATTATCTACCTACTACAGTAGTGTTTCATTTGAGTCATACAATCTTCCTTACTTTTTAGTTTATCTATGCCTGTGTTTCACTCCTTCGATGGAATGATGCTGTCAACTCACAAAGTGGCATAGGTATGGCAGGAGTCATCCTAGTGTCTCTCTCAGTGGCTGCTGGACTAGGGATATGCTCTGTACTGGGCATCAACTTTAATGCATCCACAACACAGGTATTTATCTTGTCAGATTTTAGTTTTCCTTTTAATTGAACTTGCAGAAAATAAATAAGTTGAAAAGATTCTTGAAACTTCATGTTCTATTTTCAGATTATTCCATTCCTAACGCTGGGACTAGGTGTTGATGACATGTTTCTTATAGCGCACACCTACTTTGAAAATGTTGACCACGTACCAACCCATGTAAGTTTTACCCTTTCACTTCTCATTGTTTTTACTCATATATTTTTTAAGGTTTTATATTTATGAGGTGTAGTTATAAGCGATGACGCTATCAAGCACAGTAGGCTGCCAATGTTGTGTTAACATTCCTGTTAGTGGCTGTCTTGCCAGGACAGACACCTGAACAGTTAACCACAGAAAACAAAAAGTGAACTATGCATGAACTGATTTACAATGCAGTAGGTCCCTAATGAAATATGTTTTGGCTATGTGTTAATTACATCTTTTTCAAACTGCAAGTTTTGCTGTCTTTTGGATCTTTTCAATGTCAGTTTGTGATTTATGAGTTGCTAGAAATATAATTATTTAGCTATTCATAAAATTGGAATATTTGATGGGTAAACAATGTTTACATTTTGGAAGATAATTTAATGAATAGGTCAGATTGAAACGTATGTCCTATTGAGAGAGAAACACAGGCCCAATTTACAAAAAGGTCCTATGTAGCCAGATGAAAGCACAAATCCCATGTAGCCAGACTTTCTACCATTTTTCTGTGGTTTGTGTTTGTATATAGGCTAATCTTTGTTATTTATATTTTCATTGTTGCATTTTTTATTTCATCTATTTCTGCTAATTAGCCATGTGATTACAATAGAGTTATGAATAAAATTTGGAATATTCAGCTGGACTCATTGATTGAAATATATACTAATCTCTTTAAAAAAAGGAACTTAGGTCTTTTTTGTCGGTTCGAACCCTGACTTACGTACAACTTATTTAAGGATGAAGACGGGGAAAGTAATGGAAAGAATTATTGAAGCAAAATGAGAAGTGGGATACAAAATAAAAGCACCATAACTGTAACATAACTAATAGTCAATGCAGTATTCAAATCTAAGACATAAAAATGAGAGAGAAGGGAGATCATTAACTCTACGTGACATGTACTCGCATTATGCACGATACCATCGGCACATTAGGAAGAAATAACGTTAATTATAGTTTTAAAAATAGTTTGCAAGTATGTGCGCATTGTTTTAAAACAAAAATTCATTCGGAATATCATAAGTAACTAATGGACATGAGAATACTTTCAACATTTTAATATTTTTTTAGCATTCATTTACATGGATTACAATAAGTAATATAAATTGAAAAAAAAAAAAAAAAGGTATACCGGGTACTCATCATAGAGATTTATACTAGTATGAGTCATAATTCCTATTCACTAGACAAAAATATGCTTATTAAATCTTGTTTTAAACAATGGTGCTTGTATTAGGAAAAAAAAAAGTTTGCGATTATATAAACAAAAAAAAAAAGGGGGGGGGGTGTGCTTTCCGAACGTAAGACCAACAGTAGCTGCTGCACCTTTTTCAAGCAAAGTACAGGCGGTGGCAGAATCGCACACTGATAGGGGTTTACAGTCACTAATTAATAAATTTCATTCATTTAGCTATTTAGACTATTAGGCCTACATATACAAATACGCATGTTTGTTGCTTGAATGTAAGGGAAAGTGTTTCATCCAAATTCGACCACTATAATGTATTATAGCTTATTCTTTATTTTCTATAATGTATTATAGCTTATTCTTTATTTTTTGACGCCTTTGTGATCCTCTAAACTTGTCCGGTTCAACACAATAGCTAGATGGACTATCTTCACACACTAACTAGCCTAGTCTAAACTTGTCCTGTTCAACACAATAGCTAGATAGACTATCTTCACACACTAACTAGCCTAGTCTAAACTTGTCCTGTTCAACACAATAGCTAGATGGACTATCTTCACACACTAACTAGCCTAGTCTAAACTTGTCCTGTTCAACACAATAGCTAGATGGACTATCATCCCACACTAACTAGCCTAGTCTAAACTTGATCGTTTACCACAATAGACTATCCACCCCTCCCGGCTAAGCCCTGGCACCTTTTGTTTGCTTCCCCTTGCTTGACGTTTTTATCCAAATAGTTTCGTTTTGGGTGGTCCATTCTTCAGCCTGACGAGGTGGGGAAGAGTAAGGTAGATGGGGGGGGGGGGGGCAAATGCAGGTAAGTTGGGTTGTCATGAGGGAGGGGAGGGGGGTCACAGTTTAATGCTTTTAACCGTCACTTTTTTTTTTATTTGACTGAAACGTAAAAATATATTTAAAACAAACAAACTAACAAAAAAGAGAGCTTTCACAATTCATGTCTTATCTGTTTTAGTCACATGATGATGACCTGTCCAGTCGATGTTTGTAAAACTAGATCTATGTCTATAGATCTAGTGTCGCTCATATGCTCCTTAAATGTAAACTTATATAGTTATATGAGGTGTTTTGTTTTTTTTGTTGTTTTTTTTTTGTAAAAAAAAGTAGGTGCCTTAACTCAGTGATGGATTGCCTAACTTTTAACTAAAAAATTAATAATAAACGTTAAAATACATGAAAAGTAATATTTTTTCCTCACATTGAAAAAGGTACCGTCACAAAAAAAAAAAAAGCATTGGTTATATACTTATATAGATCAGTCATACTTCCGTCGTTTATTTTAGGACATTAGATTTATTCAAATGCATATCCATCTATGTTAAGTTGGATATTTGGACTTGCAATGTGTAATGAATAAAATTTAATATGGATGTACAGGTCACCTTAGACTAAAATTCAATATTTAAAGAGTAAGTCATAACTTCTTGGGTTGTTGGCTTATCTTTTTTTTTTTTTTAAGTGCATAGATGTAGAAGCAAATTGAATGATAAAATGTGAACGCTTGTAGATTTTTATGTCTGTCAGCTTAGTGGTCAATACCAGTGGTGTTAAGATGACAGATTTTTTGACATAACCTATTCAGTTCTTGGAACCATAAGAGATTAGAGCTAATGGTTATCATCATCTTTATCAATTTTTCATAGAATAGCTTGTAGTTGACAGTCATAAGTTTGATAGCAGAAGTTTGTGCTGTCGACTACTGGTAACTAGAGTTAAAACACTCATATAATGTAGCTATTAGCAGATTAATGAATGTACATTTAAAATTAATACTGGTACCAGGTACCGTAATGTATGTTATTAATGTATGTTTTGAAATGTGTTGTCACGTAAAGTTTCATACAGAAATTGCATGCATACCAAGATACACATCAAAAACCAAATGTTTTTTGAGTAAAAGCTAATTTGGAACAAACAAATAAATTGATGGATGGAACTAATGTGAGATTTGTTGAAGGGCTTGTATTATCACCTTGGACTAGTCAGATGTTTGGACAATTGAAATGTATTTAATATGGACTAATGAAAAGCCTTTGTCCCTGATGATGCATGTTGCATTTATTACAGGAATTGACTGGAGAGGTGTTGAAGCGATCTGGTGTGACTGTGTTGTTAACTTCCTTCAGCAACATGTTGGCTTTTTTTACAGCTGCCATTATTCCTATTCCCGCCTTGAGAGCTTTCACCTTACAGGTAAAAGTCTTTAGTTAACTTTAGTTCACTATTGGTTGCTATATAATAAAGCATAATGAATGTCATACCTGTTACTAATATTTACTTTTTGTCAGCATCCTAATATCTACAATTGCAATCCATTGTACATTAATTATATCTATTGCCTTTATTCCACCCCATTGTTTATTTCTGTCAAGCAATCATCAGTTACTTCTAAGCATTGTCCTTTTTTTTTTTAATCCACTTTTCCTATTACTGGTACTGTACAAGCAATTGTCCATTTATATCAAACCCTAGTTCATTTATTTAGGTCATTATTACGTAACTAAAAGCATTTTCTGCTAACACCTTAACAATTAAATGCATCAATTTTAGCTGCCATTATTAACAGTATACTCTAATTATTGATACATTTAGTAGGTAAACATTAAAAGTGTTCTATTGTCATTGGTAAACATTACTTTGCTTTCTGATGTTCATTTCATTGTCTTTTGTGTTCAGGCTGGTATCTTAGTACTGTTCAACTTGGGATCAGTACTTCTAGTGTACCCTGCCATAGTCAGCTTGGACCTGGTCAGAAGGGAAGATAAAAGAATTGATGTCTTTTGTTGTTTTCAAAGGTAATTTACAGCATCATTTTGTATAGACTTTTTTTTCAAATAAACACAATAGTTAGTAGGGTTAGGGTTTAAATTGTTTTTATTTGAATAAATTAAACCATTGTTTGATTTACATACAAGATTTTTAAGTTATTGTATTCAAAGGGGAGAAAATGACTTATTTTCAGTTCTGCTGGGTCAAATGATGTCATTGAGCTACAGCCACAGTGTGAGGATTTGGACACACTTAGTCAACATCGTGAGCTTACAGACCTTCAGAGAGAGCCCAGTCCACCTCCTCCTTACACAGCCTCTGGTGGAACACAGCCTCCTTGCTATGACACTGTCACAAGATCTGAATCTTCAGGAGCTGTTACAACATTGGCCCCTAATGATGGAATATTTACAAGACGCCTAGAGTCTCCTCTTGGGTCTAGTAAGGCATTTTATTCAATAAAAAACAAAGATTGATTTTTCAGTCCATTGGCTGATTATTAAGACTGATGGCATAATTCTAAATAAAATATATTCTTGAATTTACAGTATACATTTCACATATGCTGGTATATATATATAATGAAATGCAATGTTTTGTTAAAGCATTTCATTTTAAACTAATTTTGCTTACATGGTACTCCAGCTTGTCCATCAACAACATCATCACGTCAGTGTCTGACATCTGACAATGGCATATCATGTAAAGACAGATGTGTCAAGGCACAGAAGGAGTGTCTCACTTGGACCCTCACTTGTCTTGCTGCTAAAGTCTATGCTCCTTTTCTCCAGCGTACCTTTGTCAAGGTAAAGTAAACTTTTTTTTTTAACTTTTACACCAAATTTTAAATAGAAGCTTTTATCTATTATTTTAATAGCTGTCAATACAGGGTGAAGATAACCATAAGTTGTCATAGATAGAAAAGCAGCTTATAACAAAAACAATAGCCTTGTTAATGTTAAAATTCAATTAAATGAAAAAAACAGCAACATAAAACAATAACATTTATCATGAGCCCTAAATACTATTTGAAAAAAAATATTTTAAAGCAATTATTCAACTGAATCAACATGCATTATAACTATTTTATTTTATATTTTTTATTTAAAATCTTAATTATGTTAACACTCAATCTAAAATAATGTAATTTCTCTAGGAAAACATGCATTTCACCAGCCAACTTTATTAATTTCTGCTTTGTAGATTTTCAAACTACAAGGTTCACTATGTATAATGTTAACTGAAAAGTTTTCTTCAAAAACAAATTTCAGGTGACTGTCTTAGCTGCTTTCTTAGTGTTTCTGATATTGGGTGCCTGGGGCACAGCTCAGGTGAAGGATGGTCTGGACCTAACTGACATTGTTCCGAGGGAAACAGCTGAGTTTCACTTTCTGGAAGCTCAATCCAAATATTTTGGTTTCTACAGTATTAATATGATCACAAAGGTAACATCATTATTTAAAGCTGGGGATTAAAATGGGGGGAAAAACTGTTTGTCAGCTAATGGTTTAAGTTGTACAGATAACACTAATCTTACTTTTATGTAGTATAAACATGGTGCATGGCCGTCAAATCAAAATTGTGTTTTTTTGTTTGAAAAAGTTGAGAATTTCCTTGATACTAGTACCCAAAAAATAAGATATTTAATAGAGATGTGGGAAAATTAGAATTAGGTATAGTAGGATTATGTAAGATCATTCCTAATCCAACTCTCCAATAATATGTTGTTGTTTTTTTATTTCTGACCACAGGGTGAATTTGACTATGCCAATAACCAGCAATTATTGTATGATTACCACAATGCTTTCTCAAAGGTGAAAAAAATTATCAAAAGAGAGGATAACACACTGACTCCATTTTGGTTGGAACTCTTTCGGCAGTGGCTCTTAGGTCAATCATTTTTACATCCATGTGACGTTTTATTATTAATTGTCCTTGTAATGGTAAACATTTTCTTGAAATTAATTCTGTAAACCATTAATTTAAACTATATTTTATATAAAAACTATTTTTAATTTTGTGCTTACAGACTTGCAAAATGCCTTTGATAAAGACAAAGATAACAATCGCTTCTCTAATGATAGTTGGTTACCCAATGCATCTGAAGATGCCATTCTGGCATATAAACTCTTAATTCAAACTGGGGATGTTAATAACCCATATAATAAAAATCTGGTAATTTTTTTTTATTGTCTTTAAGTAATGATGTAATTTTATTATGATTCAATTTTTTTTTGAGTTTGCTTTCAGTATGTCAAATTTGCAATTGTGTTTATATCTAAACAATGTTAACTGTAGCTTCAGATGTTGCTTGGTTAAGTTATTACTGGTGTAGAGGTGTTCTGACACAGATTATAGCAAGTGCAGACCACCCAAGTGTGAAGCAGAGATGGGGAGAGGGAGGTGGATGACTCACCTTACAGGTGAACATCATGACATCATTCCCCACTGCACATAAACACACACACTCACACACCCTCTGGTGCTCTGTTGTGCCAGTGATTGTAAAAGCTTAGGACAGGTTTATTATAGAAGTTTATAGTGTGCAAGTACAACTGATATTACTTTGACTGAAAGAGACTTTGTAAGCTTCTCCGCTTCATATAGATGTACAAATATAAAAAGGCTAACATATACTTAACCAAGACTAACTGGTTGTCTAATATACATAATTGGTTATCAATATAACTTCCTATAGGTATTTATCTTAAATATTAAATAATGTATAGTTCTATCATTTGACAAATTTAAATGTACAAAAATTAACCAGTTTAAGCTTGAAAGTGTTCTGGACATTTGTCACAGCTTTAAGGGGCTTACTTCAACACTTAAAAAAAATATCAAAAATAGTTTTAAAAGCCTGAATAGTAACAAAACCAGTTTTATCCCTGACCATCCCTCATTTGTTCATCTGTACCTGGTAACTGAAGTATTCAATTTTATTTCAACTGCCTGGTTGACCAAGTTATTTCCAAAGACTACAGGGGAAAAAATGATTAGCTCCCTAACCCCTCCCCCCACTTTTTGACAATTTAAAACAACTCCTTTCCACAATGATCAATTTGATTTATTCCAATTATTTGAATAGTGCAACTCTGCCATTATATGTATCACTCTTTCCCCTGTAACTTTAACTTAAGTAATAGTCTAGATAAAGCCTTTAAATTTTTTTAATAGTTGCCTAACATTATATATTATAAACTAATTTTTTGTTGTTTTTTTTCCCCACAATTAGGCAACCAAGAACCGTTTGGTAGATGATAAGGGCATTATTAATCCATCAGGCTTTTATAATTACCTGAGTGCTTGGACAGCCAATGATGTGATGGCATACACTTACTCCATGGCAAACTTTCACCCACTACCAAAAGGTTGGCAGCATGATCCAACAGATGGGAACTTAGAGGGTCAGTAATTTTTACTCTTAGTATTACTTCCTTTTTTTTTCTTTTGTTTTAATCACTAAGTTTTTTTTTGTGGTAGCATAAGTTTGTATAGTAACAATTTAGTGACCAGGTTTGTTTTGTTTTTTCTGCAGTTTATAAGTCGCAGCTGCTTAAATTCACTCAGTTGCCTTTTTATTTAACCAACTTGTCATCTACAGAGGAAGTTATTGAAGTGATCACTGTGAGTATTCTTTATTAGACTTACATGCTTTTTTTTTTTTTTTGGTTTTTAATACTCCAGCACTTATTTATGAATGAATGTTCTAAAAATGTATTCATTTTTTCTTCAGGAAATCCGAAAAATCTGTGATGATTTCTCTAGTAAAGGGCTTCCAAATTTCCCCAGTGGAGTTCCCTTCACCTTTTATGAGCAGTATATCAATCTACGTTTCTACCTCATGTTATCTTTGATTTGTGTGTTGGTTGTTACTTTTGTGGTACTCACTGTTGTTTTGATGAATCCATGGATAGCTGCTATTGTGGTAAGATCATCATCTATCATTTCTACATTATTAATTAAGCACTGTCTTAAAAAGTGCCTATCACTGGTAAATTGTATAGTTATTTAGTGCTTAGTAAAAATCTAGATTGTAAAATATATTAATGTATTGCTAAGTCCTGTTGTATGCTTCACATTTGAATGATTTGATGTTTGATATCTGTCTTTCCAGGTGATTGTGTTGGGTATGATGATTGTTGAATTGTTTGGCTTTATGGGACTTGCTGGTATCAAACTCAGTGCAGTCCCAGCAGTCATCTTGATAGTCTCTGTGGGCATTGGAGTAGAATTTACTTTACACTTGGCTGTGGTTAGTATTCATTTTCTAAATTCACTCTATAAGTCATTATTGTATTGTATACAGTAGCATGTAATTTTTAAAACATCTTCTTTAAGCATTTATCTTTTTTTTTTTTTTTAAATAATATTTTCCTTTTTAAAAAATGTTTCTGTTATAAATTGAAGGCACATTTCTTTTATTTAAATGGTTTGATTCCACTTCTAGTTAACCTCCCATGTATTTTTTTGCAGGGTTTTATCACAGCCATTGGAAGCAGGAATCGCAGAATGGCTATGGCCTTGGAGCACACATTCACACCAGTAGTTCATGGAGCTATCTCTACTTTCCTGGGCATCCTGATGCTTGTTGGCACTGAGTTTGATTTTATTGTCAAGTAAGTCCGACATTTTGTTCTGTTCTGTGTGTTTCCTTTAAAAATATGTTACAGATACAATGGATATGGGTGGTGAATATGTCTCTGTATTCTAAAATTAAATCTGATGATCCAATATCCAATTGTATGCCTGGCATTCTAATATCAGTGAAGAACCAATAGAACTCTTCTTTTGCAATTAAAATATTTTAATTTTTCAAGTTCAAATCATAAAACGAAGGATTACACAATGTACTTCATGAAATAAAACACAATATAATTCACTTAATAATAAATTCACAGTTGTAGACTTAACATTAAGCTTGACTCAATAGACTGATATCAGTTGGTTTAATCTATTTATAGTTTTCTCAAACTTAGAAAGCTATCAAAATTTATGGTACCAGAATGAAAATTTTCTCACCTGAATTATTTACTTTGTAGAAACTTAAGCTACCAAAGCCAATGTGCAAAAAAAATCTTGTTCTTGTTATACGGATTTAAGAGTGCATTTTGTTTTACATTGGATGTCTTCTTACTTAAATTATAAAATATTTGTAATAAATGTTCATATCTATAAAAGTGGGGATGTGAAGTTCATCTGTTTTAACAAGAAATGATGTTGACAAGGTGCCAGCAGCCTTGACTTTTTCCATTTAATGTCATTGCATGTTAACTCATCATTTAAAAAAATGGTAAATCACCTCTCAACTTTCATCACATTGTATAGGCATTTTGCACAGGTCATAACATATATTATTGTCTGTACCGGTATATCAAAGTAGCTTAATTAACCCCACTCTCACAGCACAAACTCTTAACATTTATAATCAAAATAGTAATTTCATAAATTTATTTGCTAAGTAGATTCATTAACATCAATATTTTGTGCAGAACTAGCCATCTCATTACATTACAGAAAGTAGTTTGTTTTAAAAGCCATCAAAATAGTAATTTGATGACTCCATACCTACATATCTATCATTCAATGAACCATTCTAAAAGTGGTGCATCCATATATATATATAGCACAGGTGTGGCAGTCCTGGAGGATGTAACTTCAATGTGCTTATCAAAGTTATTAGTGGATACTATAATATATAATCAAATTTTACCAGATTTTATTTTATTTTAGAAAAATGAGTGAAAAAAAGGCTTTGTGATATTTTTCTCTTACTGTAGCACAACTTTCAGTGACTATCTTCAGTGCTTAGAGGGGAAGCAAAAAATGTTTTGATTTACCACAAAATGAAGTAATGCTAGGTTGCTGCCTCTACCACATACACACACTCTAAATCCATAAAGATTTCATTTTGTTATAAGAACATTATTGCTGGGTCTGATTAGCGGATTTGATGTAATGGTGATGGCTCTTTAAAAAACACTGCTAAATGCAGTTTAAACAAAATCTTTTAGTTTGATGAATTTTTATTAAGTTGTATGGAAAAAGAAAAAGGTCACCTCTCTCCATTTGCGTTGTTTACATAGGATTCTGCTCTTCCATGTTTATCGTCTGCTATTAGAAACTATTGGAAAGTTCGTGTGTTCAAAGTTTGAAAATCTTGTTCAAAGGACTGGGCCAGTTCACACTTCAGGTTCTTCTTTGTCTTTGTTTACAATAGTGTAAACCTACCTACATACTTTGAGCTTATTGATCCTGTGTGAAGTGTGGTCTTTTCATAACACTTGCTTAATGTTGGCCTGATATTATTTACTCAAGTTTTTTTTTAACTTGCTGTTTTGTTCTTATGAGATTTGTTTGATATTGTAAAGTTACATAATAATTATTATAAAATATAGATCTAATCTAAATATTCGTTGTTTATCATTAGTAAAATGATCAAGATCTAAAAGAGCAAATACAATTTTTTTTTTAAATTATCTAAACCTTGATTACCTAGATCAGCGGTTCTCAACCTTTTATGCTCGGCGACCCCTTTTTTACAATGCCCTGTCTGCCGCGACCCCCCCCCCCCCCCCGCATACACACACAGCAATGGAGGAGTAGACAAAAACATCCATTTTTTCAATGGTCTTAGGCGACCCCTGGCAAATCGTCAATTGACCCCAAGGGGGTCGCGACCCACGGGTTGAGAACCCCTGACCTAGATGAAGGTAAATCTAGATTATTCTACTAGATTGTAGACAAAATTGAAAATCTAGGTTCGATCGAGACGTCTGTGGTCTATATATTTTAATCTCAAATTGAATTTATACTTCAGAAATAAACTCGTTCAATCGCTGTGAACAGTTAGGATTTCCCTCTAAAAAAAATATTCACGCATGACTGTTTACATCTCAATTCAACATGGCTGCATGCGCTGGCATAGTTCAGATCACGTGATGTGTGGCCGACAAATGTCGAGCGCTAGGAAGAAATGCATCTTGGGAAAAGAAAATAGATCTAGCCCAAGGACTGAAAGAGTGAGCGAGATGTCTCGTACAAATTAAGCAACTCCGGATATATACTGGGAGCGGATTTAAGACAATGCAGACTGCCAGCATGCGACCGCCCATTGCCATGGGACTATCAGATCATGACTAACTATGGCCATCGGCATCGCCTAAATAAAGAGATAGGGACTCCACAAAAGATGTAAAGATCTATTACAAAATATGTGAGTCTTGATATTGGCCTACAAACATTGTTTTTAAAAAATCTAGATCTAAAAAAAAGAAAAATAAAGATCTAAATTTAAAAGCGCTCCTTTGCAAACATTTTTTTTAAAACTTTGTTGACCAAAGAAAAAATCGAAAGTAGATCTCATTTTTATACAATTTAGTTCTAGGCTTTCGAAAGAAGCGAAACAATGAATATATTGAATGCTTAGTTAATAAAAACCAAAAAAAGGGGGGGGGGGTGAAGCGGGGTTGGGGATAGTAACACTGGAATGAACGTAATCAATCAAGATCTATATTTACATTAGTATTTGAACTTTTGCAGCAATATTTTGCCACGTGGTTCTCTATATCTTCTATACAAATTACGCAATCCATAAAGGCTGTCACGTGATACGTAATTTTCATTGTTTTATCAATATCACGTGGCTAAATGTTGTTTGTTTACGATTGGTGAATGAGGTCCATTATTTAAAGCTACAACTGTATTACTGTAGCCTATTGACGCCTACTCTATTTATTTGGGTTGGCCTTAGTAGATCATTTAGAATAAAAAAAACTTAATTTAAAAAAAAAAAACATATTTAGGAAATTGGGTAATAATACAAAGGCCTCAAGAGTCTAGATCTGTATAGATAAAAACACACAAAATAGAGCAGTGAGACTCATAACAAACGAATATTCACATTTGACTAGATTAACACCTTTAGTAAAATCACTAAATTTAGAAAGCCTTCAGGATAGAAGACTTAAAATTAAAGTAGCAATTATACAAAAAGCACTGAACCATAATCTTCAAATTAAAAAAAAAATAAAAATTTAATAAAATACTCAGAAAGACACAAAGATAAAGGTACATTCCTTGTTCCGTATGCTAGGACAAATTTGTACAAAGGCTCCTTCCCTAGTGCTATTAGAGCATGGAGTGGGTTGCCTGAGCTAGCCAGGAAAACCAGTGACTTGGCAGAATTTAGGTCATTGGTTAATATGCATGATTATGTGCATGATGCATAGGACATAATTATCTTACCAAAATGTCTTTCTTAATCTAATCTTATCAAATGTTAACAGTTAATACTTTCTTGTTTCAGATATTTCTTTAATGTCTTAGGTGCCCTTGTTCTAATTGGCCTGCTCAATGGCTTGATGCTTTTGCCTGTCATTCTCAGTATTCTAGGACCCCAGGGAGAGGTATTTTTTTTAGTGTTAAAATGTTATTTATGGATTTATAAGATAAGTTATGGCACCATACTCACCAGATTCCGTGCAGACCAAAGAAATGTGAACAGTAAAGTCTTTGCTCTGAGTCTACAACCCTTTTTCTTTTTTAATCAGGTTATTCCTAAAGATAATGCTGACTGTCTGGCTTCGCCCACACCTGAGCCGTCTCCCAAAGCACAAAGATATTCTGGACATTCTCGACGTAGTACACGAAGAATTTATCCAAGAGTGAACTCTGACATTTCCTTGTCTACCATTTCGGAGGAGCCAACCCAGTACTCTTCTCATGAGATCATTGTCCAGCCTGAAGTTGTTGTTGAGACCACAACGCTGCCTGGCACCTGTCATGACACATCGCACCATACTCACCAGATTCCGTGCAGACCAAACAATGGACACAGCAGTGGACAGAGTAGCCTTGTAACTGTACATAACAATCGATATGTGAGTGAAAAACTAGACTTTATTCTCCAAATATATTTATATAGGTCTCTTTTCAATTTAATGTCTACCTACTGTTTAACTAGAAACATAATCATCAATTACTGTTTTGCTTTCACAGAATTCTTCCCCACCCGATTCCCCGCCTCCTCCCCCACCATCCCACTTTACAAGAGTTAAAGCCACTGCTACTGTCAAGGTGGAAGTTCATACTCCAATACCAGGTAGGGTATTTGTTTATTTATAACAAACTACTATAAATACTTGTTCATATTGTGAGATTCTTTGAAAGGTAATAACTATTTGAGTTCAGATAGAAGTAAATTACTAGAAGTATTGAAGAAAATTATGTTGGTGTGGTTTCAGAGAGATTTGAATATAAGAAATATGGAGGAATGTTTTTTGTGTTGTTTTTTTATGTCTGTAAAACTTAAACTCTAGACATTCTAAGAAAGCTAGCCATTTCTTTCAGGCTGTGTCAACCAAGAACATACTTATAAAAGTAAGAGGCGGAAGACAAGGGAGAGTGACAACATCAGCAGTGGAAGTTCAGATTCAGATACAAGTTGGCATAAACGCAGTTCACATAAAGACACTTCCTCTGTTTGTGAACGCCACCACTGTAATAATCCAGGCTCCTGTTCCAATGGGCTTCAACCGCCCACACCTCAGAGACACCACCGTAGGAGTAGTCGAGGAAATAGTAGTAGCCAGTCAGGAAAATCTTCTGGCAACCGACAGAATCAGTCCAGTAGGAGTAACAGAGGGGATGATAGCTCAGATCATGACTGTAGTCAAGTCTGATAGACTGAAAAAATTTGTTGTCATTCGCTACCAGATGTTATTTTTATTGTTTCAAAGCTAATAACTAAGATCTAACAACTGAACGTCTGCCAAGTCATGTTTCCGGAAGATGGGCTCTAGAATAATTATTTGTGTAACTTAACATCTAAGGTCAATACAAACAAGAAGCAGTTAATCTCACATTGCAAACAGAGTTTTGTAATGAGCAAAAGTCTTTTCATTACAATGTTAGATCAAAATAGTAAGTGAACCATTACTTACAAAGTGTTATGTTGTTAATTTTCATTCAGTGAAAGAACAAAAATACAAATGTTGAAATAAAATACTTACAGTATAGAGCAATTAAGTATCATAAACAATGGTTTTGATAATGCAAGACACTAAAATTTCTGTATTATTCAGAAATGTCTTTAAAATGAGATTCACTCTTATCTAGAGTTTTTAGTACAGTCCAGCTATTGTAAATGAAACTGTTGTGCCAAATGTGTTGAGATTGATGTATATTATGTGTGTGCAGAGAGTTATTGTTATCATTTTGAAATTAGTCAGAAAGCCTATGTTTCTGGACTTAACACACTGCTTCTGTTCAGCAGTAGCCTTAGACTCTGGCATTACCGGTGCATGATGCTTATAATTTTAAGTAGTTGCAATTCTAAGTGATAAAAGAAGTGATCATTGAAGTGGTCAACATAGTAGAAGTACCAAGTCTTTTCTTTGTCCCTTAATAATGAAGTACACTTAAGGTTGATTTTTGTAAATCAAATTTAAGAAGAAAAAAAAAATTTTTCATGAGATCACATCCCTGCATAATATAAACCACAAAGTGCCTAGCACATGCTAAGTGTTTCAACTTCTTTAAACTTGTGTCTTTGTCAATTACAAAATAAAAAAAAAAAAAGAAAACATGCTGATTCATGATAGTGATTTATATTTGTTTTTTGATTAGTTTGGTTATCTCATTTTCACATTGAATTCTGAATCAGTTGTCTTGTTTAGTTGTTAGATTTGTTGTAATTTAGAGTTTGTTTCAGTAGTAATAGTATGTATAAATTATTTTTTTGTAAAGAGATTGTATTTGTAAATGTATGTACATTTATAAATATTTGACATTGTACATTTTCACAACCTGTATATTGAATGGGGCGGGTGGGAATTTGTGTTGTTTTACTTTTTAACAGTTCAAGCTTTGCTAGTGGGAATTTTCACATATGTACCCAAAGTCTATCAAACATACTTCAATGAATATATATATACATACATATATATACATACATGTATATGTTATATCTGTATGTGTGTGTGTATATATATGTATATGTATACACATATATATTAAATCTGTATGTATGTGTATATATATAATATATATATATATATATATATATATATATATATATATATATATATAATTGTTCTTGTCTTGTTATGGAAAAGGCTCTTTGACTTTTTGTTTTTATTGCCAAATATATCCTAATGAGTTGTGGAGCAAAAATTGATTTTATCCTAATGATAATAATTTACCATGTTCTAATTGTTGACATTGATTTGTGTCTGTGTGTAAAGCTTTCTTTAGCATTGCTTTGAAAAGACTGTAAATACTCAATCACTGAATATTCTCTTTGACTTTTTTTTAGTATGTGCTAAAAATTCCCACAGCAATCTGCTGACTGCTTTGCTCTACCTCTTTATCCTAACGGAGATGCCTTAATGGAAGATCTTTTTCATTAGGGGGCTCCGCACAGTGCAATGTGATAACTTGACTTACCCCAAAGAAAAACAAATATTATTGTTCATCCTTCATATTAATACTATTGTGTGCTTGACTGTTATTTTTTTTTTATGTTGTATGTGTGGGTACATGGTTTGTGTTGTTTTTTAATTGTTTTATGTGTGGCTACATTGTTTGTATGGTACTGTATGAGTAGTGATGTGGCTGTGGGAATGTTTAAGAACTGAAACAGGAGCATTGTTTTTAACGAAGAATGCGGTTGGTTGCTTCTATAAATAATGGAAACTTATTTAAATGTCTTCCATTTTTTTGTATGTTTTTAAAAAGGTGATGAATATATATATATATATAATGTGCACACTACTTTGAATATGTAAAAAGAAAAAAAGGTAAGTAGTGTCAGAAGGGCTAGCCCCATGTAGATTTAATGTGCTGTAAATGGAAGATGAAGGAATGATTACAGTGATATTATTAACGGGATCTAGGTGTATGAAAAATATGTTGGATTCAAGTTGTATTAGCTGTATTTAGATGTATGAACAATGTTTGATTAGAGTGATAATCAATGAATCTAGATGTATTAATTTAATGTTTGTCTAACAATCTGTATGTACAGATTGGCAAAACAATCTGTATGTACAGATTGTTGCCAGTACCACTGTGATGTCATTAGTTGTGTCCATTATGCAAGAAAGTTGAATAGTTTTAGCTTCCAGCAAACAATTTCAGGCAAACTTAAAGATTATTCTTTATTGCTTATATATATATATATATATATATAATTGATCCCAAAAAATATTTTAAAAACAATTGTGTATTTTTTTATAGATTTGAATTTAATTAACATTGCAATATTTCAATTCTTTTCGTTTAAAGTAGAAAGTCGTGTTTTTTTGTTTTTTGTTGTTTTTTTTGTGTTGAAATTAGGTAGGGTATGTCTCAGTTAAAAAAAAAAAAATGGCATTATTTTAAAAAAAAAATTTTATCAAGTGTATAAATTTTAAGCCTCTTACTCCCATTTTTCTGTAAGATTTATTCTGGAATATGCTTGCATATAATTTACATTTCTAATGCATTTTCAGTCTTCTCCCTCAGTCCTTAACTGTACGGGTATTTGATCATATCAGGTGTTTCTTTTTGTTTTTTAAAGTTTTGTTGAATGTTAAAATAGTCAGCTTATAGTAATGTGAACCTCACTATGACATTGTATAACTTTTTTTGTTTGTGAATGATGTAATTTAATTTGCTGAACATGTGACCGTTGCTGTAGACTCTAGATGCACCCCCCCCCCTTTTTTTTTTTTTTAATTAGTCCATTAAATTATCAAATTTGCAAGCTATGTTAATATTTGATTAATTCATTTGCTAAGGGGCAGTATATTATTAGTTTCAAATTAACTTTGTTCATGTTTCACATGAGAAAAATTGTTGTTTTGTTTGTTTTTTTTTAACTAAAGAAAAACAATTAGACTTCAAAAATGCCACTTTTTTTTTCTTGTCAGCATTTATTATCAGGTTCTTTTATTATTTTTGTTTACATGAAACATTTAATAAGCATTTGTAATTTATCCTAAGGATTATGATGTGCAATATAATCTGTTCAGAAACTTTGACAAGTGCATCACATGACACAATGAAACAGCAGCTTATACAAATGGTCATTGACAACACCATGTTCTGATGCATTTTTATATATATTTATATATATATTTATTTATTGTTTAGACTCATGTTTAATCCCCCCCCCCCCCTCAAGCCAAACAGATTTTATATCGTTCCACTTAATGACAGCGAGGACACTAGTAGCCAGAAAAGGATTAAATCTGTAGAGAGCTTGTCAACTAACCTTTTCACATTTCAACTAATTAGCAAATTGTTTATGGCATGCAAAGAAAACAACAAGAATGTATTTTGATAATGCAAAGACTTATTTTGAAATTAACATTAAACTTTTTTAGATATTTAAAACCTAAATTTGAAATTATTCTACATCTAACTCCATCAAATATATTGACTTATAATTGTAATTATAATTTAGCTGCTGCATATTTCAATTAAAACAAAATATTTAATGATTCATAATTTACCAGTCCTCTGCCATTTTCTTAATCATGAAAAGGTTTTAATGCCTTAAGGCTACTTTTTGTTTGCAGAATGATTGCACAATTAATAAAAAGATGTACATATTCTTATTGGTCAAATTCACGTATGTTTTCAGAGCGCTTGTTTTATTGATGTATGAAGTCATGTCTTGGTATACATTGTTAACAATAAATTGATTTTTATAACAAAAAATATATACCAAAATAGTGTTAAGTAGTTTTTCATTTCATTTAAAAGATTTAGTCCTATTTAAATAGTTCATAAGTTCATTTTACTGCAAAACAATCTATTTTCTTTTTATTCCTGATCACTCATTGGAGGACACAAATTAGAAAGGCGTACTAAAAAGATGATGTAACATCTATCCAGGGTTACAATGTATTTGATGACACATGTCAGGAAATCAAAGCCGTAAAACTAATAGGCTATATTACCATATTTTTGAAGTAGTTAATCGTTCAACTTCCACATGGAAAATCAATAAAATTGTATTTACATATTCAGCAACTGAACGAGTCACTGGAGTCATTTATTTTTCTCATAGGTAGCCTACTCAGTGCATTGATGGTCTTTCTTTGCATTATGCTCAGGAATATAAAAGAATAAATCTTGACGACCTCATTCACCAATCGTAGACAAACACCCCTCAAGTCACGTGACAATCATCATGGAATCTATTGTTAGAAAACCACACTTGCTTGTAAATTTTACTTTTGTTAACTTGTTAGAATATTGCGATGTTATAAATGCAGCACATGCATGTGAAAATGATTACAGACACGTAATTATCAAAGGACAAACATTGTTCAAAGAACATTTTGTGACATATTAGATTTAAATCTGATAAAGAAACACGTTGTCGCTACGTTCAGGCTCGAGTCAAAGCCGAGATGAAGAAACGTTCTGCGTACAATGTTACTGGAGTGATTAGCTACAATGGAAAGGTAAGCTACTTTTAAATTACCATAGAATCTATGACTATCGAACTATAGAGTATAGGTCTATGATCTAGATTAGTCAATCTACTTACTTAAAGACTAGATCTAGACATCTAGTACTTATTGATTTATTTAACTTATTAGTTAGGCCTACTAGATTACCAGGCACTATTACTGAGTATTAGTATTATGACTAGAAATGTTGAAAATTAATGATTATAGATCTACTAATTTATTAATTATGTAATACATTATAAATAATAAAAATGATAAATTTAGCAAGTAATATAGTCTCAAGATCTACCTGGATCTAGATTACTTTGACTTGAGATATAGAATTATAGGCCTATGCTATGTAATTCTTTTTATTGTAGTCAAGACCTTCTTTACTAGATCTAGATATATATATATTTTATATATAGACCTATACTTATAGTCCTAGTCTAGACTGTCTAGAGCAGTGTTTCCCAAACCTTTTCCTTATCGGAACACTTAGCGGAAAACTTTTCTTATTTTTTAAAGAGATTTATTCACATGGTAGCCTACTAATTAATTATTCCAGTAGTTCATGGAACACTTATTGAGGCGTAAAGTTCTGCGGAACACATTTTGAGAAACACTTGTTTAGAGTGATTCTAGAGATTAGATCTGGAATAGGGCTAGTTCTAGAAATCAAGATATATATATCATTTACTTATCACCTAGAATAGAGTGACAAGATTTATAATGTTATTAACACAATTTAAGTCATGAACATTGTAGAATGCAATATAATTCTAAACTGATAAATCTAGATGTCTACTACATTATAGATTTAATTTAAATTAGAAATCATATATTCAGAGGCAGTGCAAGAGGTACGCGAAGTGGGCAAAATCTACAACCTGTGAGTGGGGGTTTTATAAAATTAGTCTATGCACACCTATTAATTTTAGAACATCTAATGCATTTATATATATGTAATTATTAATTGTTTTTTTTTTAATATATTTATTTTTTCAGGTCATTGAAGGAGAGTCAGTGTGCAGGGTGTTGCAAGCCCACCTGTTGTAAACATCTTTTTGGTCTTCTGTCTGCTCTAGAAGACTATAGCAGAAAAGAAATGTATGCAGCACCAACAGACAAAATTCAGACATGGCATCAACCTGCACCTAAAGCAATTTCGCCTCAGAAAACGAAGGATAGTTTTAGATGTGATAAGACTGGTCTAACAAATTTTTATACCAGTGTTTCAATGTCTGCTTTGGCTGCCTTACCTCAGAACACACCTATAGTTTCAGTTCTGCAAGCTGATCCTAAAAAATTAACCTCTGACATTATTTTCTATGACAGAACTATACCTTTGCCAGCTTTTGTCATATCAGACATTGGCAAAGACCTACCAGCTGAACTTCCTCTTTTTCAAATTGTTTTTTATCATGAAAAGTGAGAAAAAATCTAGACGAACTTGTGTATTTAGAGAGAGAGACAATGCTGCAAAATTGTGAGCAGTGGCACAGAGAAAGAATTTATCGACTAACAGCATCAAATGTCCATACAATTCTAAAGAAGCAGGATAATTTTGTGGATTTCGATGCTTCTTTACTGGCAAATAGTAGAAAAGATTTTAGTGCTGTTTTGCCTGTGAGATTGGGTAAACTAAGGGAACCCATGGTCAAAAATATTTTGAGAAATAAATTCTCCAAACATATATTCCGCATCACTGGACTAGTTGTTCACCCACTCTTTCCTTTTATTGGAGCTTCTCCTGATGGCTGCTTTACCATCCTGACAATCCAATGATTGTAGAGATCAAATGTATATACAATCCTTCCAGACAAAGTCTTATTCAGTTATCTAATAAAAGGAAAGATTTTTGTCTTGAATTTTCTTAAGACAAAGGCAACTTTGTGCTTAAAACAACCCATAGTTATTACACCAGATACAGATGCAACTGTTCTGTACAAATTTAGATACTTGTTTATTTGCTTTGTTTTATGATTTCAAACAGCCTCTTTTTCTAGAAGTCATTCATATTGATCAAGCATTTTGTAAAAATGCCTAGTCTCTGTTATCTAAATTTTACTTTCAATATTATCTTCCAGAACTTGTTTCAAGGGATATCTAGATGTTTTATGCCTTGTTCAATTAACTGAAACAGGAGCCAACTTGGTTAATAATCATCATCTTAAACCCACCCAACTATTATTATAATACTGTATATAGTATTAATTTTTTTAATTTTTTTTTTTAGCTTTGTGACTTTTTGACACCATTGTCTCGAGCATTTAAATCAAGCATTTTGTTAAAATGCCTTGTCTCATTTATTGTTTTATGAATGTCTAGATGTTTGATGCCTTGTTCAGTTCATTGAATCGGTAGTCAATTTGGTTTAAAGTTATTTTCTTAAATCTACCCTCAACTATTATTGTACCAAAGTACATGCATCTATATTTTTTTTTAGCTTTGTGATTTTGCGATTCATTTAAATAGATATGATACATTGTTATAGCAAAATAAAGTCTTTGTTTCTCTACAAGTGTATTTTTTTATTGAATGATATGAAAAAGTATATTGTACACAAAGATGCTGATATTATTACTAAAAATATATACAAATTTTAAACATGAAATAAACAAGCTTATATTAATAAAATATGCACACCAATTTTAAATTTCAAGTTGCCAGATAAAAAATTGATGTCATAAACCAAATTAACAACATTGTAAGGGGAAAACTATATTAATAAGGAAGTAATATTTAATATTTTTGGGCACTGATCTGTAGAAGTACATAATAAAAAAGTTTATATTAATAAATTATATACACACCAATTTTAAATTTAAATGTTGCTAAAATTCATTAGTCATAAAAATGCAAAATCAAGTCATAAGGCAAAGTAATATTATTTTCAATTCTTGGGCACTGCAGCAATAAAGCTGACTAGAAGAAGATTTGATTAAGCTATTAAAGGGTCTAGGAAGTTAGCCAGAAAGCAAATAACATAGTGAATCTCATCAATGATATGTAATAGAGCATATGGGATTTCCACAGCCAATATTTTAAAATTTTTAATTCTGCTTATAGCTCTTTCTACATTACATCTGTGACAAGAAACCTTCTTGTTTTCTCCTCTTTCTGTAACCTCAAATTGAGATTTATTTTTTAAAAAGTGGGGAGTCAAGAGCGTTATACCTTTGACTTCAAAATTATCTTTTAAAACAGTGAAGCCTCTGTCTGCCAGGACACAGTCTCCAGGCTCCAACTTCTCTATCAGTCCACTTCTTAAAGTGATTTCTTTGTCTGATATAGAGCCATTATATAGATCAGAGATAAATAAAATCCCCCCACTAGGTGTAATGCCAATTAGTGCCTTCACAGTATTGTGATTTTTATATGTACTAAAGCTGCTTTGCTGTTGCTTGGGATTTTTAGGCTGCTGTATAAAATACCTATAAGTATCTTATAATAACACAACATGCTGGGAAATGGCTAACTAAAGTAGAAGGCATGAAAGCATTGACCTGTTCAGTACTAGGCCATATGTTGACACTTCGACATTTCGCACACAATACCTGAATACATCTAGTAAAAATCCTAGAAATAGTTGACTCACTTACATTTATTAAATAAGAAAGTACATTGTTCGTCAAGCCATGTCTAAGCTTGATCATTGTGACCAGTAGCTGATTTTGAGAATCTAACAATAATTTGTCTTCTAAACAGATACTTAAACAAAAAAAAGTTAAATATAGTATCAAACTGTATGCATGTGAAGCCAGTGTAACTTTTAAAGGCTTTATCTCCTTTTAGTTTCAAAGCGTCATAACACAATTTCAACTGAGCAACTTCTTCCAGAAGGCTAGCATTGCCTGGTTACAAAGTATTTACCCTCTTTAGAAGATCTGTAATAAAGTCTTCATCAGTTTACACAGTAACATCTCTAGTCTTCTCCTCAGTGGTAGTATCTTGGGGTAAAAGAGGTTGTCTAAAAGGAAACAAAATATATTTAAGTGTACAGTCAAACATGATCATCATAAAAATATTTACTATTAAGATAAAAAAATGTAAAACATAATTACTGAAGATATTTCAAAACATTGACCTCAATTCATATTTGGTCTTTTTTCGGCTTGGTGTACTTTTGGAAAAAGAAAACTTGGTCTGCACAGCACCAGGCTTTACAAGTCTGCGATCTAAATGGAATATATAATGTATATTAGTTTTAAAACAATTTTTTTTTTTTTCAAAATAATCTACATAAAAGTTACTAGACCTATAGATCTATATACCATCTGAAAATAAACCATATAAACCTAATGATTCACATATGAATAGGGAGGCCTACTGATAAAATATTAATATTAGATCCACTATTTTTTTTCTCCTACTTGATATTGAATATACTACTACTAGATTGTAACTAGACCAGAATTTAGCAAATATTAATAGTAATAATAATAGGCTGTTTAGTATTATTTAAAGTCGAATCAACGCTAATAGAATTCTATGTCTATATCTTATTCTTTATAGTATCTAGATTGAACATCTAGCAGCTATCTAAGCTACTTGTAGATCTATTTCTACTAATTTCTAGTCTAGTCACTAATGACACTAGTCTAATCTAGAAATATTATAATCTAGACTAGTTGTTTTATTATTTACATGCTCTTTAAATTTAATTTATAAACTTTGAATAATAATCAGATTTAAAAATCTAGATCTAATTCTGATTGTAAATTTAATAGAATGTATATATATAGACTCTAGAATAGGTCTACAGATTCAGATATACAGTAGATTTGAGTGGATCTAGAATAATCTAGATTACTAGATCTAATTAATATTTTAAACTATTTATATCTAGAAATTCTAGAAGTAGAATCTAGATCTAGATTCTGAGCTAGATTTAAATAGTTCTAGATTTTATCATCTAGATCAAGTCTAGACCTATAGTCAAAGACTTAAATATCATCGTATTACTACTATTAGTATATAATACTTCTAAATGTGGAATATAAATATAGATTAGATCTAGATTCTATAGATTATTATATGATTATAGATTTATCTACTTACTTGTAAAAGGCTGGTAAATAAAACAGTCCTCCTCAAAATGCTCTGAACATATTACAGAGTGTGCACTTGCAGTGTAGTTTTTTCGTTTCAGTTTTACAACCCATTCTTTACATAGCTTTGGATTATTCACAGGAAAACGATGAAAACTATTTTTATCCTCTACTTTCTTTTTATGTTCATAATTATTACAGTCGAATGCAACGCATTGCTTCCCCATCTTCCCAGCACTAATCTATACTATAATCTATACACACAAGTGAATCGTTGATGATTGTCACGTGACCGTACGTTTCGGTGAATGAGGTCCAATGGTTTCTGGTCAATAGCTTCTTATTTCATAAAATAAACTTTTCATAAACTTAGTAACACTTCAGGACAGAAAGTGAAGTAGTATTAATGCATAAAACATTTATCCATATCCTTAATTTATAAATCCAAGATGCAACCTTATAAAATACTCAGACACAAAGGCATATTTCTTATTCTGTCTGCTAGGACACATTCGTTGGCACAAGTGCTTCTTCTTTTTTAGTGTCATTACTCATTAGAACATGGAGCGGGTGGCATGAATGAGACAAACAAACAATGACTTAGAAGAGTATAGCCTAATTAACATGCACGACTAGATATGCAAGAGGACGTAATTATTTTCTTATTAATAAGAAGTCCGGATTAAAACAGAGTCTCGATAGTCGATACCATTTTGGGTTTGGGTCACACTATGTAGTGGGGAGTGTCTGGCGAATTTTCATAGAGAAATGACGCAATGTGTGTACAAAATTATTTATTTATCTTAGTAATACATACTAATTATTTATAGGCAAACTGGGTAGCCGCCTATGGTATCGGATTGATGGGGACCTTGCAC
The DNA here is from genome assembly GCA_030265305.1 of Biomphalaria pfeifferi. Taxonomy (NCBI): domain Eukaryota; kingdom Metazoa; phylum Mollusca; class Gastropoda; family Planorbidae; genus Biomphalaria; species Biomphalaria pfeifferi. Next base: position 8,289,542 of record JASAOG010000002.1, on the reverse strand, counting down.
AGGACTCAAAATAATTTTTTCAATGAAAAAATTGCGAAACATAGATCAAATCTCAAACAGCAGAAGTATCTAGCTATATGTCTACTAGTCTAGCAATAAGTCTCTACTATCACGAATGTTTATATCTAGATCTAGGCTTACTTGTTCTTGTTAGACTACATATGTTAGAGGACTATTGTTTCTGCCTTTTGGTGAAATGTCGAAACGTAATTTCTAGTCTGGTGATCAATGAATCGTCAATGAAGCACATTCTTGCTATCGGCACTTGGATGGAGCTGAAACATCGGTTTATGATACCTGTAAGGATATTTTAAGTGAGAAATTGCGCTATGTGAATCTAATTTATTTGTTGATTTAGATCAGTGGTTCCCAAACTTTTTTTGTCTCGTAGACCCCTTGCCATGTTTTCTGGTTTTCGATAGACCCCCTGCTTAACTTTCAAATTTTTGCAAATTCAACATTTTTTTAAAAACTACTTTCTATCTGTACAAAAAATAAAGTTCCACTCTCAGACCTTGTGGTCTATAGGGCAGATGATGTAAAGGTCATCTGTTTCTGTGGACTACGATTATCGAGGGTGTGTTGTGGCCAGCACAACGACAAACCGCCTTTACTTTTACCCAACTAATGCCTGGTACCCATTAGAGCTGGGTGGCTCAGAGGCGCCCCAAAGATCCCAAAATTAAAAATTCAAGTTTTCAACAGGATTCAAACTCGGGACCCCCGGTTCAGAAGCCAAGCACTTTACCGCTCAGCCAAAACGCTTCCTAATTTCTATCTGTAGAGTTGAAAAGTGTAAAAGTAATTTGAAGCTACATATTAGAGATTTTAGAGATCTCTCTTTTTTATTGATAAAATTCAAAAATTCAAAACCAATTAAAATAGCAAAATGTATTGCTGGAATCTCCAAACACACTGGCCTTAGGTATCATTGCAAAAGTTTCCGCAAAGAGCAGTTTGATGTTTCACGTGTTGCTCAAATATTGAGTCCATGAAGATGTTATCACTATCGAGAGAAAAAGCGAAGGCGAGTAACTGTCGCCTAAACCAGTAAGTTTCGAGGATGAAGGGCTCATTAGTCTTGGCTGGCTACCCACCTAGCAGAAGTAAAACTGAATTCAAGACTCTCCTGCCTTGCAACTCAAACATGGGAAAGGTTTTGTAGGTCAACCCTGAGGAAAAATAAGGAGCCGGCGACTCTTATGAAGTTTGCAGCACACATCACTACATCCTGTCAGAACCTGTGACGCTGCTGAGCCCAAACTTATATGTGTCGTTTGCAAAGAATTAGGCATACATATGAAGCTTTTAATTTTAAAACTCATGCTACCAAAGCAAACCTGAACTGTATTGTTGCTTAACGAAATTCTTTTTATAATATCAGATCTGGGTTTGTGTAAAAGTTTTTAAAACTACAACGGCTGGTGGTTAAAATCAATGTCTTACCTATGGTGTTTTCCGCATTTTGCCAGAAATAAGTAAATTTCCCCTTTCAGACATTGTGATGATGTTATGGTCATCTGTTTCTTTGGCCAACAGATAACGAGCAGGGTGTCATGTGGGCAGAACAACGACCAACCGCCTTTACTTTTACTAACATAACCCATTAGAGTTGGGTGGACTCAGGGGAGCCCTAAAAATCCTGAAATTCAAATTTCACCGAGATTGGAACCCAAGATTCCAATTACGAAAGCGAAGCGCTTAACCACTACAACCACACCCCTATTTTGCTATAAGTAAAGAGATATTGTAAGACTCACAAACCACCATCTTCTCTATATGATGTTGAATAGAGATTTTGTGGGTGTATTCTGAACTTTATCTTTGAATATTCAAAAGTTTTTCAAAGCTATATCTTTTTTATCAGGGTGACATTGTCGCAGATGATCCTCCAGCGTAATTAGTTTCATATCGTCATAAAAAAAGGCAATCGGCAACCGCTTGATTGACAAGGAAAGAATGAATAATTTTAAATAATCAACGCTGTACAGTCTACATTTCTTTTTGTTAAACCTTATTTACATGTAGACAAAATTAAGTTATTTTAATAAGTATTGAAATTAAGTACAACAATTTTTCGTTTGAATAGCAGGATGTTCAAATGATTAAATTAGGTACAAATTATATCTAGTGTGAAAAGTATAAAGATGTAAGATGTAAAAATTAAAGTCACGACCTGCTTATATGAAATCTATTAACATAGACCCCCTTGGTCATCTCATAGACTCCAATTTGTTTTTTCTCTTTCGTAGACCTTTTGGAAGTCTTCGTAGACCCCTGGGGGTCTATATAAACCACTTTGGGAATCACTGATTTATATATAGATATCTAAATATAGATACAGGAATGTTTTTAGTTTATTGCGTATTTTGCGGAGGTTATCAGACGTCCGGCAAAAGGAGGCCATGTCCTCTTTTTTTGGGGTTGTGTCCTCTATTTGCCTAAAGTGTGAAAATGTCCGGCTTTTGGTTACCTCAAAGGCATATATTCTTTTAATCGAATTGTGTTGTTTTTTTTTAATAATACGTGTTGGTTGCAAACAAGGCAGCATCTGATTTAGAACGTCATGTAGTCAACGCTAAACACCATAACATGTAATTTGAAGCTGAAAGCAAACTGTGTGAAGGAGGCTAAGAAGACGAACGCAAGGCAGTTGTGTCACACACTCAATCTACATGCCAAACATGCATTGAATATTTGGACAAATGGACGGCGCCCTTCGAAGAATCTCAGTGCTTTCGCTGTGTGTCTGTGAATACATTGAAAGACACTTCATTGGATGACTGTCATGTCTACAGGCACGTGACCTAAATGAAAGAGATGTTAACGTCAACGATGTTCAATTGTTTGACCATTTGAAATCAGGACAGAGAGATCAGTTTTTGTTTACCAACCACTTGACAGAGCTGTGCGTATATAGCCTACAAATGAAGCTGTTCTTATAAAACTTGTTACAGTTCTTCAAAATGTGTGATAAATAATAAGGCTTGTCTTCGAGTCCGAAGATTAATGAGGAATACAGTATTTCCTGTGGATGCGCAGTCCCAGCTGTGACCTGGAAGAACAAATCGCTCCGCCTGCCTACAAAAATCATTGTCTACCAGGCGGTGGTTCTCTCAACCCTTCTATATGGCTCTGAGACATGGACACTATATAAAAAAAAACAACTAAGACTTCTTGTGTGATAAATACACAGTGGACAAAAGAGAGAACAAAAATGCCACGAGAGGAATTCTTCTCACTAAATAAGATGTACAATTTAGAAGAAAATGTCATGCTTGGAGTTCATACCCGAGATATGCTTTCTGCTTAGAAATATGATTTGCATTACTTGCTATGATTTACTTTTTGTTCAATGAAATAAAGTAAGTTCAGTTTTTAAAGTTTTCATTGTTCTGTTCTGTCCTCCTTTGTAAAAAGCTATGTCCTCTTTTTTGTCCTCCTTTGGGTATGCTGGTGTCTGATAACCCTAGACACATATAATTTTAATAACGTACTACTCAGTTTCACGACTAAAATTGAAGCCATATCAAACATTATCAATATTGAAAGTTTTAAATAAAAAGTATCAAAGTAATCTTAAAAGAAAAAAATTGTCAGAAGTGGGATTTGAACCCACGCCCACATTCGTGGACCAGAACACTCTATCCCATGATTCATGGGAAGGATTCTTCTATCCTTGAGTCTGGCGCCTTAGACCACTCGGCCATCCTGACATACATACATTGTGAACAAAAAAACATTATGTTCTTTGTTTTTTTTTCGCCTTCAATTAATGTTGAGTTACATAGTTCTGTATTTGAAATTATTTTATTAATAATTTTAAATATCTATACGAATTACGAAATTATCCTATAGATCTAGATTTAGAATATATATATATATATAAATAGAATACTTTATGTTAAACTATTGTTTGTTGTTACGATCTAGATTCTGATGTTGATGCTTTGGTAATTCTACATAGGTCAGTGAAATGCTAAACTAGATCTAGATCTACTAGAGTTCTAGTCTAGAGAGAAAAAAAAAGACCTAGAGATCTAAGATATCTATATAGATCTAGATCTATTATGACGACTAGACTAGATCTAGTTTTTCTAGATATATCTATATATATTATATATAGATCTAGGTCTAGAGCTTTAGAATGACAGAATCTAGATATAGATCTATATTATATATAGAAAGAAAAAGATCTAGACCATATGTGAAATGTAGACCAAGATAGTGATAGAGTCTAGAGACTCTAGAGTCACTAGAATAGAGTAGAGAGTGACAGAGTCTAATCATCTAGATCTAAATTCTAAATCTAGATATATATTATCTATAGTTATAGCCTATACTATATAGATCTTGATCCATGGGCGTAGACCCCCCCCCCCCCCTCTCCCGGGAAGGGTCGGAATTTAATGACTGATTTTTTGCTTTGATTCTGTTGAGATTTTAAAAACAAAACCATCACTTGCCCCAGAGCAGCCAAGGGGGTTTTGAGTTTAAAAGCCCATGCCAGGGGTTTTGCAGTCAAATCCCCCTCTTCTATAAACCAACACCCCCCCCCCCCAAAAAAAGAAAAAAAATGCAAACGACAATCCCCAAATTCCAAGAGCATAACTAAGGAATTTTTTGATTTTAAAACCCCTTCTTCAATATAAGACTATCCATAGATCAGTAAGCAGTTTCTATTAAAGTAGCCCAGAGGGTTTTTTGTGTTTAACCCCCCCCCCCCCCCCAGCGGGGTTTAGAGCTAAAATTCACCTTTTAAATAAAAAAACAAAAACAAACTACTCACTCAATATTCTATGAGCGTAGCCAAAGGGTTTTTGAGTTTAAACCCCCTTCAGAGGGGATTTGAAGCTAAAAAATAGATCTTCAATATAAAAAAAAAATTTGGCCTACACACTCAAAAATCTATGAACGTAGCCAAAGGGGTTTTGAGTTTAAACCCTCCGCCAGCTAATCAAGTAAAAGCATTGTTCAAATTTTTTAAAAATAATTATATGTGACATCATTTCATCTCTGGTATATATAGAATTTGTTTTCAAAAGAGGCGTCAGCAACAAGATGGATTCAAAATGATGTTATTTCAATAAATTTTGCCATTGCAATTCTTGTCAAAACCGTCAAATGCTACAAGACAGCTTACTTAACATAAGCATCGTGGATGAACTAAACATGAGAATTATGACGATCTTATGACGATCCAGGGCACTCAATTGTACATGTTAGTGCCTCCTATGTTTCACTATTTGTATCTGCCCATCCTATCCCTTCTGAATTTAACTTAGTTTGACCCACGCTTCTTTTTATTACAATCTTGTATTAACTCCCTTTGGTCTGTCTGGAAGTTATTAAGCATTATTTCCTCCACACCCTATGTCGGGTCAAGTAGAAATTTTGCAAAATTATTTCTTAGACATGACAAAACAAGAATCAATAATAAAAAAAAATAGTTAATTAACTATTGGTAATTAATTATTTTGTTTGGTATTGAACAAGGAAAAGAAAACATACTTGACAGATGTGGTGGTATGTTTAATTAATCCCCTTGAGAAAAGTCCTGAGTGAACACTTTTTGTTTTTTATGCCTTTAAAAAGTAATTACAGTAACACTCACCCAGATGCCCCTCTCTTCACCCCTCCCCCCCCCCCCAACTGGTCCAGACAAGTGATAGGATCATAGCACATTGAGAAAGCTAAAAGCATGTGCAAATCGCCCAAATTTATTATTGTCAGTCTACATCTATTACAATTTTAATCACGACTGATCCAAATCAATTGCTATTATACTTAATAGAAGCTTCTTGTGAGAAATATCCCATTGCAGAATGAATGTTTAAAGCTCAGAAAGCAACACTATGCTTGGTTTGTAGCCCTCACCCCTTTGAGTTACCAGACATGCACGTACAGGACAGCAAGGAGAGCAGACACTTACAAAGGTGGACACAAACATAGAACTAGTGACTAAGAAAAACTTTAACTAAGCTTAAATTTTAATTGATGAAACGAAGTAAATTAGAAGGCCTGAAACTTGTTATTAATTCTTAATTTCCATGGAGATTCATTTGTGAGAAGAATGCATTTGACCGAGTCAATAGAGAGACTTCTTTATTTTATTCACTGTGTCTGCGAAAACTCTTTTTCAAAAATAAAACTTCACAAATCTTGAGGAGTTCTAAGATTGCACATCACAGTTTTATGAAGGAGGCTGTTAAAAAAAAAAAGTGTCCTCTTTCTATCCTGCAAATGATGTGAAAAAGTTGCAGTAGCCTAGTATTGTAAGCAGAAGATATGAAGTCATGAGTTCGGTTAGTGGATAACATATACAGGTACATACATATAGCCTATATATGTTATTGGCACTGCAGTAGAGAGTAAAAGCTGCACATTTTTACATTTTAGGTCTATGCCTGCTGGTTGAAGGACACATTCTTTTGCCTGACATCTGGTAGCCCTATCCATCCCCCATCCAGCTGTATAACAAAAGTGGGTAAGAAGGCACATGTTATAGCACAGTGATGCTCAAAATAAGACCCATGGGCCAAGCGACGTGATTTCGTCAGGTCCGCCGAAACGTCGGCATAAAGTGCAAAAAATCACCTTTCAAAAAAAAAAAAAAGATGGAAAAATATCTTTCTCCTTCGTTAGGGTAAATGGGTTCGTACCGATAATAGGCCTATTTGTTTTATTAAGAAAGATTAGCTCTTTTAAAACGAACATAGCTTTATGAAAACAAACACAAATAAATAATTTTTGGTTTGAGATTAAGTTGGCTATGAGGAACATGCATAGAACCAACACTGGCGAAGTCTTGTCAAAGAAGTTTCAACCATAACAGAGAATCTTTCGATTCGTCGGGAGAAATTGGTGGAAGTGACTACTGGTCTGAGTGTGGTTGACAGCAAGTGTTATTAGAATTAATTAGAAAAGTTGTCGAGTCAAATGGAACCGAGCCTCCGATATTTCAATAAATTATTAACCAACAAAAATATATGTGGCATAAGGTGTTCAGTCTCGACCTTGTGGTGATGATCGTGTTCAGACTAAATAGGCCTAATGCTCGTCGCTTCGAAAATCCATCTGCGGCTTATAATGTGTCTAGCGCCAAGACAAAGCTGCCCATTTTAGGCTACATATATTCTAATTGTCTCAGAGACGAAAATCGGTAAATCTAGATATAGAATTTTAAATTCATTGCTCTGACTTGCAGTCTCATCTATGTGATCTATGCAGCCGGATATTTAAAATTTAAGTTGGTTTTGGATCATGGGCTTAGCCAAGGGGAGGGGGGTTCAACATTTAACCTTTTCAATGCTGATAAGAACAAACCCAAATATAAGTGCAGAGCAACAGAATCTAGATGCTAAATCTACACAATATTATCATATCTAAATTATTTGTTAAATCTGCTACATGGAAGAGTGTTGTATTTGTTGTAGGCTCGATATCTACCAAACATTAGTGTGTAAACAGTTCAGTCAAGTGTGGTTCTCATTCATCAATAAAAGCATAACAGCATTTGTTTATTAAGGTATTTTTCAATGAAACAGCTAATATTAACTAAAACACTATCAATTTCTTTTTATAGTAACATTAAAAACATACTAAACACATTATTTGAAACAAAATATTTAATATCCTTTTAATCCTTTAGTAAAATGTTGCAGAAATCTTGAAATGCATTAAAAAAATATCTTTTCAAAATATATTTCAAATAAAAAAATTGTTCCATTATTGACTAAATGTAGCAACTCATTATTTGGATGGAATTATTACAATTGAAAAATGCAATAAACAAACTATAATAAACCAAAAAGATTCTATTACATTCATACATGAATTAAACACAATTTAAAAAAAAAATATAAAAGACATAATAAAATGTTTGAAATACAAATGAATGGAAAAAAATAGTAAAAATACATTTTTATAAAGAGCAAAAATTGTAAAAGTCAATGGAAGTGAATAGAACTTGTTTATAAAAGGATTAGAGCATTGATAAATGCAAGATCAATAAAAAAAAATGCTGAGACGTGTAAAGTAAACTTCTCCCAAAAGAGTAATTATACTCGTTTAATAGAACACTTTATGGTTGTTGGCATACAATTTTAATATCATTGAAGTACGAAGTGAACAAAAACAACAAAAAAACATATACAGTAGCAAAACAAAACAAAAAATATTACCCGGATCATTTGAAATGTTCAAGAGTGTAAGATTCAAAACAAATGCAAAATATATCTTTGAACATCAAAGGCTGAACTCATTTCTTTTAAATTGTATCATAGAATACACAAGGTGATGCATCAGTCATGCTGTTTTAACATCTACCAAGAATCAATGCAATCAAAGCCATTCTGACATAGAGACCATTTTCTGCCTGCCTGAAGTAAGCTGCTCTTGGGTCTGTGTCAATACTGGGGCTGGAAAGGAAACAGACCATATTTAATGTTGAAATTGTTATCACCAAACTGATTTCTGCAATTAGTTAAAAAAAAAAAAACTCCTCTTCTCAGCTTGCAAATTCTTCATTGGAATAAACAAAAACCTGGTTCTTGAAAATGGCTCCAACCAAATTTGTTTATGTATAACTTCGGCAAAGGACTTACTAGCTACTTGGCCACACTAGGAAACTCTGATCGTAATAATTTTTTGAAGTATAATAATGTAATAAATAAATTTGGCTTGCAACAGCTTTATCTTGAACACCTACAACAAGTATTCGTGCAAGTCTTCAAAGAGTAAAATAAATAAATAGACGATCATAAACATTCTTAGTCTGGATCTATAGACCTATCATCTAACTAGAATCTGTCTTCTAATGATGCGTTATATAGAGTAAAGTAAACACTTTTGCAATAAGTCATCAGGTATTGTCAAAAGATCAAGAAAAATATTCAAAAATAAACTTTTTAAAAAAAGACAAATGTCTCTATTGTACAACTTTAATATGTAAACAAAAAAAATAACTAAAAAAAATATTAGGTTCAAACCGGGGACTGAACATGTGATTTTGAGACAGATGCGTGAATATATGTATTTACCAATTTTAGCAAGCGGGAATTCATACGTTTGCAATTATTTATTAACATTATCATAAAATGGACATCTAAATCTTATACTAGACCTAGACTTTTAAGAACTCTTATGATCAAATTCTAGATCTAGAATCTAAATCTAATCTATATTAAAATTATGTAAAAAAATATTAGTAAAGCTTAAATATTCTTTCAATAAAATTGAAGCAACTTTAAATTTACTCTTATCATATAATTTTGGTACACTATGGCTGCTATGCAATGTTTTTTTTTCTAAGTCTAGCCAATCCAAATTTACAATTATTTATTTTTTACTTTGAAAAATTACAACGGTTTTCCAGTGAGGCCAACGAGCTAGTAATTCTTTTCTCAGCGATATACATCAACTGTTAAATTTCTAGGAAAATCGTTAGAGCTGTTTTAAGATCAGCATTCGCCCACCCACCCAGGTTCCTCCATGAAGGATTGACTTGAAAAGAGGTATTGTAAAATGTAAAACAAAACTTTTTTTGTATATATTAACTTGTTTTACCTTATTTCAAACAGACGTGGAAGGGGATGCATGACCACCATTTTCTTTTTAGCCAGGTTCATTAATTCTGGAGTCAGAATAAACTTGTTGCATGACTGCAACAAAAAAAAATGTTATGTCATTATATTCAAAACATCTTTAGATTAAAATATTTCAATTACTTAGTAGTATAATTAGTGATTGAACTTGATAAAACAGAGCATATATATATATATATAAATATATATATTAACCTTGTAATAAGTATAGGTGGTTTGACTAATTAACATTACTTTAAGATGGCTATGCCCTGTTATCTTCCAAAAATGTGTGTGTTAAAAGACTTAGATCCTGCATCATGTGACAAGCTGTCTCTCTCTCAGACATAAGAATACTAAAAAAAAAATCCTGAGCAACACCACATATAATTTCTGCTGGTTGCAAATATTTAAATGATGTGTGTGTGTATTTGCGTAATGATTTCTCATCAATACAATTTTTCAATATTCATATACACATATATATTTGTTGTAGGGTTGCACAGGAAAGTAGCTCCGGCTCCGGTCGAATATCCAGCCATTATCAGTTCTAGACAAATATCACTGTAGGATAGTTGGCTGGATATTAAAAAGAATAACATAGTACCTACATTCTTATTAATTTGTATAAAGTGGACCTGTTATTGAATGTATTAACATTTATTTTATAGTAGAAGTAAAATTATGTGTTTAAAAATGTAGGAAGATGCACCAAACATTTTTTATTACAAAGACAAGGCGTGTCAATAGAAATAGAAATGAAAATTTACATTATATATGCACATTAAATAGATAGCAGCAATAGCTGGCATTTTTTTTACTTTGTTTATGTTGGGTTAGTTCACATGCTATCTTAACTATGTCACGCAGACCAGACGTCTGACTAGCTGTGTGGGTATATCTTCAGAGGTAGAGATGATCAACTCCTACCCCCTTTTATTTGCTAAGTCCATTACATTGAGTTCATAGATGGACATAATTTGCTAAGTCAACATGTTGACACTGTCTAGAGATCACACATTATGAGGGAACTGACCTTGTTTACTTTGAGATAAATCTTAATAAGAAGGTTCAATTAAAAGGCTTGACTATAAAGCATATATTTACAAAAGACCTTTTGCTACACAAACGATGGCTGGATGGCTGCCTGGTCATGCGGTTTGCACGCTGGACTGTCGTTCAGATTTATCGATGGTCCCGGATTCAAACCCAGCCCGCTCCCACCCCCCGTCGTCCTGCGGGAGGTTTGGACTAGGAAGTAATTATCTTCAACTCTGAAGGAACATCCGAAACATGTAAAACATTTTACAAACAACCATGAGTATATTACTTATATTATTAGTCATTACTTATGATATACACTTAGCCACTATCTGTATCAAGCGGTTTGTGGCCTTTAAAATAAAAGCCTGATGACGGTTGACCAGTTGATGGTCTGAAATAAATGAACACTTACATTTACCCACTATACAACCCAGATTGCACTTTATCTTTGAGAGCTTTACATTAGTACAATATAAATATATAGACCAGTTTTGTACATAGACAAAAAGTAACACAGAATAGTTTGTAATATTAGTTAATAAATGCTGATCAACTTAATTCATCAATAAGTTTAAAACAATAAGGTGAAAAAAAAAAAGTAAAATAAAAAATATAACATAATGGTAAGTATACTATTTAGAAGTTAGGTAAAATATTCAGTATATAGCTATTTACTACACATGTAGGTACAGTATCCAGCTTCGGCCAGATATCTTATTTTACTATCCGACTGGATACCAAAAAGTGGTATCATGTGCATCCCTAATATAATGTAATAACTCTGCACATATGCTTATGGTGTGCACCAGCACACTGTACAACACTGGAGATGGATGAATTATTTTGATGAGCAAGGAGAGATATTGCTTGAAGTGATTAGAAAGAGCTGTCTGGAGAGCCATCCTTCGTGCTACCACATCTGGATGGATTAGGGACCTGGAGTGACACTGGAAAAGGTGTTGTTGGTCTGTAAAAAAGGTTTGGTAGGAAAGGACTGGCAGAACAAAAAACAACACTTCTAGTGTATTGAAGGCTATAGTCACTGTGTTGTTTTTTTCAGTGTTATTTACAGATGATCTTTTATGGTCAGCCTTCATTGAGTTGCCTCCTTAAATTTATTACAATAATGGTATATATAGACATTTCATTTTAATAATGTATTACTCCAAAGAGACAAATTTGAATACCAGAACATGTTTAATACCTCATTGTATGCTTCAATGTTTTCAAATCTTTCTTTCTGTATTCTTGTCATGTACAGGACGTCAGTGTCAGGGAGAGCATCTTCAAGGGATTGAAAAGATTCCTGCAAACATAGTAGATCAAGCTTTTTTTTTTTTTTTTTGGATTTTCAAATTTCATAAATAATTGGTCACAGTATGGAGTTCAATAAGTTACTTTATTTTGTACTAGTTTCCCACCTGTGGCCAAAAGAGTTATTAAAGACTTTGCACCAACCTGTTTTATCCCATGTTTTCTTAGAAGTTCCACAATATCAGTTGGCATTTCAAGTCCAGGTACAGGCACATATCTCACATTGACCTTATACAACATTAATAGCTTGGCCAACGAGTGGACAGTGCGGCCATTTTTCAAGTCACCAACAAGTGTGATCTGTTGTACAAAACAGTGCAATATTTTTTTTATTTTTTAAGTATCAATCTATTTAAACTTGATATGGTGATGTGTCTCATAGAAATCCTGAGTAATTTGAAATAAACCTTTATTGGACACAACCCACAGAACTTAGTTCAGACTAAAGGATAGTGCTTGAAACGTTTGATAAAAGGGTTATTTATAAAGCTGCTTGCCAGTTATCAACCTGCTCTGAAAGTATTCAAGAACACTTCCTATTCATTACTTTCTCAAAAGATAAAACAGAAAGCTTTATAAACATTGTAAATATTGGAAGACAGTGTGATGACTGTGTTGTGTGGTGTTCATGCTGTAGGAATTCTAGATGTAGTGTAGCCAGGTTTCTCTGAATTTAGGTAATCATATTCACATCCAGTTTAGAGAATAATTTTACAGTATTAACTTACATATAAAAAAATGTAAACAGAATAATTCATATGTAATGGCACAATATAAAATGAATTGAAATAATAAATCAATAGTAATAATATTGAAACAAAGCATAATATACAACTGACTACCATCGAGTCTCCCATACTCTTTGATCAAAATTTATATCTAGAAAAATTCATATTATAATTTGAAAACTGCTTATTTTAGCTCCCTAAGACTATTTTTAGCTTTCCAGTTAGAGATTTAAAAAATGGAGAAATAACTTGCACCAATTGCTTGCCCGTTTTTACGTGAGACACTAACAGGGTTAGTAGCACTTTTCCATGACAAAATTTTAGGAGGTTTTTTAAGGATGAAATGTATGATGTGTGTGTGTGTGTGTGTATATAGATTATATGTGTGTGTGTCTCATCCATTTGTGTGATTCAGTGTGAAGCATACAAAAAACTATGCATTTATTAAGTCAATTATTTTTACTTGATTTTGGAAATAATAAATATCTTGCCAACATCCCACCCTGAACAGAAACATTTTCATCAGCTGTGGTATGTCCACATAAAATGTAATGAAAGTTATCTTTTAATCAAGTAACAACTTGACTGTCATGTCAAAACCTCAAAGAAGCTTTTTTTTCTTCAAAGATTTATTAAAGAACATTACAAATGGTTGCTGTTCCATTTTTTAAAAATAAGAAACAATCTTAGAGATGTTTTCATAATGTGTACTGTCTGTGGTAGAAAAGTACATTTTAGTTTCTATATGTATCTTATAGATACTAGAGTCATGGTGTGCATTTGAGGTAATGTTTTATTCTTTTATTAACTTAAATCCTCCTCATAAACAGAGCCTGTAATATATAGGCCTGTTTGTTTGTTTAGTTGACATTTGCTTACTAAATAATGACTTTTTGGGGGGGGTGGGGTGGAATTAGAACTATTCAAATTAGCGTTGTTTTTTTTCAAGCAGAATTTCTTTTTCAACTATGTAGTTTCCCTGGCTTTTACGACCGAAATAACTTTTATGGACTTTTCACAGCTGTGTGCGAACCATTTTCGTTAAATCTACAGTAGATCTAAGTCACTAAAATTCGCAGACTTTTCACGGTTGTGTGCGAATTATCTTCACTGAATCTACTGTAAATCTAGACTCTATAGTCTATATACAAGTCACTAAAATTCTCTGACTTTTCACGTTTTCATAGGGTTAGTAATTATCTTCACTAGTAGTAATTATCTTCACCAGGTTCTAGTGATTTAGCGTAAATCTAGAGGCTAGATCTAAGTCACTACATTCGCTGACTTTTCACGGCTGTGTGAGAATTATCTTCCCTGAATCTATCGAAGATATAGAATCTATAATAGACTATATAGATTCTAACTCTAATTCACTAAAATTCGCGGACTTTTCACGGCTTCACATGGTTAGTAATTATCTTCACTTGATTCTAAGTGGTTGAAAGGTGGTGTAGGCATGTCACTGGTCAGCTCATTGACACAGCCAGCCTGTAATGTCATATGATCAGAATGCCTAGTTACACTGTTGTTTTTTCCCCCCAACATTTTTAGCAAGAAATGACCAAAAATTATATTTTAAAAAATATTGGGTTTAGGAGAGTGGACAAAATTTTAGAATTCTGGCAATTTTTAGGAGCATTTAAGGATTTAAGGAGAGCTAAAAACCCTGACTAAGTTTAGTGTTAAATTCTAAAACTGATATTGCAATTAAAAGGTTAAACCATCACTTACTGTCAAACCATTAACTGTGCCAATTTCTTCTCTGATAGTGAATACATCCAACAAAGCTTGTGTAGGATGTTCCCCAATACCATCCCCTGCATTCACTACAGGTTTCCTGCTAGTTTTAGCTGCAGACTAAAAATACAAGAATTTCATTTTAAAGACAAAGTAATAATTATTATTCTATCATTCGTATTACTTTTGTTGAAAATATAATAATAAGAAGAAAGCTTGTCTTCGAGTCCAAAGATATAGGAGGTGTGATGTATATCAGGTGGCTACTCAGTCTAAGCTATTCTCTCTCTATTTTTCCAAATCCAGCAATTTGAGATAAAATGAAATAAATATAGTAGACTTTAGAAATAATTTAAAATGCCAGAAGTATTTTGAACAAAATCTAACTGGCTACAATGATGACAATGCAGCTATCAATAGATAACCTCTTCCCGTCAAGATAGAAATACACATACACACCCACCCACTCCACAACAATTACCCACTGGTCTGTTGATTTGTTCCTAGGATAAATTATTTTTTTTGTCATGGATCCCTTCCTTTTTTTTTCAAACTTAAAATACTAAAATAATGCTTGCAATTACACGATACCCCCCCCCCCCCCCCCCCCCCCATATACATTCCTTTGACCCATGAATTCTAAAATCTATTACATTAAATTGGAAGTGACCCATTAATTTTTGTATAACTTATCTCTCCACAAACACTTCCATAGCATTATCTCTCCACACCTGAAATCTGTTCCAGTTTGGACGGACATAATAAAAAATGTTTTTAGTTTATAAAATTTATACAATGGCCAGTTATAAGCCAAAAGTTACACCCAAAAAAAGTTTAAACACTGAAGTTTTGATCGTGAAAATATTTAATTACTCTCTGTAATGATAGTAATAAAAGGTTGTTGTTTTTTTTCATCCACCGCAAGTCAGAGAATTTAATTATGAATGAGAGTCAGGGTTACTATATATATTAGAATATTAGATATGTTTCAAGCTGATCATTATGACAAAAACAAAATAAAATGGTTCTGAAGAAAATTTAGTCTATAGATCAAATAACTCTTAAAAAAAAGTGCAATACTATTTTTTCTATTTAAATTATTAAAAGGTAGTATTATTTTGTATCATGAATTTCTTGTTTACAATGAAAATTCTAACCCAAAAATTTTTGTTGTTACCAGTATTCTAGACAGTAAATTTCAACTGGATAATTCTTTTTTTTTTCCTACACATAAATGAATTACCTGAACAGCCCCAACCTCTGGATGTCGAATGACAATGATATCAGCATAGCCTGCCATCATGACAATAGTATCTGTGGACATAGTTCAGTGTTACTAAGACAACAACACACCAATCAATCAATATAATTCCTTTAAAAAGAACTAAACTAAAAAGGGTGTACCTTGCAAAGACTCTCCTTTTTTAGTGGAAGAGGTGAGTTCATTAAAGTGGACAACTGAACCTCCAAGTCTCTGCATGGCCACAGAGAATGAACAGCTTGTCCTGGTGGAGGCCTCAAAGAACATGGATGCAAGGACTTTTCCCTTTTTTTTTTTTTGGAAAAGAAAAAAATTAATTTACAATGATTCATTTCTTTCATAACATACTAGCTCAATAAACAAATTAGTTATGTAGCAAGTGACATTTTAGAGATGAATAAAAATATTACTTCATAAAAGTAAGAGCACAGATCAAAAATGGAGTTCTGATTAAGTATATGGTAATGCTAAAAGACTCCAGCACAACAAAGTTGAGGTATAAAACAAAACAGAATTATCTAACAGAATTATTTTTTTCATTTTGGACAGTCTAGCCCACTTGTTTAACCAACAGTTCATCCTACCAGCCACATATTTGAATCTAATCCCAAACAACTAAAAGAAGAAAAAGTTGAAGCATTGCAGAATAGCATGGTGGCTGAGTGGTAAAGCACTTAGCTTCCAAACCAAGGGGATGCAGGTTCAAATATCAGTGAAAACTTGTTTTTTGGATTTCTGAACTTTTAGGACACCCCTGAGTCCAACCAACTCTAATGGGTACCAGACATTAGTTGAGGAAAGTAAAGGTGGTTGGTCGTTGTGCTCGCCACCCTTGTAAACTTTCGGCCATCATCTTTACTTAACTATGAGATTGGGAAGACTGCAAAAAGTGATGAGGCATAAGTCCTGGAAACACAAGTTCAACAAATGTTGATAAGAGACCTTTTTCTTTAGTGTATTATATTTTGCATCATCAGCATCATGCAAATTGTTAAGAAAAATCTGTTAACAAAAAGTTATGACTAATATGTATATATTATGTAAATACACACACTCACATATATATTCAGGTGTTTGTGTTACACTTATTTACATTAAAAGCAAGGCTTGATAAAGGTAGCTCCTAAAAAAGTGAAAAAAATTTCTCCAGCAGAAGTGTTATGATTAACTGAAAAATCTGACTTCCAAAGTCACATTAGTCATAGAAACCTCAACCATGTTAACAGAATGTAAATTAAGAAAGAGAAAAAAAAGAAGATAAATCGGATTAGTTGAAAGTGTTTATCTGTGTATCAAGTCTGTGGACATACTTCTAAAATGAACATTCAGTTATTTGTACATTATGTCCAAGCACCTATTTCTATTGAACATGTATATCCTTTCAAGTCAAAATATGCCTGGGCTTCAGTTATTTCTAAATAATGTGCATGTTATTGTTAATAGAGATAACCTTCCACTGTAAAGATTAGACTAATGCAGAGGCTCCCATCACATTACAAATATACAGCTGAAGGCAGCCAAACAATCAATGTGTGTACATGAAAATAATGACTGTAAGTTAAGTTGTAACACAGGACATGTCAGAACCTCCCCATGTGGTGTTACAAATAAAGTAAAATTAATGTTTAGGTTTAGTCACTATTTACTGTAGCTTTTCTATAAATAATGACAGCTGTAGTCTGCTTTTTAATTTTCTTAAACCACAAGTTGTGATATACATAGATACAACACACCTTTAACACATGATCCAGAGGTCGATCCTTAGTTACAGCAACTTTATAGTTATGCGCCAAGTTGAATATTTCTGAAAGCTGAGGAATAGAAAATCTTAATAAATATTTAATTTTAAAATATTAAATTTATCATCACATAAAATAAATCATTTAGCTATAGCCTTCAATTTCTTTCCTTAGGACCCACTTTCAGACCTTGCCATCTGTGGGGTGTAAATCTCTCTCCTACCTGATCTTTATTAAATGTCAGAACTGTATTACAGTGCTGTCCTGTCAGTCCTGGGGTAAAATGTGGATGACCAACAGGCTGAAGAGATGCTGGGTACATGCCAGGCAAGGGAACAGCTGGAACTGTTGACACCAACTGGCGTGGCAACTCTGGATGAGTAGCATGAAATTCTCTGGGTAGATCTACAGATTAAAAATTAAAAAGTTAGGATTAAACTTTATGATTCTTTTATTTCCTTCATAAATTAGATCAATTTTTTTAATGAGCCTATTCAAATAACTTGATTTTTCAACAAAAAAAATTATTCCAGCAACATAATTCCAACAAGACAAAATAAGAAACAGATTAGTGCAGAAACAGTTGAAAAGAAAGTGACATAAGGTACACTGACACCAAAAACATGAAAATATAAAGCTTGCATACATTAAGTACATTCTACACAAGTTTTCATGAAACGATAGAATCAGTGTACACTAGGATGAGCCAAGAGTTGCACCTAATACTATTTCACCAACAATAAATACAGTCAACATTGAAGTAATTGCAAAGCTTTCTAAACATTTAAAAGTACACCTAGTGCAAAAACAATAAAATTCACATTCACACCAAAGTGTTAAATTTTAAAATACCAATCTATATATAGATATCTATTAAGTTTGATTTATTAAAACTTTTTACAGATGTATTAGTAACATAAATTATTCAAATAATTTTTTAAGCAAACTGTTATAGCAAAGCAATACTAAATTAAAAAACCAGTAAATTGTTAAGTCAAAATTTTAAACAGCCTTTTAAATATTAAGATTAAAATATGTACCCATTTAAAAAGCACCCACTTTATTTGTAATTTTTTAATGTTGTCAGTTAATAGACATATATACCAAGTGGCGTTATTATTCAAATAGGCAACAATGTGTAATACAATGAAATCAAGAAACAAATTCAAGATGAAAAGCATGCTTGTGTTACCTGTCTTGTCACGCTGACAGATGCTGTGTTCTGGTGACTCAAATACTGTTGTAAGGCATTTAAAAAATGGAAGTTGAGACAATAGTTACCAACTTCTCAAATCTTCTAGTTAAAAAGTTGTACAGTTAACCAGAGAGTTTTAGAAAAAAAAACTGACAATGCTAACAGGCTGGTTGCTATCAAAAATTTCACATAGCTTTAACAAACATGTTAGATTGTCATGCTTAAAAAGTTACTATTAACAAAGTGGGGGTAGGTTAAGGAAGCCTTAAAATAACAAATTCAATGCAAATAAAAAATTAGCTACAAAACACATGGTGGTGTTAAACAAATGTTAAAAATGGGACCAAAACAAATTACCAAATGGAGAGTTTTCTGACAACTTTGGTGTCCTTGGAGCATGTGACTTTTCCTGGTGGTGATTTTTTCTTGGACTTGGTGGTTCAGAGGTACCTTGGGAAGCAGGCAAGTTTCCAGGTATCTGGACGCTAAGCTCAGGGAATGTTGATTCTTTAGTTAAATTGATTGTTGGAAGTCTAAATCTAACATCAATCCCAGAACCTGGCTGAGTTAACACCTACAAACAGTAATTAGTCATTTTAAGGTGACACATATCAATATAAACATTTCATTACTCACTATATGACTCAATAATATTGTAATGTATATGTAAGGGTCACAAGTCTTCTTCTTGATCGTTGAAAGTGCTTAAATATCTTGCAGGTGCACTTGTTGAAGATAGTGATGAGAAGTGCTAAAGTTGTAGACTCTTTCTTGAGATGTCAGATGTACAAGAAGTTACTGTGACATGCCAGGGATTCTATAAATGTATATCTCTAGATCTAAAAACTATCACAGAGATTCAATAAATGAAGGTCCTTTTCAATTCAAAATCAGAACTTTAATTCAAAACTTGGAATCACTATGTACAGAAATAAAACTAACTTTGTCTCAAAGTTCAATAATAAAATATTCAAATTTACTACTAGATTTAATGCAAATACAAGACTGATCTAAACAAATTCTAACTTGAAACTAAAGTACGTCTTATCTCTACGAAGTTTAAATTTCGACTGAAGGTTCTAGATAGCGACCTTTTTGACCTTGTTTTTGAAACCAATCAAAATCACTTCCTGTGAGGTGTCATGCTACTTGATTGATATGCCATGGGTATTACTGACATCTGCAGTCTGTTATCCCATCCTTGGCATTGTTTATTTTAAATTATTAAATATTTTAAATTAATACATGACAGTAAGCTACCGAAGTCAAATTATCTTTGAATCCTGATTTTTTTAGAATAGTATAAAATTTTATTTTTTATAATTATCTAAAGTTTGATGACTCCTTAACTAAATCACAAAGCTGTCATAAGCCCTAAATTAAAAAATATTGATAAAAATGACTAAGTGAGCTATGCACAAATGATTTTCATTATGACCAGTGATGAGGTTTATACAAATTGTATTATCTTTGTCATCAGTTACAACATCATCACTTGAACGATTACTTACGTCACCATCAATAACAGCCAAGTCCCCCCTGAGAACAACACGTCGAACAATCCCTTTCACAGATTGACCAGCAAAAGGAGTCCACTTTGACTTGGAGTAAGGCATGCAAGATGGTATTACCCATTTGTGGTCTAGGTCCACTTCAACGTATGTATCCTGCTGTTCTGGCAAGTTGAAGATGCGTCGAGGATTGGTATGCATCCTAAGAACTATGTCCTGTTAGAAAAAGACATATCAAGTTACCTTTGCTTTAATATTAACTTATGAACTATTACTAAACTTCACTAAGGCTGATTTGGTAATGCTCTCATTCTTCTCACCTCAATGGTCAGCTTGTTGTCATTAACTGCTGTCAGAAGTAGTGGAAGGATGGTCTCCAGACCAGGAAACCCAGGCGGAGGGTTAGGGCTCATCTTCTCTTCATAGGTATGTGGAGCTGAATATTGAAACATTGAAATAAAGTTTTATTTGGACATATAGAAATAGAAGAGGCAGAAGAGGATCAAATTGAATTTCCCTGGACTGCTATGCTTGACTTAATGAAAACTTTGCTAAACCTCAAAAACTAATCAATAGTTCAAGTCTGCCTACATTACAGTTTGAATGAGACATAATATGGTCCCAAAATAAAGTAAGTCAAAATGAAATCTGAAAAAGAAATAGATTAGCTTTTATTTTCAAATCCTCACCATGATCAGTGGCAAAACAGTCAATAATATCCAAGTTATCCCATAGTGCTTGCTGGTCTTCTTTGGTCACCAGGCGAGGCATAACTTTAGCTGGACCAGCTCCAAGAGAAGAGATGTCCTCTGCACACAAGAACAGGTGGTGTGGAGCCACTTCACAAGTAACTGGCAGTCCTCTTTCTTTAGCTGCTTTAATGACCAAAATCTGACAAAGCCAAAATAAAAGTTTACATTTTATCACTTAGTAATCTCTTATAAAACACACACAAATATCTTGTATTATGTAGCTTGTTACAATTCTAGACAACTAGAATACCAGTTTTCTTAAGTAAACAAATATGCTTAAATATTTATGTGTTGTGACCTGATTTAATGGCTTGGTTTGAAAAAACTCTTTTAGAATTTTAATAGTAAGAAATAAATTGCAAAAAAAACTATGAAGTTAAATGTATATAAAAAAAGTCTATTTTATTTGTGATCAAGTTACAGTAATCATTATAGACAATAGCATGTAGAACCATTACCAGGAATCTCTTAAGTGAACAGTTGAAACATTGATTCATTACCTCAGACTTGCGGGCTACATGACATATGTGTATGGATCTTTGGAACAACTCAGACATCAAGATAACAGCAGCAGTGGTCATCTCTTCAGCATGAACACACAATGGGAAAGACTTGGGCCAGTGCTCAAAATGCTAAGTTCAATCAATGAAACAAATCAAGCAACCATCACATAGACAATTAGACTTACAGTAGAACATTTATCTAGACATCAATTGTCTTGATTATCAAATATCCAGACTCCTTTTTTGTGGTTTTTTTTTTCTTTTACACTACGGTATCTAAGTTCTCTTGCAGGACAATCCATGTTGGTGCAGCAAAAAATCAGCTTTTACAATAAAGGTAGGCTACTATGTAGCTTTGTTTCCCTGTATCATTTACTTGAATTGACACCTTGTATGAAATTTCTTTACATTGTTGGTGAAAATGTTTATAATGTTCCAAATTTGATTATCCAAAAAATAGAATATCTGAACAGACCCCATTCCCAATAAATCCAGATAATCAACGTTCTACTTTATTTTCTTCTCACAGCCAACAAATATTGGATTAAGGTAGAACTTTTGTGAGTTTAAAAGTGATCCAATAGTTATCCAATACCAGTGACTGGCAAGCCTCAAGCTGAGACATCTGATAGGTCAATCAAAACATTATAAAACAATTTATAGCACATATGTTCACAAAGCATTTAAAATATTAAAAAAATATATATGTAGTTAGGTTTCAATCCTAATCTTAACTATCAGATTTACTACCTTCATCCAGACAGTCATGTCATCAAGTTTCAATGTAGTATAGGTTTCATTTAAATACATTTTTAAAGCAACAACTTTGTTACACAGTTGAGTTAAAGTTTGAAAGTTTGTGTTGCTGGCCCCAGCAAACAGTCCATAATCACACCTTGCACCTTGGCGAGCCAGCTGGAAATATTCACACCAAAAGTACAAGTTACAAAACTGAAGTAAAGGTTTAAATCACAACAAATTGCATTCATTTTTGCAAATAAATATAAAATAATTTCAAAGGATAAAAAAAAAACCCTAGAAAACATAATTTTAGAACATATAAATTCTGACTAAATAAAGTATGATTCAACAAACAATAGCTCACTTTACTGGTCAGATTGTATCCTTCTTGGTCCACCAGAGGTGGGTTAGTGTTAGGCATGGCCAAGATTGTGGTGATACCACCTGCCAAGGCAGCTGCAGTGCAGGAAGACCAGTCTTCTTTGTGAGTAGCTCCTGGTTCTCTCACATGAACATGAACATCAATCAATCCTGAATCACAGTAAACCAAAAATAATATAATGGCAACACCAATAACTAGTGAGATGTGTAAAAACTAAAGTACATCCACTTAACGCAAGTCTCACCTGGTAATCTGATAATCTTCTGAGAAGTCAAACAATCTATGTTAGTTTTCATAACAGGTTCCTGGGCATTGAGTTGATGCAGAGCCTGAAATCAGTATCAAACTAATGAGCATAAAAAAACTATTGGAAGTTTAATTTTTTAAAGCAACAGTCTCTAAAAGGATTTCAAAAGCTAGAACTGATGTGAAATATTTGTCCTCTCATATACCTCAACAAACAGTTTGGTACATTTGACATCTGTGATGAGAGGCACAGAATAGTCCACAGCCATACGTCTGGTCTTGTAACCTTGCGTGATAAAAGAGGAAGCCCTGTAGGAGCCTGAGTTTCTCAATGGCAGGTTGATGACAAGATCAAACATGTGTTCAGACAGATAGTCAGCAATGGTTCTTTGCTCTCCATTTTTACAACTGTCTTCTCCAGTGTCTTCATAGGGCCAATCAACAGATCTCACCTGCAATCAATAAAACTTATTTATAGAACAAAACCTCAAACACATTTTTTTCATTAATGTCAACATGTGTAAGATTTAATATATTTTGTTTATTTATTTCAATAAAACATCTCTCAATTACAGAAACTATTTTTGTCTTCACTTTACATTTTATTAATTGTTTTTCTAACTTAAAATGTGTTTATAAATCCTAATGAAAATGCCTATTTAAGCCAAACAAGTGAAATCAAAATAATATTTCCACTTACATTAAAACCATGTTCATTGTAAAAATCTGCAGTCCCCATGCTAGCAAACAATTGGTAGCCAAGTTTTTCTAAAGTTCTCATGGTTGGGATTAACTCAGTTTTGTGCTGAAACATAATATGTGCATGATGGAGACTTGGCTAAATGTTAATACAACCGAATGTCCCAGAAACCAAAGTAAATTATCAAAGAACAATTCCAGTGAACTCACTTTGTAGCTTCCAATTGAAATGAGAATATTTTTCTTAGGGATCTGGAAACCAGTGCTAATGGTAGCTTTGAGATAGGCATCATAACGGTTCTCCCCAAAACATGCAACTTCTCCAGTACTTGCCATCTCAACTCCTAGCAGAACATCAGCACCATGAAGTCTAGAGAAGGAGAAAACTGGAACCTGCCAAAGTGAACAAATTATAGATACATATAAAACACAAGCACAAAGTTTATTTTGTTAGAGGAGGATGACAATGACAATCTGATTGATATTGATGGTTTCTATTGTATTATATCTGACAGAACATCTGAGTCTAAGAAGAAGAAAGACGGGGGGCTGTGTGTGTACATCAACATCAAGTACTGTAACAACTACACTGTTAAAAAGAGAATGTGCTGTCCTGATCTAGAACTATTTGCGCTTTCATTGAGACCTTTTTATTTGCCACGAGACTGGTGTTATTTACATAGTCCTGGTTTATGTTCCGCCTACAGCCAAGACAGAAGTCGCAGCTGCAATCATCGCTGACGTAGTGCATGAGTTTCAGACAAAGTCAATGGATGCACCAGTAGTTATACTGGGTGATTTTAATAAATGCACCCTGAAGGTTGACAAACCCACCTTCTACCAACACATCTCATGTCCAACAAGAGAGAACAGAACTCTGGACTTATGTTACTGTAACATCAAAGGAGGATTCCCATCTCGTGAAAAGCCACCACTAGGATCATCAGCCCACCAAAATAGTACAACTGCTGCCTAATTACCGCAAAAAACTTAAAGAGAGCAAAGTCATTCAAAAAACCATTCAAGAATGGACTCAAGACAACATTCTCAAACTACAAAATGTCTAGACTGCACTGACTGGAATTTGTTTAAAGAGACCACTTCAAATATGGAAGAATGGGTCGAAGCAGTGACGAATTACATTAAATTCTGTGAAAACGTGTATCAGTACTAAGAGTATCAAGTATCAACCCCAACAATAAACCATCGGTCACTGCAAAAATAAAATGTGATATCAAAAGAAAAGAGCATATATGAGTGGCGAAAGGCAGGAAAGGAAAATAGCACAACATAATCTCAACGTCAATCTTTATGAAGGGAGGAGAAACTACCGCACCAAGCTGGAAGACTCGATTAAGACATGAGACAGGTGTGGGGTATCATGAACAAAATGGCAGGAGTACAAGTCAAAAGTAAAAATAATCTTGCTACAAGAGACGACAAAACATTATCCGAGTTAAATGATTTCTATTGTCGTTTCGACACTAACGATTTTAATTATCTTAGACTCAAAGCCCTGGAAGATGTCAAAGTTAACAACTGTTTAGAATTAGCGAGTACTAAAGAGCAAGTCTACAACATTTTCAAAAAGGTCAACCCAATGAAAGCTGCTGGGCCTGATGGTATAAAAGGACGATTCTTAAAAGAATGTGCTGAACAACTAGCTGAACCTTTCCTAGAGATTTTGTCCACTTAGTTACTAAACCAAGACATACCATCTGTGTGGAAGTCGTCCCTAATTGTACCTGTGCCAAAGGTTTCCAAATCAAAGGAAATGAATGACTTTAGACCTGTTTCACTTAATTCCATTGTGTCTAAATGTTTAGAAAAACTGGTTCAAATGTTTCCTCTGAATGATCTTTGTAGTAAGTTGGACCCTTTACAATTTGCTTACCAAAAGGGTAAAGGTGTAGACGATGCCATCCTAAATATTTTAAATTGTGTCTACAAACATCTGGACTTACCTTACACTTATGTAAGATTGTTCTTTATTGATTTCTCATCAGCTTTTAATACCATTCAACTTCATTTACTTATTGAAAAAAATGAAAGGATTGAATATTAGTCCATATATAATACTATGGGCTAATGAATTTTTGACCCAGAGACCTCAGAGGGTTAGGGTAAACAATGTAATATCAAATGCATGCATAGTTAACACAGGGGCGCCCCAGGGGGCTGTGACATTGTACACCAATAATTTTCAATCCGATAGTTCTTTTAGCTCCTTCACACAATTCGCTGATGATGCGGCTCTTCTTGCCCTGCTCTCACTCAGACGTAAATGAGTATTTCAGAGAAATAAAACACATTGAAAAATACTGTAAAGATAATTTTTTATTATTAAATGTAAAAAAAAAAACCAAAGAAATGATAATCGATTTTCGTAGGGAAAAGAAGGAAAATTATATTGTTTCTGTAGCTGAAGAGACTATTGAAATAGTGCAAACTTTTAAATACCTTGGCACTATCCTAGAAAATAAACTAAATTTTACTGCAAATACTGATTATATCAGCAAAAAAGGGCAGCAAAGATTACGATTACTGAAAAAACTGTCCTTGTTTAATGTTAGTGAAAAGGCCTTAGCTATGTTTTATCACACTTATATCTGCAATATTTTAAGTTTTAATATCACTGCCTGGTATGGCAATCTGAGCATTAAAAATAAAAATAAACTCCATAGAATCCTAAATGTTGCTGGTAAAGTAATTGGCAAAAAACAAACCCCCATTTGGGCAGCTATTTGAGACAAACATCAATGAAAAAGTTAAAAAGATTCTAGAAATAAAAAATCCCCCTTTGGATCAGGATTTTGTGATTTTACCATCAGAAAAGAGATACAAGAGATACAACGATAGCAAAGACAAACAGACACAAACATTCTTTTTGTTTCCCTGGCAATCAAATCATTAAATAGAAACAATCTGATATAAACTTTTCACATGCAAATTATGAGTAAGTCAGGTGTGAAGGTACATTTTGGTTTTTTATAGTTATAATGTTTTATTTGATGTACTACACAAATTATAAGACAAATTTCCTTACGGACAATAAAGATTATTATTATTATTATTTCTGAAACTTGTATTAATTCAAAAAAGTACTAAGTAAAAGTATTATTTTGAGATGAGTTTATATGAGCACAAAATAAATTAGTAGATCTAAAGTGTGTAGGAAGGTAATGAGTATGTCATCCCTAAATATTTGGGTCAGATATACATGGTATGCTAGTTAAAATTGTCACTTTTCAAATATAAGCCAGCCATACGAGATTAAAAAAAAAAAAAAAAAAAAAAAGAACTGAATAAGTTTTCACCTTCACAGCCACCTTCCCACATCCTCCTGTTATGTTGACTGGTTCAATATATTCCCCCATAATGATATGTGTAGCTGTGGCAATAAAATCGTAGTTCAGAGCTTTGGATACAAACGGGAAGGACCTAGAGACTCTGACATTACACTCGATGACTTTCAGGTGGTTGTCCTAAACACAAGAGAAACATTTTTTAAAAATTATATCATGATTACACTCAATTTTCAGGTGCTTGCTCTGAATACAAAAGAAATATAAATATTCACAGAATATTATTTATATTTTTTTATAACTTTATAGAGAAAATATATATTTTTAAAATGTTTCCATACCTTTGCAATGAGCTGGATATTGAAAGGCCCAGTCACTTCTAAAGCTCGTCCAATGGCACAGCAAATGCCTTTAATTTTTGCTAAAGTTTCAGAATTTATATCTTGAGGTGGCGTCACAAGAGTTGCATCCCCTGAATGTACACCAGCATTCTCCACATGTTCAGATACTGCTATACATATGACTTCACCATCACTGGCCACAGCATCCACATCAATTTCCTAATCATATGACAAAATGCACTCTAAGTCTTACAAAACATTGAAAATTGTTTGTTTTTTTCAATTGCTAAAGTTTGTACATGGATAACTTGAACCAACCTTAGCTTCTTGGATAAATTTGGAAATGACAACTGGGTGATCTTTAGAGACAGCAACTGCCTGGGTCAAAAAAGTCTCCAGGTCATGTTTGTTCATAGCCACATTCATGGCAGCCCCACTCAACACATATGATGGTCTGATAAGACAAGGATATCCAACTTCATCACAGAAAGCTACAGCAGCCTGAATTATACACAAGACAATTTTTTTTAAATACATAGTTCAGGGCTGAAGTAAATTTTAGTCAAATCAATAATAATAATAATAATCTTTATTATCCATGAAGAAATTTGTTTTACAATTGTGCATTATACATTACAACACATAGCACAAATATATGTTATATTTATATTACATTAAGAAATCAAACCTCAAAAGTAGAAAGCTCTTTCCATAAAGGTTGATTGATGTTTAGATTGTCCAGCATTCTAGAAAACTTGAAGCGGTTTTCTGCATTGTCAATACTGTCAGGCGATGTTCCCAAAATCACAGCCTGGAATAAAAACGGAATATAATCAACTTTAAACAATTTAGAGAAGACCAAAAAAAAATATAAAAAATCCTGATAACAAATATAGTGAACTAAACAAATGTAGTGAACTAAACAAATGTAGTGAACTAAACAAATGTTGTGAACTAAACAAATGTTGTGAACTAAACAAATGTAGTGAACTAAACAAATGTAGTGAACTAAACAAATGTAGTGAACTAAACAAATGTAGTGAACTAAACAAATGTAGTGAACTAAACAAATGTAGTGAACTAAACAAATGTAGTGAACTAAACAAATGTAGTGAACTAAACAAATGTAGTGAACTAAACAAATGAAATGAAAACTATTCTAAATGACTTTGACCTACCTGTTGTCTGTGTAAGTCCATTGCTATGTTGTTAGGCAACTGACCTCCCATAGACAAAATAATACCCAATGGATTCTCCAGCTGATAGATGTCCATCACAACCTGACAATGTTACAAATAGTTTGGATAAAAACAGGCTGATTAATTAATTAATTAATTAATAGTTTATTCAAAATAAAGTTAAATTAAAAAAAAAAAACATTGCATGTTACCTCAAATGAAATTTCATCAAAGTAGAGTCTGTCACACATATCATAGTCAGTGCTGACTGTCTCTGGGTTGTAATTCACCATTATAGTTTTATAATCCATCTAAAAATTTAAAAATAGATTTGTGGATTTGATTCATACATTTTAACAAAAAATGACAAGTGTTAATAAATTTCAATTTTGGACTTATCTTTTTGAGTAATTAATAAAAAGTATTTGATATTTAAACTAGGTAAGAGTAATTTTTAATACATTTCTAGATTTCTAATTTGTATGAATATAAACCATGTCAAAATTCTATCTATCTAATCTTATCTATCTATCTTATATATAAGTATTCAGAACAAAATTAATAACCATATATTTCATGACTACCATCTGAACTATTCAAATAAATTAAAGTTATATTTTACAATTAATATGAGAAGAGTTACATGTATAGATATAAGAAAAGTTTTGCTCATAAGTGACCTAAGTGAACTATCCTAACTAAGTCAATTTTTAACCTGTCTCAATGTCCGAATGCAGTTGACAGCACACCAATCAAACTCCACACTGGATCCTATTCTGTAGACGCCTGATCCCAGCACCATGACATGCTTGCTCTCAAAAGGGATGTCATGCTCACTGCTGTTGTACGTCAGGTAGAGGTAGTTGGTGCTTGCTGGCCACTCTGCTGCTACAGTGTCAATCTGTCTGACCCAAGGAGTCACACCTAGGTCATAGCGGCATTTGCGAACTACCAATTCTGTGCTGCAATTTTAGAATAAAGAATTGGTGGGTTATATAGAATAATTGTAAAAGAAGGGACGAAATGTGTATAAAGTATAAATCTTCCTAATAAGTATTGTGTACAAGTAAAAAGAATTAACCTTGAAACAACTTGTGCTATTTGCTGATCACTAAAACCCAACTTTTTAGCAGAAAGCAAAAGTTCTTTTGGTAGACTGTAAGTCTGTCAGTGGAAGCCAGAGTGTAAGAAATTATACAAATAAAGATCAATCAAAATGTCTATGCATAAAGCTTTTATGTACTGACTTAATATACTTGGAGGAATTACATTTGTAAAAAACAACTGACCTTTCCTTTATACAATTCCAGCTCTCTGTATTTCTCAATGATGTTTTTAAATTTGTAGAGAAACCAACGATCAATTTTAGTGAGATTATAGAGATGGTCAATGGTCATGTTCTCCTTCAATGCAGCAGCTAAGACAAATATTCTTTTGTCAGTTGGATGCTGCAACTCCTATAAAATATAATTATTTCAATTAATTTTATTGTATATGCTTATAAAATTACCAAATATTTATTGCTATAAAATAATTTTAAATAAATATTGTTCCATCAAATAAATTAAATTATTAATAATGCTTATATTTTTAAAATCAGAAGTCAAATATACATCAATATTCTAAATAATGGCTCTAAGTTTTTATATAAGTAATATTTTACAATTATGATAAAAATATTTGTTAAAAACACTTTGTGTAAAACATTGATTTGCTGATATTATTTTAATAAACATTGTTAAAAACACAACAAACCTTTACATTTAACTGAAATAAATTGAACAAGTTTACTTACATTTTCACAGGCTTTCAGCATAGTTGGATCAAATCCTCGTACACTTTCATCCACCATTCTCAGGGCTTTTTGGAAAGCTTCTTCAAATTTGATTCCTATGGCCATGACCTCACCAATACTTTTCATTGAGCTACCAATCTACAAAAAAACGAGATGTGAATGATATTGAAAATAAAAAAAGCATATCATAAGGTTTGTTGAACTTTTTATTTTAACTAACTAAATGTGAGAATATAATCACCTTGGTGGAAACTCGGTTAAATTTTTTCAGGTCCCATCTTGGAATCTTGACAACACAGTAATCTAAACTCGGCTCAAAGCAAGCTGTAGTGGAGCCAGTGACTGAGTTTTTCAACAAGGGCAAGGGTCGACCCAAAGCTAGTTTGGCTGCAACATAGGCCAGGGGGTATCCTGTAGCTTTACTGGCCAAAGCTGATGATCTTGACAGTCTAGCATTGACCTCTATGATGTAGTACTGTGGACACCATGATATTTAGTTGAAAAAAAATGGTTGAAAGTTTACACACATTATCAACAGTTAAAGGTAATCAGGGCAAAGGTCAACATTTTACATTTAGTTACATTTTTTTTTACCAATAGCCGTTAATAAATAAGCAGTTAAATTATCTAATCTGTTATTCTTAATGTGGTCTTTATTTCATCATTAGATGACAGGTGAAGACTTGCAGACTAAAAGTGAAAATAATGGCAATGGAAATATGAGGTTCTTCAACACCCCCCCCCAAATAGAATACATTTTTCTATCCACTGACAATGATCTCTAATCCTTCAATGCAAATGATATTCAGCACAACAATGTTAGGTGCACGTGGCAACGCAGGATACCTGAAGATGCACTGAAACTTTTGATATGCAGAAGGAACTTAAAGAAGTCTCATTATTGTGATAGATGTCAAAAGACAGTTAACACTTAAAAAGTTCTTAAGTTAACTGAAAATTTTTCAGAACCTACTTTATAACAATGTGCTTTGAATACTGGACATTGTGTAGAATGTTGAAAGAATTTAGTGGTAAATTTACTTTTCCATATAAATAGACATGTTTGTTTCATTGGACCTGATTATTATTGTGTCCAAAATAATCAAATTCTGATGTGGTCAAAACAAACACTGGAAATAAAACAGAAAAAAAATACTGCACCTGTTGTGACAGAGGATTGAGGGCATACTGAATGTTACACTCTCCAACAATTCCCAAATGACGAATAACTTTTATGGCAGTTGTTCTCAGCATGTTGTACTCAGCATCAGTTAAAGTTTGGCTGGGAGCGACAACAATGCTCTCCCCTGTATGAATGCCAAGTGGATCAACATTCTCCATATTACACACCTAAGAAAGTCACACTGATCAGCTTAAACAGCATAAACAAATTGTTTTTTAATCCACCTTTCTAGAATAAAGTGAAAAAGCTCAAAAAATATTTCTTACAGTGTAACAATAAGTAGTTCAGAAGTAAGAATGAAAGGAGAAGATCAAGTAGCAGACAATTGAAAGGATATTAGGATGAAATACTTTCAACAAAGACTGAGTTCATATACTCTTGCTGTATTTAGTTATCATGCTTCGTGACTACATATAATTATTTCCATGGATTAAAAATAAAAAATTAATAATAATTGGAAAACATGTTCCCTAAAAACAAAATACCCATCTATACAAATAACTCACTGTAATACAGTTGTCATAGGCATCTCTGACTACTTCATATTCCACCTCCTTCCAGCCTTGTAGAGATTTGTCTACCAGAACTTGGGTTGTGTGAGCAAAGGCAGCAGTGACTAGGACAAGCAATTCTTCCTTGCTATTGGCAAAACCTGAACCCAAGCCACCAAGAGCATAAGCTGCTCTTATCAGAACTGGGTAACCAAGTCTCTCTGCAGCTTGAACAGCCTGAAGAGGACGATCAACTTTAACCTTTTGGCTTTTCAACCAATCAAATGATGACATTTTTTTGGAAAAAAATATTTCAATACAAAAATACCAAACTAACAGTTAATGTAAACATTTTTTTTTTACATTTAAGTTTAATCAAATCATATCTTTACAAAAAAAATTTTAAGAAACAAAAAGATTCAGTGAATGAAAGTGAAATAAACACATATCATGCTTTTATTCTTCTTTAACAAACCTGTTCAACTGAATGGGCTGCTTCACTAGGGGCTACAAATTCATTAATTTCCAACATCTTATCTGCAAAGATTTTTCTATCTTCTGTCCAGACAATGGATGCCACCTGTGTACCCAGAACTTTCACACCATATTTTTCAAAGACTCCACTTTTTGTCAAAGTCACACCACAATTCAGTGCAGTTTGTCCCCCAAAAGCCAGTAATACTCCATCCGGACGTTCAGATTTAATAACCTAAAAGTATTACATAATTTAAAAAAAAATTAATCCATAAAATAGAAATAAAAAAAGTTATTTTTATCTAACTAATTTATAAACTTGTGTAAAATACCTGTGTAACATATTGAGGTGTTATTGGAAGAAAGTACACTTTATCTGCCATTCCTTGTGAGGTCTGGACAGTTGCTATATTTGGATTGATCAAAACAGTGCTAATATTTTCTTCTTTGAGAGCTTTGATAGCCTGTGAAAAAAAACAACATGAAATGATATTGAATTCCAATCTTTATAAACAAATACACGTCTACTGTAAGTAAGGTAAAGTGTACATGTCATACAAGTGTCATTAACAGATTCTACTCTCAAGTCTGGCAAAAGTGGTTGAGTTGACTATTGATTTGTACTTCCCTACCCACAAAAACAAGGAATTTTGGCATCATTACAAAGTTGAAGGTCCACCAGACTAGTTCTCAAAATTACTACACAGCTCTGAAGTGTAGCAACTAATAGAAGACATGCCATGAAACTTAATTTCTTCCAATTAATCTGTCTCAGAGGTCATCTACTGTTTCCAGTGTCCATTGTATACTGTTCCTCTTCTGGTCTGTTGCTGTCTTCATGACCCAATCTATGGCTAGTAAAATCAAGACGGAAGAGAGTAAACAGCCTTGTCTCACTCCTGTTTGGACTTGAAATACCTGTCAGTTGTCTGCCATGCACTATTCAGCAATTCATCCCCTCATATGACTTCTTGATGATATTTGTAATTTTTTCAGGCACTCCATAGTGTCTCAAAAGTCTCCAGAGGGTCTGTCTATCCACGCTGTCAAATGCCTTCTCAGCTGTCTATAAAACTGAGGGGAGTTCCATTCCATGGACAGTTCCAAAATTATGCGTAGTGTTGCCATCCTTCAGAGACGCTGAAGATGGATAGGACACACCCTTCGCAAGCCTGCATCCAACATAACAAAACAAGCCCTAACCTGGAACCCCAAGGAAAGAGGGAGAGGGGACGGCCAAAGAATACATGGTGCAGTGGTTTGGAAGCAGATGGGCAAGACATGAGGACAGTTGAGAGACTCACCCAGAACCGAGATGCCTGGAGGAAGCTGGTTGGTGGCCTATGCCCCAGAAGGGACCACAGGCAGAGATGAGATGAATCTGTCTCAGAGGCAAGAAATACTTCCTGATACACAAGGGCTGATTATAAAATTTCTTTTCCATGGCTACTATAAGGCAAACTAAAGGGGAAAAAAAAATCTCACAAGATGTCCAGAGACTACCATTTTTCGTGGACATTCTTAATCATCTTCAAAACCATCTAATATTTAAAGATTCACTGCAAGCAAGGATATTACTAGTGCCTTTAAGTGCTGGGCAAGAATCAGTGAATACAACAGATAGTGAAGGAGAGCAAAAGATAACAACAACAGCTGAAATGTGTATGCATGAAAGGGCTTCATAAGCCACAGGCACAGAAGGTAGCAGCTGACAAAAAGACATATGACAGACTAACACTTTTCTTGAGTCTAATGTGTAGCCATCATTAGTTGTGACAGGCTAACTAAATAAATCAAACGGTGAACACTTACCTTAATACTGTTAAGTGTCATGTAATTGGGTGAAAACAAACTAATTAGAATAACCTTTCACCAACATACCTGAGAGCCAGAGTAATCAAACTCTCCAGCCTGACCAATGGACAGTCCACCAGAACCCAGAATAAGGACTTTTTTAGGCTGAGCTATTTCAAGTTGAGTCATAGATAAACCTTCAGTCTTGATAAATGTGTACAGTCTCTCTCTGATACTGACACTGAAATAATGGACAGATTCTAAGATTTCTAAATCAATCTTTTATTGAAACTGCTGATCAGTGAATAAAAAGAATTTCTGGATAAAATATTCAAATTAAGTGAACAATTAATTTGGCAAACATGATTGCATATTAATTTACACTAGTTTAACCTCCAATGCCAACATATCCTCTAATTTAAGGATATTGTGACAGCATACTTTGTTCTTTCATTTCATGGCTTAGTCCAGAACTAAAGTAAACATACCCATCTACTCCTTTTTTACAAGACCTGGCATGGTCTAGAAACACAGTGAACATGTCCTCCAGATCTTGTGGACCAGCTTTATTTTCTGGATGAAACTGAACACTAAACGCAGGTAGAGATTCATGAATTATGCCTTCATTAGATTTGTCATTAGCATTGGTGAACAGAGGCAGCCAGCCTTTTGGAAGTGTGTTGGTATCAACAGCAAAACCATGATTTTGACTGGTTATGAAACAGCGTAAGCTTTGGTCATAAATGCATGGCTGGTTGTGACCTCTATTTCCATACCTGGATTTAGCAAAAAAATAAACAATGAATTATTTTATTTAATAGCTTGGCTGCAAATGCTAAAATGACAAATTACATTTAAAAAATGCTTCAAAATATTTTCCTTAAGAAAAACTGAGATTCCTAAGAATATTCTCCTTACTTCATTTTAAACGTCTTGGCTCCTATGGCAAGTGACAGAAGTTGGTGACCTAAGCAAATCCCAAACAAGGGTTTGCAGTGTGGATCAGCAACCAGTGAGCGTAATGTATTGATGGTTGTAGAACACATCATTGGATCCCCAGGGCCATTGCTCACAAAAACTGCATCAAAATCTTTGAGAAGAAGAAATTATTAGAAAAGAACATTCATTTCATACCATAATATAAGATTCATTATCTAAATTTCAGTTCATTCATTATTAATACATTGAAAAAGAAAACAACACTGCATTTAAATTTTCTTAATATAACACACAAGATAAAATAAATAATGAAAGGTAAAAAGACAAGCATGGTTAAGGAATGTAACTGAATTCACTGTACTATCCAAAAACCTTTTGTCTTGCAAGGGAATTAGATGAAATAAAAATGAACTAGAATTTTGCACAAGACAATATTTCAGGCTAGATTAAAATGCCAGCAACCTCACCTTTAGTATTTAAAGAGTAATCCCATGGAACAACAGTTACAGAGGCTCCCCTGCGACACATACACCTGATTTGGTTGTATTTCATGCCACAATCAATAGCCACGATCTTCACATCCCCATTGGTATTGTAGGTCACAACTGACTATCAGAGAGAAAACAAAAAGGAATTATTTTGTCTTTTATCTTTATATCCTAGCTAAAAAGTTTTTGAAATGGATATTACATATTAGTAAAAACAAATAAATGATTTGATGTTTGGAGTTTTAAAAAAATTGATACTATAAACCTTTAAGTCAAAACGTTTTAAAGCTTAAAGATATTTAACTAACAAATAAAAAAGCTAGACCAGATTTTAGCACCTTAGATGAAACTTCTTGCACCAAGTTGACTTTATCTGGATTAATAAATGGAATGTCATCTTCATCATTATTTACAATCACCTAACGAGAGAAATAAAACATGATGATTATAAAAAAACATATTAAAAAATTATGAAGATATAAACCTAGAGTATTGTTTATGTCAAAGCAAAGAAACAATTATCTGCTGGTCAGTACCTTGCCAAGCATTATTCCCTTTTCCCTTATTTTCTTGGTAAGAGCTCGTGTGTCAATGCCTTTAAAAAAACAAACAAAAAAATCACAAAATTTTTATGCTAATAGTTTTTATCTCACAAGTTCAAGAAATACAGGGAAATTGAAGCTGCATTCAAACAAGATTACACAGACAAATGGAAGGAAAACAAACATTATTATTCAACAGAAGACGGGGAAGAAAAAGCCAGACAACAAATTTTGATGATGCTTAAAAATTGAAAGAATTCATTTTGGGTTGTCAGGTATTTCTTTTAGTAATATGACTAGGTCACCCGTATGATAAATTGTGTTCTTTAGTTAATCTCTGTTAGTTGATAGTGCAAATGGGGGAGCATTGGGTAATATCAATAAGTGATTTGATTCACTTGGACCAATCTATAATTTCAAGGACAAATTTCTATATACATTTTTTTTTCACTTTAACTTAAACATACCCATACATTTTCTAAAAGATGGTTTCAAAGTCAGGTTCTCTAAGAGTATTCTTTAGCTTTAGATCCTAGATCTAGCTAAAAGATCTAGATGCTCAGAACTTTTCTATAAGGACATGCAAACATACATTTAGAATCTTAATATTTTTATGCACACCTTCCCATAAAATATGACAAAAGAACAAAAGCTGTAAGGGAATGTGTTAAATATGTATAATCACATGAACTTTATTAAGCAACAGCAATTGCAATTAAGATTGTTGACATTGTTGGTAAAGCATACCCCCAGTGATCTAATTTAGCTTAGAGGTATTTAACAACTTCATTGCAAATGTGGTGCAGGAGAACAGATCCTTGAACATCTAAAATGCCCTACGCCACTCCTTACAACTGCATAATACTCTAGCCACCATACCATACTTATATATATTTTTACCATGCTATGGTACTCCACTAAAAACATGAACAAGAAATGCTTGGATACTATGTAATTACAGTACAACTATTAATTAATTAATTATTAACTGATTATTGCACAAAAAAGCTTTTTGCTTGTACTATAGGTAACAGCATTACAGAAATCCTAATTTAGGCTCAATTGTGAGTTAATCGTAAACAAACAACATTTAGTCACAAGACTATATTGATAAAACAAAAAAACTGTCACGCGACAGCCATTGTGTATTAAAAATTAGATCGTAATTTGTATAGAAGAGAGAGAATAACGTGGCTAAATGTTGTTTGTTTACGATTGGTGAATGAGGTCTATTATTTCATAAATGTACTTTAGGATTAAAAGAAATGTATTCTAGGTTTAACAAAAGTTTATTCTAGGATTAAGATAAATTCATTCTAGGTGTCTTAGAAATTCATTTTAGACGACTAAAAGTTAATATCTAGGATTAGAGAATCTTAAATACAAATTTAATATGAAATAAATTAATTCTAGTTTGAGGGAAAGAAAATTCATTCAGGTCAGATATAGGTTTAATCTAGGATTTAAAAAAAAAATATTCTTAATTAAATAGAAGTTTAATCTAGGGTAAAGAGAAATTCACCATAAATTCCAGGAACATGTTGTTCTTTCATCCAGGTGGACAGAGACTTTTTAGCCCCCCAGTGGCTGTACTGCTGTGTTAGGTCTGCACAAATTAAGGCAGCGGCATGTATTTTATAAGATTCAAACCAGATAGATAGACCGTGTTCATCAACTGAATCATCCCCAACACCATAGTTGCCAATCAAAGGGTAAGTCAATACTAATATTTGTTTATGGTATGAAGGATCTGTGAGTGACTCTGGATAGCCAACCATTCCAGTCTGAAAAACTGAACATATTTTTTGAAGTTAGTAAAATTTATTTTTTTGGTTTTGGATGGTAATAGTAAAGTACAAATATAATTTTTTTTAAGAGAATAGTTTAATGTGAATCTTTACTAGCCAGTAGAAACTACTGGACTTGTCTTTACTTTAGTACATTTCATCATCTTGATACAAACAATTGAAACAATATGAATAACAATAATAAAGCCATTAAGTTTAAGGTGTCCGGTTAGTAGACATCACATAGATCTATATTATTAGATATATATATATTAGTGTTACATTTGATTCCTCTGCCAACTATCCTACTTGCATTATTTATATAAAAGTTATAGATCTACTTCTGCTTAAGATCTCTGGAAATTTTACAAATGTGAGAAAAGAATGACTTCATATATATATATATATATATATATAACATTGTATTTAAAAGAAAAATACGAACCAACTTCTCCAGGCACACTCTTTGCTGCACCAAATGAAATTCCAGGAAACACTGTTCCATCTTCTAGTTTTAGATAAGCATTGTATTCCATGACGCTGTTCATACAACAATTATTTATAATGAAGAAACAAATCATAATAACAAAAAATGTGTCTCAAAAGCACACAATAACTTGACAATTACAATACAAAATGATAAATTATTTTACATAATTCCTAGATTGTTAGGCAATAAAATTCAGAATAAACGAATTATAAAATTCTTATTGGAGAAATCTTCTTCTACTAAGTGCGTCCTAAGGTGGTGGATAGGGGAAAAAGCTTAAATATAAGGTTAGCTGTGAATATCAAATAAACAGCTGTGGACCAATTGGTTGCAGTCATGGAGGATGAGGTGGGGTATTTTAGTGGTGAGAAAAGCCACTTAAAACATCTCTAAAATCCAGGGAAATTACATGATTCTCGTAGATGTGGGATCGTGCCTGTTGAATCCTGCAGCACAGGTAGGGGACTAGTTTCTACCCCTGGATGGAGATTACACAAGAGAGCTGGTTATCTGTGATTCTTCTACACTGGCTCCAAAACCCTCCTATAGAACAAAAACTATATGGAAAATTGCCTGATCTGTAAACCACTGTCTCAGATATACTAATACCATTACTGGTCTGAACCTTCCAACATGAAAAATGAGAATGAAGAAGAAAACCTTTTTAATTGATACATTTATATTTAATCTAGAATCTAGATCCATGTAAAGATATTATATACTATACAGATAGACCTATATTACATATATATGTATATATATAATAATATATATATATATATGATATTATAATTATATTTATATAGATTCTAGATCTATAAAGGTTTAGATTATTATAGTCTATCTTTTACATGGTGATGGATCTAGTCTCTAGATCTAAAATCTAATCTAATCTAGAGATTTTAGAATAGATCTAGATGTAGATCTAGTCTTTAGTCTAGATTCTAGTACTTAAGTAGCAGGCCTACTTTGTGACGTTTAGTTTTAGTTGTTTGTCTCGAGTCTTGTGTGTCAGTAAACTGACTCCTGAGTCTGAGTAAATTCTCGGTAGATTCTAGATCTAAACACAATCTAACTTATTTTGTATTTAAAAAATAGAGGCCGAGTAGATCTGATTCTAGACTCTAGATCTAATCATTTGGCCCATTCCCAATCCCCAGTTTAGACTCTAATCCACGTGCAGGTAAACTTAAAACTACCATAAACCGGCGTAAACACAATGTGACAATATGATGAATATCCACCATGCGATGTGACAATGAGTCTTAGTTAGTCTAGTCTAGAATCTTTTACTTATATCTAGATCGATCTATAGACAGAAATAAAAACTAGAATATAGATATTTTTTAATCTAGAATCTAACTATTGTTTGTAAATATAACGTTAATTTATTGTTTAGTAATTTGTTTAATAGGACCTGAGTTAATATACTCACATACGCATTACAGTCTTACAAAAATAAACTTTTTTTTCCAATTTCACCTGTAGAATCTAGTGCCAAACTAACTTATTTTGTGCTAAAATTAACCCTACTAATTTTTTTTTTTCATTTTACAAAATGTAAAACAATACAATCTCAATTTTTTAGATATAGATCTATTTTTTATCAAAATATCTTTAGTACATTTCAATTATTTTATTTTATTATCAATAGCTTAAACTAATGTATTGCTGTTATTATTATCTTTAATTATACTTTTACAATAAAAAAAATTCTGTATGTCTCCCCAAATGATATTACGTGTAGTCCTACAAGATGTTGATCTAACATCAGTAAATAACATTGTTTTGTTTACACAATCTGTAGATTTCTAATGTATATTTCTTTTAATGCAGGTAGGTCTATCTTTTTCCCTGGTGCCACTAGAGCATGGGACAGGTGGTCTAGCTGAATCATCCAGGAAAATTAATGGTTTAGAGTTAGACTAGCACATGGATGAGTGATAAACGTAACTGATATAATGTTTTTGAAGGAATGTCTATCATTTATGGGACAATATATATAATTTTATTATTATAAACTAAATAAAGATCTATCTTTGGAAAAATTAAATTGATTTTCTTTAAAATATTAACGC
Organism: Biomphalaria pfeifferi; assembly: GCA_030265305.1. Lineage (NCBI taxonomy): Eukaryota > Metazoa > Mollusca > Gastropoda > Planorbidae > Biomphalaria > Biomphalaria pfeifferi. The sequence goes on along the minus strand of JASAOG010000002.1, from coordinate 8,249,221 downwards.
GCATAACGGTATTCCGGTATGTTAAATGTTTATTGATTATATAGATCTAGTAGAGGTTATATCTAGATCTATATAATCTAGCATTTAAATTAGATCTAGATCTAAATATTCTAAATTTTCTATGGTCTTAGTGAACTACTAAAGGATTTGAATACATGTAAATTATAGTTGGTAATCTTGATGCGTTTACATGGTCTGCTAAGAATGGCTAAAACGCCATGTAGGTCCAGATCTTTAAATTTTATAGGTAAAATCAATTCTATAGTCAATCTTGTTTTGTTTTTTTATTAGATCTATCCTGGAACTTGATCTATCTAGCTGTTTTGATTATACATTTAAGAATAATTGCTAAACACTTTGTTTCGTAAACAAATTGGATCTATTACTAGTATTAGAATCTATACTATAGTCGAGTATAGACAGTCTATAGTTACTGTATAATTATAGAATATAGTAATAATAATAGTATACATAATACAAGTATACTATAGTCTAGAAAAATACTAGATTCTAGATAAATTAAATTAATAGTTACAAATAATAGATCAAGATCTAGATCTAGTAGTAGATCTAGGAATTAGATCTAATATACTTATATAGATCTAGAGAGATTCTACTTCTAGTTCTAGTGATTAAAATTAAATACTAGATGAAAGATCTAGAGTTAGAGCCTAGGTGTAGTAGGTCATACTATATTAGATTATATTGTTTATATTTATAGTTATATATAGATTATAGATCTAGACCAGTGATGCCCAAAATATGGCCCGTGGACCAGATCCGGCCCGCCGCAACGTCTGCACAAAGTGGGGAAAATCCCCTCCAAAAAAAAAAAAAAGGTTGAAAAATGTATCTTTACCTACTTAGGGCTCTCATATTTTCTCTAATGTATTGATACCATGACCTTTAACGTTTGTGCGTTTATGAACAGAGACTCTGAATGTAGAATCTACAAGGACCAGTGGGCAGATCTTTACTTTCTTTGTGGAACATGATAATAAGCCTACATTTTTGTTTGTGTGGCTGTTTAAAAAACAACAACAACATGCATATATATCGGTATTATAAAATAAATATGGGCATCTTTGGTTTAATAATAATAATAATCTTTATTGTCTGTATGGAAATTCGTCTTACAATTTGTGCATTACACCTAACAAAAAACATTATAACTATAAGAAACCAAAGTGTACATTCACACCAGACTCACTCAAAATTTACATGTGACAAAGTTTATACCAGATTGTTCTTATTTAATGATTTGATTGCCAGGGGAACAAAATAGTGTTTGTGTCTGTTTGTCTTTGCATCAGTGTCTTATATCTCTTTTGTGATGGTAAAATCACAAAATCCTGACACAAATGGTGATTCTTTATTTCGAGGATCTTGTTAGCTTTTTTATAGATGTTTGTCCCAAACAACTGCCCAAATAGGGTTTGTTTTTTGCCAATGATTTTACCAGCAGCATTTAGGATTCTATAAAGTTTATTTTTATTTTTAATGCTTAGATTGCCACACCAGGCAGTGATATTACAACTTAAAATATTGCAGATATGAGCGTGATAAAACATAGCCAAGGCCTTTTAACATTAAACAAGGACAGTTTTCTTAGTAATCGTAATCTTTGCTGCCCTTTTTTGCTGATATAATCAGTATTTGCAGTAAAATTTAGTTTATTGTCTAGGATAGTACCAAGGTATTTAAAGGTTTGTACAATTTCAATAGTCTCTTCAGCTACAGAAACAATATAATTTTCCTTCTTTTCCCTACGAAAATCGATTACATTTGAACCACGAATTAAAGATTGATTAACTACAGCTAAAGATTGGAGGATCGATTGGAAAAATTCACCAAAAAGAAAAGAAAATGAATGGGTTTTAGAGGTACCTACACTGTTGTTAACATTTTAAGTAGAGAAATAAAGCTACTTTCTGACGCGTACAAAAAATATAATGTTCTAGGGGGCTCTGGTAAAATAGTTTCAGAACAATGTCATTTAATTTAACTTTTCGGTCATCTGGCCCGCGAGACCAGTGTTGGAAATTAAAATGGCCTGCAGGTCGAGTTAGTTTGGGCATCATTGATCTAGACTATAATCACTAGATCTAGATCTATTATATTAATAATATTAGTATTACTATTAGAGTTAGAATAGAGTCTTGATTTTAAAAAAAAAAAGTGTGTTTCCGCAATCATGCCCAATGTAACAGAATAAAGTCACTAAGACTAAACGTCGGTCTCCAGTGTGATTATCTCCCTTGTTATATAGTAACTCGTCGGTACAATGGTTAATGCCTGTGCTGTACATGTGGCAAAATATGTAGGTTTCCACTGGGACTGAGTAGCCATGTGAAATAATGCACTTTTCTTTAATCTTTGGACTCGAAAACAAGCCTTATACATATATATATATATATATATATATATATACATATATATATGCCTTTGTTATATATATATGTAGACTTGTAGTACACAAAATATTTATATAGGAGTAGATATCATCTATGTGAAGTATGTGCGTGCATCCCCCTCTTGTACCCTCCACTACACACATTGAAAAGTTCTGAATTAATCCATGAGTGTGGCACATTGGTCATTACTAGGCCACTTAAATAAGCTTCTATGCTAGCTGTCTAGAATTAAAATACATGTGTCCAATGCAAGGGATTTTTAATTTAGGATTTAGGTTCTACTTGATCTATTCAAATCTACTGAGATTTTGACAATTGTTAAGAAAAGAACATTGTGACAACTGTGTTCAATTTATACCATTTTCAACTTTAGGCCTGAAAAATGTGATTTTTAGAAATTAACTATCTGATCTGATCTTAGTTCTTACGGAAGATTTTTAAAATTTACTTCTATGTTACAATTTTGATAAACTTTCATATGACTCCATCATGAACTTCTCTCTAATTTTAACTTTTTAAAATGATTTTATGAAGAAAAATTTTTTAAAAACTTTTTTTGAAAATATAATAATTTTTTTGTTTCATGTGATTTCCCATTGTTTCCTCTCCTTTGATTCATGGTTGAACAGATATTGGAGCTAATTTGAGTGGTAATTATCAATAATTATAATTATTATTATATTAATCAATGATAATAAATGAATCAATAAAAAAAAAAGATCAATTAGTGGAAATTAATTCATTTTGTTTGATATTGAAATGGCTTATTCTTGCTGTATTGCGATATATGCCAGTGATTTTATTTTTCTTCTCCTTAGATAAACTTTGTTTTTCAAAAAGATTTTGCTTGTTGAAAAATGTAGGCCTAAATACTTTTATATGTTCATAAAATTAAAACAAAATTATGTAATGCAGCTTTCTTTTTTGTGCTATTATTTATAATTTTAAAAAGTCCTGTTTTAACTTCTATTATCTTAAATTTTATTAAATAGAACAAATCACATTTTTAGAGAAATTTAGCTATTATAGAATGAAATTTTAATATCTGAGCATCACATAGAAATTTCATAATATTTTTAAACTTGTGAATACTTATTGTTATCATATTTATTGTTATGAAGAATAAATCACAACTGATGATAGATGATATCCTGTTACAAGAAATTACTTATAACTAAATGGGTATACATAGGATCAGAACTGAACCTCTAACCACATTTTGTCTTTTTCTTCTTGTTAATACATTTTCTTTTCATAGATTATAACTTAACTATATATATATATATATATATCATTTACATATCCAGATGCTGTCTACAAGGGTGTATATAATGGTAAACAGTGCCATGAAGGTAAATATATTCATTTCTTTTAAGAACATTTTAATTATTACTTTGAAATAATTTTAATGTTCAAAGCAGAATTTAAGTGGGTAAAGTTTAAACTACCTTTCTTCTTTTCATGTAAGTTTAAAAAACTGTTTTCACATTGCAATATATATATATATATATATATAATTCAAGCAAATAAAAGTAATTATGTCTCCATGAGTTTTAATAGATAAACTTTTAGAAATGACTTTTGTATTTACAGAAACGTTAAAAACCAATGTTTTCTGACTAATAGGTTAACATTCAAATGCACTGATATAAAATAGTCAAGTTGCTTATATAATTTTAAGATGCTTGGGTTAGAGGTAAGACAGAAGGCCAAGCACACCAAACTTCCTGTCACCAGAAGCAACATCCAATCAATGTTCTTATAGATAACTTAAATTTACACATTCCTTAAAAGCATATGTGATGTGTATTACTCTTTAAATTTTAATTTTACCAAATTATTTTTACTATGAAGAAAATGAAATAACCAGGTTTTTTATTTTTATGTTAGATGACCTTGAACAGGTGTTGAATCGAGCTTATCAACATAATGTACAAAAGGTGATTAATGTTAACAAATAAAATAGAAAAAAAAAAACAGCAGTTATTTTGCCTTGACACAGACTGCAAAAGAGCCTACAGCTCACCATCAAGAGCTGGCTGCAAGAAGAAGTAACAATTAAATTATGCTCTTTGTTTAATTTTGAAGAGAAAATTTACAGTTTGTCAAAAGAATAACTTGGACCATACCCATTTTAAAAAATTTTATTTAACATAATTTGACATTTAATCTGTAGGTTGATTTCAAGTTCACTAATTTCAAAACAACTTCCATAGCATGACTAAACATTTCATGAATGGTGAAATGGACTATATAGGCACATATATTTAAAAAAAAAGAATTTAAGTCATTTATTGAAAACTACTCTTATTAAATTTTAAAGTTTAGAATTTGTAATTGAATTAGATATTATAGTCTTTATTATTGTGTAGATTATATAAAGTTTGAAAAATTTTAATGTCTAACAATTTTCTTTTAAACATTTTGTTATCATGTTTGTAATAAGGTTATTATTACTGGTGGTTCTCTGAAGGATTCTCAAGCAGCATTGAATATAGCAAAACTAAAAGGTAAAAAAATTAAATTGTTTTTTTAAAAGAAACATATTGTTACTATTCTCTATAAACCCTTGACAGAACAATATGGCTAAGTCAAGAACCTGACAACTGGTGCTCTGATATAACGAGGCACTTTAATGAGTGTAATAAATAATGAAAAGTAAACAATCAAATACTTTACAATTGGCAGTAGTCAATGTCTGAATAAAACAGCTATACACAACTTGTACTTGAATCTTGTTCTCATCTTAACTCTTCTGGTTCTCTCCTGTGTTGAACTAACACACAGTCCATAGTGAGATATTAACACCTGAACGGAGAATGTTTACATCTGTCCTGTGTCACATGTGTCTGTTGATTACACATGGGTTACCCTGACCAGCATCATAGTTCAGTTACAACAATATAGTGAACCTTGCTAATATCCACGTTTAATATGATACTTGCTCATATCAAAGTGGTCTAATATAATCCCTGTTCTTAGACTTTAATATAAGCTCAGCTCATAGAAAGATTTCTATTATATTACCTGCTCATAGCCAAGACTTCTAGTATAATCCCTGGTCATAGCCAAGATTTCTAGTATAACCCCTTCTCATAGCCAAGACTTCTAATATAATCTATGCTCATAGCTAAGGCTTCTAATTTAAGCATTGTTCATAGCTATTTATTCTAATATTATCCCCTGCTTATAGACATGTATTCTAATATAAGCCCTTGTCATAGTCAAGTTCTCTTGTATTAGCCCTGATCATAACCAAGTATTCTGCTTTCTGTAGTTTATTTTTTTCTGTCAAGGAGAAATTTTATATTATGCATAAGTTTTGTTTTACTGAAACAAACCTAATATTTTATGATTCAGTGTTCTAATGTAATATGTTGATTTTTTTTTTTTCTTTAGCAAGCTTCCCATTAAAATAAAACTTATATAAAATTTAAAAATAGTACGTACATAGCTAAAATGTTTTATCACAGCTAGGTTGCGTAGCTACTATTATAGAAAAAATGGACTCCTCTTTAATCTTCTGACTCATAGACAAGCCTTAAGGTTGCAATCATTCAAATTTTTTTTAGGATTTTCAGAAATTGCACGATTTGGTTATTTTGGGATCCACTGGATTTTTAAAAATCAATTCTTTAAGGTCCAATTAATTACAATTTTGAGTTACTGAGAAAGGTTATTGTTAAATTGAAGATTTTTGTTTCATACTGATATATAAAACCCTACACTATGGGGAAAATATAAAGGGAAGGTATTTGAAAAGGACTCTCATTCTGTTTCGTATTATAATGTATAAAAAATGGTAAATAATATATTAACAGATAATTTATACTGCACTGTTGGTTGTCATCCAACCCGTTCACTTGAATTTGAAAAGGATGGACAGGATCCAGAAAATTATCTTCAAGAACTTATTTCATTGGCCAATGAAAATAAAAATAAAGTTGTTGCAGTTGGAGAGATGGGGCTCGGTAATTTTCTCTTTTTAATGACATTTAATACAATACTATATTTGTCCTACATTTCTGCGTTTGATTTAGTATGTTTAATAAAAAAAAATATGTTTGTATTCCATTTTTTTTATTAAATAAAAGAATTTACTATACTATTTTTGTTTAAAATATGGTATGTGTCAGAAGATAGCGAGTTTGAATCTCGTCAGGGTCGTCAGTTGTGAAGAAACAAGTCCTTTTACGTTTAAATTGTCTTTTAATTGTCGAACATTTTAACAAAATATATATACACGGCAACGTTATATACAGATCTCCTACTTCACTCGCTGACTTCTCTCACTCTCTCTCTCTTGTTTACACACTCGTCACTTCCCCCAAGTCCCCTAACTCTCGATACCCAACACTTGACCGTGTGTCACGGTTGACCACACAGTAACCGTGTCACAACAGTATTCCATTTTTTTTTATTAAATAAAAGAATTTACTATACTATTTTTATAAAAAATATGGTATGTGTCAAGGTTGAACTAGGGGATGACTCAAATTAATAGGGTTCCCCACCTTGGCAGTCTAGTGCAGTAAGTAATTAATTACTGCAATACAATGCAAATTAATAACTTTTAACTTCAAATAACTGTTTAATGCACTTTTAACATATAAATATTTAATAACTAATCAAATCAATGATTGGTAATGTCCTTGATACAGGAAACAAGAGCATACTATAACAATATACACTATAATATATTTGTGTACCTACACTACTCACACACATTTAAATATGACCATAAGACCCATATGCAGTCAGTTACAGGTTACAGTAACATGCTACACAATAACCATGACGTGATTGTACAATACCCAAGGTCTGGCTCAAACACTGCCTGAAACCTGGCTCACTGTAAACATACAGAAAAGCAAAGACCTAATGATGCGCTAATTCAGAGCTTTAGCGACAACACACATATTAACGAATCCTGCCTACTTAAATATTTATGAATACTTACCCTTCAAAAAAGGAAAACAACAGCAGCACAACACTGAATACAATATTTAGCGCCTTCTCCAAAAGCTGACGCTCATACTCTGAAGAACTTCAAGGAACTAAGTTGTGACATTTCCCGAAATGAAAAATCGCAGGATTCAAACCCTAACCCCGGTTAGGAATTCAAGCAAACTACTTCTCAGCCACTGCGCCCCTAGTAAGGTAGGTATGCATCAGAAATATCAGTTGGTCGACCACTTAATGATTGTAGCCTCAAAATTTTATTTGTACAATGAAAATAATGTGTCCTGTGCTGAGTCATTGTTAAGCTTAAGTGTACCCATCATTTAGCGAGGACTGCCTACAATTAGTGCTTAGATACATTCTCTTATGCTGAAAGGTCTTCTGGCTATGTAGTATGTGCTTCATACTGGACATAATAATCTTCTTTTCTGAAAGAATCTCTTAAACCTCGCAATTTTAATGATAATTATTGTTCTATCTTCTTTAGATTTTGATCGACTACATTTCGCACCAAAGGAAGCTCAAATAAAGTAAGTGATATTCCAATTTTTAAATGGTCTCCATTGGTCATTTTCTCTACCTTAAAAAGTATAAGAACTAAATTAATACATTTTCTTGTTTTCAATTAGGTACTTTAGAAAACAGATGGATCTAATTTCAGCAACCAACCTCCCAGTTTTTTTTCACTGTCGAGCTGCTCATCCTGAATTCATTTCTGTTGTATCAAAATACAGAGATAACATTCCTAGAGGAGTTGTAAGATATGTTGTTCTGGTCATTTTTTATATGATTGTTGATTTTCTCTTCTGTTTTTATTCTTTTTTTATTTTAACTTAAAGAGTTTTTGGTTTCCAATGTTGGAATTGTTAACAGACTGTTGTTGTTCTTTAAAGTCTATAAAAAACTTTGGGCACTGCTTTTCAGCTTGTATAATTAAAAAATAAAATTAGAAACATGGTCCTATTACTGTTCCTTGAGGTTTAGAGATAGGTTTGAATGATATTCACTGGTTTATTTTGTGTGTGTGAAACAATTCTTTTCTTTTTTTTTTTTCAAGATTTTTAATTGGTTTATTATACTTGGCTATTTATTTTAAGTTCATAATTTTTTTTATGTTGTTTTATTTTTCATCAATGCATTTTAAAAGACTTTACATTTATTCTAGGTTCACTCTTTTACTGGTACTAAAGAAGAAGCAACAGCTATTTTGGATCTTGGTCTTTATATTGGCATTAATGGATGGTTAGATATTTTATTTTAATGTCTTTAAAGTTACTATATCTATATTTTAAAGGGAACAAAAAATCCATAAATAATTGGATTCAATTATTTCTTTAAAAATAAAACTTTACAGTTCTTTGAAAACCCAAGAAAACATAGATGTCATGTGTACAATACCTAGCAACAGGCTCATGATAGAAACTGGTAATGTTGTTGTTTTTTTACTCAACTTTGTTTGGTTCAATAAAAACAAAAATTTAATCTTTCAGTGCTATAAATAACTTAGTTAAGTATCATTAAACTTCTTTAAATTTATTTTTTCATAAACATATTTTAAAAAATGGCTTTATAGAATTAAAAAGCTAATTGAAAATATAAATGTCACATCTTTGGGAGGAAGGAAATTAAATTTTCCTAACGGCTAAACCTATTTCTAAAGGATTATTTTAGTTATGAAACCTTATTTCTTAAGGATTATTTTACAGTTATGAAACCTTATCTCTTAAGAATTATTTGACAGTTATGAAACCTTATTTCTTAAGGATTATTTTACAGTTATGAAACCTTATTTCTTAAGAATTATTCTACAGTTATGAAACCTTATTTCTTAAGGATTATTTTACAGTTATGAAACCTTATTTCTTAAGGGTTATTTTACAGTTATGAAACCTTATTTCTTAAGGATTATTTTACAGTTATGAAACCTTATTTCTTTAGGATTATTTTACAGTTATGGTCCAATTTCATACATATACAAATTAAGAGAATTTCTTGAGCATAGTCAAAGTTAATTTTAAATCGGGAAATATTTGATCTTGATTATGTTTGACTCTTCTTCTAGATTGTCCATATTGTGAAATAAGACAAACACATGCAGGGTTCAAGTATATAAAAACTCAGTTTGTCTCAAAAAAAAAAGAGAGATATGACCCAGAGTTTTGTGTCAAAACTAGAAATGAACCATGCACAATTATGTAAGTAAAATGTACCTTTATGAACACTTACCCTTCATAAAGACAAAAGAACAGTGGCCCAACACTATCATCAAATTTCATTTAAAAAGAAAAGTATGGTAATGACATAAATTCAATTGATAAGTAGCAAAAATAATCTAGGTTCGAGATACTTTAAAATAAAACAAAATTTGTATGACTGTTAGTCTTTTCAAGTACTGATTATACTTTACTAACATTGTATTATGGGAAGAGCTGATTGTACTTTGTGTTATTATAAATATCTTATTAATTGTTGTCAGATCTATTTATCACTAAACTTGTAAATGCAAAATAAAATTTATTTAAAAAGTGAAAAATTTTAGGACCAAATATTAGCATTTTAGAAATAAATTAAAATTCCAAAATTACGAAACCTCCTAAGTTGGCTATTGTTACATTAAAAGAAAATTCCCCTTTCAGACCTTGCAATCTATAGGTCAGATAATACTAAGGTCTTCTGTTTCTGTGGCCCATGGTTAAGGAGGGTGTCATGTGGCCAGCACAAAGACCAACCAATTTTTCCCCAGCTAATGTTAGATACCCATTAGAGCTGGGTGCCCTAAAGATTGTCAAATTTTATAAAATCCCAGGATTGGTTCAGAAGCCAAGTGCTTTACCACTCAGCCATTGTCAGTCACGTGTGTATAATGTCGGCTGATCAGTAGGACAACTGTCAGTATCATTAGGTCACATAAAAAGGTAAAGCAGACCCTTCTAGATAACCTTGATTTGCATACGGATGATGAAGGGTCAAAGTGGAATTATGGGAAGCAGATAGAACTTACTGGTATCTATCAAGATGGATACAATCCAGAAATGCTAACTATCAAGATGGGTTGGCCGTTGTACACAGTCGAATCATTGCCACAAGTAGATTATTTAATGTGCTTATTTGCTACTGGATTATTACTGTTTTTTTGTATCTTCACTGTTTTATTTCAACTATAACCTATTAAAGTTATTATTGGATAGGTGATTTATACTTTGGATTACGCATTTGATTGAATTGAGTCAGAAAGCATTAAAATCAAGATAATTTTATTCATCACTGAGTTGTGTCCTAGAAGTGTGTTGAAAGTGTTATAGGCACCTCCGATATACTTTGCGCAGGATGGAGGCAATGCAGTAATTTATATAATTGGCCCACAAATGACTAGTCGCAACAGAGTCAATAAAAGGATGCCTCTAAAAGTCGCCTGCTGGAATGTCTGCACACTGCAGGACAGCAATAAAAGTGAATGCGCTCAACGGAGACAATACTACTATCTCCAAAATAGCATCTGATAGCCATGATGATATTCATTTATAATGCTTTTGCATATTTAGTGAGACTACAAATAGCTTCAATTTTCATCATTATTCATGTTATGGTACATTGTAATTAAGATTTTTTTAAATCTAATTTCTTAATGTGTACTTCCATAGAAGAGTAAATGATTATTTTTAAATAGAAAAAAGTTTCTGAATGAATAACACATTTTTTTCTTATTCAATTAAATAGTCAAGTTCTTGAAGTGATGTCAGGTGCAAGGCAAGAAAATGAAGATGATCTGGCAGATATTATTTACAAAAATACTTTAGATTTTTTTTTTTAAAGGCTCTGAGAGTTGACTTATTTTGTAATGCTTAATAAATTAATAAATGCATTTATTTATTTATAAAAAATACATTTATGTTTATGTAGTATAGGTATTCCATGTATCATTTCAGTTGGTCTTGTTTACTAAATGTATGCTTCACAATGTTCTTTGTGTGTGCTCTGTAGTCTGTCAGACCAATTTTTGTATTAGAACATTTGTTAATACTGTATTATAAAGTTGAGAAATCTAGTCACATAACAAACAAAAACAAATTCATGTATACATGCGATCAATTAAAACAAGATATAAAAATATTAAACTAATGTTTATTTTTATCAAGTTACATTAAAAATAAAGATCTTATTGAAATCAAAGCCTAATTTAAAAACACATTTTAGACTTAAGTTAAACACTCATGGAAGAGAAAAATTTCAAATCTAAGCAGTATAAATGTGTTTATAAATGCATGTTATGCAATAAGTAACACAAAATAATTGTCTGGAAAGAATAAAAAACTCTGTGGTGCATTGAATTGAGACATTTTATCAATAAATGACAATATGAAGAGATACTTCATATTGAATATATAAAATACAATTGATTGTGCAAGTTAAGAGAAGGTCAAAATACCGGTTCTTACATTGTTAGCTTTTTAAAGAAAGAAATGTGTTCAAAGAAGTAGGTAAACTAGAATTATTTTTTTCATTTGCATTTCTAGTAGATATATAAATTGTTTTGGTCGAAACAAGACCTGAATACTTGAAGCTAGTCAGATCTTGCTGATGAATATTAAGTAGTGCAATGAACAAATAAACCTACAACAGACTAGTTGACAGACGAACATGACTATCACTTGACCAGAGTCAAAATATTTGCATTGCACCAGGACCAGAACATTTCCATATAGGTTTGTACTTGATGCAGACTCCAATTAGCTGTAGCTTGCAGTGAATCTTTAGATAATGAACCCCTGCAAATAAATGAACAATATTACTAACAACATGAAGCTTTTATAATAATATATAGCATCCTGCATGCATGTTTGTGCAGAACTCTAGATAAGATTACATTTACTACATTCTTTACCATTATACCAAGTAAAGCTTTGTCTTTAATCTAGATCTATACACTATGGGGTGGGAGGATGCAACTTTTTAAAAACTATGCATTACTGACCTACTGATTGAGGGATGTAAAGAAAAAAAGGGGAGGGGTTTAGTTATTCCATTTTTAAAAACTCAAACTTAGGTTCAAAAGTGCGAAGCTGGGGAGGCATTTCATTGGAAAATAACAAAACATGCTGAGATTTGTTTGTAATGCTGGCTGTTCCACTGAATTATAATAAAAACAAAAATAAAATTATAATAAAAACAAAAATAAATAGTTCAATTCAAACTAACCAGAAGTGTTTTACCTTTATCTACTTCTGGAATTTAAGGGCCTAAGAAGTGTGTGGTTTGTAGCAAGTGCAATTCCATTGTGAGATACAAGGGTCAAAAAGTGTGTGGTTGGGTGAGGGGCAATTAATTTATTGGAGGAGTAAATAAATAAATTGTGCATAGTGTATGCCAGCATTAGAATACAGGCAGAGGAGAATGTTTTTTTCTTCTTAGACCACAACTGATGGGCCATAGAAGTCTTTGTGCATAATCTAAATTAGCTCGCTAAAGGTTTTTTTCATTGAAGGATGAAATAGACAAAGGAGATATAAAGAATTTGAGGACCAGAAAATTGTGTTGCAGTGGGGGAGCATTGTGATGCAGGTCATTCTATTGAAGGATGAAAAAGTATTCTAAAAATAAACATGCACCAAATATTTCAATCTTAGCATAGCATAGGTATCAGTTGGTATACATATATATATATATATTTATTTATTTTATTACTTAGCAACTAGACAAAAACAGGTTTACAGTAGTAAAAAAAAAAAAGAAAACATCCACTTCACTAACCCTAATAACTTACATCAAAAGATGGTGTTCCACCCAATGATAGACATCTAAAAACAAATGCGTAGAATGTTTCCAAAGCCAAAGTGTATAATTTTTTAACATCTCCCATGCCACCAATGACATCTGGTAACACCATGTCCATGTGTCAGGTGACAAATCATAAACCTGTAATTTATAACATACAGATATTCAAATCTAACCTAATAATACTATTGTGTGTTTACATAGCTTAGATAAAAGGTTCACATAAAAAAATCAATGCATGCTATGAAGACAAACAATTACAAAGTCTGTCAGGGTTCATAGCCAATTTCATGAATGATTTTCCAGGTATTCAAGGTAGAATTTAAAATTTTCAAGGTATGCATCGCACCATAGCAAGCAATATATATGTAAACATATTTACATACAGATGACATAAATATGTAAAAAGAACAAAATATATATGTATTTAGTACTGAAAAAAAGTAAATATATATATATATAAATATGTGTGTGTAAGTGCGTGTGTGTCTGTCTGTCCCGTTGGTTTGTTTGATAGATTTTAAATATCTTGCCAACATCCCACTCAGAACATAAACAACGTCATCAGCTGGTATGTCCACAGAAAATGTAATGAAAGTTATCTTATAATCAAGTAACAACTTGACTGTCATCCCAAAACCTCAACCTTTTTTTTTCCAAAGATTTATTAAAGAACATTACATAGGGTTACTATTCCATTTAAAAAAAAAAAAAAAGAAACATTCATAAAGATGCCTTCATAATGTGTATTCTCTGTGATGGAAATGTACATTCTTAGTTCCTATGTGTACTGTACAGTCATGGAGGGCATTTGGGGTAATGTTTTATTCTTGTATTAACTGAACTTAAATCCTCCTCATAAACAGAGCCTGTAATATATAGGCCTATTTGTTCCCCTGGCTTTTATAACTTTTACGGACTTTTCACACCCGTGAGTGAAATATTTTCAGTAAATCTACAGTACTACTTGATTTAAGTCACTAAAATTCGCGAACTTTTCACGGCTGTGTGCAAATTATCTTCACCGAATCTATCGTAAATCTAGAATCTATAATAGACCATAGATTCTAACTGTAAATCACTCAAATTCGCGGACTTTACATGGCTTCACAGGGTTAGTAATTATCTTCTCTAGATTCTAGTGATTTAGCGTAAATCTAGAGTCTTGATCTAAGTCACTAAAATTAGCAGACTTTTCATGGCAGTGTGCGAATTATCGTCAGTGAATCTATCGTAGATCTTGACTCTAGATCTAGATCTAAGTCACTAAATTCGCAGACTTTTCACGGCTGTGTGCGAATTATCGTCACTAGATTCTAGAATGTAAGTCAAAAAAAAAAACGAAGGTTACCACAGTGATAAAAAGCGAAAATAAACACCAGGTATGGGAGGGAAAAAACTCAAGGTCCAGTTTTAAAATTCAAGGTTTTTTCCACAGTTTTTTACAAAATTCAAGGCTTTTTCAAGGCCTTGAAATAAATATGAAATTCAAGGTGTTTTCAAGGTGGCTACGAACCCTAGTCTGTAATGCCTGCTGGATTAACAAATTTAATATAAGCTACTGTATACTGTATTTTAAAAAATTTGGGAAAACGAAAACCTAAGACTAGGATTTATAACTGTAGTGCTCAGCGGTCATTTAAAGCACCACTCTGACCCCTTAAATATGTTTACCGCCACTACATTTGATTAAGATGACTGCAACATAATGAGTCTGTTGGAGAGATCATCATTGGCCTCCTTCAGTCGAAGGACAACTATGGTTCATCTCAGAGCACACTTCCGCATGTGTCTGTGGAGTCCTATTTTGGAGAGACACTCCCGTCCACAGATAGCGCAGGTTAAGGTGGCTTTTGCTTCAGTGGTAGAGGAGCTGGCCGTTTTTCAGATTGTGCGTTTTTCTTCCTGGGCTGAGACCCATGTACTTTCACTGTCCATAGCTTTCTTGGTCACTGTCTCTCTCCACCTGTTGCGGTCTAGAGCTATGTCTTCCCAATTGTCAGTATTGATGTTCACTGATTTGAGGTCACGTTTTATTACATCTATGTAACGGAGGTGGGGGCGACCAGTTTTTCTTGTGCCAGTCGCGAGTTGACCATAGAGGACATAATGAGTCTGTTGGAGAAATATCAGAAAACTAACGAACAAACCCATTGGTATAAATGTAATGCCTTTTCTCCCATCCAAATTCTATGTGGTCGAGTAACAACTTCAGAAGTTATCAAAAAGTCTTTAATGGAAGCCCAAATGTAAAGTACAAATGGTCCAACAGTCTCACAGATGTAAGCATAGTAAACTGGGCAGTTCAACTTCAGCCATCTGAAATTAAAGTATTATAAAGTATCAAGAAAACATAAATGAATTCATACATTTTTAAAACTAATAAAACAAGAATAACATAAAAATACTTTTAAAAAATAAAAAAAAGCCTATACAAAGTGTAACTGTATCAATTAGTTTGGATGAATAATGTGATTCAATTTGTAATTGATCTATAGGGAGTGACCTGAATTAAAACTCAAGCCAACATTCTAACCACTCTGCTAGTGAGCTGCTTATGACTATAGAAGATTGTTTAGTTATGTATTGTTTATTTAAAACTTACTTTAAAGCAGCAACCTAAAAAGGGGACTAATTCAGCTTTTACCATCAATTCAGTCAAGTACAATTTATTTCCCTTGTTAGAGATACCAAACGTAATCATTTATTACCATTAGTTAATCAGCTAATAGGCTAATTTTTAAAAATTGATTTTTGTGTTGTCAGGTAAAAGAAATAGTTGTGTAAAATTTTTGCTTGTTTTGAGATTTGAGAATGCGTGTCGGAGAAATAAAATGTACAAACTTTTTACTAGACAGAGTGAGTTGATATAAGCTTTGTAATAAAGAGTTTAAAATGAAACTCACTCTGTGAGAATAGACACAAATGTGTTGATACGACTCCAAGCTTGTTCAAGAACCATCAGGATGCCATAGTGCTCCAGAAAACGCATTGTTCTTGAAGCTATAACAATAGAAACAGTATTAATTAATATGTCTACTAATTAGTTAGGAATCTATTCTCTACCCTTTCTTATTCTTTTAATCTTAGTAGAGATGGCAAGGTTGAATGATTTATCTTAAATTTTTTGAGGCAACTATGAAAGAACTCATTAAGTATTTAAGTAAAACATAAACATCGTAATACTTTAGACATGCATTATCTAAAAGGTATTTAACTCTATTCTATAACTGGTCTTAAGTTCTGAATCTAAATAAAAGAAACAGTTTATAAATAATCAAACTTACCATATATGCTTGGGCTTGACCAAATGTCATAAGCTACAATTGAACCCACCAAGGAAATCAACAAGAAAATTAAAAAGAACCAAGGGAAGCTACTGTGGTTAATCTTCATGGCTAATTCCTATGATATAAAAAAAAATGTTAAAATGAACAGAATTTTAAAATACTAAGGAAAAAAAAAAAAAACAAAGGAAAAAAAAAAAAAGCATGCCAAACCTTTGTGGCAGCTTGGCACAGAGGAAACCCTTTGTCGCCTTTTCCTTGAGCTTCTATCTCATCATTGGTCACAGAAAAAGCTCTTTGTGTTTCCCTTAGCAATTTTTTGTCAAAGAGGGAGGACAGCCTGCTCCATTCATGGTTGATGTATTCCAGAAGGAAGCTGTAATAAAAAAAAATATCATCACAGCATTGTAGTCAAACAAAAGACATTGTTATTTTATAGTGAAGTTTTTATTTGTATAAAGCAACAAACCCAGATGCTGTGAGATGCTTCAAATACAGCTGACACCACACACTGAATGATTGCTTGTCAGTTGTCAGACACTTAACCATACATTCTAAAAGCTGCAAATTAAAAATAACAATACAATAAAACATGCTGTTGATATGTTACATGTGAAAAACATGAGTCATGATTTGAGAACATGAAAGAGCACTCTGTACCTCAAGTTTTAAAGCTGGATTAAGTGATGGGTTGAACCGTGCCAGATAAGATGGGAAAAATGTCCTTAGCGTCTGAGCAGGTGTTTCACCAAAAGCCAGTTCCTAATAGAAAGTATAAAGTAATACAAATAAGTAAAATATACTAAGCCTGTTATATGGTTTCTTAGTTTTGATCAAGCGTTTTAACGAATGTACAAAATTAGGACAAAAGAAAAGTGAATTTTACCTTAATAGATGGATACAGAGCCAGCAACCTTTTTTTAAGTTCATTGGCCAGATTAAATCCTGGATTAAATACAATATCCAGAACTTTGAAGTAGTCTCTCAATGCAACTACACAAGTAGCAGAGGATGGTTGCTTCTGAGTTCTGTGTGAAAGATGAGAATACATTAAATGTATTTATAAATATTTACAACCACCAATCCAGCCCTCCTGTAACATCTTAAAATTTAAAAAAAATTATGAAAATCTATGATAAAAAAATTTTATATACATATATACATAGACACACATTCCTTTACCCTAACAGATATTCCAAATACTCTATGGGATAGTAAGCAACTTGACGAATCTCAAGGGCAGGCAGCATCAGATCAAGCCAAACTTAAGAAAAGAGATTTATCAACTTTATAAATTAGAAAACTATTACATTAGAAAATAAAGCATTTTAAAAACATATTTATTGTGTAACATAGTGATTACATGACATTCTATTTCCAACTATAAAGAGAACACAAGAAGGAAAAAGAATGTTTGAAAGTAAATATATAATATTAGTCTTTTTAAAAAGTTAAAGAAAGTACTAGAATGTATGGTCGAGAGGCAAAGTACGCTTGAAGTTGGCTTGACTACCATGAAAGGGGGCTCAAGGTTCAACACCCAACTCGAGCATAGTTGTGTTTACTGAGCACCTAAAGGCAGCACAGAAAAACCTACCACCAGATACCCCCCCCTCCCACTCCCCACACATGAGATTGGATTTTAATTTAATTTAAATAATAAAACAAAAACTGTAGCCTTACTGTTCAAGTGATATATGCATACAAAATTAAAAATTTTTTAATGATTAAAAAAAATAAATAAATGTATCAGTATAATACTAACTCTTTGTCTCTATAGAATTATAAAATCTTTTTGAAAAAATTACTTTAATAATAAATTCTAGCAAAAAATATGCATCTTCCTAATAATGCTTAATAAACAAAGTTACCTTTCATTCCGTAGCTGAAATTTTTGACTCCACACTGTCCAACAGCCCATAAGATAGACACACAATGAGAAGGTCTGTTATGATGTGTCTTTAACAGTTCTAAGTACTGTTGGTAAAAAAAAACAACTATTTGTTATGTTCAATAAAACACACCAAATGTTTTTCAATAAAAAAACAATTTTGTTACCCATACAGCACACTAATTGTCTTGCTAGTGTTTTTAAATAATAAAATTGGGCAATTTTTCTTTTAAAATATATAAATAGAAATGACAATGGCTTCTAGATTTTTTTTATTTACTTGATGGAGTTTTCCCAAAACTATTTCAGGTTTGTGATGTGCTAAAACTTGCAGGAAAATCCTGTAGCCCATTGTTGGTCTATCTGAAATTTCAATCCAATAATATAGACTAATGAATTCAATGATAAACATCAAACATTTTTTAAAAATACTATTGCATTTATATCCCTACATTCAATTAAACTTGATATTTAGTAACCGATCCTCAAATTGAGATAACTTTAAAATAAAAAGTATTGAGACATACCTTTCGTAGACTCTGTTAGCATCATTTGAATACAGTAGTCAAATAGGCTATCCAAAGTTTGATTAGAGAACTTTTTTACAACAGCTTTTAAAACTTTCTGGCTATTGGTAGGGAGATACTCCAGAGGGTAACCTGTCCAGAAAAATGCAATATTTATGAGAAAAAAATATTCATGGCACAAGAAGTAAATTAAATAATATTTAGACCAAGTATACCTTGAGGTTTTCCCTTTAAGTTCAAAGAACTCTCTGACTCTTTAACATTTTCAAACTTGAGATTCATGAAAGATGCCAGATCTTTCAGCCAAACATCTTGATTCTCTGGAAACCTATCCTTGGATAGACTCAGAGTGCTTTCCAGTTCTTGGGGATCAATCTGCAAGATGTGATATTTTGAAAACACAAATTCAAGAAGTTTGCTTATAGCTAATTCCATATTTAGTTGTTGTTTTTTTTTAAGTTTACTTTTTAAAAAACATAACCACATACTTGAGAGATGGCAGCATCAACAGAAACAATCTTATCCATTTTTTTTGTGTCCTGTTCAGGCTTCTTTTTTTTCTGAATAACAGGCTTTTTGTTTGGGCCATTAACAGCTTTAGCATCCTTGTTTTTTTCAGCCTGTTGTTCTTTCTCTAGAAATGCTGAGTAAATTGTTTTGTCTTCTTTAACTGGAGCTGCAAGAAAGGAGAAAATTTAGATAATTTTACAGCTCTATTTATATATATATATATATATATACATATATCACTTTTCATGTCTTCTGACAAAATCTAAAGACTCTTGTCATTTAAGCCCAGCTTCTAACACGAGAATGACATTTTCAAAATATTTTTAAAACTCTGTTCTTTGCACCAATATTCACAATGCATAAAGTACTGACCAGTACACTGTTCAGAACTTATGCAAAATGGCACGGAAGAGGCAAAAGAGCATTAAAGTAACTGCTCTTTATACAAGGTTGTCCCCAGAAAGATGTTTTTTAGTAAAGGAGATCAAGAAATAAGTGTAACTGTATTTTGGGTAGTCGCATAAATATTACAAAAATAAATTAATCAAGGTTTAAAGAACCTATATCATAAAAAAAAAAAAAATATTTATATAAGCCTAAAAAAATTCAATAATAGGGAGACCTATTAAGGACCTAGCAGAGAGCCTAGCCCACAGCTGACATTATTCTTGATTTTATCTTAACATGCCTAACCAAAGAACCAGAATGAGTAACACATATTAAAAATCAGATTTTGCATTCTGCTAAAAATTATGCCAATATTGCTTTGATTCACAAAAGCACACACCTTCATAGATCATCATTCATTCAATGCTTATTAACGAGACATGCTACCCTTCCCAACCACAGAAAAATATGCCTAACCAATAGTCTCAAAATAATTGCATTTCCTCCCTTCACTGTTGATGAGGAATCCTTTTAACATTTTCAAATTGAAATAATTATTGTTTGAAAGTCTAATCCAGGAAATAATAATAAAAGATATTTAAATATATGGGTATGTCTACATTAGGAAGAGATAGAACACTTTGGCTTGTTGCTATTTTCATTTTTTTTTAAATCATCACAATGGTTATCAAAATTTGGGATTAGCAGAACAGATTATCATAGGAATGGAGCCATGGAACAATACAGATTTTTTGAGGTGATTTAGCCAAATGATTCTGGACAATGTGGATAAGTAAGAATGTTTATCAGTGTTTGACTTTTGTTTTAGTTAGTTTGTAGTGTCATAAGTAATTAAGCATACTCTAACATAATCCTAACAAGTAAGTCTTGCTTAACCAAGCTTAGGCCTACCTGTTGATTTATTAATATAACTATATAAAAGCTTACTTTTTCAAATTTTAAATATATATTTAGAACGAAAAAGCTTTTTTTAAATAATTAAGTAAACATCACACATTCATGCATTTATAGGAAAAGTTGTTTTTTTTTAATCAAATCAGAATAAGAGTTAAATTTTAAAACCAAATAAAAGCCCAATTAAAGTCATTTATTTTTGCATGAGTTACATATGATATATATATATCAAAATCAAGCTAATAATATCTCTATAAAAGCATAGGGAGGTTTGGTGTCATATTATAATAGAATATTTTTTATAATATAATAATTTAAAATTATCTAATTCCTCAATAGATCTCCACACCATACACTCCTATTTTATAATGATTATTAGCTTTTCATTGGACGCATGGATATTAGATCTACATGATTCAGATCTACTAGATCTGTTTATGTTACCCAAATCTTTTATTATTATTATTTAATTGGCTGCATACTACGTTACAAGGAATATCAAGTAGTGAATATGATGACCAGAGACAAAGAGTCAAGACTCAAAATAGGCTAGAAGTTGACCAAGTTAAAGTAGAGGCATTCATAATCATATCATAAGTCATAATAATAATATAAATTATAATGGAATCAAAAATAGAATAAATTAAATATATATTATAAATAAATCTATGTTTTGAGAAAAATCAAATTACATGACATATATGATATAGAGCCTAGTTTAAATTTTTTTTTCTGACTCTACTAAAAGTAGAGGCTAAATAATAGATCTATATCTAGATCTAAGTTGAACAAAAAAAATCAAGTTTCCTTTTTGAAGTTTGATGACGTATATATAAAAAGATGAAGTGATGGCTGATGCTTGTGCAATATTTCAAATACCTAAAGACTCTATTCTGGGCATTTTTTCCAGAAATTGCTTTTTCTGCGACTTTGACACAGTTTGAAGGTTTGATTTGGTCTTTTTCACTTTTGACTTGCCCACAACTTCCCACTGCGTAGCAGATGCCATTTGCATTTCGTTCTAATAATATAGACTAGACTAGATCTAAATCTTTACTCTTGACTTGACTTGAGTCTTTAGTGCTAGTGACAGATGCACTGACCAGTGTATGAACAAGATAGACTCTAGTTAATGAATTCTAATATACAAGTGAATCTTCAGTTCTGAAAAGTATAAAATACTTAATTGTGTCACAGACCTATATAGACCTATTCAAAATATTTATTCGATTTTTATCGCATTTGTACTGATATATATATATATATATATATATATATATATATATATATCTAAAGTTACTTTATGAAGTTTACTTCTATATCTATTATATAAAGCAGAATGTTTGGCGTATGTATGTATGTAAGTATGTATGTCCCCGTATAGAAATAAAAAACGCTTGACCAATCTTGATAAAACTTGGCAGAAATGTTCCTTGGGTACCAACTTAGACCGTAGACGGCGTAGTGTATGTATTGTGGCCCTAAAAAAAAAACTTAAGACCATTAAAAAAAAAAAAAAAAAGACCAACTCTATTACAGCTATAGTATTTTATGGATCTAGGCCATGTTTACAATGTTGACATGAGAAAAGATAGAAAGGATTTAGATCTAGATCTAATTTTAGAACTAAACTTTGCACTTATAGTGTTGTTGTGTTTTTGACAGATGAAAATACAAAATATAGTTTATTGATTTCATTATTTAATAAAATTAACCTTCAAAGTTGTGTTTCAAAAGCATTTTTACATTAATTCGTTATTTATATTATCTGCGAATTTAGATATCCCGATGCACATTCTTTCATTAGACATTACCAAATGGTTGCACATATTATCACATCTCTACTGAGTCTATTCCTAGATCTCTTATTGAACTCTAAGATGATAAAACTTCTTTTCGCAAAGATAGTTTTATGCTTTAACACATGAACATACTTATTATAGTCCATTCATTGTATATTTTAATCAAATTAACATTCAAATTTGTTTTTCTAAAGCATTTTTTAATACATTCGTTCGCTGTTCGCTAAAGCTGCGTAGCCGTGTTGAGATGGGTCTATTTTCATTCATGAAAAAAGGCCACGCATGCGCAGAGCAAAGCCTTCACGCAGCACAGAATGAACTCTATAAAAGCCGATTTTTAACTCTAGATTAGTCTAGATCTAGATCTATGTCTACCTCACTAGCGGATTCAGAACTTTGGAGGGGGGGGGCGATTTTTTTTCAAACCCTAACCCTAGCTCCCAGTAAACCCTAACCCTATGTATAAACGTGCGTACAGCCCCGACGCCAAAAGTGCTTTCTTGCATTCTTCACTGAAGAAAAGTATTCTTCTGACATCTACAGCTCATTATCAATCAATGGAGTTCGGGTCGAAGCCCCGACGCCAAAAGCGTTTTCTTGCATTCTTCACTTAAGAAAAGTATTCTCCTGACATCTACAGCTCATTATCAATCAATGGAGTTCGGGGCGAAGCCCCGACCACATAAGTGTTTTCTTGCATTCTTCACTGAAGAAACGCATTCTCCTGACCTAAAGCTCCCTATTAAAAATAGACCTTTTGAATAGTGTTGTAAACTATTCTAATATGAATTTATAGGTCCTTAATACATTGCAAATAAAACCGATTTGTTCCTTGAAAAGATAAGATACCCCACATATTTAGATTAAGGCTTTGAGGATCGCCGCCGATGAAAAAATTATTCGATAAATAATATTCAATATAATTCAAGCGTAAATTTATGTAACTAGAAGATATCAGATTGAGCAAAGGTTGGAAAAGGCGACTAGGGAACAACTTTTTTGGTTTAGAACTAATCTCAATCGTGACTCATGTACTGAAAAATTTCGTTTGAATTCTAACTTTTCCAAAGCAAAGTCTTTCTTAAAATAATTATGATAAATTCGTGTGAAATTACATAAACTCTGTCTGGGAGGGGCGATAGAGTGAAAACGATTAATCCTCGCTCCTTTTTATAATTTCTGCTAATGATTGCATTTGGCATTAAAGAGTAGGGGTGGGGCGACTAGATATAAGAATTCAATTTATAGCATATATAAATTATATTAGTGACAGATTTTTTTTTATTTTGTAATTTCTTAACTATAATACAAAAAGAAAAAGTATTTGGTTTGTCGATGGGAGGGAAGGCGATTGCATGTATCACCCCTCCCACCTGGTACAACCCTTTTTCATTTTATATTTAATAATCATAAAATTTGAGATTAGAGTGTGGTGCGATATAATATACAATGGATTCGCATATCAATATGTAGTTTATATTATATAGATATTCAACTAATTGTGTTCACAAACTTTGACTTCTCCATAAAAATAGGACCGCCCCCCCCACTAAGAGGGCTAGAGTGGGGAGGGCAGTACAAGTAATCGCATACCCCCTACCCCACCGAATTGGCCAAAATACCAGAAGGGGAGAGACATAATATATAATTTATATATTAATTCAACTAATTTTGTTCACAAACTATGATTTGTCCATAAAAGTAGGACCGCCCCCCCCCCACTCAAAGGGTTTAGGTGGGAAGGGCAGTAGAGGTATTCGCCCCCCCCCCCTCCAATCGGTCAACAGAGGAACGACATAATATAAAGATCGGTTAAAATATCAATGACAAGTTTTAATCGTATAGATATTTAATTGATTCTGTTAGCAAGCTGTGATTTCTACAAATAAATTGGATCGCCCCCCCCTCAAAAGTTTATTGGGGGGGGGGGGGGGCGGATTGATGTCATTGCCCCCTCCCGACCCCACCAAATCGGCCAACATACTAAAAGGGGGGTGGCGAAATAATCTAAAAATATGTTAAAAATATAAATAATTAGTATATATTATTAGCATAAGTAATAAATTCGTATACAAACTGTGTAAATTCTAATCTAAAATTCGTCCGCCCCGGGGGGGGGCGATCGTCCCAATGCCCCCCCCCCCTGGATCCGCCCGTGGTCTACCTCAAGATCTACTTTATACTATAACACATGAACATAATAAATTAAGTCTATTCATTTCAAATTTTAATCAAATATATGTAGGCCTAGAAGCAAATGTTTTAATATGAAAAAATGGTTTTAAGTAGATTAGCTATTTTGGTTTGATGGCTTCATTCACACTATTTTTACATTGACACATTCGCTTTATTTATTACATTATTAATTCGTTAAATGTTTTAAAAACACTCTCAGTGACTATATCGACAGTAATACGCAAAAAAAGACCCGCGGGTCGCGGGTAAAATATGTCTAGTAGAGTATAAATCTAGAATCGAATAGTCTAATGAATGGAGAATACAAAACATTAGGCCTTTGGCAAAAAGACTAGATACATACCCTAGCTTTTTGGACAACGCTTGCCTTCAATTTATCACTTTTTTTTTTTTAAATTTTGGATATTTTAGAATTAAAAAAAAAATCAGATGTTATATTTATAGCCTAGAGAACTGCTTTTTATGAAATGTAATTGTCCCGACTCCCGACATCAAAAAGTTAAAGATGACCCACACAAGCACAGAAATACAATAGTAGAACCAAGGGAAATATGTTCACCGGGCTTTTAGAAAATAACGGGTATAAATGTCAGACATCATATAGTCGCAAAAGCTGATCATTGAAACGGGTGTACTTTAGGCCTACTACCATTGTATACATATGGTCATTGAAGACATTACCACACAGATTGGACCAGGGCCAGCTCTAGCAGAGTAGAGTAGGCCTATAGGCGATATCGTTATAAAGCTAAAAGTATAAATCTTATAAATATCACACTAACTATAGGCCTATCATTGAATATGTCACTATATTGGCAGAATTTAAGTAATTGGTTAACATGCATGACGGCCATGACGCGCAGGACGTAATTATCTTCTTTTTTTTTAAATAACGTCTGTATTTTATAAGATAAGATCTCATTGGCCGCCTTTGGCGTATATATTTATTTTTTAGGCCCTAGTATATTAATAAAATCTATTAATAAATAAGACAATGTCTTCGAGTCTAAAATTGAGGAGTGTTTTATAACACATAATCACGCACACAAAATATTAAAGTACAGGTACATCCTGCATATAGCGATATAGATGTTATCCACATAAGGTAGAGAGTCATTATCAGCGCCTATCTTTGGTAATGGTTTTTCTTTGGCTTCAAATATGTGTTTCACGAGCTTCGTGAGATCTCTGCAGCTGTCTCTTTTAGAGGCCAACTACTGCCAACGGCTGAGACGGATTTTGGGAGTCATTTACACAGATCGGATCTCAAACAAGGAAATCCCAACCGAACTGGGAGTCGAACACTTAGTGAGGTTGTGACAGAGCGTCGCATGAGGTTTGCGGGACATGTTCTACGGCAAAATGAATTACGCACACCAAGAGTTGCGATTACATGGAAGCCAATACGAAGAAAGCGCAAACAGGGACGTCCTCGTATTACTTGGTGACACACCTTCATGGAGGACCTCAGAACAGTGGACACCAGGTGGGAGGAGGCTTCAGACATTGCCAATGACAGATCTTTATGGAGACAGCTTGCCGCCCATTGCGCCGAACGGCGCGGGAGGATCTAAGTCTAAGTCTAATGATGGCTAGCCCTAACCGTGCGTTTCGAGTGACAATCGTTTCCATATCGTCCCATTCTTTCTTTTTTTTTCCTTGTCTGTTCATAAGACCATTGTAGGAATGGGGAAGTGGAGGGGATGGGGAGAGTTTGGTTAAGAAACAGGGATACTCCTGATTGTCACTATTTAAAATTTCGATGCAGCTGCAAATAATTCAATTTTCTCAAAGCTCAATATGTTTTTATTTTGTTTTGTATTTATGTAATTATCATCTATTTCTCTATTATCACTGGTTAATCTCTTCCCATCTTAGCGTTCAGGCTGATTTGTCAGCTGTTAAACGCACCAACAAAATCATTAACTATGAACAATTTTGGATCTTCGCTCTTTGTAATGAACATGAAAATCTGATCTTGTTTTGACCACTCGCTAACGATCTGCGACTATGACTTTATAATTGATGAACTCCATCGGGTATATTACAATGAACAGTGTATTTGATCATGAACTATATTCAACTTCTCAATAACATTGACTGCTCAATAGTATTATATGCTCGTATATCTGCGACTATGAATTTATAATTGATGAACTGCAGCGGGTATATTAGTTTGAACAGTGTAAATGATCAGGAACTATATACAACTTCTCAATAACCTTGACTACTCAACGCGGATGCGTTAACCTGTTTGTCGTGTGTGTTATTGTAAGTGAAAGTATAATCTGGTAGTCTGACCAAATAAAAAAATTAGTCTGACATAAAAAAACAACAACTATTGAATCCGAAGAAGTTTACATTGTGAAATAGTGTATAACATTCAATCAAGACGATGCGTCCTTGAATGTCTTCATCGCATTGTTTTGTTGACTTCTGTATTGTATGTAAAATGCTAATGTAATCATTATATCAGAATAAAAAGGAGATGAAATATAAACAAAATAAAAATAACATTCAATATATAGCAAGCCAAAGAAACATCAGAGTGTTAGCATAGGAATCGTTAAACTTGAATAGGTTTGTGCTATTGCAATGAATGAGGAAACCGACTTGGGAAGCAGGTTTATAACAAGATCTAGAAGATAACTAATTTGATCATGGAATAGTGTCATTCTCTGACCAATGCTTAGTATTTGGTTGAAACTTACTTCATTGCTCTTAAAGAAATTTAACGCCATATATTTATACAAAAACATCAGAAAATAGCTATGAATATTCAAATATGACAGAAAATCAAAGCCCAACATATTCAAAACGAGATAATAGATCTGTAAGGCAATGCAGTTCGGGAAAAAATACCGGTACTATAAGATATCAATTCATTTGTCTCTTGCATTGGTGGCAGCGCTCAAGACAAATAAAAAGTTGATATCAAATTCGTATTATTTTTTTGATACTGTTTATAGTGATCTCCCTTGACGAACATCCAAAGAAAAGAAATTAGAAAGTCATTTCTAGGTTTTCATATATGTGAGTATTAAACGTCAGTAGAATTTGCTGAACAAATGCTCCAAGTAAGTAAAAAAAACACTTATTCTTAAATAAACTACTAGGCTAAAGCTAGGAAGGTGCTTCCAATATGACTGGATACTAGAATAATCTTTTGGCATTGTTTCATGAGAAGAAGCTGCTCGCGCATTAAGAAATAGATGCCAGAGAAATGTTCAGTAAATAAATATTCGATCTATTTACTGTTAAACTAATTTGTATCAATGTTTCAAAGCGTGACACCTAGAAGTGTTTTAGGAATGTCAATGTGTAGAATGGGAACTTGGACTCGTAAAACATTTCTTTACATATTTGAAACTCCGTTAACTCGTTTCATTCATATCTTCTTATCTTATCTTATATAACACAGACGTTACTTCAAATAAGAAGATGATTACGTCCTACGCGTCATGCATTCAGTCATGCATATTAACCAATGACCTAAATTCTAAAGTTTCATTCTATTCAAAAATTTAACCAACATTGGACTTTTTATTTGTGTTGAAGTTCTGCTTCAAACGTAATAAGATTTTTAAAAAGCTACTCAACTTTCATTGGAATGTTTTTTGTTCAATGTACCGATACATTCAGATTACTCAATTTTTTTGTCATACATTGTATTCGTCTTATTGGGGGAGGGGGCCAACCAATATCTTCTTGAACCCGGGCTCACGGGTATCATGCTACGCAACTGAGTAAGCCTATTTTATAGGCCTATCTGAGATCTAGTTCTAGACTTAGATCTTGAATCTAGATTTAGATCTAAAACTAGGTCTAGATCTAGTTAGATCTATGTCTATTTTGTATGACAAATGACAATGGAGATATTAATTTTTATTAGCGAGGGGAAAGTCTTTTTGTCATTTGTACATTTATAGCTTAAATAAAGTAGGTCAATATTTTTTTTTTTCGTGATGCCAATTTATCTAATTTTGTTAGAAGAATAAATCTTTTTTAGTTTCTCTTTATTACAATGTAACATGTTATTAATTTAGAATGTATGGATATTGGATAAGGTTAATAATTATTATTTTAAAAAATATAAGTGTACGCTAAATGAATATATGGAGATGCTGTGGCTGAGGGGTAAAGCACTTTGAACTGGAAGTCCCGTGTTTGAATCCTGGTGAAGACTCTAGGTGGACCACTTCGGGGGCCGATTTTGAGTTTGTTTCACACAAACTGTCTTTGTAACCTTATTTAAATTTATTGTCGATATTTATTTATTTTTTCTAAAAACAAGTAGGACTGCTGCTTCCTTAGCAACATCAACGTTATTCGTCACCTTGTAAGTTGAGTTGTAAGCCTAACTCAGACGTTTGGGAAGATCAGTACAACCGTAAACTACAGTGGTAACAACACAACGCAAAATTCATCAATGAATACATTGGAAGTTCCAATCCTTACAACTTAAAAAAAAATGAATGCCAGAAACTAAAGGGTTAAAATTTTTATTTCAACATTGAACTTGATTGTTTTGTTTTTCTTCAAAGTTGTACATAAATATTTAAATAATTGAAATATTAAATAGTTTTGGCAAGCAGACTTCTCTTTTTATACATACAATCTCATGTCTCTTTTATTCTATCTCTCTTTCTTGTGTTTTTTTTTTCTCACTCAGTCTTTCAATCACTACCACTTCTCCAACACTTACACATATTAATAGAGATGAGACCACAACAAGTCAACATTAACTCTCTTCACACTTTGCACACGCGCACACACACACACACACACATATATATATATATATATTTAGGCCTAAATAAAACAAAATGCTCTAATAAATTATTCAGATAGCCCATAACAATAATTAATTAAACGAAAAAGATGGTCTCTGAATTCTTTCGCCTTAGAGTTAGGCCATGGAGATGTTCTCATTTCTTTGTTTCCGAAGATAAAGTCTTGCTTTCTCTATATGTACGCATGCTAGAGACTTTGTCTGTACGGGGCTTTGTGGCATCTATTGAGCCCCTTTCGCGATCTGTGCGGGTATTTGTAGCATCAGGTGAACCACTTTCTTTATTTGGACGAAATTTGGTTGCGTCGAGTGATCCTCTTTCTCTGACTGTGCTAAATTTGGAGACATCAATGGAGCCTCTTTGACCATCTTTTTGTATATTGGTACTATCCACGGATCCTCTTTGTTTATTCCGAGTAATGTTGCTATCAATTGATCCTCTTTGTTTGTCAGGAATGTTGGTACTATCCACGGATCCTCTTTGTTTATTCCGAATAATGTTGCTATCAATTGATCCTCTTTGTTTGTCAGGAATGTTGGTGCTATCAATAGACCCCCTCCCTTTGTCGTTTTCCAAGCTTTTTAAACTTTTACTGGCGTCCGATGCAGCTCGAGTTCTTCCCCGGATTCCCCTTTTACTGGATTCATTTTCTAATTCTTTCTTCTCAGCATCAATGTTAGGACCGACGCCTTGATATCTTTCTATGGCTTCTGGACCTTGGCGACATATTTCCAGGGGCGGGTCAACTAGCGGGTTACCATCTAAAGTCGAGGAAGTGTACCTACAGATTAAAGGAATATAATTATAACAGCTTCTATAACGACATTTTGTGTATTACAAAAGGAGCAACATTATAACTTTTTTATTTATTTATATAACAATATTTTAAAAGAGGGTTTTAAAAGATTAGGGTTAATATGATCATAAACAAACGCTAGATTTGGGCTGCAATCTACAAGAATGATGTAAACCTAAATACGATTCCATTAAGAAAAGGGACATGACCAACATAGACGCAGGAACAATTACTATTGTAAAAGATTTATGAACAGGAAGAGCTTCAGTTGCCTAGGATAGAGATCAGTAAACTGGACAAAATGTTTCATCACGTGAGACAAAGAAATATGTAATGAGAGTGGAAAGAAAAGCTACGCGATGCTACAACACATTGTGTAGGTATCCCTGCTTTCAAAAATAGCCTACTAACTTTCAGGTGGAGAAAATACAATACGCTTGCAAATTAACAGCTAGCAAGGAGACACATCTCGTCTCCGGCAGGCCCTGATTGACGAAGAAGAAGACCCGGACAGTTATCAATTAGAAGTAGGGCCAGATATGACTGAACTCCTAGGTAAGATGCAGGAAAACATTGGCGCAATGGGGATCGAATTCCAAGAGAAATTGAGTACAATGCTGATCAGGATGGAAAAGATTGAGACACTTGATATAGGGATTAGAACAACGCAAGACAAAATAGATCACAAAGCAAGGCCGATAATAACAACCATCCATCCATCATCGCACTTCCTTTTCCTCTTTCCCTTCATTTAGTCCATTTTAGTGCTCAGCCATAGAGCCACTACAGAACATGGTTATTACAATATCATAACAACAGCAATTTAACTAGTTGACTACTAGCAGTATGCACTCGCTACGCCCGTCGATTTGTTCCAAGGCTTTTTATTGTTTATTATGGCCGGACCCCTCCCTCCCCCCCTTTTTTTTAAATAAACGGGCCACATGTTTAGCCGTATCTGCACAAATGAAATTTCACGACCTGCTTGCCTTCTTTCTCCCCCCCCCCCCCTTTTTAGATCTCTCCCTCTCTCTCTCTCTTCGCTCTTTTTACATGCGTATCGTAATTTCTTTAACATAGACTTCAATTGAAAAGACCCGCGTCAAAATGCACCCCCGACACATAAACACTCTCATAGTTTGGGCCCGTTCATCTTAGTAACACTTTGACTTATCTCCCCCTCCCCGATTCTTAAAACCCCATTGACAGCGAAAAACATGCTGGGAATTACTCCCTTAGAGCACGTGAGAGGAAGCGAGCAGTGAGTTTTAAGGTTGCCTTGTCCCCGTACAAGGACAGCCTTTGTGTCGGCCATGAACCAGTTATCTCTCTATCTAAGCCTTGTCCCAATCGTCCTTCGTGCAGAACTCTGCATTCGTAAAGAATGTGGTCTATTGTTTCATCGTCCTCCATGCAATGGCGACACCGTGTGTCGTAATTCTCCTTCCACCATCCGAGGTAAGCACCAATTGGACATTGTCCGACCCGGAACTGGGCTAGGACCGCCTGTTCCGCACGATTCAGTTGCCACCATGCATCTCTTTTGTCTGGTCTACTCATTGCCCGGTAAAAGCTCACGTCCCTTGTCCGAAGAATCACAGCCATCGTGCCAAAGTGCCAACAAGCGTTTGTCGGCTAGGGCTCGTACACTTTGGTAAGAGTACGGTTCATCATGTTCGAGCGCCGTTGTGACCGCGGTTTTCGCGAGCTGGTCAGCCAAGTCGTGGCGGGCACCCATTGCAAAGTAACGTTCACGCCGAATCGTAGGAGACTGTTAGGACGTCTCATACCCTTCTAACACCTCCATTAAGTTCTCTAAGGCCTCTAGTGCGGACATCGAATCCGTGAAAAGGACTATGTCGTTGGCTGACGCAGCCCCGTTACGTATCTTCGTTGTCACCCAGTCCAGTGCTTGGAACATTGCTTCGAGTTCAGCCTCGAGGCTGCTTTTCTGCTGACAGGATCCCCTGAGCTCGTCACTTTCGGGATTGCCAGAGAGTCGAACTACCGCTCCGTACCCACCTTTCACAGTTCCCTCGAGCGTCTGCACAGAACCGTCTGTGTAGATGGTGGTTACTCCGGCTGGATATGGTGCGATAGTCTCTCTGGCTGCTTGTTGTAGCCGTGTGGGGTGACTCTGCCTAGTCACCACTGGGTCAAGTAGGCTCTTCCGTATCGTCGGCATGCCGAGAGCCTCCATCGGGAAGATAGAACCGGACGGGGAAAGAGCAGCCCGCTCCACCGGCAGATTCGCCTCTCTGACCAACCCACGCGCCACATGCATGAAGCAGGGCCGGTTTTTTGAGGCGTCTCCTACCCTCCCAGTTGTCGACCAGACTTCTGAGTGGGCATCCATCTTCCAGCCGCATATATCTCTCGTGAGCTAGTATGACGGCTCGTTCTCTGCGCAATTTCAACGGTGGGATGTTTGCCATAATCTCGCCAGCGGCAATTGGCGTTGTCCTAAAGGTTCCACAGATTAGTCTTATGGCTTGGTTCTGAACAGCATCTAGGCTTGCTAGAGTCGTTTGCGAAGCCCATACCTGAACAGGGAGACTGTAATCCAAGTGAGAGCGTACTGCACCCATGTACAGTCCTCTCAGCACATCCGCTCTCTCCCCCTCCCCAGCCAACAACAAAACGTTCTAGTCCTTAGTACACATTCCCTTTCCTCTTTCTACATTTCTCTTGGTTTTATTTATTGTAGTAGTTTACCTCGCCCCTTTTGAAATGACTATATATCTAGTTGTTGTTTTTTTTTGTTTTTTTTTTCTTTTGTAAGATTTGTAAAAAAAAAATTAAAAAATCATGCAGTGTTTTTGAGTCTATTTTGAAAAGGAAGTGGAAATGACTTTGGGAAAGGAAAAAAATACGAAATTCGTGCTAGCTTTTAAAATGCTTTTTATGTAGACTTCGCCTTTTTGGAGAAAAAAAAAACGAAAATAAAATACAAAGGTTTTCGCGAATGTAAATTTTTTAAAATTTTGTTCTCTAAAAAGAAATATCAATTTCATTTTATTTACTGTAATAGATTAACTCACCCCATTTTGAATCTAGCGAAATGACAAGAGGTCTATCCCCTGCTCTCTCTCTCTCTCGCTCTCTCTCTCTCTCACGCACGCACGCACACGCATACACACACACACACACACACACACACAAAAGAAAAAGACTTACAGGCCTAAATACTATTGGTAGCCTGTTGCATTGGAAATGACGTAAGGCAAGTTTAAAAAGTTCACTTAGGAGAAAAGAAATAATATATATATATACAGGGAGTCCTATGTTCTTGATAATTTACAAATGCTTTCTAATTAGACTGCGGCCTTTGAGGGAAATACCGGAAATAAAATAAAATGTTTGATAGAGCTTGTGCTTTTTCGCGAATTGCCACGGTCAGGTTGCTGTCAAAACCGCGTTTTAGCGAGCAACTTACTGGTAAAAGGAACCTATGTACGAAATTTTATACGAATCCTTTTGCTAGTTTAAGAGATCTCTCGATACATAAATCAGTCGGAAAGTGAGTGAGCGGTATTTGCGCTTATAATATAGATTTGAGAGTAGAGGATCAGGTATTATATCTTGTCTTTCTAAAATAATCTGCGATGAATTTATGAAAATTATTGGAAATTGAGTAAGAGCCTCAATCTTGAATGATAAAGAAATGCAGGGTACTTTTTTTATCGGTAGATTCTACACCAGATGGGTCGACTCAATCTTTTTGTAAGGTTTCACTAAATGATGGGCTCCATATTGAACTATTATAAACTTTCCATAGAGATGGAGAGCTACACACGGAAAGTATGGCTAAGATTGTGCACAGCTAAATTACAAACGTGCGCAAGATAGATTTTAGTTAACGTCGAGGCCAGTTATGTCTATTATTATTATAGCGCTACTTTCATGCTTATAGCATGCTCAGAGCGCTTTTGGTCCAATCTCATTTGTGGACCGGTGGGGTATCTAGGAGTTAGTTTTCCGTGCTGCCTTTAGGCGCTCAGTAAACACAACTCTGCCCGAGTCGGGTGTCGAACCTCGATTTTTCAATTTCGGGATCTTTGGGTGCCTCTGAGTCCACCCAGCTCTAATGGGCACCTGACATTAGTTGGGGAAAAGAAAAGGCGAATTGCCAATCGTTAAGCTGACACATGACACCCTCGTTAACAGTGGGTCACAGAAACAGATGACCTTTACATCATCTGCCCCATAGATCGCAAGGTCTGATAGGGATACTTTACTTTTACTAGATATGTGCACTATGTGCTAGTCATTCTCGGAATTTTGTTGGTAGTGCAGTAAATGTTTTTTTTATAATTGTTTAAAAAAATATTTATCTATTATATTCTATATTGTTATAACTGCTCCTACGACGACGCATATGGTGCGTACCAGCGCGCTGTTACAGAGCATGAACATATATAATGACTTAGTAATGTCCTTTCGGTTTATTAGAAGTGATTCTATTTTTTTTTTGTATATAAGTTAAAGCCTCTAAATATCTGAAAATCATATTTAGTTCTGACATACGCTATCTAGACATAGGCCTACAAAAAGTCTCAAATAACTTAGGGGCTTTTCAAGTGCAAATCCGGTCCTGCATAGAAGTAGTTCTAACAAACCTTTCCTTCCAGTCCAGTTTAGTCAGGTAACCAAATCCTTTAGGCAACGCTTTGATTTGGTTGTTGCCCAGCCACAAGCACCGCAACTCTGTCAGCTGAACGATTGTGTCTGGTAGTTTTTTCAGTTCGTTAATGAATAGCAGCAGTGTTTCTAGATTCTTTAGCTTGTTGATCTTTTTAGGGACCATCTGAAAGGAGATTAAGTGTGAATAGTTATCTTAAACTTTAATATAGCTAGGCCTTCGAGCATTATGTTTCTTATGGTTTTAGATGATTGGCAAATGTTTTTTTTCTTCAAATTTTGTTTTTCAAACCTAACATTCATTAGTTAAGAGCAAAAGAACGGTCTAGAACATGTAGAAGAGGGTATTGTCTTTTTTTTTTTTTTAAGTCAACAAGATTTTTTTCTTTGTAATGCAAGTAAAATATTTATTATGTCATTACGTCATTGTTGATTATTCTTTCTTTAGATATCTTATCGATCACTTCAGTAATTATTTATACCGGCTGGAGACCAACAATGTCTGGAACATCGATCCCATGCCGAATACATGCTATTGTCAAAGCTTTCACAAAGTCTGCATTCTATCACTTGGCCTTCAATTTTTACATTTCCACCAGTTCCGGCATATGAAGGTATTCTAAACCTGGGCTGTGTACACTCCTAAACGAACTCAGTGGACCGGTAGTAAGTACTCGTACACCATTCGATAATAGTTGTCAATTTTTTTAGATGTATAAATAAAAGTCAACGATTCTGAAAAGGGGGGGGGGGGGTCGCTAGTAGCCTACAATGTAATGCTTTTTTTTTCACTTGCTCTTTTGGCCACAAAGTTAATTATGCTAGTTTGTTAAATTACGGCACTGCTTTGTATAGCCCTAACATTCAAACACACTGTTATTGTTGTGCAAGAAATGAACATTCTAAAACAAAAACGTTCCAAGCAGCACTACATATTGTCTTAACCCTTCGAAGGATAACAAAATAATGTCATTACAATTGGGATGCAAACATTTCCAGCAGCTTTAATGTCATTAAGTACAACGACGAAAGAGTTATGAAGATGGTCAGTAAATATTTTCCTATAAGGTATTATATATACATATGTCTGTGGCCTTTTACGTCTCCTGAGAAATTCTTTTCCCTTTGCAACTTCTTGTGTGACTAAACAGGCCAATTCTTGATACACAGCTGCGGTCGCAGGTTGGGCATATGTAATCACTAGGCGCCGTTGCATTTTTCACCCTTCTTTCTGCTTTTGTTGTGTATTGCTTTTGTTGTGTATGGCATCTGCCATACGAGACCCTTCCTTTATGCTCTCTCTCCATGTGGATCTATCCAGTGCCACCTCTTACCAGCTGCTAGTGTCGATTTTGAAGAGCTTCATGTCGCGTTTGCATACATACCATGTCTGTATTGATTGTATGATCAACTGTTCATGAGGGTGTTATGTGAGCAGTACATTGACTACCAACCATTTCAATCACTACCCTCTGCTTTATTGGGTTTTCGTTTGGGGAATGGGAAATCTCATCCAAGTCTATTTGATAGCAAGTAAAAGTAAGCTAAAGAGTCTCCGCCAGGATTCGAATTCGAAACCTATGGATCATAAGCCGAACACTTATCCACTTGAAGGACTCAAGTAGAAGCATATTAATCATATGTATTAAATAATCATAAGTCAAATGCGTAGGCAGAAGTGTCTCGGCTGTATAATACATTGCCACCCGTTCCCCTGATCATTAAACTGGTCACGTGGTACACGTGAACAAGCGATAATCAATTCATCATGATTTGTGGAGCATATATAAATGACTTAACAAAGTAATAAGTTTGTCTCCCTTAGTGACAGACCCCGAGACATTCCAAGCTATTGCCATTAGAATAAAGCTATTCATCCCACTTGAATTATTATTGTAATTTTTTTAAGTGAAACTTTCTTTCACCTTAATCATATTATCGCTTATATCAAGGAACACCAATGTTGGTACTTCACAGAGCTCATTGGGAAAATTCTGAAACTTATTGTTTGCAAGATGAACACTGGTCAGCTTCTTCAAGCGTTTGATTCCATTGGGCAGTTCTGTCAGGTGGTTATTGCTTAGTGTCAGGCGTTCCAAGTTTGTCAGTAACGTGATCTCTACTGGCACCTGGCAAAAAAAGCAAACAACTTCTATTTGAATCCTGTCATAAAAAAATGATGAATCAATTAAAGAACACACTACCTAGTAGAAGGGAGGATTGATTTATTCTTATTATACTAATGGTCCAAGTGCAAGAAAGAAAGTTATAATCTCCTTTTCATTCATTAGCCTTTTTTCCCTCAATAGAGAATTGGAATGGAGTTTTGCGTCTTGGCCAAGTTTTTGTTTTCTTTCCGTTTCTTTAAACCATTGAATTTGGTTTTTTTTTGTTTTTTTGTTAATAGAAACTTGACTGTTTTATTCTTGCTAAGAGCTATTTTTTGTTTGGTAGCAATTGTGGCATAGGAAAAACGATTTCTCTCCCAGCCCAGCCCAGTGCATTCCTTTCAAGAACTGAGAAAATTAATCTTGTTTTGTAGCTATATAGGTTCTTTGTAATCACCAACTGATCCTACACAAAATAATGTCTTTATCTACTATATGTTTAGTTATTATGCAAGCCTAAATCTTCAGCAGCTTGTTGACTATTCAGATTCACCTATCTCTTACTCTGTTGAACCCTTTGGCACCACACGATCTGTCGACCCTCTTTCTCCATTTCTCTCTGTATTTTGCTTTAGATAGAATCTCTTTCAATGACAGGCCGTCGATTCTTTTATGTTGTCTTCCCATCGCTTTCTCTGTCTGCCTTTTCTTCTTTGTCCTGGTACTGTTTCCTAAAGGAAGGTCTTTGTGAGCCCTGGGGACCTTGTGATATGACCATAAAGTTTTAGTTTGTGGTTGTTGTTGTTTTTATTTTTACAGTAGTTAGTAGGTCTGTGATCCTGTTTCTAATCTCTTCGTTTGTGATGCGGTCTTTGTATGTCATACCTAGGATCTTTCTATAGCCTCTCAAGTCCATTGGAATAGAATTGAATGCAAATAACGAGCCATGCCAGATATATAGAAAGTATTGTCGTAGGTCGTTTACATTGACAATGTTAACTAATAACATAGAAGAAGAATCACAATCAAGTTTAGTCTAATTACCACCAGCAACTCATTAGTGTCAAGTATAAGTGTAGTCAAGTTGAGAAGTTTTCCAATCTCAGCAGGTAGGATATGTAGCTTGTAGTCCAGGCATGCTTCTCTTTCAGGACTCAGATCCAGTACCTGGGCAAACAAACAATCACGCAATGAGACAGGAGAAGATTTGTAATAGCAGGTAAACCGATCGATTTGATAACAGTGCTTGAAGTTGCTGGTTCGATAACGACTTTCACTACTGATAACAGTTCCCAAAAACATTCATACTTGATCTATATATTACTTAAACAAGAAAGCACGTGAATATCCTATCTGAACCAAAAAAATGTATAATTAAAAAAAACTTTTGGACAGAGAATAGTTGATCATAAATTATATTCAATATATCTGACGATTAAACACTGTTTTTTTTTAA
The DNA here is from genome assembly GCA_030265305.1 of Biomphalaria pfeifferi. Taxonomy (NCBI): domain Eukaryota; kingdom Metazoa; phylum Mollusca; class Gastropoda; family Planorbidae; genus Biomphalaria; species Biomphalaria pfeifferi. Next base: position 8,210,764 of record JASAOG010000002.1, on the reverse strand, counting down.
ATTTACGAATCATTTATCATATATAACTATGGGAATCATAAAACATGGGGACAGTCCTAACATATACCATGACATCTAGATCTATAGTTTTTTCAACGTGATTTAAAGCTGACTTCAGATTTGGTATAAAATAGAAAGCTATAATAGACAATGTGTTTTGCTTTTTAAGTAGTTTTCTTAAAGTTTCCTGTTCTTAAACTCTACAATCATCGGTTTATTAACAGAAAACTTCAAAGATATCTTCGATCAATTGAACAATAAAGTAAATCTTGTATTCATGATCACAATAGCGTGACAGGCAGAGCAGATCGATTTTAACTTTTTAAATTTTACTCCAACTTTCGAAAGGAACATTCATCTTTGGCAGGCGATCAAAAGATTTCAGTAGAAATTTACCTGTTTTATTGCAATTAAGAACTTCCTTAATACGTGTGTATGCCTATTTATCAAAAAATTCGGTGCTCTTAAAAATAACTTTGTTATCGAATTCTTATTTTGAAATTTATTTTTTTTAATTCGAAACTTTTAAACATTGTACCGGTTCAGGTGCCATAATTGGTAAGGATGAACGTATATTTTAAAAATGTATTTAGATTATAATATATCTACAATAGCGTTTCTTTACAGAAATTGAATGTATCCCTTGAGTTACATGTTGGATGGTAGGCCTACACGGGAAATAATGAGCATATAATATTTAAAGACAAAGAAGGGACCCAATATTTAAAATAATAGTAATTATCTGATGTATTTTTACTTCACAATTTAATATGTATATTAAATCATTATTATAGCTGTGAAATGCTTATTTTATGCAACGCTTGCAAGACAATTAGATCTAGGCTTTATTTCCTACTTGTTTTAAATATTTTCCTATCTAGTTCGCTGTGTTTTGAACGAGGACAAGTGATGGACAAATTCTTCAACTTTGAGTATTCACCCCATGAAAGATAACTTAAATAATCCAGACAAGCAACATGCGTAATACTAGCAGACCTCAGTAGTGACTATACAAAGGACCATGGTCAGTTGGTCAACCGAAATTGACATGGTCATAAGATTGGCCAACTTATGGGGCTCAGTGGTTCTGCCATGGGCACCATGTCACGCGGATGCGTTTTTTTTTAAATCCCAGATTCTTTAATTCAAAAGAGAGGTCTAGCACCACAAAAAAGTGGCTATTTGAGTCCTGAAATAGATTCCAATAATCCCATAGTGTCCTGACGTCAGGGTGGAGGCTATCTAAGCCTTAACAAGCCTTTTCCTATAACTTGAAGTGGGATGGCCTATTTAAATTAGATTCACGGTCCTCACGCTGCGGACAGCTTCGACGGTGAAAGAATCTCTATAAACGTGAGGCTTACCTCTAGCTCCATAATTTTGAAAACTGCTTTTGGTAAGTTAACAAGGTCACGACCTTGCAACTTTAACTTCTTTTGCCCAGGGTAAAGTGGATCCTCCGTGTCTATTCTCATTCGAATATTTCTCAGAGTAAAAGCTTGAGACATCGTTGAAACACCTCCCTCAATGAGACAGAAAATAAAACTTCCACCAAGGGAAATAAACAGATTTTATCTTGTGATGACTAGATGTAGATGAGAGCGAGAGAAAGATGGTCGTATATTTTTAAATTCACATTTTATCTCCAGCAAACTCCCACATTCTAGCTAATTAACCAAGTCGTCATCAAACTGTTGGCGCTAAAGTAGTTAAGTTCACATACTTCTCAGGCCTTGGTATTGTCTTTCGAGGAAGCCTGTCTTGTAACGCACGAGATCAAATATTTATAACCTGTGTCAGAAATCAATTGAAATGACATCAGAAATAATATATTGCTTTCTTTGAAAACATTCTAAAGTTGAATACAGTTATACTGCAAGGCCTAATTGTGTGTGTGTGAGAGAGAGAGAGAGAGGGGGAAAGAAAGAGGAAGATAAAGAGCGAGAGAAAGAGAGGGTTGAAAATAATATGTGTAATCTTGGTCAACTAGAATAGAAAACTAAATATAAAGACGTCTTCCATGGAAATTGCTAACAAGTATTTCAATTAAAAGGTTAGAGTGCAAAGGGGGGGGGGGGGAGCGGTCGATAAAAGTGAATAAGGGTAGATTAGGGTGAAGTGTTTTTATTTTTGTGTTTTTGATTATTTTATTTTTTTGGGAGGGGGGATAATTTAAAATAAACCATTCCAATAGGCTCAATCGTGAAATCATGATCTTATTGATTTATGAAACTAAAGGAAGCATATACAAAAGTGATAAAACTCTTGACTTTGGCTTTTAGATCTATATGTCTTATGGGTTTTTTGTTACGCCCTATGTCTTTCTAAGTTTTTGTAGGCCATATATGGTTTGTTTGTTTTTTAGATCCTATGTTTTATTTTTAGTTCCTTTTGTAGATCTGTTTCACTTTCTACGCATGTACGTGCTAACGTTTTACAAAGCTTATAGATCTATTAACTCACTCCAACTGTCAGTCTGGGTGGAATCTTGTACACGTTATTTCTCACACTTCCCATTCTCAGATCAAGTTGAAACTTTGCGCAATTAGTTCATTGCCATGAATCAATAAAATATTAACCAATAAGTTCATCATTTAGTTGTCATTGGTTACTTTTGTTTTATATAGAAATGTACTAAGCTAAAGGGAGATAAGCCTTATGTAGCGCACTCCGTCGTTCGCTTACAATTTTTAAACTATAGACTTTTTACAATACCTCAATTCAAGTCTTTTAGACTATATAACCTTCTGTTTTTATAAATACTTACTATACCCAGTGGCTAACTAATCGCTAAATCGTTAGTCACACTGAAAGAACTCTAGTTTGACCGTTATAATTTTTCAAAGTAAAAAAAACAAAATATGGAAATTAAAATTTGGCTAGAAAACGAGACAATATGTATCTATTATTTATACTCAGGGAAATTGTGCGCATCATCTTCCAAGTCTAGATCATAAGTCCTATCATTGGAATAGTATTAATTTTATTAAGTCTAGTAGATTTATAAACAAGCTTTACCAGGATTCTATCTCGGGGGAAAGGGGGGATGAGGTGGGTTAAAAAATGTCCATTGTTTTTTAAATGTAACACTCATTAGTTAGTACGAGAAAAAGAATCGCTCTATAAGTTGTATAAAGGTAGTGTCTTTTTTTTTTTTAAAGTTTTCCTTTTACAATACCTTTATTCAACTGGTAACTTAGTGGAACCTGAACACGGATCTCGAAAACGGCTCTAACGATTTTCCTACAAATTTGACTGTTGATGTATATGGTTGGGAAAAGAATTTCTCGTTTGTTAACCACACTGGGAAAACTATATTTTGACCGTAATATTTTTTTTCAAATAAAAAAAAAAGAAATTTAAATTTGGCTACATGAAGAGAAAATATTCATCTTGAACCGAATAGAAGTCTTTTGGTAAAAGTCGCTGTATGCATTATTCATTCAAGAGCTTAATAAATTAATGTTCAGGACAATTGTGAGCATTGTCTTCTAAATTTATATCTAAATTTTTTAGATCCTGTTTCTATGTTTTAGGAGGTGGGTTTGTTTGTTGTTGTTTTTTTACTTTCAAAAAGCTGAGTGTATGTCACAAAGCGCCTATATAGATTTTATGGCAACCAAAACAATTGATCATCTACAGTACACTGTAGACTTTCAAAGTGGAAAAATAATCAATAAGCGGGAAAATAGTCATACGGCATATACCCACAACAAACTCTCTACACCCACAACTAGCTCTTTACACCCTCAACAAACTCTCTACACCCACAACTAGCTCTTTACACCCACAACAAACTCTCTACACCCACAACTAGCTCTTTACACCCACAGCAAACTCTCTACACCCACAACTAGCTCTTTACACCCACAACTAGCACTTTACACCCACAACAAACTCTCTTTACACCCACAACTAGCTCTTTACACCCGCAACAAGCTCTTTACACCCACAACAAACTCTCTACACCCACAACTAGCACTTTACACCCACAACAAACTCTCTACACCCACAACTAGCTCTTTACACCCACAACTAGCTCTTTACACCCACAACAAACTCTCTACACTCACAACTAGCTTTACACCCACAACTAGCTTTACACCCACAACTAGCTCTTTACACCCACAACAAACTCTCTACACCCACAACTAGCTATTTACACCCACAACTAGGTTTACACCCACAACAAATTGGTCATTATTAATTCATTTTGTTTTCTCTAAAAATGTATTAAGCATTTTTTTCTTTTTTCCTACTAAGAAGGTAAATGCACTCCTTATATACCCCCTTCTCTACACAAGAATTTGGATGCCCCGTTGACCAGAATAAAACAAAAACTCGAGCTGTCCTTTGTACATGGAATACAGTTAGACTCGGTGTGTTGATTTTATATTTCGACTTTACTGTAACAATCACAATCCTAATTTTTAAACACTTCAAATGTGATCAGATTGGGCTCCAGTGAGTGTTCAGATGCCCGGCCTATGTTTCCTATCATTTCAAAGTTAATCTGCACTATAGATTTGTGTTTGTTTTATTGAGCAGTTTCTATGCTTCAACGGGTCTTGTGATTTCAAGAGGATTTTTTATACATGTATTTTGATTCCTACTTTTTTTTTAATAGGTACTTTTCTCCCTACCTTTCTCTCTCTCTCTTTCGCACTTAAACACACATACTTTCTCTCTCTTTTGCACACACACACACACACAGACTTTCTCTTTTTATCTTCCCACACTATTCTCTATCACTTTTATTCCCTCTATTTTATTCTCTTTCTTATTTTATTCTTTTTCTTATTCCCTCTTGTTTCCTCGTATCCACTCCTATCATCCTCTCTCGCACTCTCCCCCTCTCTCTTTCCCCTCTCTCTCCTTTTCTTAGTCTATCTTTTTCTCTCTCTATCACTCTGTCTTGCACTTTCTTTTTCTCTCTCTCTCTGTCTCTCATTCTGTCTATCTTTTCTCTCTTTCTGTCTGTTTCTCTCTCTCTCCGACTCTCTGGCCATAAACTCTCTTGTTGCAATAAGGAAACTATCTCACATTTCATTGGCTCGAGTCCTTTTTCTTGCTTTGCTCAGGCTGTCTTGTTTCAGCTTAAAACAATTTATTCTGCAATACATCGCACTGACCCAAACACTAATACATTAGTTCAATACATTTAATATCAGGAAAATTATGCTTTGGTGAGTTGGTAATATGCAAATGAAATGAAGACATCTATACTAATACTACTACAATAACAACGTATTCACGTTGAAAATGTACACGATAACGTATTGTTAGACATCTATAAGTACTTCTGGTTGTCAATGAAGATAAGGACACTCACTTCATTCATCTTTGTTTCATACACTCATTGGCTTCTCGATCTTTTTTGTTTTATTATTATTTTCCGAATGGTCCACACACAAATCACACAACAGTATATCAACTTTTTCCCCCCTAAGCTTAAAATGTGTCGATCTTAATAATTCAAGTCACTCATACTCATATATAAGTGACTAGATCTACTTTTATTAGGGAATTGGGGGAGGGGGGAATAATCTAAATAATGTTTTTTTAACATTTCTTTTATTATGTAATCAAATGAAATGACTTTAGTGTTATAAATGTCTAGAAGCTATGACAATGTGAATAAATCATTCTAAATACTTCTCGTTTATTTTAAACCTACCGTTTTGATATATTTCTAATCCTCCGTACTGTAATCACTAGAATACTATAGATCTACATCCAACAGAACACAAAGTTTGTAAAATACTTTTTTTTTTAAGCTCGTCGTTTCAAATTACTGAAGTCTCTAGAAAATTTATCTTTAAAAACCGAGGAACGCCCCAACGTTTACATTCATACACTTGATCGAAGACAATTTAAACTATCGATTTCATATTGATTGCTTATCGCTCGACTCTCCGTACTGTGCTTGTCTTTTAAAGAGTGGGCTATAGAGGAATCCGTCAGCGAGTCCTGTACAAACATAATAGTCCGGCGCAGTAGTGCTTTTGTCTGCGGCGCTGTTTGAAATTGGCCTTAAAAGGAACCCACCACTCGAAGACATTCAGTAACAGTCATTTGCTATTTATAAGAAGAAAGTTCCCGTTATAGTGCCACCAGCTTGTGCTATTGAACTGTGCAAAGGATCTGAATGTACTCGTTACATAATCTTTCGCTATTTGTGTTACAATGAAGAAAAACACACATGAATATCAAAGTAAATTAGCACAATTAGTCAAAGCATGAGTCATGACGGAACTGAGGCTGGAAGTCTACTAAACCCTATTTATTATCAGACTATTTATAAAAAGTGAATAGTTCCTATTAGGCCTATCTAGATAGACTAAGGTCTATTCGTTCAGTTAATGAAATTATTTATAAAACTAACTAATACATAATAAGCCTTTAGTAAACAGACCCCAGTAGTAGATCTAATAGTTCAGTAAATATATCAATAATGAAAAAAAATGACGTTTGGAAAAAAGAAAGGCTTAGCAAACAATCATTTATCCGTGTCTTTCTCAAATCATAAATAAGATAATGGTTTAACGCATTTGTTATAGGCCTATATAAAATGGTTATGCTTGCCTTGAGTATGGCAAAATATGTAGGTCATAGCTGGGGCTGCGCAGCCACGGGAAATACTGCATTCCTTACTATCTTCGGACTCGAAGACAAGCCTTATTATTATTAGATATAAAATTTAAATAAAAAAAAAAAACTGCAGTCCCACACAGGCACACAATAAAACAAGGTAAAACTGAGTTATTGTTCTTACAATAATGAGAAAGTACTTTCACACATCACGCACTCATGAGTGTGCTTTGACGTCACCAATCATTAATCTTATTTTCGGACCTAAAACTTTTTTTGCAAACGCATAAGCCATTAGATCTAAAAGTTTTGACAGATTGGAAAATATTGGCGTGTGGACCCATAGGACATATTTAGCCCGTCTAGACTAAACAAGACGAAGTGATTTCTGTATATTGTGATATAAATCTTTTGCCACTGTTTACCACGCTTTGGTACGCCCACTCCTTACACAGTGTGTACAAGTATTCGGTACGCGACGTTTTAGCAGATTGAGTCCATTTTTATATTACTGAATTGAGTGTCAGGAAAAACTATTAGAGCCTACTTGTGACAAAGTCGTTACTGAATTGAGTGTTATGACAGCTCGATAGATCCCTAGGAAACTGTCTCACATTTCATTGGCTCGTTTCCTTTTTCTTGCTTTGCTCAGGCTGTCTTGTTTCAGGATTGTTACTGAATTGAGTGTCATGACAGCTCGATAGATCCCTAGCTTTGTATTTGTTTGTTTGTATGTTTTACATGTTTCGGATGTTCCTATTAGGACCTACTTGTGACAAAGTCGTTACTGAATTGAGTGTAAGGACACTATTACTAATATTGGTGCATATATTGGAATGTCTTTCAAATATAGCTCTACGAAATGGCTTATTCGTTTTTGCGACATTCATCCATCTAGTTTATGTGGAGGTGGGCCACCATCATACTTTTCATCCAGGGTCCACATGTATTTTTCTACGCCCTGGCCTAATGGGGTGAATTATTTTGTATCGTTGCATACGTTAATAAAAATGACAGTATAAACTTATTGATCAAAATATAAACTTGCCTTCCTGTCATGGTTATTTTTTTTTTTTCAAATTAAAAAAAAATATCTTGAAAATAATGTTGAAAATATCAAAAATAAATCGTAAATGACACAATTTAATATTTAAATAGAAATAAAATTAAGTTTTCAAAGTTGAAAAGTAAAAAAGAAACAAGCGAATACTAGTTGAAGTGCTGTCACTATACTTTGGCAATATCCGTATTTCCATAGACCAAAAGTTTCGATTTTCTTCAACTCTTTTACAAGATTTTGTTCAGTCTTAAAACAATGAACTCTACAGACTTGAAAAGAAATATAAGATCACAAAGCTTGACAAAGAGATTCTAATTCGCAGAGCACAATGCCCGACAAACAGATTCTAACTAAAATATAGCGGTTCAGTTTCTTTGCATGTTTTCTGTACACTGTCCACGTTTCTGAGGCATAGAGCAATGTAGGGAGGATGACAGCTCGATAGATCCCTAGCTTTGTATTTGTTTGTTTATATGTTTTACATGTTTCGGATGTTCCTTTAGAGTTGAAAGTTTACTTCCTAGTCCAAACCTCCCGCAAGACTACGGGGGAAGGGAGCGGGCAGAATTTAAACCCGCACAACACAGGTGTTGTGGTGAGAACTCGTCTGTTCCAGATATTTTTAGACAGTCTGCCATAGGATGCACTGGCCTGGGCGATGCGCAGATCGATTTCATTATCGATCTTTCCGTTTATGGAGAGTGTGCTGCCAAGATATGTGAATCTGTTCATTGCATTTATACCACTTCCACATGACATGTCTAAGACAAAATACTGAATGTCAAAAGGCAAGAAAAAATACCAGATACTGAAGTCCTTCAAAGAGCGGGTCTGCAAAGCACCCACACAATCCTGATGCAGTCCCAGCTGCGATGGGCAGCATACGTCTGCAGAATGGAAGACCGCCGCATCCCTAAACGTCTCCTGTATGGCCAATTAAGGGAAGGAAAGCGCTCTCAAGGCGGACAAAGAAAACGCTTCAGGAACACCCTCAAAGTTTCTCTGAAGGCGTTCAGCGTATACCCAGCCTCCTGGGAGACAGAGGCACATGACAAAGCATCATGGCATCGCGCTGTGAAAACTGGTTGCTGAGGAAAAGAACAGCGCTGGGAGAAGAAAAGCACCAGAGAAGAAAATCAAGGCCAATGACACTAGCTCCAGCTGGAATAACCTGCTCAGTGTGAAGACGAACATTCCGGGCTCACATAGGTCTCACCAGCCACATGAGAAGGCACAAAACCTCAGTGCAAAGCCCTCAGCCCCCCTGGATGACAAAAGTGGTCATCATTGAACCACGATGGACGAACTATATAACTAAAATATAACACTGATCAGAAGAAGAAGCCTACTTCTCATCATGATGACGGCGTGTGGACAACTCTTAGCAATGACGGATCGTGTGATCGTTTCTATATGGACACATCTATATACATGCAAAAAAGATTATGACAAAATGTAAGTGATTGTGTGTGTGTGTGTGTCACGCGTTATTCCTTTGGGAAAAACCAGATTCCAATTGAAAAAAAACAAAACAGATCCTGTATTTGAACCTCGCGAAGAAAGTGCACCATCCACAACTAACGGGAATGAAAACGGGCAGTGTCTATTAGACTGTTCCATGAAAGAAACAAGACCTACGAAAATTCGCTTGCCTAATGTGTGTATAAGGAGTGGAATATAACGCAGGTCGTTTCATTCCAGGAGACAATAAAACCCAAATACACGGGGCTATTAAAAGCTCCTTGTGTGACTGTCTTACTTTCTCTTGCACGTGCAATACAAACAACTGAATAGACATGCAGCGATTAAGTGCACACACACACACATACACTAAGAAATCCAAATAGAGATATGCTTACGTTCCTCTACTAGTCAAGTCAAAACAATATTTAGAGCCCTCTCCTTGGTTACTGTAGACTTAGGTCAGTATTTGTCAGCATTTTTTGTATAACCATACCGCGCACGTTTGTTTATCTAGTGCTAGGTTATGTGTCTATTTAATCAATGTCAACTTCAACTGTTCATTCGTGTTTACATCCATGTTAGGCTGAAGAAACTGAATAATTTAAAAATTTTTTTTAGCTGTTTATAGATTCGATGGTCAGCGGATCTATTTAATAGATTGTGTCTACTTAGCTCAAATGTGTGCAACTTTGGTGTTTAGACCTATATGTTTCAAAGAGAATATAATGACTTGATTTTGTACGCTTAGCATTTGGGCACGTTTTATTTTCTTCAATCAAAGAGATTTGACTAAATGAATGGATTGGGCCCATAGACTTATATATAGTATTTATAAGTCTATGATTGGGCCTCATTTACCACAGTGCAATACTATGCAGCGCCTATTGCCTCAAACTTCAAGAGACCTTCACCTGCACAAATACCTACAATTGTCAACAAAAGATGCAGACTAATATAAAAAAAAAGGAAATGAGATGTACAATTGGACCTACTTTATTTCTTCACAAGTATGACATGCTTTTTAAAAGTTCATTTATTCTGCAGCTTGAAGACGTCAGACTCCACAAATGAGGCGGATGAAAAAAAAAGTTGTTTTTTAAACACCAAATATGAATAGCATCTGTGTGAATCTATATAAAAAGACACCTAAATGAATAACAAATATGTCATTATAGATAGATATGCTCTATTTCGTTACGCCTATCTTTCTTTGCATCTGGTGAAATTAGTTTTTACAACTACATTTGAAGACATTTCCTTGCGCTCCATCTTAGTTGGGGTCAACGGGACTGCTGTAAGCTTCCACAGTAGGGTAAGCGAATGTAATGAAAAAGAAACTTCATTATCATAGTGGTGCTGTAACAGTTCGCGTAACAAAATCCCTCCACTTTTCCCTGTCCGCTGTCCATTCTTTTACGTTGTCCAGATTGGTGTTTTTTTTGTTGTTGTTTTTTTTTGGGACATTTTCTTCGCGCTTTCTTCAATGTACCTTCAGGGATGACTTTTGAGATTTTATTGGAGAAACAGCAGGTTCCCACTCCAGCCAGCAAGGGGGCCTAAGCTTCCTTCTAAGTGTAGTTCAGGGCGGAACCCCGACGACAAGCTTTTCCTGCGTTCTAAGCTCCAGAAATTCATTCTACATTCGTCTACAACGCACTTTTCTTATAGTAAGAAAAGCGCATGTCAAAAACAAAAATGAAAGAGTTGGACGAGCCAATACGCATAACAAATGAAGTTTAATACTAGAGGCAGCACTGGCCAACGTTATTAATTATTATACGAGTTACATTAAAGGTACATGTGGCGCACATACACCTGTAATAATCGTGATCGTCGTATAAGTCGTATAAGATAATCTTCGTGTTAAGAAAGAACGTCGCGGACGGCTTTTTTTTTTTTTTTGGTTACGCAAAAGTCGCCAACATAACGCTGTAGGACAATCAGGGGAAGTTCACTCTTTCGACTTATGAAGGTCAAGAGGAATCGTTCTCGGAGACGTTTGGAAATGTCTTCTTCGTAACGTTTTGAGTCATATTCTTTTGTTACAAAAAGGCTCTTGCAAAAACGGTATAACTATATACTTTAAAAAGCCCTACTCACAACACAAAACAACGTCTAGTACTTAAAATATTTTATTGGTAATTGTGTCATTTTATTTGGCTAAACAAGCATGGATTTATAAGTACAATGAAAATACGGCCTTTTTTTAGTATTTGATAAATTTGTTGACCGACATCGCTTTCTCAGGACGTCGCTCAGGAAGTTGCAAATGGAATAATCGTCTCAATACGTAAAATGCCACAATTACTTTTTATAATATTTAGTTAAGGTCTAGAAATGTATTTATTTATTTTTGCCTAGGAGGAAAAATCCTTGCCAATTATCTTTCGATGTGATAAATGTTCTAGTTTCTTTGAACAAAAGTAAAGAGTGTAAATGTATTAAAGTCTTGCCAAGGCTGCCCCCTGATGGCTAGTATTCTTTTTTCCGTAACTGTCCCTATCATCGATAGCGCTGGTGAAAAGTTGACCTCTGCGTGAGACACAATCAACTGAAAAATACGAATCCATTCGAGATTTAAGTCTCAATTTTGAGATCTTTGACTGTTTGGCGATTCTTAAAATAACGACTGCAAGTGAAACCAAACAAACTGTACGTGTAATAAATGTCTCCTCCATTGTGTTTCTGATTTGTCTTTTAGTTGTCGTTAATTAGTTATCTGTTCTTGAACCAGTTTCTACGGTGTTGCAGTCTTCCCAACTTAACATAGTGGCCGCTCAACAGCACATCCTTAATGACAATCAAAAACCAACTTGACCATTCTGAGGAAAACGTCAGAGATGTCATCTTGAGGAAAGAGAGACTGTTGGCACAAAAACTTGATACGGATATTGAGTTGCTGCTGCCTAGAATTCGCAGTCGACAGACACACTGAGAAAAAAAAAACATGTTTGGATTTTGGGAGATATTACAGAACACGTATTTACATTAATATCTTGATTCTTAAGTTTCAATAATAATGGTCAGTTCAACTTGTTTTGTCCTAAAAGCTGCAATGCAAAGAAGAATATTAGAACTGCACGATAAGCGTTCATCACCAGCTTGTTCATCGCGACGAAAAGCGATTCATTAGTAAAGTTATTGTCAATTTCGGCAGCTACAGTCAACATTTGCAGTTTTTATTTAACTGAACATAGGGAAGCACGGGCCTAACGGATAAAGTTAACAATGTGTACAGTGAATACTTTGTTCAAGTATTCACGTTAATAGTGTCTTATTAAATAGAAGTATTTATTGTGCACTTAATATCGATTAGGTAGGCTATGAGGGTCCGAATATAGGGCAGTTCTTTTCTTTAATATTATAACAAGAAAGTTGAGGCTACGACTTTGAGCCATGGGTGGCAGCTTGCACCCCTCTGCAAAAAATCCTGCGGGCGCCCATGTAGGTCACGCTACATTCACATTTAAAAATTAACCTATTTTGCCGAACTATCGTTACTGTATCAGTTATACGACTGATTTCATGCACATAAAATGTCGCTAAATTTATAGAATGTCATCATTCTTCTTACTATTTTCGCCTAATACTGATAAAAATGAAAAAAAAAAATCACTAGGCTAATACACACATCAGAACTGTGATCAATACACAATTTAATTGTTGCTTTTTTTTTTTATCACACACAACTACATTTTATCATCAAATTTTCAAATAATCGTCATCACAAGGCATGCACGCTACTTTGTATTTTTATTTTTGACAGACAATTTGTTCAGCAGTGCGGTCAGTTTCAAAGATTTGATTGATAATAGTAACTTAAGAATGAGTAGAACACAAAACATGTTTTACTTGCTGTTCTCTTTAGTTAGACCTATAGTTTGAGACATTTTGCTTTCTATATGAGCATTTTGACAAGTTATATTCAGACATCCTTTTTGATAAGACGACTTCTATTTGATTTAGATCATAGACATAGGCTATGTCTATAATCTACATCAGATTCTAAATCTATAGATCTAGTTTTATAGATCTATGAATTTCGGATGCTAATATTTAAAAAGCCAATGTAATTTTGGTTGCATAGACAGTATTCCAACCGGAAGTTTTGCTTTTTAAAATGTTTTTCAGCAGTGTCTATGCTTTTTTTGTAAAGTGGTGGCGCATGCGTTTGAATAAAACTAAAAATGATCTAGGCTAGATCTAGATCTAGAGAAAAGTCCTAAGCCGTAGAGAAAATGATTTATTTAGACATGGTTTAATTTGTTTTCATAACAAGACAGTCTACAAAACATGGTTACATTAACGAATAATTGGTTTCAATCTGAGGTATTCTATAATTAATAATTATAATAATATAAATAAATCAAGATGATGATAATATGATTTTGATAATCATAATGATAATTTGACAGATAATTAATGATAATCTAAATTGTCTAAATCTCAATCTGTAGTCCAGTGTAGTGTAGAATAGATTCTAGTAGATCTACTTAGACTACTAGCTAACTAGAGTAGTACTAGTTTAAAGTTACTACTACAGACTACAGTAGACGACTTCTACTAGATTCTTTAAAATTCTATGATACTTATATTTATATCTGAACACTGACTTTCGGACGGGAACTTGGTCAAACTTTTATTTTATTTGCCATGAAGGTTTAACTTTGGAACTCTGGAAAAAGATGCTTGAAAATGTAAAACTCAGCACAATGAAGCACAAACTCGTCAGAAAGCTGATGAATTTTCTCGACAGGAGTGCCCAATGTCGTCATCTGGAGGTTGATGTTTCCATACTATGACTGATGAAAATATTTGTGAGGACCTGCTGAAAAAGGAGGATTTGGCTTCCGTTCTCCATTGAAGGAAAATGAACAACAACCAGATTGGAAGAGCATCTCTGAGACGGGGGCAACCACCAAAGCTTCCTTGATGATCATTGAATGATTTCATCGGTATCATTGTGAAGTAGAATCTGTTCAGGGGCACTGTTACAAATGACCAGTGACAGGAAAAGGTTAATGTGTGACCCTGGCGAGATAACACAGCAGCAAGTGTTCTCTGGAATGTACATGTATAAACAAAGACAGGATGTGACGTGTCTTACGTGTTGTTCCAGAAGGTACTAGCAGTGTCCAGTGACAGGTAGAGGTCACTAGGTGTGACCCCGGCGAGATGACACAGCAGCAGGTGTTTTCTGGAATCTACATGTATAAACAAAGACAGGATGTGACGTGTCCTTACATGTTGTTCCAGAAGGTACTAGCAGTGTCCAGTGACAGGTAGAGGTCACTAGGTGTGACCCCAGCGAGATGACACAGCAGCGGGTGTTTTCTGGAATCTACATGTATAAACAATGACAGGATGTGACGTTTCCTCACGTGTTGTTCCAGAAGATACTAGTAGTGTTTGTGCAACTTTGGAGGAGCGATTAGGGACTCTATATAAGCCCATCTCATCTAGTTAAAAAATGACCTCACAGAGTCACAATAAATTCCAGCCAGTGCCGTATTTTGTTGAATTGAAAAGATCATAAGTCAAGTTAGCCTAAGTCCCTAAGTTTTGCCTAAGGCTAAGACTAAAACCCTATGGTAGATATATGCCATTATATGGTAAAAATGGGACCCTTTGTCAGTGCTATATATTTCTTGTGGCCTAAGCTATCAGCTGTATAAGCTTGTAAATTCTGTTTTATGATTACATATTAGATACGCTTGGTGTTGGTGACCTAATTGGCGCCTTGACCGATGGTACCTGTCTATTAATAATTGGCTTTCCCCGCAATATTGTTCTCACTATAGTAGCAATGTTTCGTACTGTGTTGATGTGCATGTATGTAGCTTTTCTCAGTAAAATGTTATTTAATATCTGCAAAGGCAGCATTTAATACTTCAAGATCATGCAGAATCCAATATATAGGTCTACATGAGTAGTAGCGACAAGTCTTAAAAAAAAATTTTTTTAAAGTTTTTATTCACAATTTGATCCATATCTTTTAAATTAAAGATTCATTATTTTTTAATAAGTTGGGATTTTTTTCTTTTTAAAAATAGTATGTTCGAGAACTCCATTAAACATCAAAATACCCATTAGAATCAAACACCCCCTAAAAACACTCTAATTAATATTCATGGGGTCAATAGACACCATTTTAATAGAGCACATGTGTGTCCCCATCTATCTAGAAGCCTAATAATCTAATTTCAGCTTGATAAGACAGTATTCAACATTAAAAATAGCACTAAACCTAACATAAGCTCCTTCTTCCCAAAAGGTCAAAAAATGTAAGTTTACATACCTATGAACTTTGCTATGAATTTGAACCTTGCTATTATTAGAAAATCAATCAAACACACAAAGAAGTAAAAGAAAATGGTGCATGCGCAGTACCAATGTAGTATTTTTACTGTAATCTTATTGATCTATATCAAGATCTAAATCTGTCACCAGTCAGTGTTAGAACAAAAAAAAACTAAATCTTAAATGTCTTTGTCTTCTCTGGCTATTGCATACTTTCCCACTGCCAAAGCATTAATAAGTGATCATTTGACATGCCCTTAATTTATCTTTTGTTTGTCATAAAAATTATTTTAATTGAAGTAGATCTAGATTTAAAAAAAACAACATTTAAATTTTTTAAAAATTCCATTCTTGTTATAATATTGTGCATAGGTGCTGTTCTGGAGAAGTTTAGCAAGTTTAATTTGGTCAGCATTGCTTGTTCCAATTTTCATACTCCTATTTGTCTCATTGTCTGGGCTTTCTATAATCCACCCCCTACAGTGGTTATATGGTAAGTAATACCAGATTACTTTTGAATTTCACATTCTTTTACAATTACAGAGTTTAAAGTATTAACTGTTATTAACATTTAAAAAAATCTACATCATTTTCTTTTATTGGGTCTGGACCATTAGATGAAGGATAAAGACTTGGTCAACATTCAAATGAGTGTGTCTTTGTTTATTTACTGTTTTCCACACTACAGTTTTGATCCCACTCAATGTTTCTTTTTACTTTTCTTCCTTTTATAGAGAGTAAATAATGAAAACAAAATGGTCTTAACTTTCAAGCTGGCACTGGGTGTTGGGTAAGAGTTGAGAACTGCTGATAAAAATGCATGGCATACAAAAATGTCTTGTCAGGCTTGTGCTAAATTAGCTGAGTCAGTGTATGAATAAGGAGGTTGAATAGAGAGAAGTTATTTCTAGACTGAGTACAAGGATAACTTCTCCATGTCTTGTGTAAATCTGAGATATTAATATCACTAATGTCTCGCGCAGTATCTTTACTATTGCTTAAAAAATTAATTAATAGCTGTCAATATTTACTTCAAGTAAATTCTCATGTAGACTTGCTTACATTTCAGATTCTCTAACTGTTTCATTTGGTTCATCATTCTGGTTGACAACATTTGTTGTTGCAACTTGCTTGGTATTAATATCTTGGTTTTCTCTTTCTCACTTTTCAGGTAAGGATTTATACATTTTCTAAAGCATATTATTTTGCTCTTATTGTAAAACTTCACGTTGCTAGAACTCTAATTTTGTGCTTCCTATTTTAAAAAATGTATTCTTTCAGTTGTTGCAGATGTTAATGCCACACCACTGAATGCTTTTGCTGCTTTGTTTTGTTGGTCTCGACTTCCACTCCTAACTGTCAGCCTTGTTTGTGGTGCTGTAACTACATGGAGTTTAACAAGAATATTGGGAAGCCAATACAAGTCTTTCACTCAAGTTAAGATCATAGATAGAGTGTGAGCATTTTGAGTTCTGCTTTATGTGTATTATATATGTATAGATATAGATATCAAAATTCAAATATTTAGTTAAACTGAATTGAAATATAATTAACTATTCTTTGACCTTAAACATAATAAAAAAATATAAGTTTGGGGTACAAATATAAGTAGTCATCCTTATTCTCCTTAAACTAAAGAAGATTTTGATACTTGTTAGATAGCTAGTTTAGTTAGTTGAGTTACGCACTTTAATGTACTGACAGTAAATGGATATTTTAGAATGACGACATAGACTTTAAGGTTAGAAGTTAAGATTGACTTTTAGGAATCAGTTATCGCTAGACTCTTGAGGGGATAACATCGTTCTATAGTGACAGACTAGACTGTGGCCCATTCTGTAATAAACGTTTGTTTGAAGTTCACTTTGAGTCAACTTGGTCATTGAGTCTGTGTTCGTGTTAGTACCTTATCTATATTTGGGACGTGTGCATGTTTTCAAGAACTTAGTATTGAAATACATCAAACAACGTACGCATGCATCTAGGATAAATAATCATCTTTAGAAATACTTCAGCTACATCTGACTTACACATGCATCCGTTACATACTTCATTTTCTTTTCTATGTCGAACCATTGTCAAATAATGCGCTGTCAAAGTCAAACTTTGAAATTTTGGCCTATAGGTGTCCTAATAGCATAAACTACTCTAAACGGTTTTAGATTTTAGGATTGTAGTTGTTGATAGTTTGTAGTTCATAATTTCTGATATTATTTCTGAAAATATTGAAACCTGCCTTTTTATCTGCCTAAGCTGAGTACTTCAGACTAATTTTGAGTTTGTGTTTCCATTTTGAGGCAAAAATTTAAACAAACAATGAAGCCGCTTTTTGAATAACTTAAAATTTTTGTGCTTAATGAATCAACAATTTTCATTCAGTAAGCGCGTTTTTTAGTTATATTTTAAATACAAATATGAAAATGAGATTGATGATTGTTTTAAAACAAAAATACTTGTTTTTAAATCTGCTGTGTAAAACTGTTCAATCATCCTTCATTATTAATCTGGGGTTCCTAGTCAGTATTGATTTTTCCTCTAGTCATTGAGGTTGTATGTAACATTGTTTCGTTGTATGTAACATTGTTTCGTTGTATGTAACATTGTTTCATTTTGTATCTTTCAGTGAGCTACAAGCATTAAATGAATTCAATTTTTTCCTTATTCTAAATGGCATAGTTTCTGCTGGCTATGCTCACTGGTTGTTTTTTCTTTCTCACCAGTATTACCTTCAATTTGTACATGTTCAGGTATGTTACACACAAAAAAAAAAAAGCTTAAATACTTATTACAATTTTAATTTGTACTTTTTATCTTAGATTATAATTTTACAAAATAATTAAGTTATTGGATCAGCTGTATAACTCTTTTGGTAGCTACTTTTGCAATTTTGTAAAATAATTTAGTGCTTATTAGTTATTACTCATTAGCTTTAAGAGTGATAATGGGTTTATAAAATGCACATTTAAAAGTGTGCATATGAGTGGATGGAGAAGATGTAAAGCTCAACTTTTTCTAGGCTAAGAGTTAGTAAAAGTTTCATGTGGTCAGCTCAATGACAACCACTTTACTTTCTCAAATTGTCATGTATCTTCTAGAGTTGGGTGGATTCAGTATCATCCTTTAAATTTGTATTAGGTGTAAAAAGTCCTGAACAGCTTCTATAGAGGAGACCAGTATTAGACATTTCAAAATTTACTCAGCTGCTGCCCCTGAAAACAGAGTATTTATGCACTTGATTGCTTAATCTTACTTCCTTAAAGTAAGAGGAATGAACAAACAATTGTGAGTTTGATACTTTCATCAGTTTTAAAGACCAACTGAAGAGGTTTTGGGGTCAGACGCAGAAACCGGAGTAATACTTTTTTTTAGTTTCATAATGCTTAAAAAAACATACATATGAAATATTAGACATGTGTTCTTTGTAATTATTTAGATATAAGCAATTTAATGTGCGTTTTAGAGACTATTAAATTTCACAATCTCGAAGCCATTCGAGATCAGTATTTCCCAGACAACCAAGGTCGATGACGTAGTTTAGGAGAAATTAGGTCAAATTTATCAGTTTATTCCTTTTTACAGAAATGCCAGTTTCTGAAAACAAAGGTGACTTAATCACACCAATTTATAAAAAGTGGATGTTAAGTTGGGGAAATTAGGTCAAATCACGCAATTTATGGCTTTGCATGATATATCTAATGTTTTTTGGCTTATTCTTGATTTAGTCAAGCGAACAGCATTTCAGCCCACGCAATACTGCGCGCTTCAGTTCACATGTTTCGTTTTAGTCAAGTTACGCAATTTATGGCTTATGTTACTGCTTCAGGCTTATTCTAGTTCTACATCTACTGCTTTTGATCAAGAGCTAGATCTTCTTTTCTCAGATCATTAATGATGTATGAAGTAGACCTAAATTCAATTAGATGAAGTCTAGATCTAGTAATAGTAGTATTGGATATTTAGAGATTAGACTATCTATATAGATCTATCTAGACTGATCCGATCGAGGTGCTGGGCCTAGATTTAGAAAAACAAAGTTTAAAATTATATACTCTATCTATACACTTAATAGTGATTATTAACCTATAGTCGTCCCTATTAAATAGGCCCAATACGGGAAAAAAACATTAATTACAATGTTGAGCTCATTCAATGTAGTTATTGTAGTACACGATTATATTTAGTTTGAATCTAGTCACAACCCCATACAACACTAGCAAATAGCTTTAACCTTAACCTAGACTTAAAAGTAGTCTGATATAGATCTAAATTTCTAAAAACTAATCTATAAGGCAAAAATTAGACCTAGATCTACCAATTCTATAATATTATTAATATACGATATATGGATTTTGTTACACTCTTACTTAAATATATTCGGGCCTATATACATAAGTTAAATAGTTCTATAAATCTATATGTAAAAATTGAAGAATTTTAATTTATGCCACGCTTGACTCATTTGTTGATTGGAATAGAATCATTAGATAGTTAAGTTAGCAAGTTAATCTGTAACTATACAAAAGTTTTAAATTGTGTTTAGACTATAAATGAATGAGAATATCCTACTGGAAAAGGAGTTGTTTTTTTTCTTTTCTCTGGGAAGTGGAAAATAAATTGTAGTATCAATATAATATTAAGTAATGCATAAAGGCTGTTGATGTAGTTATGCAACTCATTTTATTAAATTTTAGGAACCCAATTATTGCCAGTTAATCACTGAATATATATATATATTTTATATTGTTATTAAAAATGCAGAGCTATTCATAATTTAAAGTGTTTAATAAATAAGGCTGGCAGTTGAGTCGAAAGATTAATGAGGAATGCAGTATTTTCCATGGCTACGCAGCTCTGGCTGCAAACTAGATATTTTGCCACGTCCAGCGAAGACATAACCATTTTCATCTGGTGGTCAATTTAAATGTTCTTTACGGCGTCTACGTCTTCCCTCGGCAGTGGATTTTCTTTTGGCCTCTAATATGTATTCCACGTTGCAATTTCTAATAAATAGCATCATTCAAAGAATGAGATCCAACTCTTATTTTTTTAAAATGCAACTCCTTTACAGATCAAGTCATCATTGCAATGGACATTCAAATCTGCAATAATATAGAAATGATCAAAATTTGAATAAGTTTCAAAATGCAGAAAGTTGTGTGGTTTGCGCTCCGAACTGTCTTCTCTGTGGTCTCAGGTTCAAACATTAACCACTGCCATTAACTAACATCCTGCTGGAGTTTTGGGCTATGACATAATAATATTAAATCCTGATTCGAAACTTTGTCTAAACCTAGCAAGTGAAAAGGAACATAGCTAAAATAATGTTGTGTGTATAATGAAGAACTCTATTAAAATGTGATTTTGTATTTACATTTATTGGTATTTATTATATAAAATAAAATTGTAGAATGATTCTGTAATTTGTTTCACAATAGAAACAGGGAATATTAACTCTTCTTGTATTTCCAAAATGATGAAAGATCCATCTAGTCAACTTGTCTGTATGTCATATGTTTTCTGTAAAATAGATTTTTAAAAATTTATTTATTAACATTTATACTTAATTATGTATACATATATATAGAACTAGTGGTTATATATATATATTATGTTATACTGATTATCTGATCGGAGCTAACATTAACATCTAACTCTTATTGTTCGTAATAATAATAAATTACTTTACTCTAGGTCTAGGCAATCTAATATATTTAAGACCAGGGCCAGTCTTAAGCCACTGCAACCTAAGCAGTCGCAGTGGGCCCTGCACTTTCATAGGCACCGCGCCTATTCTAGGTGCAATTGTTAAATTGCAATATATATATATATCATGGGCGCAGCCAGGATTTTTTTTTTCGGGGGGGTGTGTGTTTGGGCGGCCCCCCCCCCCCCCGGGCGAAAAAATTTTTTATATGTATTTATGTGTGTGTGTACATAATCTTTATTACATTCTGACCCTTCATTCTTTCGGAAGACTTTTAGAATACGTTCTTCCATGAGTTAGTGGAAAAAATGTAGATTCCCCGCTATTACCAGCAATGGGGTCTGGGGGAGCGCTAGGAGCTAGGAACTATTTCTGATATTGAAAGCCAACAAAATGCATATTCTGAGGTATCTACACTGCATTTTCCTGCTATTAAAATTTTTTATTTCAAAAACCAAATGTGCTATTTTTACTGACTTATATCCTCCTGCGCCATTCGGCGCATTTGCCGTCAAGCTGTTTCCATAAAATTGTAGACTCCCCGACATTACTAACAAGGGGGTCTGGGGGAACGCTAGAAGCTCCCCCAGCGCGGGGCGAAGCCCCACCGCCAAGCACTATTTCTGGTATTAAAAGCCAACAAAAGGCATATTCTGAGGTATCTACACTGCATTTTCCTGCTATTAAAAAGTTTTATTTCAAAAACCTAATGTGCTATTCTTACTGGCTTAGACCCTCCCGCGCAGCTCGGCTCAGTTGCCGTCAAGTTGTTTCCATAAAAATCTGTCACTGGTAATGTCTGAAGCCTCTTCCCACCTGCCTTCCCACTCCATGAATGAGTGGCGTCAAGTTGTACTAGGATATCGTTGCAACTCTTCTTATGCGTAATTCATTTTGTGGGAGAACATGTCCCGCAAACCTCATGCGTCGCTCTCTCACAATCTTACTAAGGGGTTGACTCCCAGTTCGGCATAGGATTTCCTTGATTTAGACTCAATCTCTATAACTGACTCCTAAAATCTGTCTCAGCCATCTTTGTTGAGCCAAATTTAGTGTTTTTCAATTTTGGCAGATGACTATTAACTGCAGTTTATTAATGGAGCCCTGCCACTGGTACAAATGTGTAACCTCTTTTGAATACGCTCTTGGAATTAAGTGGATGTAGTTTGCTTTAGATTTTATATTGAAAAGAGAAATTTTATCGTCAAAATCATCTGTTGGGGGTTTTCCACCTCAAAATGCTCTGTAAGGGGATCTTAAACTCAAAACCATCTGTAGGGGTTTTAAACTTAAAAAAAAAAGCCATTTTTAGAAGAGGGGTTTAAACTCAAAACCCCACGATTGGATTGTCTACGCTCAAATAGTGTGTAATTTGCTTTTTTTTTTTTTTATATTGAAGAGGTATTTTTAGCATCAAACCCCTCTGAATGGGGATTTAAACTCAAAACCCCTTTTGGCCACGCTCATAGCATTTTGAGTGCGTAATTTGCTTTTTTTCTTACACTGAAGATGTATTTTTTAGCCTCAAATCCTGCTGGCGGGGGGTTTAAACTCAAAACTGAGTCAAAACCCATTTAGCTACACTCATAACAGTTTGAGTACGTAATTAGCTTTTTTTATGTTGAAGAGAGGGGTTTTATCGTAAATTTTAGAGGGGGTTCTAAAATCAAAATCTTCCTTAACTGTGCTCTTGAAATTAGGGGATTTTCGTTTGCTTTGTTTGTTTTTTTTAGTTTTATAGAAGAGGGGGGGTTACCTTCAAACCCCGCTGAAACCCCGATATATCTATATATGATATATATATATATAAATATATATATCATGGGCGTTGCCGGGGGGGGGGGATTGGGGTTCAAACTTAGTGAACTGATTTTTTGCTTTGATTTTGTTTATTTTAGGTGAGATTTTAATACTAAACCATCACTTGCCCCAGCACAACCAAAGGGGTTTTGATATACCGGTATATATAAAACCTGGAAATCTCATAAAAGCTCATAAAAATCTCCTGAAAATAGACAAAATTGTCATTTGTGGGTGTCATTCATTCCGGAAAACGCTAATCCTTCGCGCGATAAATGAATAAAAGCATTGTCAGCTTTCATGTAATAAAATGTAATAATCAGGCAAATTTTCACTTTAATCGGAAGTTACCATACTTTATTTACTTTAATAGTAACTGGCATATTAATATGCCATAGGTTGCAAAGTTCGTAAAGTAAAGTTAATTTGATCGTAATCTTGTACTTAGTAAAGATTGAATTAAATTCAAAGTCAAATTTTTTTTTAATACAAAATCTTAATTTCCACTTATTATCCTTATTCCCACCCAGACTAGGCCCTGCGCAATCAGTTTCACATAGGGCCCCGCAATCGTTAGGATCGGCCCTGTTTAAGTTTAAGACTTAAAGACATGTCACATGTGTTTAGTATATAGATCTGTATTCTGTATTTAATATTACCAATATAAATGATGACTTATTATTTTTTTAGATCTTAAGTCTAGCCTTATTAATAAGTATAACACAGTAAAGGCTAGTAAAGGGCTATATAATTACTATATTAGATCTATTATAAATATATTCTATATAGATTTAGGTTAGGCTTTAGGTTTAGTCCTTGACTAATATAATATTATATTTATATCTATGAATTATGCTAGGACAGTACTCACGAGGTCTTACTATTACAGAGATATACAAATTCAAGCATTAAAAAATTAAAATGTTGGCGACTGGGCTTAGACTTAACATAGAGACTAGTCTAGATTACTCTAGATCTACTTATATGTCTTAAATCTACTAGTTTATAATCTATTAGAATTATTACATTGTGTATTACAAGTCAAGTATTATAAACTAGATCTAGTGAGTGACTAGTATAAGTAGTAAAAGTGTTAGAAGGCCTAGATAGATCTACAATCACCAGATCTAGACATTTAGTTTTGTTATAATAAAAATTATAATAGATGAATATACTGTATAATATACAGTAGTATGACCTAGTCCTAGATGATAGATCTAGTGACTCTAGTCAGTCTACTTTACTGAGCTACTAAATATAACTCTAGTCTAGTCAGTCTAGTGACTAGTCCTATCAATAATTAATCTATCTAGGTCTATAATTATATTAATTAAATAGTCTGCTCTATAATATATTTTGAAAAAGTAGAAGAGTTATCTTCAGGGCATTTGGTGCATCCCATGATAAGTATCATTTTAAAGTGTTTGACAGCTAGATTTAGATAAGTATATCATCTGAATCGCTATCAATAACGTATCCAGCCATGTCTATTTTTATTTACATTTTCTCAGTCCATTACAAGACGTCACTTCCGCTTTCGGCCATTTAAGCTGATTTTCAAATCTCGTTATTTTTTACACTTTCAAATTACTTTTTCTAATATAAATACGCTTTTCTAAAATCTCAAAATTTTAGGAACTAACTTTGATGCTATCTACTATCTAAATCAATCGCTATCTCAATTTCGAAAAAAAACTCTTCAGTTGGTCTTTAAAGCCTGATAGACCATTTGGGTCCCACAATTGTTTATTGCCTTCCTTATGGCATCATCTGTATGTTCCTAATTTCTTGATCTCTTGCCTAGTTTCGTGCAATATCCACCTGTATTTGCATTTTTTTTCATAATAGTCAAGTACCTCCTCATTTGGCCCAAAAGATTTTCAATTCTATGACTAACTTACCCATTTTTAATGTAGAGTCTGTAAATGATGCCTGAAAACTTCCTAGAGCATCTCATCTTTGTATCTAGAACATTCCTTTCTAACTCTGCTGCTAGAATCCAAGACTTTTTAGAATTGTACTGAAAATGTAAACTATTTTTATTGCCAGACCAAGTTTTTTTTAGTATATATTATCGTCTTTGTAGCCTTCACATTTTGTGTTATTGTTAAAACTAAAACCAGTAAATTATAATTGTATTTTTTCTCTAGAAATTCAAATTGTTCCACATTAGAAGTGATGCATTAGATCTTCTTTTATCTTGTACATGGCAGTCTTTTCAAGTTGTCAAATATTACTTTATTTTTTATTTATTGTTTGGTAAGTGTTGCAAACTATTTTATGCATTAGAATTAATATTCTTTTTCATGCTTTTATATGATTCTAGGCTTTTAGTTTTGACCCCTCAACTCAAGAAAACATTAAGAAACTGGAACAGACACAAAATAGAGCAGTGAGATTCAAAACAAAGGAATATTCACATTTGACTAGAGTAACACCTATAGTAAAATCACTAAATTTAGAAAACCTTCAGGACAGAAGACTCAAAAGTAAAGTAGCAATTATACATAAAACTCTGAACCATAATCTTCAAATACAAAAACAAAATTTAATAAAATACTCTGAAAGACACAAAGATAAAGGCACATTTGTACAAATACTCCTTCTTCCCTAGTGCTAGTAGAGCATGGAATGGGTTGCCTGAGCTAGCTAGGAAAACCAGTGACTTGGCAGAATTTAAGTCATTGATTAATATGCATGACTAAATGCATGACGCGTAGGACGTAATCATCTTCTTTTTTGAAGTAACGTCTGTATTATATGATAAGAAGATGATCAACTTAATGAAAATTCTTGAACTTTGTTTTTGATTTAGGTGAATTGTTCAAAAGCTGGATTAGTAATTCTTTCACCATTGTTATCAAGTATGTTTTATTTTTAATTTAGCTTGACATAAAATTACTAAGAAGAAGAATTAGAATAGTTCTTGCCATAAGATAAAGTTAAATACAAATGTTTTACAAAAAAAACTCATTTTAGTTTTATTTGACATGGGTCCTTGAAATGTAAATAACAAAAGGTAGAATGCTGTAAAGATTCTTAGAAAATTTAATGCTTCTTGGACTTTGTGTGTATTTCAGCACTGAGGTCATACAACTGAATTCTTTCTTGGGTTTATTAAACTTCAATCTTATGTGGCAGACATATTTGTGTACATTTTTTATCCTTTTCTCCTGGTCCATTGCAAGAGCAATAATCAGAATATTCTTGAAAGATGTAAGTCATTTGCCTTTTGTTTTTGCATGCACAAATAATAAGACTTTTGTTTCAAAATACTAAACTTAACACAAAAGATTTGTTTTTCTTTTTTATTCAATATTTCTTTTATACGTTCCTAGATATTTAGTTATATAACATTAATCTATTCATTTCTATTTTCAGCAAATGCAATTTCTCATTTCTCCTGTATTGGAAAAAGATAAAGATCCTACTCTGCCTACAGCACTAGTGTGTTCTGCTTCACCTCTTTTACAGGTTCATTTCTTCTCTTCTATTTCATTATCTTGTATTATCGATTGTACTAGCTTAGCTATGGAGAAAAATAGTCCCTCTGACTATTCCTGGGCTTCTCAGTTCCATATCTAGATGTTTAGTCCTTAAAACATTCCAATACTTTTTCATTGAGGGTTAGATAGTTGGCGTGCGTGCATGGTGTCCACATGGTTGGGAGACAGAGAATTATATATACAGATCAAATTTCACAGTGTAACTCAGGCTCAATGGGTAGCATTGTTGGTATACTGAGCTGACATTGCCAAAGTACGAGTTTGATACCCCCATGGCATAAACAAACAAAAATGTTTTTGTTTTATTATCTTAAAAAATATTTTATTTATTTTGAGTTGTATAATGGAGGAATTGTCTTTTTAAAAAATGAGTTTTTTTTTTAATGTCTTTCTTGTTAGCATTTAGCTTTTTTGGATCTCAGTCAATTGGCTAGATTCTCATCATCAAGGCGACAAGAACTTTTAAGTCTGAGTCAACCGGGTGGTCATCCACGGACTTGGGTAGCTATTAGTTCATCTGCTTTGGGCATAATCAATGAACTAATTGACAGTGTGAAGGAAGAAAATTGGTCAATTTTGTCAAAGGTCAAATCACAAGGTCAAAGCAGCTATGAACCCACAGTTTCAGCCAGTAAAGGTATTCCTCTCATAGTTACAATTATCCCAATGACATACTGCTGGTATAAGCAGAGTGTGTAAGAAATCGGTTTTGAAAACTCAAAAAAAAAATACAGTCTATGAAGGAAACAGTGGAGAGCTTTTGTTTAGTTCTACCCTTCTGCTTTTTTTTTTTTTTTTTTTCAGTCTTAGCCAATAAAAAATAAGGCTGACCTATTAGATTCCTCATTTTAGTCTTTTGAAAAATCTTTATTTTAGTTAATTTTTTTTGTCTTTTAACAGAGAGCTTTGGAGTTGATTTGAATGTGTCACTCCATGTATCAAAGGTAAAATTATCTATATGTACTTTTTTCTCCTACACTTATGTACATATTTCATTCTTTACCTTAAGTTTCACTGAAATAGTTACCAATTAAACTAAAGATTTCTCCAACTAATGTTATCATATTTCATCTCTAGCTCTTTTCTTCCATGAGTTCAGTTCCTGTCATCTCATATCTGGTGACTGAGTATCCAGATGTGATAAGCAGAAGTATTTTTGCATCATGTCAGCTTCAGATCTGGGCAGTGGAAGGTAAGAAGTTAAGTATGTCATTTTGAAAGCACAAGTAGAGAAAGCAATATTTTGTACGAAAAAATCAACTTGTATTTTTTGTTTGCTTTCCTAGGCATCTCACACTTGGCATCTAGAGCAATCATAGAAGATAAATATGGTGTTGTACAGAGTTATCTACCCACAATCTTTTGCACATTATTAGATCTCTATGAGGTATGTTAAGCTACCATTGTGATAGATATTGTATTAAGCTTCAAGCTTGTTAATTTAGTATTTATGACTAATTATGACATATAAAGATAATATAGAGAATTTTCTACCCAATCACTATTTCAAATAAGGGGTTTTTAAAAAAAGGGGAAAAATGTACCAATTGCAGAAGAAATTAAGTACTCGTGTAGTTTGAACAAGAACTACAACAATGACCATGACTGTTATGAAATGGACGTGCTAGGATAAGATGGAGATACAATGGCTAAAAGAAACAATTGAGAGGAAGGAAGCTTGTGTTACTTTAAAAATTTTAAAGAGATTATAACATCAGAATGAAATAGCATTAGCTTAATGGTACCTTGTGCATCAGTGGGTGTTTGGAATTTATGAAGATTTATTTTGTGTTCAATATTGAGAGATAAGTTCAATAATAAGGCTTTAGCTGGACTAAACACTTTAAGAATGATATTAAAGTTGTTTTAGTTGTTTTTTTTTTAAAAAAGCTAATGATTTAACTTTTATTTTCCATAGATTTTAGCATTTTATTTATACCACAATGCATTCCTGGGGTATCATCGTACGCACCACATTAATCCATCCAAACCTATAAGAAGAAAAAACAACAAAGCATACCTTTTTGTAAGATCAGTATAACAATGGGTAGGATTAGTTTAACTGCAACAGCATAATATCACAATGAAAACATGATACACCACTTGTAACGTATATTAAAACATTTTCCCACTCCTAACCCACTGTTTTCCCACATTCTTTTGGAACTAATAACTCTATTGAAAATCTGCTTTCTGCCTTTATCTTGCTTGAAATAAATACGACTGTTTTTGGTTCTTTTATTTTTAAAATTAAATATATACACATTTTTATTTATTTGTCCACCATTTCTAAAACA
This sequence comes from Biomphalaria pfeifferi, assembly GCA_030265305.1. Taxonomy (NCBI): domain Eukaryota; kingdom Metazoa; phylum Mollusca; class Gastropoda; family Planorbidae; genus Biomphalaria; species Biomphalaria pfeifferi. The sequence goes on along the minus strand of JASAOG010000002.1, from coordinate 8,182,042 downwards.
ATATTCATCATTGGCCTCCTTCAGTCGTGAAACGACTATGGTTCATCATAAACACTTTTTCATATGGCTGTGGAGCCCTATTTCGGAGAGAAACTCCCATCCACATATATTGCATGTCAAGGTGGCTTTCGCTTTGGTGGTAGAGGAGCTGGCCATTTTCCATGTGGCATGCTTTTCTTCTGGAATCGAGGCCCATGTTTTCTCGCTGTCTATAGCTTTCTTGGTCACTGTCTCTCTCCAACTAATGCGGTCTAAGGCTATGTCTTCCCTATGGTCATTATCAATTTTTACTGATTTTAAATCCCTTTTTATCACATCAATGTAACAGAGGTGGGGGCGACCAGTTTTTCTTGAGCCAGACACAAGTTGCCGTACAGAATGATTTTTAGGATGCGATTGTTCTCCATCTGTTGAACATGTCCAAGCCAGCGCAGGCGACCTGTTCTCGCGAGGATCTCAGTACTACACACTCTTTCCATGTTATTTTTAAGATCCTTTGAAGGCAGCGCAAGTGGAATGAGTTTAGTTTTCTCTCTTGTTTTGTGTTGTAGGTTGTCCATGTCTCGCTGCCGTATAGTAGCGTGCCAAGGACGCATGCCTTGTAGACCTCCATTTTGGTTGCTATGGTGAGCTTCTGGTTTTCCCAAACTCTTGGTCAGAGTCTAGCAAAGGTTGATGTGGCCTTCCCTATGCATTTTTTTATCTCCTCTTCTAGTGGTGGATTAGCATTGAAATGAGTATTCCAAAGAGGGTTGGTGCCATGACACATCCTTGTTTGACTCTGCTGTTTATACTGAAACTTTCGGAGCAGGCGTTGTTGAACTGTACTGTACCCATCATATTTTGGTGGAAAGAGAATAATATTTTGCAGCTTGGGTGGACAGCCTATTAACTGTAAGATTTTAATGAGGCCTTCTCTGCTTACTAGATCAGGTCGATGAATGCGATGTACAAAGGCATTCTTTGCTCTCTGCACTTTTCCTGAAATTGACGGATGGAGAAAATTATGTCAATTGTGGATCTCCCTGAGCGAAAGCCGCACTGTAATTCTGGATAGACTCGATCAGGGAGTTTTTGTAGTCTGGGAAGTATCACTCGAGCAAAGACTTTGCCTACAATGCTTAGGAGAGAGATTCCACTGTAGTTGATGCTGTCACTTCTGTCACCTTTGTTCTTGTACAGGGTAATGATCTTTGCATCCCGCAGATCCTGTGGCACAGCATCTTTTTTCCATTAGCAGAGCAGTTCATGTAGAGGTTGGCTTAGTTGGCAATATTAACACATCTACTTTTCTATTTTTTTAGTATTTACAGATTTTTCTGCAATATTGAAACTATTTCTTGTGTGGCATAAATATTTACTTACTGTTAAGTAAAATCATTGCCCCTATAGAGACAATAAGGATTATTGGAAGATAATAGCATTGTGGGATTATAATTATGTTTAAGCTGTATATGCATTGGGTTGGTGTTTATCTATTATCTTTTGTCCTGTTTAGGTGACAGAGAAACACTTTAAGTTAACAAGTTGTGTTCTCAGAAAATATAATGGCAGTTCTGGAAGTCTTCCTGATGCCTTACTTAGATTCAAGCTACATTTCACAACCAAGACTGCTTTGTATAGATTAGTGGGCACATATAAACAGTATTTAGAGTAAGTACCACTGAAACTAATCTAGAGGTATTTACATTTAAACCTTGTGATATCCAAGTGACTGTTTCAATCTTTCTTTAAATATCATGCTCTATAATAATAGCTCTTTTTTTTTTACTTAGCTATTTCAAACATTTTTGACAACCCTAAAATATAACCCTTTTTTTTTTTGTTTTGTTTATTTAAGTTTGGAGCAGAAAGCCTTCAATCAAAACTCTTATCATTATATTCAGATATTGTGCTACATGATGTAATATTTTACTTAATAGTCTAAAACATGGACCATTTGCAATCAAATAAATGAAACTGTACCTCAAATATATATAGTTTTTCTGGATATTACATAAATTGGTGAAGACTGGGATTTTGAATTCAGGATCTTTTGGCCACCCAGCTCTAATGGGTACCTGACATTAGTTGGGGAAAAGTAAAAATGGTTGGTCATTGTGCTGGCCACATGACACCCTCGTTAATCGTAGGCCACAGAAATAGATGACCTTTACATCATCTGCCCTATAGATCGCAAGGTCTCAAAGGGCAACTAACTTACTTAAATACCTTTTGCTTAGGGTAAAAAATATTAGTGCAAAATTGTAGTTTACTAGAATGGTTACAATATACTTAGAACATTTCAGTTGAGATCTTGTTGCTCATCATGTATCTTTTGCCATTGCTGTAATTTTAGTTATCTTTGTTCTTGTTTACAGGGATCTTCGACTACATCAAGATTATTACAAAAAGCTTCAACCTTTTATTGATTACTTGGTTTAGTTGTTTGTTTTTGTTTTTTTTTCAATTTGAACCATACTGTGTTCAATGTTTCTGATAATTTATAAATTGAGTAAAATGTTTTTGATCTTTCAATTTTTGAACTTCTGTAATTTTATAAATAAATGATTGATACAAAATTTAATAAATAAATGATTGATACAAACAAGTTTTTCAGATGTATACTATGAAATGTGGGCATATAAATATTTAGTTTCAGTTTTATTACATAGTGACTCAATTATTGAAGTTTATTGTGTGATTTTGAATCTGCTGTCAATAGAAATATTTTTGTTTAGACTCTGTCTAGAACAAGTATAAATTTACATTTGGCCAAAAATATAATTTTCTGATATACTTTCTGGAACACTTGTACATAACACTAAATTGTTTTCTCAAACTGTGTTCTGCAAGGCTTGAAGAGGTGTTCCAGTAACTGCTGGAACAATTAAATAGTAGGCCTACACATTCATTTTTTTCTAAGTATAAAAAAAAATTTTTTTTTAGCTCTTTCTGTCACAAAAAAGAAAAACAACTCGTCATCATTATGAGCTTTGAACTGAATGGGATTCTGACTCTTAATTTGAAACAAAGATATATAGATCAATCATTAAAAGATTTCTGGTTGAGTTTGTCTGAAGAGTACTGCAATATTTCAAAACAACCTAATGTTTTTTTATTTCTGTTTCCAACAACCTATTTGTGAGAAGCAGGATTTTAAAAAATTTGTTGCACTAAAGTGAAAGCGTATATATATATCGATAAACAAGCAGCTTTAGAAAGAAAGAAATCTAAATTGAATAGATTATGATTTAACTATTATTATTTTTACAAAGATTGTATTGACTCACCTTGGCTGGTACAAATTTTAAACACATTCCATTTTCTAATCAAGTTGAAACTTTGCACAATTATTCATTGTTTCTAACAAAACATGAATCGATTTTTAAAAAAAAAGCCAATCAGCCAAATAATGGTAATTAATTAATTTTGTTTGATATTGAAAAGTGGAAATACATCTTACATCATTGAGATATATGGCTGTAAATGTGGATTTTTTCCTCTTAGATAGTTGCTTGTTTTATTTAAACAAATGGAAAATAATCTGACCTAAAAACAACAAAGGAAGGGTTTGTTTAAATGCTCCTACAATGGAAAGTTAAAGAAAACATTTGGACAACACTGTACTAAATGAGTCACTTCAGTATTTTATCTTTGACATTAATATAAATACGTTGCATTAGATAAACTGGGAAAAAGTGTTTTCTTTTGAAGGTCCCTTTGTTATTATTTCACCTAATTATGTGGCCAATAGTTAACACGGGTATAATGTGACACACAAAACTACCTACCACCATTACTTCCCCCTAAAAGATGTCTTGATATATCTAGAAATATATCACTTGTAGGATATTGTGAACAGCATCTGTATTCTGATTTGCTATACATTATATGTGATTGGCAACTATTTTGATATGGCTTCATTATTGAATTGATATATTTCATATCCAATGACATACATATATATTCATACATGGAAGGGAATCAGTAATAGCAAGCTTTTTGGTTTATTTGCTGTACAATTTACGAAGGCATGAAAACATCGATTTGTTAAGTACTTTTCAGCATTGTTAGCCATTTTCACAATGAACTAAACAATGTCAAGGCCTCTATATTTAACGTCAATGTTGTCAAATAAAAAAAAATGAGCTACAAGCGGAAGATTATAGAAAATTTGAATCTGCTGTGCTAAAATTAATATTATAAAACTTCTAAAAATGGCGTATCAACAGTCTTTTCTTCTGTTCACCAGATACAAAAAAAAAAAAAAAAAAGCTAATTAGATTTTCCACACAGATGAAAACCCCTAGCATAATAAAATTTGACAATAGCAGCACTATGGTAGGCCTTCCAAGGTAATTGAAAGAAAAAAAGTGAACAAAATATGGTGAAACATAGATAAGCCCAGAGGAGGACACGGACCCGAAACTGGCGCCATCACCGAGCAGCGACCAGGTACCATTGTAACATCTACTTTGACTTTCAAGTCAGTACTTTTATCTGGTTTCCGAATCTCTACCCAGGTCGGTAGCATCTACGGCTACCTCTCCCCCCCACCCCCCAAAAAAAAACACAACAAACTATCAGTATTTGTTACAATCACAATTAGCAAAGACATTTCTTCAGTGAACAGTAGGCCTACCAGGAAGAAGATTTAGAGGATGACAGAAAGCGATAGGAAGACAACATCAAAGAATGAACATCAGGCTCAGGGGCGGACTGGCTTGATTGGGCTGGGTATTCGGGCTAATGCCCGTAGGGCCAAGGGCAGGCAATAGGCCACTGCAACATATGCGGCCGCAGTGTGCCAGCACTTTCACAGGTCCCGCGCTAATTCTAGGTGTAAATTATTAAATTAAATCTTTATAACTTATAACAGGGTTCCCGTGGCCTCCTGATTTTCCAGGAGTCATAGAAATCTAAATTTATTCAAATTTGAAAACTGATTTTAAAAAATTGTCATTTGGGGTACATTCAACATAGAAAACGCCCCACAATCCTACGCGCGATTAAAAACAAAAAAACGACTTAGGCAGATTTCATGTAATAAATATCTAATGCAAATACTAATATAGTTTCTAATACTAATCTTAATTTTCACTTATTATTCTTATCCCTATACAGACTATCCTACTCGATCCATATGGCGTAAGGCCCGCAATTCTCGAAAAATAGATTGAAACATTTGGTAATTCTTGCTATTAAGCGTGATCTATGTAGGAAACTGAATTTTTATGATATACTGTATGACTTCGCTACACGCAAGGCTCGTTAAGGTAACTCTAGTCCGACTTGCAGAAATAAAAGAGTTATCTTTCCATGACTTTTTCTTTGTGTCCCGCATGGTTGGGCCACGAAGACAATTATATATAGAGATATACAAAAGAAATTAATTAAGGCGCATGTATGTCCCGAATAAAAATCAAAACCATTTGACCAATCTTGATAAAACTTGGCAATCATGTTCCTTAGATTATGGCGGAGACCGTAGTGTATGTTTAATGTCCCTTTCACAATCGGATGGCCATAATATTAAACAAAAACAAAAAAAGAACATTATTGTAAGAACGAAACTTTTTTAACAAATCGGGTGCAACCGTTTTCACAGTGTTTTATTTTTGATATGAATAAGTCGGCTTTACGGGTAAACCCATTTTAATAATCCACTTTTATATTCGTGGCAAAATAAATATAAAAAGAAAAACGCCATGTTTGACATCAATCTAAATCCAATCCAATAGATTCGTAATACCTAAACTAAGTCCCGCAGGCTGCGGGTCATATCTGAGAATATTTAGCAAATGATAGAATATCATAATAGCGCTACGCTGTAAGAACTGGCGCGAAAATCCTTCACGACAACAGAATAGTTTTGGCATAAGAAAATAGTTATTACAGAAAGTTACGGCGATCCACATATGATTCAGCTACAAAAACGTTCTTCAGTATGCAGTCAAATATTTCAGGCTCAAAAAGGTCTCAACAGCCACATGAGAAGACACAAAAAAATGAAGAGTCAAGTATTCAACCCCCTGGATAACATAAATGTCATAAGTGGTAGTATTCGAATTCGATAGACTAGCCTACCTAGACTTTAGATCTATATTAGCAGAAATATGAAGCCACCCTGAACCCCGCCAATATTTTTATTTGTCATCATTTTATCAAGTTCATGTTTCAATGTCGCATTTTAACTAATTGGCCTCAACGCATTACTTTTATCTATATCTACTATAGAGTCTATATAGACTAGATCTACCCATAGACTATGTATCTACCTACAACCTTTGCTTCGGAAATCTGGCAAGACTGTTGTTGCACTCTGGGAGTATTGAGGCGCCATCTTTATTGTAACATTGTTTTGAGTGACATGCATGTAAAACGGTTATCAGTGAAAATATTTTGAGGAAGACTAATCTAAGTAATAGATTTTAACAAGAGCGCAAATTTTACACCGATTATTATGCATTCTGAATCATCTAGATTTATATTTTGTGGATAATAAATAACAATATTGGTGAGTAATCTAGATCTTTGAATAGGATTTATCATTTAATTAATAAACAGATCACCGGATTGATAAACAATCTTATCTTAGAATTAGAATCTAGACTCTAGTCTAGATGACTAGATGATTAATTCTAAAAATTAGTCTAGAAAACAAGAAATCTTCTAGACTAGTCTAGATTCTAGATCTATGCCTTGGTCATGGTAATTTTCCTAACATAACAAATTAAAAATTTAAGCGTTGCCGCCGCATGATTCAATGTTTATAAATTTCTAGATTCTAGCTCCAATCCTCCGTAATCTCATAATTCATAATGATAAAATACATCATGTCAAATTGATAATGGACCAAATGGTTAACTTAGTCCTAGGAAAAACTGGAAACATCTATTCTATTATAAATTTGTAAACTCGTCATCCATTTGTTAATAAAATGAGACAATTAGAGTTTAGACTTATTAACTTAATTAGAGGTATTGTTTTGTTTAATTGTTACTCTCTATCTAGGCCTAGGCATATTTTAATATTAAAATTACTTAATTAGTTACAATAAAATATGTTGAAGAGAGTCAGATCAATAACTAATAAAGTTCAGCGCTAACATTATATGATTATAGGGAAACTCTGATGGTTTTGACAATTTTTTATATAATATATGTTTAGATTTATGATTTACAGATAATGAATATATTATTATTTTTTTTACTTTGCAATAATAACTTAGACTTAGTAATTGATGTTTTTCCAACATAATTTTCCTAGGCATCCAAAACAGTCAGACTTTCTCCGGGTTTCTATGTGACGTCACAAATACGTTTAATTTAATCTATTGACTTCTGTAAAATGGGAGACCATACATACAGCAAAGTTTACATTCTCGTAAACTCTAGGATCTTTTATGCAAAGCAAAAAATTCATTTTAGATTTACATGCTTGACTAACCATGGCACTGTGTATTTTCTCGCCAGACCACTCAACACACAACAAACACTATCGCTTGGTTGTCTTTTCATGACCGACTACACATAGTCTCGACTAGCCTTACACTGACCATTTTGTTCAAATCAGACACACGATCTATTTACTTCTTGGGAGAGGGAAAGGCTTAGATGAAAATGTTTTTTTCTCGAGTTGGTTATCCAATGCTTTTAGATCTATTTATACAAGTATATATATATTATATAACTGTGTACCGTATATCTGGACGAGGCGTCACTAAGCCTAACAGCTACAGAATGAAGCGATATGGTTGGTTAAATGTAGTTTCTCTTTCAGTATTGTTGAGGGAAGTGTCCTACTCACTTATTAGCACTGTTTAACGATATTCCCTTTCTTTTTACACATTCACATCACACTTACATGGATTCAAGATCGCCAGCAAAATGAAAGTAAAAAAAAAAAAGCTTGCCGGCAAACACCAGTCCGACTGATTGACGGCTCAGTATCAGACTTTTTTTTTCACTTGCAATAACGTTTTGGTCTTTCAAACTACAAATTAATAAGCCGAATTCCAAGAAAAACAGGAAGATACATTACTTAAGTTGTGGCGCATGCGCTTATTTCTGAACCTTCACTTTATATCAAAAACGTAAACAAAAGTTAGAAACAAATCCATAAGTCCCCGGCCTGAGACACCAAGTAAGTAAATCTAGATCTAATAAAAATCTAATTCTAATAAGTTTGAGCTGCCGCATAAGAACTTATCTTCTTTTTAAAAAATGAAACCAGACATAGAGGCTAGATCTAGATCTATTTCTACATTTTAAAATGATTTTTTAGAAGTTGAACATATTTAACTATTTACCCGAAAATGTGAAATTTTATTTCAAATTGCTGTATCATCGCCGTATGAATGAATAATGATAGATAGATCTAGCCTAGCAATATAGTGTAGATTCTTAGGTGATATTAATGAGTATGAGTTTTAACTATTAATTCTAGATAATTAGAATAATTAGTTAGAATCTTAGTTACAATCTACCACTAGATCGATCTAGGTCTTGTAAACTCTAGATCTAGTACTTGGGCAGAAGCAGCGTAGAATCGTAAATCATATCAATTATCTTCTAGTAAAGTCTAGATTACTCTAGATTCTAATTAAATCTAATAAACAAAACTTATTTAAAAAAGGCTAGACTGTACATCTAAATCTAGTAGATGATTCTAGATAGAGCTAATATCTAGATCTAATTTTAGGATCTTGAACTAAATCTATATCTAGGTCAAGAGTATATACAGGGTTCATACGTGGTCTGGAATTTCAAAATTTAGATTTCAGTCTTGAAAAATATCATTCGGGCGTCGTAACCGGTAAAACGCTAAGCGGCTAGATCTAGTTGGGCTTCAATTTGGCCTTCTAGATCTATTGTTATAGGGGAAAGCACACTCAATCACAGCTTGTCAGTGAAATTATTTCTAGACGGTGTACTGTAGACTTAAATCAAATTTAGTAATAGATCTAGGCTAGACTGCCCTAGACTAGTTTATTATGACTGGTGTTAGTCTATATTATCTAGATGGTCGATCAAATCTCAGCTACCTAAGGTCGGGAAGTTAGTTTTTGGCCTAGATTTATTTATGCATGTGTGAAACTTTCCCCCCCCCCCCCTTTTTTTTTAAATAAAGAAAACAAATATATCTCGTCAATGATGTCAGCATAGAATATAGATCTTGAGTCTAAACTAAAAGACTAGGCCTCTTGAATGACTTACATTACTAGGTCTAGAACTAGATTTAGTCTTAATCTATGCCCGACTTAGATTACTAGAAATAACTAGATCTAGGTCTACTACTAGATTTAGTACCTAATTTAGTCTCAATCTATGCTCGACCCCCCCCCCCCCCCCCACCGCATTAGATAAAGAAAACAAGTTGTATTATATCTAGTCAACATAAGAATAGAGATCTAGGTCTAAGTCTAAACTAAAAGACTAGGCCACAAGAATGACTTAGATTATTAGGTCTACAACTAGATTTAGTCTCGCTCTATGCACAATATCAATTCTCTCCCCCCCCCCCCCCCCCCCCCCCCCAATTCTAGTCAATGTAGAATAAAGATCTTGAGTCTAAACTCAAAAAACTAAAATGACTTAGATTACTAGGTCTACTACTAGATTTAGTCTTGCTCTAAGTCTAAATTTAGATCTAGCATACTTAGCATATAGATCTATAATTATAATCTAGTATGGTTGATATAGATTTAGATCTTTAGTCACACAAGAAGTTGCAAAGGGAAAAGATCGTCTCTTGAGATGTAAAATGCCACAGAGAGATCTAGATATCAATATTATCAATTTTTACCCTGTTAAAAAAAAAACAGGTCAATATTTACATAGGCATAGGCCTATTGTGAATTAAGACATAAGTAAGCTACTTTTACAAATTAAATTTAAATTTCAATACAGTTACTCTAACTCTAGATCTATGTTTATCTCCTCCAATAGAATTATACTGGAGGTAGGCCCTCTAACCTAGGCTAGTCTAAATTTAATAAGTCTTTACTTTTTAACTAGTATCTAATGTTTAAGTTACTAAAAATCTATATAAAAATTATAAAACTATTGGACTAGTTATGAGATTTAGAATAAGATTTTACATCTAAGTTAGGCCTATTAAACTATAGGCCTACTATATATTAAATTGCCCAAGTCTAAGTGCTACAAGATTAGTGACTTTTTTCCCCCCCTTGTTTCGTATGTTCCTTCATAATTGAAAATTATTATTACACCCTAGTCCAAACCTCCCACAGGACAGCAGGGTTTGAACCCAAGACCATGAATACAGCAGTCCAGAACGCATACGGCATGCTCAGGTAGCCATCCACTTTACAGTTAGTGAGTCTGGAAAACATAAGATAAATGTCTGGAATTCATTTCACAAAAGATGTATGAACCATGTTAGTGGCATTGGGGTCTACTTGTATGTCTGGGGTCGATGGGCGACACCAAGGGGGAAGGGGGTAAAAACATTGAATGTTTTGTTGGTTGGTGGAGAGGCCAGATTTATCAGATAGTCTAGTGGCATGATGCATAAAAGACTGCATCTGGGTATGTCTTCTGCATCTCCAACAATCCACTAGTTTTCTAGTTGGGAGGTATTCATTCATTGGTTTTAGTAGAACATTACTTCAACCTAAGCCAGGTGTTCTGTGTTACATTTAAATGCCATTTTATGTAATTTTTCACACATCATCTTCAATTTGAAAACTACATTATGCATCTTTCAAGCTCAAAATATCAATTTATACATCTAAGTGCAATGAAATGAAATTTGTTACATTTCAATTATAATTGTTTGACTTTTTAGTGAACTAATACCTTTTGGTCACTGGTAGTGGAGAAACACTCATACTTGTTAATATTTAGTTTTAGAAATTCTTATTCCTTTAAATTATTGCTTATGTAGAAAAATCTATTTTTTGTTTGTAATAATTTTTTTATGCTCCATGAAATGAAAATAAAATATTTATTTCTTTTTTTTATTTTCCACAGGTACAACTTTCAAAGATATAGGAATATTTCATTGTTTCCAATAAGTCGGATTAAAATATTTTTTAGTCTTCTGAATCCAACACAATATAGTCTTTAAGCAAAAATTATGTCCACATATAGATGTTTCACTTTTATTGACTTGATTAAGGTTTCCTATTAGAAATGTTGTGCCCTTAAAGGAAAATGCAGCTTTGACAATTTAAAAGCCTTAGGCTACAGACTGATAATGAAAGGAGCATATTTGATGTAGCATTAGAGTTAGAAATGGTATTTACACATTAAATTGTGATGGAAAAACATCTTAATATGTTGTAGTATATAGAGAACTTTTGAAATGTATACAGCCTGAATTCTACAAAGCATATCATTTTCTTGTAAATAATCACCTATAATTCAGGGCCACATCTGTTTCTTGTTATTTAACTAAGTGCCTTGGATCTAATAAATAAAAATTGCAAGCTTTTTTTGTATATCATATCATTTTCTGGATCAAGTTAGTCAACCACTGATGCTATTGTCTTCTTTTATGGAGGTAAGTATTACACTGATATTTTTATGTCTTGAAATAATAATTAATTAATTATACAACCTAACCAAATGTAAGTTGTTAGTAATTTATTTATAGAAACAGTTACTTGTTATAAAATTTGAATATATAATTTAAATAATGATTTCATCAGAAATGTGAAATGTTTTCAATTTAATTTGTAACTACATGGATTATTTAATTTAAACAGTTCATTCCCTGTGAAAGCATGTTATAAAAACCAAATGTTTGACATAAGAATGCATTCTGCATTAAATTTTAAGCTCTATTTAAAACATTTAGGAAAGAGAAAAAACACACAAATAAACATAAGAACATTGGCAATATCAGTGTTATACATTTCTGAAGACAAAGATAATGTTCAAAAGGAAATAGTTTCTAAGAAGTTATTGGATGTTCTTACAGTATATGTTTTTAATATGTCATGATTTCAGTTTTAATTTTTCTTAGACCTAACTTGCTCTAAAAAAAAAAACTTGCTTTAAGAATTTGCTAAATTGAAACTGAACATAACTGAAAAAAAAATGGTTACTGTTTCCAGATTACTATTTAAAAAAAAATATTTAAAAGCCAGAAATTTTTTTTATCTGTCAAAAATAGAATGTTGCAATGGGATAGTATTTAACTCCTATAAACCCTAAAATTCTGTGAAAAGTAGTTGTCTTCTTGTCAACTTATGTGAAAACGTGTTTCCTTTCTCTGTCCCATCAATTTTAGATTGGAGAAGTGAACATAACTTGTACATTTATAAAGTGATAGCAATAATTACAGCCATAAAAGCTATTTATTTATTATTTTTTTTTTTTTATTTTTTTTTTTAGGAACGTAAGGAATGCATTACATTAAAAATACATTTTTTTAAAAATAATTTCCTTGCTGTTAAAAAAAAAAAAGAACATTTGTCTTAAATACAGATGATGTTAAAATCTGATCTATTATAGGTAATAATGCAGTTTTGATTGTAGTTTAAAAGTGATGGCTGAAAGCAATGTACCTAAACAAGATTTTGCTCCACCATGGCTCAAGTTTCCAACAGCTGATAATTCAGTAAGATATATATTTTTTTTAAATTTATTAATTCAAAGTATTGTTCTGTTAAATGATTTCCAACAGTGTATTTACAAGGTTTCATTGGTTTCTGAAATTCCAAAATATCTTGGAAAGCTCTTGGAATTTTAAAAAAAAGCAAAAAGTCCTGGGAATGTCCTGGAATTTCACAGATTGGAGAAAAGCAAATGGGCCATCGCAGGAGGAGATAAATTCAAAATTAGCATTTCCGAGTTCCCGCAGAATGTGTTTACTTCTCCTTGACAATAGATAGAACTAACGTATATATAGTATCGTTATCAGATCAATTTTTCGATGAACAGGTTGATTTTCATCCAAATTGGATCTACATTATGCATCTTCAGACCTTATAATTTTTTTTTCCCTGTTTCATTTTGTGCCTTTATATTTTCATCGAACTAGATTATCAGATCATATTAAGCACTGGGAATTTAATCAGTAGATCTAGTCTGGTGACCTAGATCTATATCTGTGTTGTAATTCTAGTTCTAATCTATTTCTAGTCTAGATCTACATTTCTTATTGTGTATGGCACTTTGTTCAATTTAAGCTAGATCTAGAATGTAGCCTTATTGTAGATTTAATCTAGTTAAGACTTGATTGTTCGATCATTGGACTGTTCTTGATTTAGTCTATAACCTGGTTTGTGTTAAAATGCAAGAATGTGAGACATCATAAACATTATTTAAGACATGGATGTAACTTTGCACTGTCACTCAGTGTGGCTTGAAAAAAATATAGATCTCTAGATCTATCTACATTTTTAGATTTACAGTTCTTGGCTTCAGAAGTTTTTTGTCATTATAAGAAACAAACATATCATTTCAAACATGGGTGAAGCAGCACTTAAATCGCATCTGAAATCCGATAAGCACAAGTGAGGGTCTGATAAATCAGATGGCTGACGTATTGTCAAAAAGGCTGTCACAGTGACTGTCACTTGTCCTACACCTAAAGCTATGCCATTAACTCAATTTATACAGTCAATTAAGAGGGCAACCAACACTAATTCTTTTGAGCTGTTTGCCAAAATTGAAAGCTTCATCATAATAGCAAAGGTTTTGCAACCTTTTCAAAAAAAAAATGTCAATCAGATGCACAATTGTTGGTTGCCCTTTATGATGCTTTATGGCCCAATTTAGCATGCTTCAGTCATTGTAGCAAAAATTTATGACACCAGCTGTTTCAAAGAATGTACTTCTGTTACAGCACTGCTTAGTGTAGATTAGACAGACATAAAAAAAATAAATCTTCAGAATTAAAACTAAAGCCAGTGCTATGGATAAGTTTTAAATTTCAAGATGGAAAGCAGAAAGTTTCTGCTTACAACAGCTCTCCAAAGTTTAAAATGGTAAAGCCCAAAATACTCTTTGAAAGATTTTATAGCCACTTAATTCATTTATATGCCACTTTGGGCATCTTGGTTCTTGTTGGCTGTATCAGTGCAGATGACTGTGATAGCATTAAATCTGAATTTATACAATGGAAAAATTCCATTTTAACCACAAGTTCTGCTGCATTGCAGTTCTTCATGTCACCACTGATAGACTGGATATTTTCTTTAGCCAGCTTGTGAATAATGAATTTTCTAAACTCTGGACAGTGATGACAGGAATTTTGTATACTATGAGTAATGTAATTTAATTGTTAAACCTAAATTACACCAACTTTAACTATTGATATTATATTTTGGCGCACATGTAATGTCTTGGAATTTTAAAATTTCTCTTTGAATTTCATATTTACTTTGGTGCAGAAACTCTGTTTTTAATATTTCAATAAAATTTTAATTTTTTCTGTAATTCTGTAGAAAACTGCTGGGCAAAAGCTAAATAGCTACCAGAATGAAAGAAATCGCCAGCGACGAGAAGATCCTTATCACGCACGCAATGATTACAGTCGACTTCATAGACAAACTTCATTTGAATATCATGATGGTTTGTAAATTCATTCTTACACGCTAATTTTTTTTTCTTACCTTCAGCAGTTGATCAGCTAGATTTTTCACTCAGTTGATCAGCTAGATTTTATACTCAGTTGATCAGCTAGATTTTTGACTATCGGAAAAAAAAATTCTATTTTGTAGATGCCTTTGGTGCTCACCTGCAAAGTTTATTACATTTTATAGATCTAGTACTGCATTATCAGGCACCACAAAAACTTCTGCCAACTTACAAAGAGATATTTTGATCTCCATTCTTATCATTTATAGAATCTAAAATAAGCAAAATTGACAGTTTTAACTTTATATTGATCTTGGTCTAGATCTAGTATTTCACATTCAGGACAGTAGCCTACTAGTAATTCCATAGGATTGTTAAAATACCTTTAAATAGCTTATGCACATTAAAACCAATCAACTGAAAACAAATCTTTAATCTTTTAAAAAACTATTAGTGATTGTAGAGGATGCCTAAGCTTCATTGCTGACTAGAAGAAAATCTGAATTCTTTGAAAACGTGTCTGCATACCTTGTAAAAAAAATCTCCCATTAACAAAACTAGATGTCACCAATCCACCCAAGCAGACCATTGCATCTGGTTCAAGTCTAAATTCACTTCTGTTGGTGCTATTATTGAATCAGGAATAAAACACTAGAGACATTATGATAATAAAATCATTGCCGAATAACAAGAACAACAACATTCTCATATCATTTTTCCAGAAAAGTCTATTCATACTAAATGTGCAAATATTTTGAAAAATGTACATAAGGTCTTATATAATTTTTTGGATTGCTGCATTTTGGTATGTTACCTGCTTGAATGATTTTAGTCTTTCCAGAGTATGTTTCTTTATATTTATGAAAATACACATTTGCCTCACAAAATACATATTTCCAGGTCTGGGAAAACATTAACATTTTGCCATGTAGGCATCTCTGTCTTATGTTTTACATATTTTTATATATTTATTTATAGCAAAACGATTTCCTCACAATCAAGGAAAATACCGCCACCATTCTGTAGATGATGATTATTATGGCTATCCTTATGGATATAATTACTATGCACCCAATTATGGTTATGAAAAATATGGAATGCAATATAGTTCCCAACCATCACTTGCCAGACAGGTCAGCAGAGACTCTAAATATAGTCCAGGACGTTTTTCTCAAGTATGTATTTTCCTGTCTTTTATAATCTAGCTTTATTTTTGGTTTATTTAGTTGTCAATTGATGAGTTGTGAACTTTTATTTGTTGGTGATCAATTTTCAAAAAGTAGTGTTTTTTTTTTTTTACTGAAATTAACCAATTCTGAACAGGTAAATGGAGGAGACTTCAGTCCTCATTATGAATTATATGAACCACAGTATTATCATCAAAATGTGCACAAAAGAGGTCATTATGAAAAAGATCATCATAGAGATAGAGAAGATGATGGCAAAGGCAAGAATAAAGGCAATGAAAAAGAAAGACCCTTTACTGATGATTTTGTAAGTTTAAGCTTAATACATAAAATATTGTAAAAGTAAAATTCTAGTAATTCCCTAATATGCATTTAAAATTATCTATGTGAAGGCCATCTAACAATAAAATATTGTATCTTATTTAAAGAATGAACGAGTTATAATTTATATAGAGATCAATATAAATTAAATTAAAATTTCATTCAACCACAGAGATGTATGGTGGGGCTTTTTATTAACAATATGAGCAACTGGTAAATGTTGACTAGGCCTAGCCTCACAAAATGGTGTCAAATGCATACATGCCAGATTGCTGACAAAATTACTTCTTAACAAGGTTACAAAGACAGTTTGTGTGGAAACACACACTCAAAATCGGCCCCCGATGTGGTACACCTAGGCAGGTAAAAAATCAATATTTTTAGAAAGAACATCAGAATTAAATTCTATCATAGACAAATGACAGAGAAGAATGGCGAAAGAAGGTTGATAGATTTTGTGTGGTGCCCCAGCGGTCCAGCAGACCAAAGGATAGGTGAAAGTGAATGTGAAGTTACATGTGAACCTGGCCTAACTGATGTCTTTTAATTAATATCTAATTGATCTAATTGTTTTGTAAAAGGTCAATCTCTTATTCAAATCCTCAAAGAAAGGAAAAAAACATTTCCGTAAAAAAAAAAAATTTCCTTTAGTTAAGTGTTCTACGGCTGTAGTGTAGCACTGCAGTTCATCTGATAATATGAAAACCTACTTATTAATTGTTGTTTTAAATTATGTCCAACTTATATGCATACTTAATAGATTTTTTTGTCTTAAAAAAAAAGAAGCATTATTTTTGGGTAAATGTAGTAGTTAGTAGGACAGAACTTACATAACGTAGCAATACAAATGTCAAAAAAAAATTGCATAAATGTGTTTAAAATATGGTAAATAGTCGTCTCCCCTTCTAAAGAGCCTCCCATTTTTGTTACTGTGAATAGTTGTAAAAGTGGTGTATTTTTGAGAAAAAAGTAGCCGTTGCATCAGAACTTTGAATGGACTAAAATATTATGATGTCAGATTTTCGCTATCTTTTCTAGTTTACGAAATCTAAATGGGACAGACAGACATTTCACACAAAACTAATAGTGTCTTTTTCCCTTTCGGGGGCAGTTAAAAAAAAACATAACTTGCTGGTATCTCACTTTTTTCCCCCTTGCAATAATTACACATTTGGTCTACTAGACTGTGGGCTTTCAAAGAACTAAAATTTAATAAGTGGAATTTGAACTAAGACAGGTAGTTACATTTCTTAAAATAAATATGATATGCGCTAATTCCAGTAATTTATTATTTTTTTTGGGTCAAATATGTAAACAAAACATATCTACAATCAGTTAGACTAACAACTCAACAACAACAGCAAAAAAAACTGTAATTCAATGGATACCAGCTCATATAGAACTAGAAGGAAATGAGAAGGCTGACACACTCGCCAAGAGTGGGAGAACTAACACACTAATAAACTCTGCACTCTATCCAGAAGAATTAAAGAAATTAATCGTAAATAAAATAAATGAGAAATGGATGAGCTCTCATCCTAATCACAAGAACGATGACGCTTACTTTAAGTTATCGCAACAAGACCATCGTCTAATCTTTCGACTCTGGACTGACCACAACAGGATGCGACAATGCGAACACATGTACCGGAAGCTCAAAATTGGAACCAGTGAAATCTGCCCATGTTGAGTATCACCAGAGAATGCAGACCACGTCCTCCAAAACTGTTGTCTATACCAAGAGGCCAGTATAAGACATTGGCCCCAAATCACCCCAATAGAAAGGAAACTATATGGAGAGCTCCCTGATTTGTAAACCACTGCACAGTTCATCTCATATATTGGTCTACTCATCTGAACACTCCAACATAACAATGAGAAAGAAGAAGAAGTTAGACTAATAAAGCAATAAGTTTGATCACTGCATGTGATATTCAGATAACAATGGAAATTTTTGTTCTAAAAAAAAAAAAAAAGTATCAAAACCAGACGTTCTAGTCGCATTCTAGATCTAGAGTAGTAGAAGGTCTGGCTACAGAGGAGAACCTAAGTTTAATCAACACTAGTCTAGACTAGATCTATGTATGTATACTAGGTATCTGTGTGCATTGATCTACTCTGTTAGTATTGTCTAAAATCTATACTATTATTATGCTAGTCTTTTAAGAATTAGATCTGTAAGATATTAATCTACTTATCTATGCTGAAGAAGAAGACTGAACTAATAAACTAGATCCATAACACACTTAAAAGACCAACAGGTCTAAGACTAGATCTAGTAAATACAATATTAGTTACAAGTTCCAACTTCAGCTTTCTCCTAGTTAACTAGTTGTAGATATCTAGATCTAATAGTATCAACGCTATTGACCAATAAATAACTATAGATCTAAATAGGTAATTTATTTGAAGTAGAGCTAACTTTATTATTGTTACAACAAAGTCTTAATTTATAACTGAAACACCAAGTAAATGTGGTTAATTTGTATCTCTATGAGGGCTACATTGTCAACAGTAAAGAATTTATACTAATATAGTATACATATTGAATATGTATGAAAGGTAGAAACTTACATTTATATAAGTAACAGCAATTTTTAGTAAAAGCAGAGTTCTTATAGTTGTTTTTTTTTTGTTTTTTTTTTTTCATATTGAAAAGAAATAATTATTTTTTTATATTTCTTTATTTTAAAAAATCAGTAAATGTATTGCTATTTGTCTACAGTCAAGATTATAGGGTGTCTTTTATATGTTATAATATTTAAATTTTTTATCAAGCGAAATTGTTCAATCATTTAAGCAGCTGGGTCTGCCATGCATATCGCTGCACTCTTTTTTAATATTCAAGACTAAGACATAGCCTTATTATTGATTATAATGATGTGCAAATGTTTCCCCAATCTTTCTCCTAGAAGTCCATGTATCAAACATTTTAGTGTATGCTGGAATAACTTATTAATTCAGCTTTAACATCACAATTTTTATATAAAAATAAGAAAAGAAGCAGTGATGAAAAAAAAGAGACTGCTAATCAGTAAGCTATCTATGCAAATTTACATTGATATTGGTTAGATACTTGGGGTTTTGGCAGGGAGTATTTTGCCATCATCTGTAAAAATGAATATTTACTTGATTTAAAAAAAAACACCTATTTACTGGTTCTTCTTCATTTCCAACATTAAATTTTAGCATCTGTTATTCCAGATGAATTAATAATGTTGGCTATTTGATAACCTGTTTTTAATTCAATTTATTTGATAAACAGTACAAATGTTGTTTGTTTTTATCTATTAGCCTTCTCTAGTAGGATCTGGAGAAACAGCAAATGAAGTAAAACAAGCAAAACCAGGTGCAGGTGTATGGGGTAAATTAAACTTGTATATTAAAATGTCTATCTTTGGATGTCTGCTTCAATATTTTCAACTCACTCTGTCTGGTAAAAGTTTGTACACGTTTCTCCGATCCAATCGGATTAAGCTGATATTTTACACAATTATTTTTTAGCATACAACACAAGGAATCAATGAAAAAAATTAACCAATTAGATAAGTATGTAATTAATTATTTTGTTTGGTTTCTCGTACAAGGGAAAGAAACTGTACTTAACTGAAGTTGTTGTATAAGCTGAATAAATCCCTTTTATAAGTTGCTGCTCCTAATCAAAACAAACAATATATAACTATACAATCTTTTCAAGTCATAAGTACCTCACTAGCAAAGTGGATAGCATGTCAGCCAGAGGAGGTGTTAGCCATGAGTTCAAATTCAGGTCATCCCACCACAAAAACCAGTTATGGTACAATCCACCCTTTCTTTCTCTCTCCTCCCTCCCCATTTCCTCAACTTGTTTTGATAAGTGATAGGATCTTAGCATATTGAGAAAGCTAAAAGTGCAAAGAAAAATGATTGGTAAAAATATTATTAATCGCAGAGATTTATTGTTGGTCTAGATCAGTGTTTCCCTGTGTTCCACAAACTACTGGAATAATTAACTAGTGGACCTACACATCTCTAAGTAAATGAAGAAAAAAATTTTTTTTAATTAGTTCTATAATATCAAAATGTGATAAAATAAAATATTTCCAGTTTCAGCATACATAATGAAAATTGCCTGTAAACAAAACTACTTTGATAGAACTGGAGGTCACTGGCCCAGCCAAACTAACCATTGCATCTGCTTTAAGTCAGAATTCACTTCTAACAAAAATTTCCATTCTTTATAATGAATTTTCTGTTGATGCAATTATGGAATTAAGAATAAACACTAGAGTCATCATGACTATAAAATCATTGCCAGATTGACAAAGAAGGCAACATTCTGGCATATTTCAGAAAAATCTCTGACAAAAATTAAATGTACATACATTAAAAAAAGAAAAAAAATGGCCATGTTACTTTATGCTGTGTAATTTTCTGGATTGCTGATTTTATGGATATCAGTCTTTCATGTGTACATTTCTTTATATTTTGGAAAATCACATTTGCCCCCTTAAATGCACATTTCCAGGTCTGGGGATACACATTTCCATTTTGGCATGTAGGCTTCTCTGCACATTGACATTAAGTATATTGACAGACAAATGGTGGAGTGTTGCCAACATGTAATTATTTAGTAGTGTTTGCAACAAATCAAGTTTTTCCTTTCTATTACAACTTGCAAGTCTATTAGCTATATGAATGTATTTTTTTTTTGTAATGGCACTTTTTCCCTAGTGTAAGTTTTTAAGAATTTTATTTTGTTTTAAGGCAATTGAAAAAAAAAAAGGAATTAAATAAATTGTGTATATAATAGCATAATATATATTTTTTAATACAGTTTTACTTTAATTAATGTTTCACAATTGCATTATCCATTATAAATATTTTTTCAGAAAATCCACCAAAGTCTAGTAAAAATGAAGAATCCCCTGATCTTTCAAAAAATACTTCTCCAAACATTTATAAAGCGTTAGTACCAAGTAAGGTAAGTGTGTCGTGCAAGATTACCAACTTATACAAATGTTTTTTATTTTTATGTACTGTTTCTTTAGCCTAAGGATTGTTAGAATAATATAATATAATCATTTAAACAGGGTAATCCAGTAAAGAAAAATGGTAGAGAACCCACTCGTATTAATGGATGTATCAGAGACTTGTCACCTCTTAGCCCATCTAATAAATCAAATAAGGAGGTAATGTGCAACATTTTATTATATTAATTAGCTTTTTAAATTTCCACTGGTATGCCCCTAAAAATCTGGTTTTTGAAGTCTCCAATTCCTTTACTTTCTGAGTTTGTGTACTTCCATGAAAAAGTTCATGGTTTTGGTAGATTTAGATAGATAGATCAAAATTGCCTAACCATCTTCCCGATTTTCAAGTTCTAGCCTAGTATCTGAGTATGATAGACGGAACCGTCTTTTTTAGCAAAATGGTATAGGCCTGTATTTTGTGTACCACATCTCATAATCTGCATGACTTGTACTTTACATCCACGCTAACCATGACATCATTTCATTTTTATTTAGATTTAACATATAAACATTTTCATGTATGTAATCTAGATTATTATTATTTTTTTTTTTTTAAGAGCTTAATGTTAAAACTTTTGTTTCAAATTTACATCTTGAAATACCATTCACATTAAAAATAGTAGTCATCATCAAAATTGTATGTAAAGGCCAAGCTCTAATCAAAACTCTAATGTTGAGACCTCAGTCTTTTTAAAATTCTAAGTTGTATATTGTAAATAGAATCTATACTCTAAATCTACCAATTTGTACAAGTTCTATTAAAGTTCTATTAGTATGTATTTCAACACTTTTCTGGTATGGGAGTTAAATAAAGAATCTGATATTGATGTGACAATCAATGTATATAATTCTAAATGTCGCAAACAAACTTTAAAAAAATCTGATTAAGATGAATATAAAATTGATTACTTATTTATTATAATGTAATAAGATTAGACCTTCTTGATCTAATATCGTTATAGTATCATGTTAAAATTAATAGTGTACTCTATATTATTTATTCTCTGATCCACTTATTATACTTTAAATAAAATGGGTGACATTGGTAATTTTGTGATCTAGAAAGTTTCTGAAAGTAATAGTAGTTATGAAGGGATTGCTATTTTCAGAAGTTAAGTTTCATTGTAGAGAAAAGCAATCTATATATAAATTTAAGAAAAAGGCTGTTAAAAGTAAAAGATTAATATTTAATAATTGTCTGATCATTCATAACTACATCTACTTCCTAGTTTTTAAGTCTCACAAATGTAGATACCAAATAGAACACTTCATCAAAAAATTCATCATAGATTTTTTAAATATTTTCTAGTTATAGGCATACAACCACATATATTTTATATTAATGTGATGTAATGCTGTTTTTTTAGATCTAGACTTGTTTGCTTATTCATCTTTTGATAAGCATAACAATGACTGATTAATCTAATATACAAATTATACTATGTAATTATAACTGTTTCTTGCACAATTTTAGCAAGCACAATTATTTCAGTTTATAAAAGTTTATAGTTTGAATTTCAGAGTTTACTTAAAAAATATATTTTGCTATTTAAAAACTCTTTTCAAGTCTTTCATTCTGTTTTTATTATACAGGGCACACGTCACAGCCCAACTCCAGATCTGGCTATTGTGACACAGCCAAAGAAGCTTGGAGATAAGAAGAGTGAATTTCTTAGAGCACTTCGCCATGAGAGTAATTTACGTAATGGAGACTATCAAGACTTAAATCAAAATGCTATTGATAAAAAGCAGGTGAGGACACTTTTTCATTCAATATTTTTAGCTCTTTTTGATGAGGGCATAAATCTTTATTTAATATCTTAATGTTTTGTAAGGTACTGATTGATCATAGACATGGTTTTAAAGAGAAAATGTGATAATTGTTCAAAAATAATGTATGTCATCATGCACTAAGTTCATGTTCTAACATGCAACAAAAATATTGGAATAATTGAACAGTTAATGATTACAAATATTGCTAAAAATCTAAAATCTGAAGAAAAAAAAGTTTTCATTTGAAGGAGCTTGAATTGTAGTGGTCCTCAAAGTTGTCATATCTCCTTTAATACAATTTTACTAACTAGTTCCATTTACATTTGCTTGGTTTCTCATTTCAGTTGCTAATATTCTTGAATTTTGTCCTTTAAATATTTTTCTGAATTCTTTACTTGCCAATAATTAAAACTTTTAAGTTTTAATAAACATCAGACTTTATTTTTCAGTGGCAAAAATAGCTTTGTCAGCCTTTATAGATTTAAAAATGTAACTAAACATGTAAATTAGATAGTCAGTTATTTAGAAGTGCCTATGCTGTTGTAAGCTAAAGTTTTTAAAAAAATAAGAACACTGTTACATGTAAATATAAAACTATTCAGTTTGTGGGTATAGTGTAGTAGAAGGCTCACACTGATAGAGGAATCTAAGTATTAGAAATGATTAAGCTTTTCTTTATCTTGTTTGTGGGCATTTTAGGGTTATCAATCCTCCTAGAGACTACAGTGCTTGAGTTCTTGTTTATATTGCACACTATATGTGTATGTATACAAATATACATATTTCTGACTCACAGCTTGGGCTGTACAAGCACATGAAGTTAAATTAATTTCAAATACGAATGGTGTAGGGGAAGGAGCATAACAGAATTTAAAATATTTTTTTTAATAGATATTTGCTTGGCTAATCTTAAAAATTCTACTTATACCAGGTGTGCTTGGAATAAATATTATAGATTATAAGTTGGATTTATTTGGTATCTGGAGCTTGTGAAAAGTACATTGTTGAATTGCCAACATTGAAAGTATCTTTGGATTAATTTAAGTGTGAATTATGAATTAGTGTGTCTGGTAATTAACCTTGTATTAAGGTTAACTTGAAAAAAAAAATGAAACTGACAAACGTAACTTTTGTCATGCGATGGACAAAGACATAAGGTAACTGCAGCTGTGAGAAAAAGAAGTCTTACAAGGTGGAACTTGTATCAAGTGAAAATGTGTGATGAATTAATTATACATATATCATGTAGCTTTTAACATGGCAAAGTTCTTAGGATAAAATTATGACTTTGGACAAGGTTTTGAGTTAACAAAATGGTAAAGCTGGGTCATCAGTTTGATGTGAAATACATTAAGCCTATTAGGCCTGATATTAAAAACAAAACCAAGCATGCTTTAGGACTACAATGGACAAAGTGATGGCAATGTTCCGAAAAGGTCCGATTTTCTAACAAATAAATTATAAATTTCCCCGTCATTTTTTTTTTTTTTTTTTTCATTAAAAAAAAAATATTTCTCCATTTTCAGAAGAATGCGAAATAAGATTTGTTTTGAACATGCGCACATCCTGTCTTTTGACACATTTAAAGTTCTGTTTTTTAAAAATCTTGTGTATAAGTCTAGGTCTAGATCCAGAGTGACTAGAGTGGTTTGAATCAGTCTAGATAGATATATTCTAGATAAGATATCTAGTTTATTTAATTTGAATGCTTTTGATCTAGATTATCTAGATCTAGAGCGTCTTCAATGGCTGCTTGCCAGCTTTTGATAAGTATTGGAGTTGAGTAGCTCAGTATCATTATGCCCAGCTGCTATTCCTATGTCCTATGTGCTTTGAATTTTTACTCTGTTTTTATGATGGCCAACTTCCATGAGTTCAAATTGGATTAGATTTAGAGATCCAGATCTAGTAGGCCTACCGTCCATCTATATATATAGATGTAGGCCTACTTTACGTGACTATAGTGAGTAGTGATGGGAACTAAACTAATTTTTTTTTAGTTAAACTAAACTAAGTTTGAACTAAAAAAAAAGAATTAAACTTTTAGTTAATCACAAATTGAAAAAAGTAGTTAAACTAAACTAAGAATTTTTAGTTAAACTTTTACTAATTATTTTTACCTTTTTTAAGGACGAAACAGCCAAACATGATAAATATAAAGTACAACAAACTCTTTAGAAAAATGCAATAAACATTTATTTGTGCACATGAAAAAAAAAGATTTAAATGTCTTTATGGGATAGATGTATATCTTAATAGAATCACTAGAATGATACAATTATATAAAGAAATTAGAAGTAATTATCCAAGTTCTAATATAAGTTACATTTAGAAGTAATGATAAAACTGCATGTTGACTCGCTAACTAACTCTAGATTCTAGAATATTCTGGATCTAATATTTTCTACAAATGAAATGATCAGAAATATAATCTGGATCTAGAATTAGATCTAGCTACTAGACATAGATCAAATAATTAATATTTTAATCTAAAAATAATCTAAGATATTAGTTACTACTGCTACTACTAGATCTAAAATCTAGAGTCTAGTAGATATCTTAGTAACTCTAGATCTAGAGATTTTAGATTATTATAATTCTGATTTTAACTATATAGATATGGGTATTTAGATCTATATACTCTAGTAGATAATACTAGATCTAGATAGTAGATATGTATAATTATAATAGAAGTAGATGTAGATCTAGTCTAGATTTAGTTAATTTAGTATTAGATCTAGTATAGTGACGACTATTATTAGTATTATAGTCATTATAGATCTGTCATCTATGCATCTTAAGTCTTAGTATAATAAGTAATCTAAATATATCTAGATCTAATCTAGACTCTTAATTCTAGAATAGTAGTATCTCTAAACTAATAGATCTAGTCTAAAAAAGTTAAATAATATAGATTTCAATTAATAGATCTATATTATTGACTTATAATTTTAAATTTACATCTAGATCTAAGACTAAGACTACTAAGTTTAGACACTACTTAAGACTAAGTGACAAAAATAATTAAATGTAGACTATATAGAACATATGACTATAGGCCTAGATCAAATAGTAGTAATAGACTAATACTAATAGACTAGACGTCACTAGACTAGACTATATCTAACTAATAACTAATCATTACTAATGCTTTAAAAGCCCAGTGTGGTAGAGATCCACTTCTTGTAAACAACTTGTATCAGCATGAAAAAGAGTCACATAAGGAAGTCTCAGTATGCAGTTTTATTGCTAAACAATCTTTTCCTCTAATCATTGCTCCTTATCTGGTTGTCCTTGCTTGTCTTGCTTAAGAACTCAGCAGAGATTCTGCAGCTTTCTCTCAATTGCTTTTCAAGCATTTGTTGGTGGACTTCATGTTTAATAAACAGTTTCTCCTGTAAAAAATTAAATAATCAGTGAAACAAACAGAAGTGTAGCTCATACTTTTGAAGTATTTCCAAAACTCAAGCATGTTTTGATTTTCAAATACATTAACTCTTTATAGTTGTTTGAGAGAGAAGTTGTTACAATACCAGTAAAGCAGTTATCTACTATAGAATGCTCAGACTGTCTGGACCCAGATATGAAGCATCTGCAAAAAGCTTTCTACTCAATATGTACAAACAATAGTGCCTTTGCCTTGCATGTTTAAGTTGCAGCAACAGGCCAGTTCAAAAAACGGGGGTGTACAAAATTTCCTAAAAAATTTTCAAAGTCTGTTCCCATCACTGTGGACAGCATGTATAATATATTCAACATTGAACAAAAAAACAACTCATATTCATTCATAAATCCTCTTTATGTTTTTTAAAAAAACAACAACAATGATTTAAGCTTTTCTTAACCGAATGTAATGTAATAGTTTTGAAAAATTAATTGCTAAAAATTTATTATTTTTTTAAACAGTAGACACCTCTTATACTTCGTCTTTCTTTACAGTCTCCAAAATACTCTGAAGATGGTACCATGAATGAGGACATTGAGGACTACATCCACTTAAATGGTAACCATGTAACAAATATAAATGAATCTAAGAAACACATAATGAATGGCTCTGTCAAAATGAATGGTGATACTGACAATTCAAATGTGAATGGTGAAGCTCTGATTAATGAAGTAGATCACATTACTCTTTCTGGAGAAGAGGAAGAAAAGAGGTAAAATTATCACTTATGTTATCTGGATTAAGTCTTTTAACTAAATAACTATTTAGGGTTTTAAAAAGTCCTGTAATGCCATAAACAAAAATTTTTTTTTAAAATTGATATAATTAAAAAAACACACAACGAAAAACCTAGTTTAAAAATTAAATACTTTTAATGTCTTTAGAACAAAAACAAGCTCTGAAAATACAAAATTTCTTAGACACCCTATATAGTAGTCACTATTGCAGAACAGTTTGCTGCTACTTTTAGTTTTGAATTTTTTGCTCCGTAATGGTTAGACATATGGAAAAACTAAAAGTACCTAGGCATTGCCCATTCATTTTCCGATAAAATAGACGCATTGTTTAGTTATGCAACACAGTTTTAAATTTTAAAATTCAACTCGACTGAGATATGGTCAGTCACAATTACGGAACAGGATTTTTTAAGAAGTCACAATTGCGGAACACGGTAAAAATGTCGGAACAGAGCCTATATAAAGTCTTATATAATACTTGAACTCCTTATTCTTTACATTAATTTTTTTTTTTATTGAAGCTAAAGACACACATTAGATTTAGGACTCACATTTTAGATTCTTTACCTCTTCTTTAATTGTAATTGATGTCACACTGCACTGATTTTCCTTACAATGTTTTATTTTCCACTATTCTTTAATTATTTTTTGTTTTATTAATATTATATAGGTCTTTATGATATTTGATATTATGATTTGTCTACTTTTTTCTGGACGTCTGGTAATCATAAATTCTATATTATATGTAATATTATTCTCTAAATGTTTTTAAATTTATGTATACTAATGCAAACTCATATTTAAATTCCGATAATCTATACCACTATGTAAATATTAAGCTAAATGGCAGGTCAAATGAATAACATCTATAGTGTTCCACAATTGTGACTATCTTTAAAAAGGTAAAAACTGGGTAAACACCTCCCATTTTTTTTCTAATTTAATTTCTGGTAAATAGTTATGAAATTAAGTTTTTTTCCATCCAATTATAAACCGAAAAATAGGTGTATCATGCAGGGATGGGTCATTATCATTTTAAAAAAGCCTTAAGCCTTGACCTATGCGGTTCTCCTGGTACGTGAAAAATAATGGACGATTCCACACCTGTCAACTTTATATATAACCTGGAGTCAAAATTAATTTTCTGCTGCGAAAGGAAAACCTGTATATTGGAAATGTAGAATAGTTTAGCAGAAAATTTCAAAATAAAGTAGATTTTAACTAATTTCGACGAGCTGTTCCACAATAGTGACTCTACTCTACACTTGGTAGCAACACTTTTATTACCGAAAAAAAAATTAATTAAAAAAAAAAGTTGCTCTTCTGATTATGAAAATGTGGCTTTATATCACAGTAGTAGTTATTGTGTAAATAAAATATCTCTTTTATAGTTTTTCTAATATAATTAGCTTGATGCCCATTCTTGCTTGCATCATTCAGAACAAACGAAAAAGTAATTACTCCTGTTTTATTTTGTTAAATGAAAACTTCATTCTCTAAATTAAGATTTAATTTTCAATTTATTTGTTTTGTATTCTTGCATCTGTTCTTTTTCCTTCAGACTTCTTTTATCAATGGGCTGGGTTGAAGAGGATAACACTGAATATGTTATCACTGATGATGAGATAAGAGAGTTTCAGCATTTGGTAAGATCTTACTATACATATATATATATATCAGTGATGGTTTATTAATTTCCCCTTTCAGACCTGTGGTTTATAGGGCAAACAATGTAAAGGTCATCTGTTTTTGTGGCCTACGGTTAACAAGGTTGTCATGTAGCCTGCACAATTACCAACCGCCTTTACTTTACCCCAACTTAATTCAGGTACTCATTAGAGTTGGGTGGACTCAAAGGCGCTCAAAGATCCCGAAAGTAAAAATCCCAGTCTTCACCAGGATTCGAACACAGGACCCCTGAATTGGAAGCCAAACACTTTACCCTGAGTTGCCTTCAAGTACGAATCTTGTGTATTTTGTACGCATGGACACGAAAATACGCGAGTACAGTTTATCATCTGAAAATATGCATTTCCCCCTCTAAATAAAAAAAAATTTAATAAAAAAACAAGTAGTTCTTGCTAATCATATATATATACAGACCTGCCTACTGTTACGCAAAATGCGTTACGCAAAATCTCCCAAAAATGACAGTCAGTACGCAAATACCCATTTCGTATCCTTTTTTTCCCCCCCTCTCTTGACTAGCTTACGAGCGGTCACGGAGGTCACGCTAAGCCGTCCTGTTGGGGGGGGGGGGCAGAAAAGGGGGGGTAACACATTGTGTCCAGATCTTTTCTTCTTCTTCTTCTAGCCAGCTTTATTGCTGCTGAGCTGTGAGCTCTTTTGCAGACTGTGCCAAGGAAATAAAGTGTGCTGTTTTCTTCAGTTGTTCAGCACTGCTGTACAGGGTGTTGGTTATGTTGGGCTGTAGTGGAAGTAGGGTCTGCCTAAGGTGGATTAGGGAGGGGCATTCAAAGAGGATATGGTTTACGGTTTCAAAGGGGTGGGCGCAGTGTCTGCAAAGGGGGAGTTGTGTGGAGTTTATTTTGTTCAGGTGGTATTTAATAGTAGTGTGTGTCCTGTTCTTAGTTGGAAAATTGTAGATTGTTCTTTGCGGGGGAGGAAGTTAATACTGTCCAGTTTGTTAGGTGTAGCCATTTCTTTGTACATGGCTCTGCCTGTGTTTCCTGATGCCCATTGGTTGAGCCACTCCTCTTTGTGATTGTTGACTAACATTGACCTTAGGGTGAGGTAGTTAACAGGTCTATCTGGTTGTCCCATAGATGAACCTGCCTTTGATAGCTTATCTGCCTTTTCATTTCACATGATGCCAATGTGTCCAGGGATCCACTGTAGTGTGATATTGATATTAAATTTTGATATCATCAGATGGATTATCACAATGAGTGTTGTCAACTCTCTTGGGCTGTTTGAGGTGCTGCTGTTAAGTGCTTGCAGGGTAGATTGGGAGTCTGTAAAGACAACATCTGATGGTGGTTGCACTCCTTCATATAATTTGTTTTCCACTGTCTGTAGTGCTATGGTAATTGCCTCAATTTCGGCTTGGAAGTTTGAGCAGTAATCGCCACAGGGTGCGCTTATCTCAAAGTGTTTATTTTTAGGGAAGACCAGAAAGGCACCAAGACCAGCATTGATGGTGGCTTTGAAAGCCGATCCGTCTGTAAAAATATGGATAGCTGTTTTTTGATAGCTTTCAATTGTTTCAAGCGTGCCTACTTTGAGGTCCAGTGGATTTGATTCTTTTGTCAAGGTGTTATTTAGTAAATGTGTTTTGATGGTTGGTTGTTTGTAGTTTAGTCCGGGT
Source organism: Biomphalaria pfeifferi (assembly GCA_030265305.1). NCBI lineage: Eukaryota > Metazoa > Mollusca > Gastropoda > Planorbidae > Biomphalaria > Biomphalaria pfeifferi. Next base: position 8,151,702 of record JASAOG010000002.1, on the reverse strand, counting down.
GTAATGTTTGAAAACCTGGTAATTTTTTCTCTGTTATTGGGTAGGTGGTGTTTTAGGGCTAGTTTGTCAGTAAGTTGGATCAGAGTCCTTTGATCAGATCTATACATTGATTGGTTCTTAAAAGCAATTAGATTTAGTCTAGAAATGAAGAACGTGAGAGTGAGAGAGTGGCGGGTTGGTACCGTCAGTTAGCTGATACACCAATGTGTCTTTTTTTTTTTTGTAAGTTTATTAGTGGAAATTAATTATGTTGAATCCCTGATTCCTGTATTCATTTGTATAGAAAAAAATATTGAAGTGCTATTGATTCAAAACACATTGAGTGACATTGTAGATATCTAGTCTAGATCTAGAATCTAGATAACTTGTTATACGGGAATAGATCTAGCTAGACATTACGTTATGTCAGGATTCTCTACGTTACTCTACAATCTAGATCCAATTTAGTTGTAGTAGGCCTATTATTTAGATTGACTAGATCTAGATCTATAACATCTACTACTGTCTTAGTATAGAATAGATCAAGTATGAAGGTAGGCCTACTAAAGTTTGGAGTAGACCTACGTTTGTAGCGGATCCATGGCATCGGTAACACTCTTGAGCCCAGATCTAGAGTAGATTATATTCATTATATAGACATAGATCCAGATCTAGTCTAGATATCAACTCTATTGTCGTATTGATCTAGATTTAGATTGTAGATCTAATCATGACATCTAGATCTAATATTATATTTATATGACAAAATAGTGGATCGCGTTAGTGTTACGCCTTCTGGTGCCAAAATACGCATTTTGACCATCAGCGTTACGCATATGGACTTTTTTTGGTAGGCAGGTAGGTATATAGATCAGTGCGTCAATGTCTGGAAATGGACTATTCTTATTAGACGCGCAAAGACTTTAATTTTTACTAGATCTTACTGATCTAAATAAAGCGCAGTTCCTTTCAATGTGTCAGTTTATATAAATAAAAATAAAATAAATAAATAAAAAAGGGGCCAGATCTATTCTAGATCTAGATTCGATTTTTTATAAACCACCAAATTCAGGAGAGAGTTCTTTTGTGATGATAGTGAGAAGGGCAGAAGTTTTAATAGAAGAAATATTGGTTGAGGTTAATATCTCTCTTAGCATGATAAAGGGAATCAAACCTATGTTTCCTGACTTGCAGAATGTTATTTGTGCCAGATCGAAAGCTACTGTTATAATGACTAGCTATTTATAAGTCGCTTACATTGATAGTTTTTCAAGCATGACTAGTGGGAGAATTGTTTTTAGATTTAGATCTCAAGAGATAAAATCTCATTTCATAGCTGTTGTGCTAGTGAAATCTTTTTGTTTTTAAAATTAAATTTTTCATACAAAGGATTATAAAACAAATCTGAAATATTACTACTGTGTATTGATCAATAAACTACATAGGGAAATCACCTTTTTTTTCTTTTTTAATAAGATCTATATTTATAATGTTTTGGTATTTGTCAAATGAATGAAAAAATCTGTTAATTATGTGCTCATGCACCAACTACTTATGTTTTTTGAATTTTTTTATTTTTTTTTACATATAAGTAGTTGTATAGTTAGTAAGTGCCAGACATTGGCTGATGTAAAAAAATGAAGTTAATATTTACCAACTCCATCAATTGGATATCCTAATATATTATCACAGCTCCTTGTAGTGTTCATAAAGAGAATAAATACTGTAGTATAAATTTTTTAAAAAAATCCTTCTTTCATTGAAAGGACCATTGACAAAATACACATAAAGGATTAAAAATAATTTAAGTGTTTTTTTTTCACCCTTAATTGACAATGAAAAAAAGTGCTTAAAATATACTAATAATCCTTTTTTTTTGGCATTCTACAGCTAAAAAATCATTGCAATGGTCAAAAAAATGGTTTCAAGGCAACTTTACGCAATGCTCTTAACTTAAAGCTGGAAGCCAATGTATTGCTAAATGGTGATACTGCAAATGATGACAAGCCTTTGTGATATCTCCAGCTTTCATTTCTACATATTTAGTGGATAAATGGAAATGATTTTATTTAAAGAAACACATCACTTTTTAGAAATCTTTTTTCTTTTTTTTTTGAAACTACAAATTTATATTCTAGAGACAGTTTGAAATGAATATCTTATGACCAAGACATCACACTACAAAAATCAATACTAAGATCTAGTGATTAAAATATTTATTCTGTCTCAGTTGTTGTTGTAGATCTGTTTAAGTTGTGACATAGAAAGTTTTTAGCATAATAGCTCAAACAAATTTGTCAAATTATCATCACATTGTACTGTTAGCAAAATTTCTTGCCATAATTGTGGACAAGGGGCAATAACCAAGCAAATCCAATTCATTTTATTGTTTTCAATCTATTTGATATGCTTTCAGATAAAAACCTCTTGAATTGAAACCGCTTTTTTTTTCCCTTAAAATTTTATTTATATCAGTTAATTTTAGTGGCAGCATATTTTTGTGAATGATTCATTTAGTACCAAAATTGTCATTAGGTTTTCTAGTTTTTAATGATTGTTTTAGACCATTCATGTCATGTAACTGAGCAAGGTTGCATAACTGTAGTCAGGATTAGAAGATCCATTCATTTTGTACATATTTTAAAAATGGACAAATTCCTTGATCATATTATTTTTCCACATTTAACTTTTTCTATGATAGTAATTTTCATTTGTCATAAAAAAAAAAGTGTTGATGATTAGTCCTTTATTTAATATTATCTTTTCTGTTGATTGGAGCCAAATATTCTTATGAAAGTTATTTTGGCTTTTAGTTTTGTTCTGTGCTTATGGAAACAGTACAAAGAAGCATATCATTGAGCTAGGAAAATAGTAATACTTTTCCATTCAGTTTTAATTAAACCATTTAGTATTTGCAGTTTTTTTTTAAACTAACATTTGCCCTGTTAGAAAATATATTAATATATATGATTGCTACTGTTTGTATCTGAAAATGTAGTAATTTTAATTGTCAACCTTCTATGAATGTATTGGTTAACCTCAATACATTCCAATTTTTTAAAAGTCAAACATTGAGAGGAGTAAATAACTACAGTGGTTCTTAGTCATGCATTCATTTAAGTGTTTATCTATTTTTGTTGCTTGAGAATTTTGCAATTTTTTGACCATTATCTTGGCACACTTATTGACAATCCCTTCAAAGAGGTTTTGAGAGCAAAACTGTATTACTTAAGGGTTATTTAGTAAATACAAAATAATTGATGCCTCTACACAAATGCACTTAGTGCTTTCCAAAGTGATACTTTTGTTCCTGTTCCTTTTGTTAACAAATCTTATGCCACACAAAGTAAGTTTTCTTTAGGTTGTATCTTGTGTCATCTGCGGAAAAAAAATAAAATGTGTTGTTAATTTTGATTTAATAACATACAAGCCTTAAAGATGAATAAGATATAAATCATTGTAATATTAACAAATTAACCAAAGTTGTTTTTTTTCTTTTTATGCAGGAGTTGTTTTTTTTTTCCCACATAGGCAATGGGCACATTACATATGGGGGAAAAAAAATGTGTGAACAAAATTATTGTTAAGAACCACTATAATGGCAGCATGTTATCGCTACCCCACGACCAATGGAAAACATTGGACTTTATCTTATTTGTGTGTAAAAATGTGTTTTCCGTTTAAATCTGATTCAGTGCCTTCTACATGAAAACCTGTAATGTTTTTTTTTGTTTTCTTAATATTCATTGTTTATTGCATTCTCTCAATTTCATAATATAAATACTAGTATTATTACTTTCTCCACTTGTCTGATATTGATATCAATGTTGTGGTCATACTAGATTATTCAACAGTAGAATTTTTTTTTAGAAATTTGCTTTATGTACAGATAATTATTTTTTTTTAACGATCATGCCAAAAATTATTATTCAGAATTAAATAATTTGACAGTAACTGCAAAGAAATTATTTTTTCATCATCATAATGTTTTACATTTACAATAAGAAATTGAGTAAATGTTAATAATTTCTTCTTATTTAAAGTTACCTTTGTGAGTACTACATTTTATCAACACTTAACTATTTAAATAAGTGTGCAATACTTGTAGTATCAATTATAGTTTTTCCATGAGTTTGCTATTTCCAGCTGCTGGGTTGCCTGCTAGTTATTTATACCTTTGTAAGGTTCTTGAACTGTTTGTATGTGTGTGTATGTGAGAGAGTGTTTCACAGAGATATCTATTAACTTGACAGATTGTTAAGATGCATTGTTATATTTCCACTAAATCATTTAAACTGTATAGTGTAACTGCAGATTGCAAAAAAAAAAAAAAATTATGCTGGTGATATACATGTAAAATTTTTTCCCCATACAAATGTAGGACTGGCATTTTCTTTATCAATTATTTTGTACTTGCTTCTCATTTATGTTCCTTTTTTTTGTTAACATTTGTGAAGAATTTCTTTTTCTGTTGCAGTAGATAATTGCTTAGTTGAAGAAATGATCAACAAAACTTAAGGAAAACCATTTATACATTGTGAATGGCATAGATGTTATTTTTTTTAATAAGCTGTGTATATTTGAGAAGTATTGTTTGCTCAAACATCAGATTACTGTACAAACAAACAAACATAAACTGCTTATTTATGGAACACTAGCTTAAAGTGTGATTTATAATATGTTGGACTTTTTGTTTGTTTCTCCTAGGAGAAATACTTCTTTCCTTGACCTCAACCTATTGACTTCTAAATAATGCCGGTGGTCTATGATGAAGTACATGTGTTATATCAAAACTAGTTGTATAATGTAAACTCCAGTATTTAATGAAAACTGATATTTGACTTGGATTTGCTGTGAAGAAAATCTATCCTGCAAATTATGTCCTTAATTGATTGAAACTAATTCAACCATATCTTCACACCTTTTCAGTCTAAGAATTATATGTATATTTTAATAATGAAAAGAATACAGAGAAAAAATGTGTGTTACAATACATACAAGCTTAAGCCAAGCAAAAATGATTTTAGCTGTGGCAAATTCATTGAGTTATAGTTTTTAAAATACTCTTTGATTGTTATGTTGCTGGGCTTCAAGTTTTTTTTATAAGAATTCTCAATGTAAGTTTTAAAAGGATTGTAATTTACAGTTGTTCATTTTTCAAAATGTCCTAAACCCTTATACTTGTTCTGGTTTGAAAATGAGTAATCTGGAAAAAGAAAGAAAAAAAAATTTTTTTTTGATGTGCATATTTGAAGTTTTTTTTTATTGGTTGTTTTTAATATCTGACCAGTCTTTTTTTCCTCATTTGCTTTTCATTCATTTTGTTGTTGCTTTATTCTGTATATAAGACTGTTTTCTTAGAGAAATGGATGAAAGACAGTGGCCAGATGTTTCATTATGTTTTTCTTCTTATTTAATTGAAAACATTGAAAAGTTGAAAGACATGAGAGTTGATCCCATATTCTTGATCTCATACAAATAGCTTTCAAAATGTGTCACCAATATCTAGTGGGAAAAATATCAAAATTGAAACTTTTGTATTTATATTTTTAAATAAAACTAATGATACTAGTCCAGCCATCTTCTCAAGAATGATGGTGTTGCAAGTAGGTGTAAATCATGTGGCAGCTATCTCCATACATTGATTCACTTCTATCATCCCAGTCTAGTGCTCTTAGATTGAAGGGACACTTCTAATGAGAAGTAAAGCATTACACTAGGGAACATTTTCTAGAAGTGTTTGTTTTATTTTTGTATCCTTCTGTCACCAAATGATTATGAAATGAATCCTTGTCTTGATAGACTATTGTGTGTGTGCTGTTGTCTTTGAACTGAGTGTGGCCACTGGTTTAAGATGTTTCCACTGACTGCTGCAGTGTCTTATAAATCATTAGAACATTGCAATGAATACAATATTGACAGATGCTAATATTTTCAATGCTTTTTTGTTCTATTTTTGTATTTGTGTTCATTGGGTTGGCCCCTGTCATTGTTCACTCCAATGCTGTATTGAATAATAAAGTGAAGTCCTAATGTACAGTCACATAACTCTTGCTTGCTTCATTGTCTAAGTCCAATACTAGATAGCAAACGGTTAGGAGACCAAACTAAATAGCGCAACCAATGATTTACTTCTTCATGATTTACTTCACAATTGTAGGTCTGCTCGCTCAGAAGTGGAGCAGTCTTCTGTTCATCATCTGGCCTTAGTTCTAGTAAGCTCTGATTTTCTGTGGGAATGTTAGTTCTAAGAGAATAAAGCCAGGGAAACTTGAACATTTCCCAAGCTCAGCCCAACATTTCTCCCCGCTAATGGCTCCGCGATTGTTCTATTTGGGTAATGAAGAAGTGGGAGAGAGTTGTCGAAATGTGTTTCCTGCTCTAGGAATCAAGGGGACTCAAATGAAAACCTCACGCTCCTGATAAACAAGAAAGAATAAGTATGCCAATAATTCAGTGGAAGGATTATCATTAATCGTACAAAAAAATTCGGGGAAAAACTTCTTGGCCATCTGAACTTCCTTTGGGGTACGGGTAGTTAGGGTTCAGACCGAGTAGTCTGCAATGAACTGCGCAGTGGTTTAGGGTTCAGACCGAGTAGTCTGCAATGAACTGCGCAGTGGTTTCCAACTCAGGCAGCTCTCTATATTCCGTATAAGGATTTATGGAGTTATTGTCTTGTTCGTTCCTCTCGATGCAGCTTTGGAAGAAATGGTCGGCATTCTCTGGTGAGCTGATCTAAAGTATTTCCATATTTTATTTTGCATTTTTATTAACTATGCAAGTAAAGTGATTAGTGTTTATCCCAAATTGTCTTTTGTTAACATTATTGAGAAAAAGTCTAATTTCATGTGCTTAGCAATTAAAAAACAAAATGATTAACTTTGGTATTTCTCAAGTTCACGATCTACTAGCATGATCATTTGAGGTTCACTACATTTACTGATTTTCTAATTGGTAGAGGGAAAACTTAAGATATAAATGGTTCTAATATGTACTGATAACTGTAAACGGGTGCTCCAGGACTGTTAGACTATTGATCTTATTTTACGCAAAGTAATTTAATAAAGCGCATGACTCTAAAGCATAAGACACCCATCGGACAGCATCAACTTGGCGTCCGTGTGTAAACGTTTGCTGTAGGAAATGACTATCGGGAAGCAAAAAAGTAGTACATTGCACTTAGAGGGAATGGAAGAAAGCATCTTCGTCATCATTTTACACCGTTCGGAGATTTACTAAATGGCTGACACTGAAAGTGTATGTGCATCTGCTCGGAACCAGCCCAAAGAAATAGCTATCTTCTAGGTCAGTGAATTATTATTTTCCTTAAATCTGAAGAGACAGATCTAAATAGTCTCGACTCAACGACAATCAATAATCTAAGAAAGCACTAAACTAATAAAGAACAGTCTAGATCTCGTTAAAAAATATTTTGATATACTAGTAGAGCCTATCAATTGTTTTCAATATAGACTGATTAATCAGGGAGTAGTCAAAGTTGCAGGCATGTAGGCCTACTAATATAGGATCTATTTTTTTCTGGGGCTGGGGGAAATAAATAATAAAATTTACGGAACTAAATTATGTGTATGTGTGGAGCGTTACAACGAGCGCCGTTAAATTAAAGGAGTAAAAGAACAAAAACAACAGAGCTAAGAATAAGAACTGTGTGTATGACTTTTTGTTTTGGGGAAGATCAGGAGGAGAAAAAAAAAGGGGGGGGGGGATAATATAACAATCCACGGGCCAAAAGTGTTTATGTTTGTGCGTCTGTAGGGCGAGTTATGTCAGGGGTCGTGAACGTTAAAATGCGGGCAGTTTTATTAGAAGTGCGAAAAAAAAATAAAAAGGAAGGTAGGATCCGACCAAAATAAACAATACATGGCCTGGGAACACATCTTATCTTATAAAATACGTACGTGTGTAATGCTAGTGTATATACTATACACCGAGGTCCTACGTATAGCATGGGTATATAAATCTAGATCTATATATATTAGACGTATAAAGGTTAATGGAAAAAGGTTATTTAAACAATACAGTATGGATTTCTCAATAATAATAAGCAAATTCTTTCCTGGCAATTCCATCGGAAGTTTACATTTTTTTTATACTCCGGTGGCCAATTTTCTTTTCATGTGATTTTTTTTGTGTGTCATCGTTTACAACACTGGTATAGATATATCTAGACATAGATCTAAATCTAGTCGTCTTGATACCACTCTCGTCTAGATTGCAGAAGCCTCAGAAGCGACTGGCTGTTGATCTTTTGACTGTGACCAGACCAGTTTTAGGGTTTAGGAGGAGATCTAAATCTAGATCATAAACCTAGATGATTAGATCTATATTATTATCTAATCTAATATAGAGTCTAGATTCTACTGCCATGAGTGATTTAGATACTCCCACAAGCTACCCTCTTCATATTCATCATCACGATCCAAACGCCAAGTATGATCCTCCACAACATTTAATTGATAATGCACATGTCAAAAGCTTCGACCAGTATCAACAATTGTACCAGTTGTCTGTAAAAGATCCTGAAGCTTTTTGGAGTAAATTAGCTGAACAATTTCACTGGGAAAGTAAACCGACAGGTCAGTTTTTGAACTATAACTTTGATATTAGAAAAGGACCCATATATATAAAATGGCTTGAAGGTGCAAAGACTAACATCTCTTACAATATGTTGGATCGTCATGTTAAAAATGGACTTGGTAATAAAGTAGCATTTTATTGGTAAGTATTTTTTTTTATAAGTAGACTTAGTTTAGATGTATAATATACTGATATTGTGAAAGTATACACACTCACACATTTATGAATAATATAAATATAAGCACTAAGATAGCTTTGCAGCACTTTGCCTTTATTTATTTTACAGGTCATTGACAACCTTAATTTTAATAGCTATAGTTATAGATACAAGCCTTTAATAAAAGACATATCTCTGTAGTCTATAACTAGTATAACTAATACAATTACAAACTGTCAATATAGTTAGAAGTCATGCTTCTGAATGACATACTTTGCTAGATTATACCCTTATCTTATAACTCTACCATAATTCCATATTATGATTATTTGAGCATACTGTCACAACAGTTGTAGATCTAAACACTTCCATAAATCTTTCTCTAAATTCCTAATATATATAGAATTAATAAAAAATTCCAAAAGCACACCATCCAATCAATTTTTATAGTAATTAGCTAATGACTGGTGGTAACTTTGAAACTTGGATTTGTAATGAATGAATAGTGAATTTAGTATATAAAAATTAATAAAAGTATAGAAATATATTTTGATAACAACCATAAATTTTAGTTGAAATTTCTTGTAATAAAAATAACAAAAGCTCTTATATTTGCAACCCGTAGGTAAGCATTGCATCCATTTTATTTTTTCAAGATTTCCTAAATTGGATTTCTAGTAGTTTGTTTTCGTCTTAGATGTTTTGGATGTTCCTTCAGAGTTGAAGATAATCTACTTCCTATTCCAAACCTCCCTCAGGACAACAGGGGATGGCAGTGGGCAGGGTATGAACCTTGGACCGAACAACTAGGCAGCCAGTTCCTTCCTATATAATCCTTATTTTCAAACATATATTTGGCATTTGAATAGCTACCAATAAGATACATGTATACAATAAAATAGTGGTTCTAAAAAGAAAAGTTATAACAGCTTAATATCCACATTAAATTTAAACATTAGATTTCAAGACTTAATTTCAGTTTATAATCAGTTATTTCAATTATGGATATGGTTATCTCTTAGACATAAGCCAGAGAGACACATGTACAATATAGATAGTCAAAGCTAATGGTAGACTAATAAAATAATTTAAATATTATTTGCTAAGGGAAAAAAATAAAACTTCAGTGCTTACTTTGTCAAAGTTCCACCTATTATTCCTAAAATAACATATATGACACTGAATTGTCAGTCTCAGTACAACGTCTTTATTGGTAAACCCACTCTTTCTTATATATATCCAATTCTTTGAAAGAGTTACTGAGAAATACTCCATATGACGAACAGTTTGTTGATTGCATGGTTGTTGACACCATGTGAAATGATCTTTGACTCATAATATTGTAGCCTACCAAAAAGAAATCAAACAAGTAATTATCAGTCTACTGCTTTAGTTTAAAAATGACTTCAAATAATATTTGTTAGCAATAAAATTTTCAATGACTTAATAATTATTGATACTGTTTAAATTGGGCTGACTTTTTAACCACACTTGAAAATATGGAATACTCAGAAAACCGCAATAATTAAAAGTACATATCTAATACATCTACATGCTAAGATTGATTTGTATCAAAACTCCATTTTTTCAAGTGCCATTTCAGCACAAAATGTATTACCTGAGTCAGTTAGGAAATCCAATGACTTTGGGTAGTTTAGACTTCTCAATAAAAGGACATATATATATACACAGTTTTTATAAGAAACATTCTAAATAAGATAAATATCCCTATTCTTCACATTGTTTTTGTCTTCAATGTTTTCCACCTTTAAAGACATACATTACACTGTTCTTATCATTGTTTCATAAATAGTTATCTTTGAATTTCTACTGTTGCTTTTGCTTTTCATCATACAGTGACACCTCTGAAGTGTGTCCTATTGACCTTCAGTGCACTTTATTTTTTTAGCAGAGTGTTAATAGAAAACAAGGGGCTTAAGAATTTTAAAAATATTTTTAGTAGTATCTTGGAATAAGGTTGACAGTGGTAGATAGGATCTTGGTACCTTGGATGAAACATCATAATAGGGACACTTAGTGTTTACTTTAAAAAGTTGTCCAATTAAAAAGCAAGTTTTCACTGCAAAGAAATATGCGTCCCTAACCTCTTTCCATCCATAGATCAAAGACAAGTTAGTGAAGTAGTATATATGTTTTAATGACTTTAATTTTTTTTTTAACTTTTCTTTTCTAGGGAAGGCAATGACCCAGGTGATAATGGCAAAATTACATATAATGAGCTTCTTGTGCAAGTCAGCAAGTTTGCAAATGTTTTGAAGAAATTAGGTATATTTAAAAGTTTTTTTAGCTGGGGTAGTCTGATGTGTGTGTGTGTAACATAGATATAACATTTTACTAAAAAAAATAAAGTCCTGTAATAAAAATGCCTTTTATTGATTTCCCAATTCATACACTACCAGTGATGATGCTTAAGTATTTATATTAAGTGCAATTTCTGGCAATTTAAGCATTTCAAACTGTTTATTTATTGCTATCTTGCAGGTGTGAACAAAGGAGATCGTGTTGCTATATACATGCCTATGATTGTAGAATTGGTTATATGCATGCTAGCTTGTGCTCGCATTGGAGCTGTTCACTCTATTGTGGTACTTATTTTTTTTATCTACCCATACATCTGTTTCTTGTATGCATATTTTTGTTTTCTTTTCTATTGGTCATTTTGGTAAGTACACATTGTAAGATCAGTTTCCATGTGCTTTTGTAGCTTGGTTCCCAAATATGTACAAAACACATTTTATAAATGTTGAATTCAAGTTGCCACTATTCAGATTGTCAAAAGATAAATATTAAGTGGATTTTTTTTAGTTCATCATGGGAAAGCTATTCACATCATATAAAAATGCATAGCAAGTGTTTTTTTAATGTGCACAAAAAATTGTTTTCTAATGTAAGAAGTATTCTATTGGCTATGAACAAAAGACTGTTTGACCTAGATTTGAGTTTTAAATATTTTGACATTTCCTTGAGAGTATATAAGGTTTTAAATTTGTTAATAGAATGTTTGACGTTTTTAAATTTATATGGTATCAACCATCTTCTTTTTGTTATTTATGTGATCTTAGGTTACCTTTTTGATATCTGTTCTTCTATTTCATTTATTTGCTGCCATATATTGTATCAATCTACTACTTGAACTAAATTTTCTTCATGTAATATTTTGTTTTCACATATGCATGTCAGTTAATCTGACTTTATAAACACATTTATGTGCTTTTGCAAATTTAAAAAAATTAACTGACCATATAAAAAAATGTGTTGAGATTTTAGTACTTAACCAGTCATTGCATAAAAAGAAATATTGAAGTATTTACATTAACTTTGGGTTGGTAGATATAGATCTCATCTTTTCTTAGTTTTTCACCTTTTTTTTTAACTGACCATATAAAAAAATGTGTTGAGATTTTAGTACTTAACCAGTCATTGCATAAAAAGAAATATTAAAGTATTTACATTAACTTTGGGTTGGTAGATATAGATCTCATCTTTTCTTAGTTTTTCACCTTTTTTTTTTTTTCCTCAATCTACAGCTAATTGATGTTGCTAGGAATGTTTCAATTTGATGCCCTTATTAATCTGTAAAAAAAAAAAAATTCACCTCTGATCTTAAATACTTTTTGTCTATTATCTATGTCTATTTGTTTTTATAGAAATATTTTGTCTGTAAACAATGTAAAATAAGCCTTTTAAACCTTGTGATCTATTGGCGTATCTGATATAAGGCTCATCTGTTTTTATAGACGACTTAACAAAGATGTCATTTGTCCAGCACAACATATGTCATGTATCCATTAGAACTGGGTGCATTCAGGGGCATCCTAAAAGTCCAGATCAATATCCCTGAATTCGAACTCAAAAAGCCAGGCACTCTGCCACCATGCCTCATGTAAACATTGTATTGGAGTGAAATTTTCCCAAAAATTAATTCGTTATAGAAGCAATAAGAAATAGTTATTCATTGGGGCTTTTTTTAAAATATCTGAATGTATGACAAATAATTCAGTTTATGATTATTTGGATGATTAGTTCAAGATAATATACTGTTCATTTCATGAAGATTGTCTCAAGTGTATGTACTAATAGGTACATTATCATACAAAATATTAGGAACACTATCTTAAAAATCTTTGATTCATAGAATTGATCTTGAACTGTTTTTTTTTTTTATCCATAGAAAATTACAACTTAAGATTTTAAAATATTCTTTTATTTCAATTTAAAAATAAAGTATATTGCTTAAAATTTGGATTTATAATCATGTAATTTGGCACAAGTATATATGTAGTATGTTTAAAAGAATCTAAAATATTACTACCATTTTTTTTTTCTTTTATAAAAGGTAATTGTACATTTGGAAACAGTTGTGGGCAAACTGTATAAATTTTATTGGATTAAAAAATCCTTGCTATATTTCTGAAATTTTATTTGAAATGGAATTATTTTGTATAGCATCTCGACAAGGGAAAGAAATTGTACTTGACTGAAGTGGTGGTATAAGCAGAATTAGTGCCCTTTATAGGTCGGCACTCTAAATTGAAACAAACAATATATAAGTATGCAATCTTCTATTTTTTAATGCTCTAAAAAACCAATTATGGTAAAATCCACCCATATATCCTTTTCTTTCTCCCTTCCCCCCGTCTAAAATTTTCCCAACTGACTCAGATAAGTGATAGGATCATAGTGTATGGAGAAAGCAAAAAGTATGAAATAGTGCTTTCTTGTTTATTTATATGTTCCCTACATAGTAGAAATGAGGCTTTCAATGTTGCCCTCCTTTTTAAAAATTTGCCCACCTCTGTTGTAGACAGAACAGTTAATCTGGCTTGTATTTGGGTCAATAGGAGATTAATGGTGCACTTAGATTATAATATAGTCTAGTGAATGTTTACTATCAAGCTTAACTGTTATCTTCTACAAGAAATATTAGATCTTAAAAAGTAATCCTCTTGGAAAATGAGATAAAGTTTGAAAATGATAACATTGATGAAATGGACAAAGTCAAGTCATCATGACATCAATCATGAAGTTATGTCAATATTTAGTTTTTATTTATGAAACATATAAAGAAACATGTTAAGAAAACTAAACATGTCTAGTTCCTTGTATTGCACTCTGTTCTTTTATATTGTCTCTGTTAATATTTTGTTTGTAATAAAACAAGATAATTTTTTCAGTTTGCAGGGTTTTCAGCCGAATCTCTGAGTGATCGTATACTTGATGCCAATTGTTGTGCTTTGGTGACAGCTGGTAAGGTTTGTTTTTAATCAGCTCAGAAGTTTATTTGTAACTTGTGTATGTTATATATTATTATTGTGTTATGTATAGGTCAGTTGCTTTTTTTGGTGCTGTTTTCTGTTTTTAACTTACAATATGCCAAAAAAAAACAAACAACAATAAAAAGCAAATCAACTCTCTTAATAAGATTTTAAATATCTGGTAACAAATCCAAATTATCCCAACAATATAGTTTTGTAGTATAATAATAAATACAGGGCTGAATGATACAACTAATAAAAAGGATGACCTCTGAGCTTGCTTTCTAATTTATCTTGTATGCTTTGACATACTTGTTTTCTACTTGATTCCTTAATGCCATTCTCTTGTAACCACCCCTAGTGTTTCACTGCCATATTCTACAGCAGTGGTCTTGGTTTGTCTGAGTTTTTGTTAGTATTTTTTCCATCTATAAAAGATAAATGTTGTGAACTTCCCTTTTAAAGAAGGTATGTGATATTTGGGTAGAAGTTATTCATCCCTTGTTTTTTTTTTTTAATCATTCATTATAACCTCATGTATAGTTGATAAACTTGACATTTGTCAATGATTCATTATAACCTTATGTACAGACGATAAACTTAACATTTTCTAGATGGTGTGTGGAGAGGTTCCAAGTTATTGAATCTCAAATCTATTGTTGATAGAGCTTTAGAAATATGTAAAGACAAGTAAGTATTAGCTGAAATGTGATAATTAATGTCATTAGTTTAGACATGTTGACAGTATGATAGTGTAATAATCCAAGTGATATGGGAAACTTTTATACTTAGATGAAAGGGTTCTTTTAGGTTTATGTAAACTATAATCTATATTCATCCCCCTACCCCAAACCCTATTTTTTTTAGGAAATAGAAGTTTGAAAACATGTTAAGACTTTTTAAAATAATTATATAATTGCTATATACTCTTAAAAAATGTATTTAATGATAATGAACTCATTGTTAACCAATATAAGTTCGTCTATTTTTCCACATTTTTTTGTTGTTTTTGTTGTTAATGCTACAATTTACATTGAAAAGCCCCAACAATTGAAACTTTTGGTTATAAGCAAGTTTGGTTAGTGAACTGCACATCTCCCATGATCAGCTATGGTAATGAACTGCACATCTCCCATGATCAGCTATGGTTAGTGAACTGCACTATTTCCCATGATCAGCTATGGTTAGTGAACTGCACTATTTCCCATCAGCTAGAAAACCTAGTCTTTCATGCTTAGGATATTAATGAAAGACAAAGGTCCTGATGATGCCAAACAGATATAACAGCATATAAGAGAACTTATTTAACCTTAACCTCACTACTACCCAAGCCAACGTCTGAAGATGTTGTACTATGGGGTCAAACTATACAGAACATTACTTTTTTTTTTTGTTGATCGTATTTCATGATACTGATTATGTACCAGAAGCACTTAGCGTTTAGTTGTACATCTTGATCAACTAAATTACATTTTATTAAAAGTGTTTCTAGATACCATAGATGTAATTGGAAGTGTTTTTAGTTACAAAAATCTTTTTTTTAATTTTTTTTTTATTGTTGGCACTTATCTACATCTAAATATTTATGTCTCATTACTTAAGTTAAATCAATTAAAAAATGTAAATCCATGCATTTTGTTTCTTTTTAACAAAGAGGAAAACCTGTTGATACATGTGTTGTTGTTCGACATCTTACTCCTTTTGAGAACTCTAATGGTGTCTATACTGAAGACTCCCCAGATGAATGTCCAGTAGCCAAACGCCCTTGTACTAAACTTAAAGTAAATAATTTGATTTATCTCTTGATTCTATTTTGATCAATACTTTAATGTTCATACCAGCATCAAATCTTTCAAGATACATTAAAGAATAAATGTTTCAAGTGCTGACATAGGTTACATTATAGATTATGATAATCATATTATTAACAAGAAAAACATTTTTAAAAAACAAAGCTTATATTAAGTGTAATTGTATCCATTAGTTTGAATGAGTCATGCCATTATATGCATGATTGACCTAGACATAACAAAGCTGTGTGATTAGAAATATTTTTACCAATTTTTTTGTTTAACTTTTAGCTTCTCAATGCGCTATGATCCTATCACTTGTGTGGACCAGTTGTGTAAGGGGAAGGGAATAAGAGGGTATCTTGGTGAATGTTTACATTATCATTTTTTTAAATGCATAAATAAAATGTTCACTCAGGGCTCATGTCCTCATGGGGACTAATTCCACTTATACCAAACATCTGTCAAGTACAATTTCTTTCTCTTGTTCAAGATACCAAACAAAATAATTACCAATCGTTAATTACACTTCAGTATCATGTTCTCCGCTATGCTGACAGATGCATTCACAAATAGAGAAAACAACATGATAAATATATCATACAGATTTGATGGTGGCCTATTCAACCCGAGGCGGCTTAAAGCAAAATCAAAAACAAATGCAGCAGTAATCAGAGACTTGCTATTTGCTGACGACTGTGCCCTAAATGCCTGCTCTGAAAATGATCTGCAGAGCATCGTCAGTGACTTCTCAAGAACATGCTCAGACTTTGGCCTTACCATTAATACAAACAAGACTGAAGTCTTATATCTACCTGCTCCTGGGAAAGCCTACTCGGATCCAAGCATCACTATAAATGGACAGGATATAAAAGCAGTGGACTAATTCACATATCTTGGCAGCACACTCTCCAGAAACAGAAAAATCGATAGTGAAATCGACCTGCGTATCGCCAAGGCCAGTGCATCCTATGGCAGACTGTCTAAAAATGTCTGGAACAGACGTGGTATCACCACAAACACAAAGCTAGGGGTCTATAGAGCCGTCATCCTCCCTACATTGCTCTATGCCTCAGAAACATGGACATTGTACAGCAAACATGCAAAGAAACTAAACCACTTCCACATGACATGTCTGAGAAAAATACTAAATGTCAAATGGCAAGACAAAATACCAGATACTGAAGTCCTTCGAAGAGCGTGCCTGCAAAGCATCCACACAATCCTGATTCAGTCCCAGCTGCGATGGGCAGGTCACGTCTACAGAATGGAAGACCACCGCATCCCTAAACAACTCTGGTATGGCCAACTAAGTGAAGGAAAGCGCTCGCAAGGTGGTCAAAGAAAGCGCTTCAGGGACACCCTCAAAGCTTCTCTGAAGGCGTCCAGCATAGACCCAGGCACCTGAGAGACAGAGGCACATGACAGAGCATCATGGCGTCGCGCTGTGAAAACTGGCGCACAGGTTGCTGAGGAAAAAAGAACAATGCTGGCAGAAGAAAAATGCCAGAGAAGAAAAGCAAGGCAAATGACACTAGCTCCAGCTGGAATAACCTGACAGTGTGCGGCCGAACATTCCGGGCTCACATAGGTCTCACCAGCCCCATGGGGAGGCATAAAACCTCAGTGCAAAGCCCTCAGCCCCCTGGATGACAAAGTGGTCATCATCGAACCACGATGGACGAACTATAATTTCTTTTATTGATACTTGTGTTGTCAGGTAAAAGATGATTGTGCAAAATTTCAGCTTAATCAAAGTTAGGGTGTGGAAGAAATGTTTTTACTATATAGACAGATAGAGTGAATTGATATAAGATTTGTAAAAAGATATTTAGGTGATTGGTCATATGAGTATATTATATCATTAAACCAGTAGAATTAAGCTTTAACTTATGATTGCTTCTAAAATTTAGAAATTTAAAGCTAAAAAAAAATATCCTGTTTCCACATGTTAAGCTATGATGAATAAAGAGTTTTGGAAAGCTTGGTGGCTTCTTTATAGTAATTGTTAATAATTATATGTGCATTTTTTTACCTATAACTTAATCTGTTGGGGCACCATGCAAGATTTTGAGAACGTCTTTCTCAATTCTTCTCTCTTTCGCCTTAGTTCCTCTTTCAATGGCATTCTTTTATGTTGTCTTCCTATCACTTTCTCTGTCTGCCTCTTCTTCTTTTTCCTGGTACTGTTCCATGAAGGAAGGTTTTTGCGAGCCCTGAAGACCTTGTAATATGGCCATAGATTTTTAGCTTGCATTTTTTTTTTTTTTTACGATAGTTAGCAGGTCATCATGGAGTCTAATCGCTGCAATAACCCTGTCTCTAATCTCTTGGTTTGTGATGCAGTCTTTAAAATGCGTATTTAAACTGATGTAAAGGTGTTTTATTTCTGTATGTGCAATAAAATTTTATTTAAAAACTATTTGCTTTACTTTTTTTTTATTTTGAACTTTAATCTATGTAGTAAAAGTATTCTGACAAATTTTAAACTCTCTTGCCTTTTTTTAGCCCTAAAAATGCAGTCAATAAATTATTTTGATTCAGAGTGCATTCTTCTGTAACCTTGACAGAAAATCACTATGGAATATTTTCAATCAATGTTAATGTTCTCACCGAGCTATTAAATCTTCTATTATTGCCATGAGAAGTATTGATTGACATTTTTTTTTCTCCTTTATTATATTTTCCCACTTGATTTATTGATTATATAAAATCTCTTAAAAATAGCTGCAATAGAGTAGTCCCTTTGTCTAGTCTGTAAAATTATTTCAGTGTCACTTTATTACAGATCAGCTGGTCCCCTGAACGTGATTTTTGGTGGAGTGATCTAATGCATGATGCAAGCGAATACTGTGACCCAGAATGGATGGATGCTGAGGACCCATTGTTCATGTTGTATACAAGGTACAACTAGCCCATGACATTCCTTGCAGTTGAGACATGACTCAGTGGCTAGACTAGTGCAATTCTAAAATAGAAAAACTAACTGAACATGTGTACTCATTTTACATGTATAACTATATATTAGCTGTAGTTTAAAAAAAAAAGAGAAAAGAAGGGAAAGAAAGATAAAAAAAATTATTGATATTGTTTCAGTACTATGTTTGTGCTTTTTATTTACACTCTGATTATACATAATAAATAACACATTTCTGAACAAAAGTTACAATCATTTTGTCAAGTAGTGCTTCTTTTCATAAGTTCTTTTGAAATGTATCTGCATAATTGGTGTCATGAAACAGTTGACATTGACCACTACTTGTGTAATTGCAGTGGCTCCACTGGTAAACCTAAAGGTGTTCTTCACACGGTGGGTGGCTATATGCTGTACGCAGTGGCAACCTGCAAGTACGTCTTTGACTTACAACCGGATGATATTTATTGGTGCACTGCAGATGTTGGTTGGATCACTGGGCATACCTATGTCTGTTATGGTCCCCTTGGGAATGCTGTCACAGGGATAATTGTAAGATTCTTTCATTTTTTATGTTATAGGCTGTTCCATGTGCCAATTAGAGTTGTATTGAAAAGCTTGCCATATATTGGGCATCAGACTTGTTGAAAATGCCATCATTGGTTGTGGGTTGCCCTTGCTGCATGTAATTGAAAAATTGAAAGTTTGCCATTTCTGTAACTTGAGGTTTTACACCATGGGGTCGCTAGCCTCCTTTCTCATCCGGAGTTGGGACTGTCAATGGTGGAGTTGATATATGCTGTAGTAGAAATTATTTACTAAAACATGCACTACATTATTAACTTTTTCTTGATAAATGAGTATCAATGCATTATAGATATAGTGTTCATTTAATGAAATTGATTTTATCTTGCTTCCATTCTTATTTTTTCTTGGCCTCCTTCAGTCGTAGAATGACTCTGGTTCATCTCGCACACTTCCTCATGTGGCTGTGGAGCTCTATTTTGGAGAGACACTCCCGTCACAAATATCACAGGTTATGGTGGCTTTTGCTTCGGTGGTAGAGGAGCTGGCCATTTTTCGTATTTGTATGTTTTTCTTCCTGAGCTGAGACCCATGTTCTTTCTGAATTAAAGAAGAGAGATGTAACATATTGGTATTATATGTACATTTGCACACTAGCGCATCAGTGCAACACTGTTAATTGCTTTCTTGGTCACTGTCTCTCTCCATCTGATGAGGTCTAGAGCCATTCTCATAATGAGCATAAATTTATATTAACCTAAACTGCTTTATTGGAAGTTATGTTCTTTTATTATTTATAATTAAAAAAACAAACTAAGATATAACAAAATAAAATTTACTTCTAAATTTTTATGAATTTTTTTTTTTTTTTTTATACCTTCCCATTAAGATTAAGTTTCTAGTTTTTTTTTTTAGTTTTTGAGTGTATCAAGTGGCATGTACTCCATGTTGTCATACATCTTTTAGGGCCTTCATAAACACAATGATTTTAAGGGGGCAACTGGTCACTTGACTATGCAAGTTTTTTATTTACCAACAAAAGGAAGTACAGTCAGGCCTTTTTGTGTGACTATTTTCCATTTAAAAAAAATTAAATTAAATTTGGCTATAAATTTGAGTAAAAAAAAACACTGCATAGTCAGACTTAGTCTACTGATAACTGAGCCATTTATTAAGTTTAAGGCGGCTTAAAGTTTATTGATACATTATCTAAAATTTGCTTGTATTATGTAAATCTAATATAGATTAGGTCTAGATTCTAGATCTATAGAAGTAGATCTAGACCAGATCTTAAGAGTTCTAAATCGGATGTGTAATGAAGGTACCAATAAATAACTACTTTCTTATACAATGCCGCTGACATAATTGGTAGAATCTTTCATTCAAGAAGTTGGTGTTGAAATGTCATGAATTTGCTAACTTGTTTGAGCTAAATTTGTTTTTAAATTACTTTTATTTTAATTAGTTTAATGGAGGTATTGACTTTAAAAAAAATATATTTCATGTTAATGTTTTTCTTGTTTAAGATAACATTGTATTTTTGGTGATTCTCTTTTATTTCTTAAAATGTGATTTGGTAAGGTTAGAATTAATGGATGTTGTTTCTCTGAACCAGTTTGAAGGAACACCATTTTATCCTGATGCTGGGCGTTTCTGGGCTGTGATTGAAAAATACAAGGTGACCAAATTCTATACTGCACCAACTGCCATTCGTTCACTGATGAAGTTTGATGATAGCTTTGTCACAAAGTAATGCATACTTTTTTTTTTGTTAATATTTAACTAGAGAAAATGTTCATGATCTTTAATGTGCAATTACATATTTAAATTTGTACATAAAAAAAACAAACTTAACTGTATCCTTTTCAGGCATGACAGATCTTCATTAAAAATTCTTGGTACTGTAGGTGAACCAATCAACCCTGAGGCTTGGCTTTGGTATCATAAGATTGTTGGGAATGAGAATTGTGCAATAGTAGATACTTTCTGGCAGACTGAAACTGTAAGTAGATGTTTTTAGTCTTAGTATTGATTTGTTTTGCATTAGCTTATCCATTTAATTAATTTTTTTTTGTTGTTGGTCCAGGGAGGGCATGTGATTACACCATTACCAGCTGCAACGAAGACCAAACCAGGCTCTGCTGTAAGTTGGCCTAATTGATAGAATATTTAAATAGGCATATTGCTGTAGACACTTGTTCATTGTACATATCAAAAGTCAGTTTTTGTGCCTCATAGTATTGTTGTTCTCACATTAAGGGAAACTTACACTTGGCTTTTAGTGTCCTTGGGTATTGTTTTAGTAATGTTTTATATTCAACATACAGTAACTCAACAGAGAAACTAACTTGTTAAATAGCAGGCAGGATTTAACTTTATTTGTAAACCAATGTAAAAGTTCTTAAGACATTACTCATTAAAATATCAAGAACCAGACACTCTAATAAACCATGCTATCAACTCTCATTAGTTCAGTCAGTCATTTTTAAATTAAAAAAGATCAGACAGTACACACACATTTGTATATGTCATCAATGGTGTTACAGGTATGTATTGTGATGTAGCTGTTGACAGCTAAATCAAATTTACCCTATAGTCATACAGGACACACACAATTGAATCAAAGCTTGAAATCTTTCTTTACAACAAAATTACTAAATTTTTTTAAAACTAATTGGTTGACAGGCTTTTAATATCAGTGCTGTAATACAAATACAAATTTAATCACAAGATGTTAAAGGATTTACAATTATCTCTCAACTCTTTCAAATCTATGCCCCCCACCCCTTTCATCAATCATCATTCCTCTTTTTAAACGCTGCATTCTCAGTTAAAAATAGCTATTCATAATCCATTCTTATTTAAAATAGCATCTTAGTCATACCACTACAAGGTCTATAAACACAAAAGCACAATCCATATCACTGAGTTTATTTGGAATGGGCATAGAAAACGATGTGTATTTAATGTATATGGTTATTAATTATTAGTAGTTATCTCAGTGTTAATACATTTTTTAAAATGTGAGATTTAGCGCTTGACAAACAGTCATGAGCAGTAGTAAAATGGAATAATTTGTGCTAACATTCAGGCATATAAAGAAAAGAAATATATTGTTGAGGGGGAGGGCATCATGCTTTGAATGTTTGTCTTCTTAATTGTCTCACTTTAATTTCTTAATTGTCTCACTTTTACTTCTTAATTGTCTCACTTTTACTTACTAATTGCCTCACTTTTACTTACTAATTGTCTCACTTTGACTTCTTAATTGTCTCACTTTGACTTCTTAATTGTCTCACTTTTACTTACTAATTGTCTCACTTTTTCTTCTTAATTGTCTCACTTTTACTTCTTAATTGTCTCACTTTTATCTACAGACTTTTCCATTTTTTGGCATTGTGCCTGCTCTACTGACTGATGATGGCAAAGAGATTGTTGGCCCAGGTGAAGGTTACTTGGTAAGAAGTATTGTTTTAAACATATCAACTGAGTAAATAGGAAAAATCTATCTATGATTTTGTCTATATTTAATCTTAATAAGTTGAATTGTACAATGCAATAAATGTGTGTCACATAAATGTAGAAAACAAAATGCAAGTTTTACTGCCTGCTTGCCATATCTTGTTAAAGTAAATATGTGATACTGCACAAGTTAACTGTCCCTAAACCCTCACTTCCTGTGTACACATGATGACTGTTTGCTCTGGGATCAACATTCAGTTAGAAACATTGCTCTCATTGACTCTGTTAGGAAGGACAGTGTTTGTGTTTGAGTGCGTGTTCAAAGAGAGGTCGCATGAAAGTACGTCATTCTCCAACCTTTAGAATATGTGGCATGCAGCTTCTAAAAGATAAAACTAACTTATATGTGCTCTAAGAATACAAGAAATCCATAAAGAAACAAATCACCTATGCATTATACTGCCACTCTAATCTCACTTTTACTTTTACCAAAACCTTTTTATTTTCCAGGTGTTCAAACAGCCTTGGCCTGGCATAATGAGAACTGTTTTTAACAACCATGAGAGATTTGAAATCACATACTTCAAAAAATTTCCAGGCTATTATACCACAGGAGATGGTAAATGCAGTCTTTCTCTATTTTTTCATAAAATTGTGTGTTTTTGTAATTACTGAAAGCAAAGCACAGTTTTCCTATATCATATTTATTTGAGATCTACACATGAAATGTTCATCAAAACATATACTTTTTTAAACTTGCCCTATTACTTGACTGTTCCAGGGGCTAAACGAGATGAGGAAGGCTACTTGTGGATAACAGGTCGTATTGATGACATGGTGAATGTATCAGGCCACCTGCTGAGCACAGCAGAAGTGGAGTCTGCACTGATAGAACATGAAGCTGTGTCTGAGGCTGCTTCAGTCTCCCATCCACATCACATCAAGGGAGAGTGTATCTACTGTTTTGTCACACTTAAAGAGGCAGGTTTTTTTTTTCTGTTGGTTTTATATTATATACCAGTGAATTAACAAACATGTCCTTCGCATTGTAATAGGCCTTATATGTTTTCTAATTCTAACAAAAAATCAATAATATTAATGTGGTTCTAATAGTGTCAACATTTTAGTAAAAATTTCCCCCCTTTGAGGATCCTTGATTCATTTTTTTAATTCACGAAATAACAAGAGTGTAAAATTTATTATTGTAAAAGACTGAAAAGATCCTTCTAAGATTAGACTTCTATTTAGTCATTAGTTACAATTATTGTTATAAATTAGACAGCATGCAATAAGGATTTTTTTTTTTTCTTCTGACAATTGATTTTAAAGGGATGAATGTAATAAAACTTTTGAACAAAAGTGAATGGAGAATTCATTAATACCTTTAGCTTTATTAAAATTGGAACAAAATTAAATTAGAAATCCTTCAAATAGCAACTACATTTGATTAACTTGTGTTTCTGTGTATTTTAGGGTGAAACATTTAGTGATGACTTGGTGAAAGAGTTAACAGCTGCAGGTACATTCTGATTTTATAAATAGTGGATACTGATCACTACATGACTAGCCAGTTGAACAAACTCTATTTATTCTTTTCACATTTAGAGCTGAAAATTTTTTTATTTTTTAATTTATATTATTTGAAATTTCATATTTCCAGCCCAATAAATTGACAATTTTACATTTGACTTTTTAAAAATTCCAGTGAGACTAAAGATAGGACCTTTTGCTCAACCTGACTATATTCAGAATGCACCAGCTTTGCCCAAAACAAGATCTGGAAAAATCATGAGACGAATCCTGCGTAAGATTGCTGTGAATGATAGAGACATTGGAGACACAAGTACTCTAGCTGATGAATCTGTCATTGACTTTTTGTTTAAATTGAGACCAAAGGATGCTTAAAATTTTCACATATGCATGAATAAAACTATTTATTATATTCTATCTAGAACTATATTCCTGATGTATGTACATTTATCTTTATTTTTGCAAAAAAAGTTAATTTTAAAAAAATGTTTTTTTTTTTATGCATTTTACTCAAAAAATGTTTTTTTCTTTTCACTAAATATAATTCAAAAGATTTTTTTTCTAAAATGATTTTGTAAATAATATTGTTTAAATAAATGTGAACAGACCATTGGGAAATACTGCCACAAATAGAAGTACAAGAGAAAGACTAGCATCAAGTCAGAAATATCTCAAATTTGACTTCATTGTGCAACAAGGAAAGATTATTTTCAAGAAATTATTTTACACTGAAGATTCATTTTTTGCAATTGATACTTAGTTTGTAGTATTAAAGTGTTGAACTTGATCATGCCTGGAATATCCAAATTGTAATTGTAGTCTAGTCACACTGTTTTAACACAGTTCAAATCTCCATTTAGAAATATGGAATACAAACCTCTATCTACATTGAAGCCTACTCTTATAATGAGCATTTTTGTTTTGTTTTTGGTTTCATTTACTTAAACATTAGACATCGACATGACTTTTGACATTCCTTCTCATTTCTACACCACAAGACATATTGCTTTCATCTAAACAGTTTTTATTTACATGTATTTATTTGCATACGTAGGTTGGTTTATTTCATTTTTTTTTTATTTGCAATGAATAAATTTTTTTATACAATTACATTTTGTTAATATATTAATGTTATACCTAATGTGCTGCCACGTTGAGAGTTCAAAGATGCTCTACATTTTCTGTATTATAATACTAGAAACATAAACATACAAAAATGGTCATTTAGTTTATCCTTGTTTAATTATAACAAAATTTATTTCTTAGATTTAAAAAAAAGTTAACATTTATTTCCAAAACATATTGTACATAATATCAACCTCTTGGCTACTGAAGTACAAATGAAAAATTATTTATTTCTCTACTCCATCAACAGTAAAATTCTGAGATTGAATAATTTTGGATCAAGTACTTTCATTTATTTTTCTTTTATAAAATATCTACTGAAACAAGCTTACAAGAGTTAGAAACTAAAAACTGAAGTTTTCTTCAAAATGATGCATTTTTATTCTTTAACACATAATAAATATAAATAACTTTGTGTGTAGCCATTTTGTTGAATGGTTTAGTTAATTAGCTTTTTCTTGATCAATGTTTTTCCCTACTATATTTAGTCTTCATAGGCATTTATCACCTTTACCATTTTAAGTAACACCCCCCCCCCCCCCCCCCCCCCCCCCTCAACTAGGGTACCTATGCTTCACATTGAGAAATGCTGGTCAAGATGGATATGGTAGTGTATGGATCAGTGTTCTATCATTGATTATTTAAACATTGGTTTTTATTTATTCAGTGTCATGCAATAGATTCTAGACAATGTTTTTCTATGCATTTGTTTAGCTCAAATTTAGCTTGTTGTTGAATGGCTAAATTTTACATGGCTAAAAATGTTTCTTAAATGTATAAAACGTTTATATTTGTAACATGTATGGATTGATTTGATTATTATTTACCTATATCCAGGCTATATGATAGTGTTAGGTTATACTTTTAAGGAGTTCTAGTGTTAGAGTTGCTATGTAAAGGTTGGGCTATAGATTAGACATATTCAGCTTGGATTGAAAGAATGTATAACTTTAGTGTGTGGAGACATCAGCTGGTGTGTCTGAACAAAGCAACTTGTTTCTCATTTGATTCTTCAAACAAGAGTTTTGTATCATTTTTTTGTTTAGGAAAATGAGAAACAAATATAAATGTCATTCTTAAGGACAGCTTAAACCCCCCTATGTTTCAAAATTATCGATTTTTTTTTTATAACTGAATATTATACAGCATTCATTTCTGAACAATTTGGTGTATACAACATGTCCAAATTCAAAGTGGAAGTATTTTAAATATTTGTTTATATTTTGTATACTAACTGAGTTTTTACCACAGAGGTTTGTCGTTTTTAGCTGTTTTCTCCTATTAACCATTTAAAAAAATTTTTATGAATATTTTGTCTTGAAATTTGGCACAAATAATGTTGTATATACATGTATGAAAGTGAAGCAGAATAATTACAAAAGGTTGAAAACTTTTAGAGTAATTAATTTTTTTCTATGCCTAACCCCTATAAAAACTTGAAATAATGGGCCACAACCATGTTTAGAGCTGTAACTTTTTTTTTTATTCAATGAATATGGTCAATTCTTCTTCACAATCTTTTAGTATTGAATAATCAGCAGCTTTAGTTTTATTGAACTAGCTTTAGTAGTTTTCAAGAAATCTTGACATGAAAATTAACTATTTTTCATCATTTTAGCTAAAGAAAAATCCCCCCAAAATTTTATTTTCTCAAAAGTGGATTCGATATAAAGAACAATTTTTTTTTTTTTCTTATTTGCATGCCTACACATAGTAAAACATTTTTTATTATTAAAACATTTTTTATTATTAAAACATGTTATTTGGGGTTTAAGCTGTCCTTAATTGGTTTTGCTTTTTTAAAAATCTTATAAAGATCTTTTCATTTTAACTTTTTGTATTTAAGGCAAAACATTAAAATTTAAAAAATTTTAACTTTAAAATTACCCCATTTTTGTTAAAAAAAAAAAAAATGTTAAATAAAAAATGAATGAAACCATATTGTAAATCCAATATGTCTGACCCAAATACTAAACTAATTATCAAAATATATCCAGAAAAGAAAACAGCTTCAACAACTTATATTTTGAAGATTATAACCCAGTATCTGCTTGAAACAGCAGAATCAAATTTTGTATGAAAATTGTATTCCATTCCCCATATTTCTATATTTTGAATTATGGATATCTCCATAGAACATCTTGCATTCAGTGCATCTTTATTAACAGAAAAGAACCCATGAATACACTATATGGTATTCAAGCAATGAATCTTAGCAGGCTAACCTGCAGACTAAGTTCATCAAATACATAGTTTTGTTCAGGGAATTATTTTTATGATATAAACATTGTAACCAGTATTAATAGTTGAGCATTATCTTTATGTCTATCAACAGTACTCAAGAATGGTAAACAACAGAATAAATGTGGACCTTACATTTGAAGACAAATGCATGAGAAAATTTGATTCTAGTTTGACCTAATTTAGTGCAGATAAAAGGACTGAACCTTGATCAGTTTTGTATAAATAACAGTATTGGAGACTTTTACATAGCCAGATATTACTAGATGAAATTATGTCAACAATGTCTCTCCTCTATATGAATAAACTGACTTGATCAACTGGTGCTGTTGGAATGTAGTTTGCTGATTGCTAAATCCAATTTGAAACAATATTCAATGTGATTTTTGTTTGTTGTGTTCTAACGTTTGTTCTAGTTGTAGAAATACTTGAGGTTGGTCTTATTGACTATGTCTTGAATAGAAAGGTAATGTGCCCATAAGGCGCCTTTACGTATATTCCTTTCAATTTCCACTTACAATTTACCTTAACAAAAGATCTACAGTATATATCTATATAAATTGTAAGGTATTGTTCATCCTTAGGAAAGTGGGCTTTTCCTTCAATTCTATATGGTGTGAAGTGTAGGGAAAGAAAACCAACATATTTGCTTACAATGGCTTACATTCACACCATAAGTTTCCCTCTTGTCTAGAACATTTTGAGTCATTGTAAGCTCTAGCTATTTATGTGATGGAAACTTATTTTCATCAAATAGTTTTTGTGTTCTTTATACTAAAGACTTTTTTGTGTTACCATGGAGAATACGAGTGATACTAGAAATACTCTTTACATAACAGGACATTTAACAGATGTAGGTTGTTTGTTTGGGACATAAAAGCAATTTGTTTTAGAAAGTCTGATAGAAAATGGTGTGCAAGAAATTTTATACAAATACTGGCCTATTACAGACAAGTCAAAGACCTTCTTGACAAATGTTGCTTTTTATTTCTATTAAAGTGGCCAAAAGAATACTATAACATAATTCCTGTTATGTGTAATTTACAACAGCATTGCTCTTAAAACTAGTATGACATGAGTCCTGTACATTTGAAGTGTTTGTGAATGTTGAAATGTGGATATTTCACTCAGGTGTAACTGCCCAATAAATAACCACAGAAACGCTATCCTTGAAAACTTTAATTATAAAGCTCTCATTCCCTCACAAATTGTAATCATATATATATTGTAACATTGTAATCATATAAAAATGAAATGGTCTTTCCAAGCTTGTCAAAGTAGGACAAGACCTCTGCTGTAGGAGTTTTGAACAAAGCAGCCCCCTGACATGCCTGTATGGTTTCTTTTTATACACAATGTAGGAGTTGATTTTCCAAATTCTTATTTTTGAAAATCCTTTATCAAAAGAAAGTCATGTTACTTTTCAAATGTTTTGAAGGCTGTTTGTGTAACTGTGTAGCAATATTTTATTCACTATTCAACAGTCCATAACATCTTTATGAGCTCAAAATGATATTAAGATATTAGTTTAAAAAAAAAAATACTGAAAGATATTTATGCCAACATTTATTTCGCATGTCATCTTTGATCTATTTTCGTTTAGGTGTAAATAGTTGATAAAAGATACAATGGATGTGTATTCCACTTAGGTCTTGCAAGACAACTAATTTCCATGTTTAGCTAGCAGTTTCATGTGATTATCTAATCAAAAAGGTTTAGAAGGAAAAAATAAATACCGGTATCACCAACAATTTGGAAGTTTTGTCATTTTATTAGTAAAACCTGTTCATGTATGGAAACAGTGACATCATAAACACAAAAATGTAACATACTATAGTGATTGAAACATAGAATGATCACTTTGAAAAATAAGAATCTGTTAAAAGCATTTTAACTTGCTTCCAAACTAATAAACAATAAACCATAACCAGACACTATAGTGAGTAGTCTTCACTGTACACTTGTTCCTTACAAGCCAATAAATTTGAGAACAAATGCTCAACATTATAAATGCAGACTATTAAATAGAGTAAAACCAAAGTAATTAATAGTAGGCTACTACAAATGCTACTTAGATTAATCTGAATCTTGAGTTATAATACCTTCCATCATGCATTTAGAATGACATGTCTAATGTACTGAATATTTCTATTAAACTCAAAATAGTAATTACCATAATTAGAATATACAGTAACACCAAAAAAAAAAAAAAAAAAAAAAAAGAATAATTCTTGTAATTTGTTTACATTCCTAGTTTCAGTCTCCTCTGTAAAACCAATATAAAATTATTTCAATTTGAAAAGAGAACAGTGGAGTCAAGTATGCATAGGACAAGATGCTGTCTTCTAGTATTATGTCACAATGTATATGTTACCAACAATGAGTTACACAACTCTGTTCTTATTTTCAAGAACTTGGTGGCAAAAAAACAGACTATACTACTACTATAATGGTAATAGCCATTTCATTTCAATTACATTTGTGCCCCTACCCCCCCCCCCCCCAAATTATGTAAGTTATAGATAAAATGTATCTTGTGTATTCTATTTGAAATACATAACAATGCAAAGATTTTTATCTTAAGAAAATAGGAAATATTATCATCTGTCAATTGGCATGTAGATTTAGAAAGGAGATATAGAAATGTTATTTAATGGCTTGATGATTATTTCTTACAAGCACATGCCACAGACCCATCTTAAGAATTTCTTTGCATTTCACTTTATTTGTTGAGGCCAGAATAATAAGCAGACTAACACTATAGCATAGCATTTATTTACTCAATATAACATTTTTTTAATTATCTATAGTACAGTATTTACAAATATATTAATGTTTGGGGAATTTTCTTAATACCCCATCCCAACAACACCCTCCAAGCATTTTTGTTTTCTTGAGTTGCAATATAACTGAATCTCATTGACCCAATTTTGTAATGTTGACCAAAGCTGGTAGCTTTGCTGTGTTTAAAAGAATCTTTATTTTAATATTTTTTAAAAATTCATATTCATTATAGAGCAGTCAGATGATACCAAACATAATGAACCAATAAAACAAGAATAACATTGTTGCAAAGATAGTAACTGATATTTATAAATCAAATAATTATATATATATATTTTTTTTTAATAGACAAACAATATTTGAAGCTGGAAAACTTAAAGCTTGTAAATTTAAAAAAAAAAAAAAAAAAGCCATTGACATTTTAAGAGATAGAATTTTAAAAAAACAACAACAAACAAATAAAATTAATTTATATAAATGTCAAAATACTATTTAAACCTATGAACAGATACTGTAAAACCTACAGATTATTGTAAAAAAAAAAAAAAAAAAAGTTATTTCTGTAAGCACAACATAACTGTCACAATCTGAAAAAGAATCACATCACATTTCAACATGGAAATTATGCCAAATAATAAAAATGTCATTTATTATATTTATACAACACTTAAAGTGGACTCATAAATAAAAAGGCTTTCTATTAATACAATCTTGGAAATGAAATAATCATTACATTTTTTTCCCCAAAATTGACAAAATGTAGGAATCATTCCAAACAAATGATTCCATCTTCTTCCATAAAGATACCATCTGTTTCTTGCTGGTCACTTTGTGAAATACTTTCTACATGCCATTCAGAAAGATAGGACTCGTCTCGCACCTTCTGATTACACTCAAGGGTTACCTGTCTTGATGGTGGTCCATGTTTAGGGGTCTGGTACAAACGTGCAACGTCCCCATTTCTAAACTGAACATTAAGATCTTTCTGAGCTTGTTGTTTCTGGCCAGATTGAGCCATAGATCTTACAGAATGAGACTGAGATGCATGAGTTTGATATGTCAGATTATGTTTTGATTGCATAGCAAGTCTCAGGGACTGTTCAGGGAACCTTTGACTTTGTTGATCACAAGTAGGAGGGCGGTCAATAGGTGGCCCTGGTCTAAATCTTGGAAGATGCTGTTCAGTGATTAACCTTGGTGCATGCTGTTCAACCCTTAATCCTGCTAGATGCTGACCAGTGTTTTCCACCCTGAATCTAGGTGAAAGTTGATCAGCCATTGGTTTTGGAGTGTACTGCTCAGCTGTTAACCTTGGAGCCTGCTGAGTAGTTGAAAATCTTGGAGCAAGCTGCTCAGAAGTTGATCTTTGAGCTAAGTTCTCAACAGGTATTTTCTGAGAATGTTGCTGATTAGTTAATTGGGCTGTACTCTGCTCAGGGAGTGACTTTCGGCCTTCTGAAGCTTGTAATCTTGTAAACTGCTGAGTGTTGTTACCACTAACAGAATAATTTACTTTGGCTGAATAATTGAGCACATCTGCAGGAACATGAGACTGATAAGTCTCCTTGAAGTCTGCTGAGCTGGTCTGAACATTCATTTTGTGAACAGCTGAACAGATGTTAGGTGGCTGAGGAAGATCTTCACCACTGACAAGATGAGGGTCTGAACTAGTTTTCTCTGCATCTTTCATCTTTTTAGTTTTCTTTGGTTTACTACTCTTAGAAGGGTCCTTAGGAGTGCTTGTTTGAACTAAGTCTTTCACATCTGTTTTCATCAACTAGAAACAAGAATTAAAAAAATGATAATAAATAGTTCTGTAAAAAAAAATATATACATATTACATAACTTTAAAGGATTACTTGTAATCATGCATTAACAAAAATTATGATTATTTATGTTATAACTTGATCACAAGTTGTATAAAAATGGATTGCAAAATGATCTTTTGTATTTCTTTGTCTTGGTCTTACTGAGACAGAATGTAATGATGGTTCTAAGTAAAACAATAGTAAAGCTTTACTAAGTTAGCAATATTTTGATTGCCATTATTTAGAATGACAGTAAAAGATGGTGACGTTTGTCAGATTAGCAATGGCATAGATCATAGAACGGCAGTAGATGTGTGAGCAGAAGATGATGAGTTGTGTGACAGAGGTCAGAAGCAATGTTGAACTCTAGTGCAGCCTGTGGCCCAGTGAGCATGTATAGAGGAGGAGCTACTGCATTCATAGAAAATTTAGTAAAGGCAGCAAGGAAAGTATAAAAAATTTGGCTAAGCTTTTGTTTTAAAAATAGCACAAGAAATTTACCTCAGGATAAAGCATCTCAATAAATGTTTCATTTTGCTTGAAGAAGTTCTCCTCTTGACCAGAGTACTCAGGTTTCTGACAGTTAGCCATATGGTTCTTGAATCCATCCAGACTAAAGGTTGCATATTTACAGTCATGAAGACAATACAGCAGCAAATGGGGGGTGTCTGTTTCTTCAGATTGTATTACATCAATACAACACAAGCCTTCTTTATGTTTTTTCAAAAGGTGAGCTTTTGCACAATTAGTTTTTAGAAACACTTTTTTGCACAACCAACATTTAAACTTCCCTTTGATGGAGATATCAAATGCTGTTGGGTCAGGAGGGTCTTTTGGTTTTTTCACTTTTTTCTTGGACACAGGAGTAAGACCTGACTGTTTCATCCAGGTACTCTCATCGTTCTCAGAGTCATCATCAAAATTGTAATCCTCTTCACTGTCCTCAAGAAGTTCATCCAGGTCTGCTTCCCTGTAATCACTTTGGACTGTTTTGCGTTTACGGTCTGATCTCCGAACAAATATTTCAGATTTCAAATCTCTCTCACAATTATCTGTCTCTGTCTGATCAACGTCATCATTAGCTTCACTATCAGCTTTTTCTTTTACATCAGATTTATCCTTTTCTTCCTCATCACCATCTTTTTTTTTTACATCAACAACATCTTCTTGACTTGTCCTATCACAGTCTGACATCATCTCCACATTGTTGTTACTTTGTGTTTTCTCTGTAACATCTACATCCTCTTTAGTCTCGAGGCTAGTCTTCACTTTCATCTTTTCATTAGTGATGGAGTTTTCTTTTTGTTCCACCTTGCTAACAATCTTGTTGACTTCTACATCCTCTTTGGCTATTACAACTGATTTAGTGGATACAGGAGCTTTTGATCTAGGCCTCCCTCTCTTAGTAATTTTAAGTATCAGCTTTCCCGTCTTTGTATCAATTAATGACGAGTTTTTATTCTTGTTTGTTACTCTTTTTCCCTTTACAGAATGTTTCTTAATTAGGTGTTTTGTTTCTGGTATCATTAGTTTATTAATGGATGATAAACCCTCAGGAGGTAGATCATCATCAAATGATTCTCTCTCCAGACCATCAGAAGGCTCATGATCCAGACTATCTAATGGTTCCAGTTTCTCAACCAACAGTAAGTTTGGATTTTCAGGTTTTCCTGCAATATCTATTTCAATATCTTTATTTTGGGACACAAGGGGGTCCACACTGGAAGATATAAGAATGGGACTAGATGATGACATCAAAGGCAGGCAGTTTTCCTTCAGTGATATTGAAGGAGCAGTAAAGTCAACCTCAAAGGAAGAAGCATGAACATCCTCTGCAGTGACTCCTACCAACTGTGATGACATGTCATGCACTAACTTTGGAGTCCTAATAATTTTTGTGTGTGCATTAGATGGCTCAGGCAGCCAATGCTCTGATAAATTCAGGGGACACGAACTGGACCGTGTTACTTCACTACTAGTGGTATGTTGATGAATAAGATCTGCACTGTGTCTCCTCAGAAGGTTCTTTTGTTTCATTTGGAATCTTTTATCTATGTGGAAAGGCTGGATAGAAGATTGTTGAGAGTGAGACAAAACATTTTGAGCATTATCATTTGAATCTGCAGGAAAATGTTTGTTACCAGTGTCTGTTGACTTCACTGTTTGAGAACCTTCAGTGGAAGTACTACTTTTCTCATAGTTACCACTATCACTAGAAACAGATCCATCACTCATTGATGTTGAACTGTCACTTTTTTTAAAAGGTATCTTGGCAAAAGGACCAGAAAATGTCAACTGGGTATTGGCCATGATGACTTTGGTAGTAAGAACATCTGGTGTATTTTGACAAGGGTGAATGTCAGTCCCACTTGGTACTTCAGGTGCACTACTCTGGTTCTGCTCGAGAGGTGGTGTGACAGGAGCTCCAGGTTTAGCTGCCTTTGATCCTCTGTAAGATATCTTGTTAACAAACTCATCAACAACTTTGGATGTGATTTTAACACCTATATTCTGGGAATACTGCTTGAATTGAAATATTAGCCTTTGAGATAAAGTTTTTGGCATATTTGGTATTTTTGCAAACACTTTTTCAAGCATGTTTGCATAATTTTTTTCTTCCTCATCCCCATTTTCTCCTGCGGTTGCATTGTTTTCATGTATTGCTTCTGGAGAAGAAACTAAACTCTGAACTCTAGGTCTGTTGGGATCAAACACATCACATTCACTGTGTGAAAGAGAGGTCACTTCAATAACTCTAGTTTGTGCTGAGGTAGAGTACAAGTGTCCACTATCAGAAGAGTATTGACTCATGGATGTGGATGGTTCTAGAACATTGGCTCTAATGTTATAGTTAGTGGAGTCTGAGATATTGGATGTAAAATTGCTGTCTGTTATTGACTGTTGAGAAGTGACATTTATAGCATTTGAAACTGAACCCAGAAAATCATTTGTTGTTCCTTGAGTGTCAGATAATGTTTGATTTCTCAAATTGTAAACATTCGTAACTTTGTTTCCAGTATCTTCAAGTAACACTGATGAATGGGCAGCTGTAGTTTGTCCATTAGCCCAATTAGTCTCATACACATGAGTAGCAGTCAGTTCAGAGTGCAATGAGCCACTTGTTACAAGAGATGAAGGCTCATCATCAATAACTATTGGCTCTTGCTCACCTCCAAACTGGGGACCAGAGATTATAGGCCGAGATGAAGATGTTGCTTGACCTCTTTGACCAGTACCCACAGGCCGTGCAGATCTGACTGGGGGCATTCCCCGTATGGATCTAAAGTCTGGCCTTGTATTAGGGAATCTAGGGAGTCCATGTCTGGGCATTTCACTGAGTAAAGATCTACCAGGAAATGGAGACTGACCATAGAATCTTGGTCTCAGTGGAGGTTGAAAGCCTGATGCTTGCTTGACTGGAACAGGTGCTCCCCCAGAGTACCTTGAAGTGAAAGCATTTTGATGTGGTGGTGTAAAGTGATTCTGCTGCACAGGTAGTGGACGGTGCAATGAAGGCTTAGACATATGCCTTCCAGAAGCATTCACAACAATGTCATCAAAAGCATCATTGAGGCTATTACTAAAATTATCTTTAAGCCCTTGTCCATCTAGATGATTTTGATTAGTCTGGGATCTCCCCAAAGACCTAACATCTAATTGTCTAATCTTTAAAGATTTCAGATTCTTAATAGCTGTTATGATGTCAACAGATTTAGAGTTCTCTAAATTGTAACATTTCTGCAGATGTTCACTTAGCCTTGTTTCATCATATGTCATAAACTCACAGACTAGCTGAGGACAGAAAAACAGTAACTGGCCAGATTCTATATTTGTAAAAGCACCTATCAGCGAATCATTGTGATAAGATTTCATATGCTGTTTCATTTGCTGTTTTGACCCTTGATCTTTACCACAATGCACACAGCAAAAGGAAAATTTGCTAGCATCAACAGCTCTTGGTTGCTTGAGTTTCTCTTTCTCTTTGGCTGGAGTGACTCCAAGTATCTGGATATCATCATCCCCAGGAAACACTCCATCTTCATCCCCTGCAGAGTTCACAACACAGGCCAAATCTTCAAAGTGCTTGCTAATGTCAAACTGTTTTGGAGGAGGCGCCCTAGGGTGTGTTGGCAAAGCTCCACGCATCCTTCTGTTAGCTGATTGAGGTGGTGGAAGTCTAGTCATTGGGGCTATCCTACCAAATTGAGATGGAGGTCCACTGTTGATGGATGATCGTCTGGCAGCTGGAGCATTTCTCACAACTGCTGTAACAATGACATCATCATCATCATCATTTTTAATCTGCCTAGGCATGTGAGACATTCTAACTCTGCCTCTGCCTCTAACATTGTTTGGAGCAAACAATCGCTGGCGAACATGATGTCCAGGTACAACATTGTATGGTGGCATCATATTGGGCACAGGGGGCATCATTAAGCCTCTAGGTCGCATGTCTGCATCAGTCCAATTAGTTCTTTGATGCCTTGGGCCCTGTCCACTTAGATAAATACTTGGGCTAAGAGGTGAGCTGCCTGCTGCATTAGTCATATTGGAAGTACTTTTAGGAGGAGTAGACAAGGTTTGTGCTATCACACTAGCAGTTTTACTGGGGGTTAAAAATGTTGAATGTGCTTGCTCAATATGAGCTTCAGCTTCTGAAACAGTATTATTAGCAGGAACTAAAAAATTTGGTACACTTGTAGGATTTGAATTGAAACTTTGAGTACTTTCAGTACTAATCACATTTGGAGAAATTTGGTTGCCCTGCATCATGGATGACTGGACAGAAGCTACTGATGCTGAAGTCTGCCATTGTTCATTATTTAGACATTCCACAGTTGTAACTGGCATACTTTGTAGTGGCTGGCTTAAGATGTCTTGATAACAAAGTGCATTGTTAGTATTTTGCACAATACTGTTAGAAGGTAAAGAAGTGGGTAACATTTCAGACATAAGCGTATTACTGTTAACAGATAAAGAATTTGATGTTTCTCTTTGAGTTTCCTTTTGTAGAGTTTGCTGAGAGATGTACTGCTGTGAGATACAATCATCAGGTAGTAGAACAGAAGTGGATATAGCATCTAGTTGCTGTTTGTTAAAAGCCATATCAGTTGTGGAAGAAAGCTGAGATGAGCTTATCGTTGAAGTAAGTCTGTCAGGCCCAATGAATTGTTCAGCACTGTTGACAAATTGCTTTCTTATTTCAGAACTGCTTGTTGGATACACTTTTGGTGTTCTGGCTAGACTCTTCTCTGGTAATACCAAGCTAGAATTACTTCCTAATAGAGTTACTTCAACAGGACTAGCACTGGGTCTACTCTGTTTCAGAGCAATTTGATTTTCTAGGTTAAGCTGCATTTCTGACAAAACAAACTGAGACTGAACTTTTGGTACACTTTGTCCAAGATAATTCATGTCATCTTTCAATTGACTTTGAGAAACTGAACTGGAAGCCTTATCATGCAAACTGGTAAATGGTTGCACAAAATTGGAAAACCCTATTTCAGCAACTTTGTTATATTTTTTCTGAAAACTGATAACATAGGCAAGTGATGCCTGTAATCTCTCTTTTTCTATAAGTGTTAATGAACTACGACTAGAACAACAGTTCATTAGATGCTGCTGATAAGACTTACTGTCAACCGTGTTAAAACTGCAGTACTCCCTAATGCAAAAAAAGGTAATGTCAAGGTCCGTTGAGCTTTCTGATGTAGAATTGTATGTGCAGACTGCAGCACCCAAAGGATGTTGTGCCAGTGTGTGGCACTTAAGTTTTTCAACATAGACATTACTGTATGGACATGTTAGGCAATACATGGTTTCTACTTTGACTTTCCAGTCAGGAGCAGTGTCAGAAGATGTTATAGCCTCCTTAGAGCTATTGCTTTTAAATTCAACAATGTTTGAACTGAAACAATCTTCATCTTTCCCTAGTAAGGAATGAGTCAATTGATTGACTTTGACATCAAGAGGACTATGTTTAGCCTCTAATTTTATGTTTCTGCTAGTATTTTCTTCAGGGACATCTATAACTATGGTGGAGAGTTCAGCTGAGCTGCTTTTCAATTCAGAAAAGTTTTTATCAGAGATATTTAAATAAAACAAAGCATCATTTTTTCTAATTTCCGCGCTACATGACTTTGTAATCATTTTGGCAACAGATTTTGTTAGCATCCCAGGATGCTTTAGAACAGTGTGTCGTTCTAAATGCTCAGTGCTGTAAGTCATAAACTCACAAAAAACACAAGCAGAACATGGATCTTTGTCTATCTCGCAGGTTGTAGAGGATTCAGTCTCCTGTGATACAGCATCCAGATCTTTATCATGTTCCATTTTGCTGTGCTTAGCCACCTCTTTCAAGGAAAGACTAGCAAAGGTACAGTAAGGACATTTTTTCATGTGTTCTCTCATGTGTCTGATAAGGTCCTTCTTGGCATCAGTAGAGAAACTGCAGTAGTTGCACCAGTAATGAGACTGATCGGTGCTATCGGATTTGGTATTCAATAATGATATGCTTGTAAAACTCTGGACCTGATCTAGGTCTTCCTCCAAATGACTTGTAGAGGAGGCCTCATTCTCTGTTATATCTACTTTCTTGGTTGGGGTGGTTGTGTCTCTTGAATCTACTTTCTTGGCTGGTGGCTGTGTGTCTTCGGAAGACTCTTTCTTCTTTTTAATTACAGTCTTCTTTTTTCTTTTGGCCATTTTTGAAGCTAAAGGAAAAAAACAAACTATATGAATAGAAGAGAACTAAGAGTTGATGATGTTAGAAAAAATATGTAAGCAGAGGAGTAAACTTATTTGTTAGATTTCTAAATGCTATTTTTGAGGAATTTTTTTTCTAAAACAAGTGATTCTCATTTTAACACTGGTACTAAGAAATCTAACTACTGTGTGATATTCAAATTGTTTTTATGGTATTATTATTATTATTATATTTTCCACAATATTTACATCTTTTTTTTTTGTTGTTTATATTTTATGCATACAAGTAAAATGTTGGGAAGCTTAGTTTTTAAAAAAATCAAAATAAAGAATGCATTAAAAAAATAATGTTAAACCTTTGTTAATAATAATATTATCTCCAAATAATCAAATTGTTAAATGTATTTTACCTATGTTATGTAATC
Source organism: Biomphalaria pfeifferi (assembly GCA_030265305.1). NCBI lineage: Eukaryota > Metazoa > Mollusca > Gastropoda > Planorbidae > Biomphalaria > Biomphalaria pfeifferi. Next base: position 8,112,380 of record JASAOG010000002.1, on the reverse strand, counting down.
TAAAAACAAATTTACTTTTAAGACTATAAAAGGAGCAAGGGCACTTGTTTAAATGCTAGTCTGTTTGCAATTGGTGGCTTATTGGAGATTATGCTCTATTATATAACATATCTAATCCTGTGGCCTGCTTCAACCTTTTTTTTCCAGCATATCTTTCTTCAATAACATCCCCAACCTGATTGAAATTCTCAAGTTTAATCTAAAGCTGATTCATCCAAACTAGTCCAATTAATCTCAAATGACAGTATATTCAGCTCCATCCCCAATCTGCTTCATTTCAACAACTCTACGTTAGATCAGCTAATCCCCCCATCAGGCAGCCCAGGCTCAGTATTAGAATAATTCAGGAGTTTGTAAAAGATAAAATGCTCAAACATCTCTAAGACTCTTTTAATATTGTATTCAATTTTTCAACATTTTTTGTTGGAAGTACTAACATTTAAAGTCTTAGTTGTTTTTTTTTATTTAAACATTATTATTATTTTATATAACTAACTTGGAATTTGTTATTCATTGAAGAAGTAGATGTAATCTGTATTTAGTCCAAGTTGTGAGCCTTTATTTATAATTTTTAGTCATGCAAAGGATAATTTTTATTAAATTTTTTTTTTTACAAAGCTTATATGAACTCTGTCTGTCTGTCTAGTAAAACGTTTGTACACATAATTTTTCCCACACCCTATCTCAGATCAAGCTGAAATGTAGCAACATTTTTTCTTTTACCTCACAACACAACAACCAATTTAAAAAATTTACCAATTAGTTAATTAACTATTGGTAATTAATTATTTTGTTTGGTACCTCAAACAAGGGAAAGAAATTGTAATTGACTAAAGTGGCATTATAAGCTGAATTTGTTCCCTTTATAGCACATCATTTGAGTCTTAGTGAACATAAACATGAAAAATAGGTTAAGACTATAGAAAAAAGGAATTATTTATACAATCTTCCTTGTTTATAAGCTCTCCACTAGAAGAGTGGTTACCATGTTGGCTTGAGAAGCCTTGAGTCATGAGTTCAAATTCCTTTAATTATTTTATAAATGCTTTTTTATTTTCAGTCTACATCTTTTACAAATTTAATGTCATGACTGATGCAAACTAATTGATAGAAGTACACTTAATAAATATATATTTTTTTTTAAAGTTTTTTAAAAATTTTCGTATTTTCTTGTTTATTATTTTATTTTCTTATATTACTGGACACAGCCTTGAAATAATCTTTTTTCTTAAATGAAAACCTGAAAACTACCTTTTAATCATTTATGATCCATGTTGCACATATTTTATCTGTTATTTTTTAATGAACCACTTCAAACGTCTTTTTTTTATATTCCTGTCATTAATTTCACATGAATAGTATGAACTTACCTTGGATAGGAAAAAATGTCAATAAATATTTTTAGAGCCGCACACTCAAAACCAATGTCTTGTCTTGATCAACTCTGAAAATTGAAGTCATTTGTAATTATAGCTAGGAACAAGTTGTTTAATGAATGCCATAACACAGACAAAAAAAAAATACTGCTAATTTAGCATCTATAATGCAGATACAGTTCAAAGTTTTGGTAGGACCAAAGAACTAAATTAGGTGGCATCTAGTTCTATTTGATCAGCTGGTCAGGTTTGTAAATAGAATTGCCACTGTGCTTTTATGCCTGACAACACACTTTTGATTTTATATTTGCCAAAAATGAAAAATATAAATAATTTTCATAATGTTTTTCTAAAAACTAAAAACAAGCTAATAATAATAAAAACTTATTTCTTAACACTAGAACAACACAATTACAAAAATTACCATAACCATTCTAGATTAAAGATTTAGATCTAATTTTGAAATAATCTACAATGGTAGTTCTTAAAAGAACATTCCTACTGAAAGAGTTTGCCATTCTTCCAAAGAGAAACTAAAACTGATAGCATTACTGTTCACTCATTAGTGATAGTGAGGACCACTTGTCATCCAGGGCGATTAGGGCTTGACAATACATTTCTGTACAGTACCTTTGCACGCTGAGGATTCCATATCTCATAGCCTCAACGTGGCGCCTTGGTGAAATTGTCTGCAAGTGGAACCAGAGGGTGATTACAGAATAAGAATATGAAGAAATTCTAAGTGATAATCGTGGCCTCCTGCTGCCTGTAATGAGCAGGGTCTAGGAACAAGGTGTGTGTAACAAATGTGGCACAAACCAATCATACTAATGGCCGCTGCCATTGCAGAAGCTTCAGACAGGCCTTGGGGTGAAGAGCTCCTGGTCCATGTCTGGTAGTTGTATAAAATCCATTTTAATTATCAATGGGGTGAACAGTGCCTCGTAAGTGCGCTGAATCCCTAGTGGACTTTATTGAAGGTACATTTGTTAGTGGCTGATGAGGCCAAGAGAGTCCTGAATGTCGAGCTTCAATCTGGGAATACTGCCATGGTGATAGATACTCCTTATTTTGTCTGCTCTTTTGTTCTGACACATCTTGTCTGTTGTCTTTAACAGTTTGTATCAGTTCTTACAGTGAAGTGCCAGGTGGCACTGTCACATTTTTTTTAAATTGATAGCTAAGTTTATGGTGTCACTCTCTTAATACCAATACTATAAATAATACTATAATGACCCAGATTGGTGCTTATGGTTTTGTTCCTTTGCAGTGTTAAGTAACCTGATACTTAGTTTATGCTGAACAGTAGAGTTCCTATGGGAAGAGGAGCACTTTCATTCTTTTGCAAACCTAGTACATCTGAGGTAATTGGTTGCTGTCAGATTTGATCCCATGTTTCTACTTTATTCATTATGGGGGAAAGTCTAGCCAAAATAAAACAACTTCTTCTTCTAGCCAGCTTTATTGCGAGCTCTTTTGCAGACTGTGCCAAGGAAAAATAGTGTGCTGTTTTCTTCAGTTGTTCAGCACTGCCGTACAGGGTGTTGGTTATGTTGGGCTGTAGTGGAAGTAAGTCTGCCTAAGGTGGATTAGGAAGGGGCATTCAAAGAGGATATGGTTTATGGTTTCATAAGGGTGGGCAAAAGGGGAGTTGTGTGGAGTTTATTTTGTTCAGATGGTAATTTAATAGTGCATGATTTAAACAATAAATTTGATTTTTTTACATTATCTGTTGCTACTCTAGATCTATTACTAACTAAATCTAGATCTACATTGATACGAGTTTTTTTGCTTCATTATCTATATTACTAAACAAGGAAACTTCGTTTTAATAATATTTTATAAGTATTTTATTACTACTTCCTGTAGAATTGATAGCAAAATGGCTACTTTCGATTTGGTGGTCATTTTGGCATTCATATACCAAGAGCGCCATCCAAAATAGCTTAATAATCACACATGATTCTTATGTAGATATGGATACTACAAATTACTAGCCAATATAAATAATTACAAAACAAAAATAAAAAAGTAATCATATCTGGAACACACCCTAATTTTGGAAACTTAAAAAAAAACGATCTAGTAAACCAATCCCGTCAAATTTGGTATCAAAAGAATCGCCATTTTCTCCCCGACAAAATGATAATCTAATCTAGAAGATCGGTTAAAAAATAATGACGTTTTACGCACTTTTTCGACGGTAACCGGGGACGCGACCGAAACCATGAGGACCAGCTTTTAAACACACTTCCAGCGTACAAAAATAGGGATGTTGAAGTACTTAATTATATTACTAGATCTAGAATAGATACTAACTACTAAGACTAAGGTAGTGACTAGTGTCTTAGACTAGAGTGTGACAGTGTTTAGTGAGTCTAGTGTCTATTCCTAGTCACTCTAGTGGACAAGTGACGTATTCTTAGTTATTTAAGTTATTCTAGATCTACTATAATCTAGTTCTAGATAGTCACACAGTCATAGGAGGTAGTGACAGTCCACACTGACCACAGTCTAAGTCTAGAGATCTACTTACAAGTCAATACGCCAAACTAAGAACAGTAGCATCTAGATCTATCTAGAATCTAGATCTAATAATGATCTAGACCTATGGGGTTATGTAGAGATTTATTAAATATTAGACATCTATAAGTCTAGCATTTTCTAGCCTAATTATCGTTTTTGCAGTGAAGACGCTTATAACGGAAGTTGATATTATTTTATAGGCTAGAGATCTTTTGTAGACACAAACGAAACAAAATAAATACGAGACATTTTAAATTAAATGCCTATAATCTAAACCTATAAGAAAAAGTCTATAGATTTAAATCTAGTCCTGTGACATATATTTACAAAAAAAAATTGGAATATATATATATATAAATTACTAAATTTAGAAAGCCTTCAGGACAGAAGACTCAAAAGTAAAGTAGCAATTATACATAAAACACTGAACCATAATCTTCAAATACAAAAACAAAATTTAATAAAATACTCTGAAAGACACAAAAATAAAGGCACATTCCTCGTCCCCTATGCTAGGACAAATTTGTACAAATACTCCTTCTTCCCTAGTGCTATTAGAGCATGGAATGGGTTGCCTGAGCTAGCCAGAAAAACCAGTGACTTGGCAGAATTTAAGTCATTGGTTAATATGCATGACTAAATGCATGACGCGTAGGACGTAATCATCTTCTTTTTTGAAGTAACGTCTGTATTATATAAGATAAGATATATATATATATATATATAAATTTTAATCCAAAATGAAAGACACAAAGATAAAGGCACATTCCTCATCCCATATGCTATGACAAATTTGTACAAATACTCCTTCTTCCCTAGTGCTATTAGAGCATGGAATGGGTTGCCTGAGCTAGCCAGGAAAACCAGTGACTTGGCAGAATTTAAGTCATATGTTAATATGCATGACTGAATGCATGACGCGTAGGGCGTAATCATCTTCTTTTTTTAAGTAACGTCTGTATTATATAAGATATATGAAGAGTTAACATATTTACAATATTACAAATTGAGACAACATTCTTATAAACCGAGTCCACTCTTATTAGATTAGATCTATCTAATATGAGTTGAGAGTTGAGTGGTGGATCTATAACTAGGTTATAATATTAATAGATTTGGTGTACTAATTAATATGTTGGTTTGTTTTACATTATCAGGTGTTCCTTCAGAGTTGAAGATAATGCACTTCCTAATCCAAACCTCCTGACGGGGTATGGAGCAGGCTTTGAACCCAGCACCATTGTTACATCCGAACGACGCAAACCGCACGACCATGCACACATGCTAAAGAATATTAGTTACTAGTCGACCCAAGACCCCTAGTGGATCCAGAACATTGGAGGGGAGGGGCGATTTTTTTCCAAACCCCTAACCCTAACGCCCAGTAAATCCTAACCCTAAGCATAAACGCGCGTACAGCATATATATATATATATATATATATATATATATATATATATATATATATATATAAAGCAGTGTTTCTCAATCTTCGGCGAAAAAAGCACACACACACACACAAACCCAGTCATGTTGAGGCCCTACTCTTGACAGCTAGGGGGATTGGGGGAGCGCTGAAGTGGGGCTCGCCAAAGCGTTTTCTTGCATTCTTCATTGCAGAAACGCATTTTCCTGACATCTACAGCTCATTATTCATCCTATTAAAAAGGACCTTTGAATTATGTTTTACTTGAAAAGTATTATAATACGAATTTACAGGCCCTTACTGCATTGCAAATACAACGGATTTGTTCCTTGAAAAGATAAGATACCCACATATTTTGATTAAGGCTCTGAGGATCGCCGCCGAAAAAAAAAAATTATAATAATGACAGCTAGGGCTAGGGGGAATGAGGAATTCATCCTATTAAAAAAGGGCCTTTTGAATAATGTTTTACTTGAAAAATATTCTAATACGAATTTACAGGGCCCTTTATTACTACATTGCAAATACAACGGATTTGTTCCTTGAAAAGATGCGATACCCCACATATTTAGATTAATAAGACTTTAAGGATCGCAGAGAAGCAAATTATTGATACTTTTGCTCAATAGGTACCGTATGTTTGTAACTTTTACAGATATATAATTCAAAGCTCTTAACCATAGACTTATATATTATATCTAGACTGGAAACCGGAAATAAATTCTTATCCACGATTGATCGATTCACAGACCATACATATATAGATTTTTATGTACGTAAACCCTTTTTTTCAGGCTCTAAGGGGAGTTTCCCCCAATCAATCTTTTCTGTCTAAGAAAGGTAATGATCTTTAGTTTTCAAAGTTTAGAAATAATGTAAAATCATTTCTCGGATATTCACACAAATATACAAAACAAAGCCATTTCCTGTTTGTTTCCTTTGAGATAATGTTTCAAAAATCCTAGATGGAAATAATTCATATTAATTTAAATCATCTTATGTACATTAAATAGATTGATTACCTAGATCTTTCTAGATTATGTATCTAAAAATAGCAAAATAATATTTATGAGACGAGAGTACTCTTATTTTTGATGTTCAATTACTAGATCTAGATCTAAAAATTAAATTATATATGTTACATAGGTTAGGGTTTTTAACAAAACGCTACTTCTTTTAACTACTTTACAAAACAACGCCTTGATCCAACCCAACTTTATAAAAAAAAAATTTTTGAAGTGTTAAAAAAAAACTCCATGTCCAGTCTAGATATAGTATATATATATATTTTTATATATAAGTCTATGCTCTTAACAAAGAAATTCGAAAGTGGGAGGAGGAAATAAGTAAATCAATTAGATTCTAATCAATTTTTTTTTTTCATTTTTAGGATTCAAGCATATTTAGTGATATATAGTCACAAATTTGTTTATAGCCTACTTTATACAATAGAAAAATATCAGTATGAGTAAAGGTTGGAAAAATGTGATTAAGAAAATAATATTTGGGTTCAGAACTCGCCTCAATTTTTAATAAGAATTTTATTTATAGCATATATATACATTATATTAGTGACAATTTTTTAATATATTTTTTTGTAATTTCTTAACTAAAATACAAAAAGAAAAAGTATTGGTTTGTCTATGGGCGGAAGGCGAGTGCATATATCGCCCCTCCCATCTGGTACAACCCTTTTTCATTTTATATTTACTAATGATAAAATTTGAGATCGGAATGTGTGATTAACATAATATACAAATGGGTTAAAACATCAATATGTAGCTTAAATTATATAGATATTCAACTAATTTTGTTCACAAACAATGATTTCTCCATAAAAGTAGGACTGCTCCTCCCACTCAGAGGACTAGAGTGGGGAGGGCAGAAGAAGCAATTGCCTCCCCCCCCCCCCCACACCACCTCACCGAATCGGCTTAGATATCAGAAGTGTAGTGACATAATAAAAAAAAAGTATAGTAATATAACTTATTTTGTTCAGAAACTATGTTTTCTAAATAAAAATAGAACCCCCCCCCCTCAAAGGGTTTAGGTGGGAAGGGCAATACATGTATCCGCCCCCCTCCCAACTCACACTATCGGCTAACAGGGAAACGACACAATGTAAAGATCAGTTAAAATATCAATAACATGTTTTAATCATATAGATAATTAATTAATTCTGTTAACAAGCTGTGATTTCTACAAATAAATTGTCTACAAATAGTTTGAAATATAAATAATTAGTATATATTATTAACATAACAAAAAAATTCGTATACAAATTGTGTGATTTCTTAAAAACATTGTCAGGACGAGTGGGGGGGGGGGGGGGGCTGGATCCGCCAGTGCCCATGACGTAGCATACGACGCTATTTTGCAGGGCCGGCCTTATGCCACTGCAACCTCCGCGACCGCAGTGGAACCCGCACTTTCATAGAACCCCCGCTAATTCTTGGTGTAAATTATAAAATTAAACCATTTTATAACTTATAACAGATTTCCCGCGCCTCCTGATTTACCTGGAGCATCTGGGAATCTCCCGAAATTGCAAAATATACGAAAAAGTCCTAAAAATCTCCGGAAATTATTAAAATCTTTTGAGAACTCATTCAAATCTCCTGAAATATATAGACAAAAATTGTCATTTTGGGGTGTTATTCAATATGGAAAACGCCAATCCTCAGCGCCATAAAAAAAAACACATCATTATGCAATATACCCGTAATTGTGGAATTTGGTGAAAGAAGCTTCTCGCGCTTCAAACTAATGAAGAATTACTTCAGGTCAATAATTCTCATAGATAGATTGAAATATTTAGTAATTCTTTCTGTTGAGCGTGATCTAGGTAGGAAATAGAATTTTTATGATATACTGTATGACTTTGCTACACGCAAGGCTCGTAAAGTAATTCTTTACGTAGTAAAGAATGAATAAAATGCAAAGACGAATTTATTTTCTGATACAAACTCTTAATTTTCAGTTATTATTCGTATCCCTACCCAAACTTGGCCCCGCTAAATTCGTTTCGATTAGGACACCACAATGGTTAAGTCCGGCCCTGCTATTTAGTGACGGGTGAATACAGAGTAGATTACTTGTTCTCCTCCCCCTCTAGTCCGACTTGCAGAAATAAAAGAGTGATCTTTCCATGACTTCTTGGTCACGATGGTTAAGTCCGGCCCTGCTATTTAGTGACGGGTGAATACTACTTGTTCTCCCCCTCCTCTTTTTTTTTTTAGCGCTTAAGTTACGTGGGACAACTCTAGTCCGACTTTTAGAAATAAAAGAGTCATCTTTCCTTTACTTCTAGGTGTCCAAACTGTTGAGCCATGAAGAGAATTATATATATATATATATATAGATAGATTATAGCACTGTAATCAACAATAAGGCCTACAGTTCAAAGGCCTTTAAATTATGGCATTGAAAGCTGCTAACAACTTGTTTCTCTATAAATCTGGACGAGTTAACCTTGCCTGGTAATTAATGCATTATCATTGGTATATGTTCGTTTGATTAAGAATCAAGAAATCCACGAAGAACTGTTCTTAGCTGAGAACCTTTATCAATTGCTCCTTCACACTGAAGTACGATGGTTGTCGAAAGGCTTAAGTTTGACTATATTTTTACTCTTGATAGCCTACTGTTTAAGTAGGCCTATCTGGTCATTAGGTCTACTAAAAACCTTTTTTTCTGAAAAGCTTCTTCTCTTTTGAGATTCTTCATTCGCGATAAAGATTTATTTAAGACAGCTTGGGGTATAACTGCGACGCAAGAAGGTGCCAATCATTTCAGTGGATTTTTTTGTGAAGTCATTGTCACTCTCGACACAGTAGGCAGGTACGTAGAGTTTGAGAGTAGGGGATAAAGTCATTACAAGGTGATTGTTGCGATGATGCGTGAAGTAGACGGCTATGACTGTCTCTTATCTTCTTATCTTATAAAATACAGACGGTACTTCAAAAAAAGAAGACGATTGCGTCCCACGCGTGTTCCTAGATCAATCTAGTCATTCATGTTAACCAATGATTCTGCCAAGTCATTGGTTTTCTTAGCTGGCTTAGGCAACCCATTCCATGCTCTAATAGCACTAGGGAAGAAGAGGCATTTGTACAAATTTGTCCTAGTTGCAATGGGTAGATGTAAAGAATATTAGGGTTAGTTCTATCTTGATGTCTGGGAAGATCTAGAGATGGTGTATATGAAGTGGATGACAGGACTGAAGTTATAATGAAATCAATACATTTGTTTAGTTTTTTTCCTCTGTCAGAGGGGCTACGCCAAGTTTATCATTGATGTACTTGCTTACAGTCCGTCACCTCTATGATAGTAAGTGTGCTTGTTTTGGGTGGCTAGTGGTGTATTGTGTGTGACTGTGAATGAAATGATCAGCTGACCTTCATTGTACATGGAGGAGTGAAAGCGAAGAAAGTGTGTAAGTCAGGACACTGGGTAGACATGGGTCAGAAACACAACAGGAGGCTGGAGTAACGGAGACGAGTGTAAAACTAATAGAGCAATGTGTTCATTGAGAATATTGTTTTTAGTGTGTTTATTACAACCTCAATTTTAATATGGGCTGCCAACAATAGATCTCCACGATCCACTGACCTCGGCTCACCCGTTCCCTCTTGTTCCAAGGCAAAGTTTAGAGTGTCTGCCTCTAGTTGGCGTCGCCAGGTTCTTCTTGGACACTCTTTCTCTTGTCTTGTGGGTTCCATTTCAATGTCTGCCATTTTCAATCTGCGCAAAGTGTGTCCAATCCTACCTCATCTTCTCTTTCTGATTTTTCTTCTGCATGAGTTTGCATGGTCTTTTCCTATAGATCACTGTTGCTGGTGATGTCTGGCAAACGGATGTGAAGGATTCTATGTTGGCAGCTGTTCATCAAAATTTGCAGTTTATAATGACAGTTTTAGTTGTTCTCCAGGTCTCGTCTCAGTGGCCTCTGTACTACTATATGGTTGTGAAAGTTGGACACTAAACACCGAGGATGAAACAAGAATTCTGAAAAAATGCTGAGTATCAGATATCAGGAAAAGAAGCCAAATTAGCCAAACTGTCACATCATCCCTACGACAAGAGTGAAGGACAGATGATGATTTGATTTGATATGCACAGATATAGAAATATAGATCTTCATCATCTTTGGGTATATGAATAATAGGCCTATGACAATTTGTGAGCTGGGATGATGACTAGCAAAATCTATAGGTTCTAAACACAAACCTATATATAACTTATTTTAACATGGTCCTAAAATGCCTCTTCTTACGCAAAGTTTAAAAAAGTATTAAATTTGGAAAGAAAAAAAAAGTAAATAGTCAACGGACACACGAAGTTTTTTTTTTAACTAGACTATAGAGGAAACCATACTTAGTAACTTACGTTATTGACTTAATATTGTTCTGAAAATGGATTCTACAGAATCAGAATATGAAGTAGATTCACGGGATTCAAGAGAGTCTGATGACTCTGCGGGACCTATCGACATGAGCTCTTTTGCTCTACCTGACTTAGAAGCCAATGATGACGACGAGGAATCTTCTGAAAGGTAAACTAAAACTTGAATAATAAACTCAACTAGACATCTTACCGTTCTTAGTATATACCGGCCATAGTATATAGATCTAGATCTATATATAGTAATATTAAATTAGATATAATAGGCTATTTATAAAGATGACATTCATAAATCGCGATATAGTCTAGGATCTATTCTCATTTAAGTAGTTCTAATTCTATGTGAAAATGTAAAAAGTTCAGTTTAGTAACTAAAGTAATTATTAGACTAGTAATGCAATCAAAACAAAGCAAACATATTCATAAACAAAAAACAAGACTAGTAATGCAATCAAAACAAACAATTTCGTAAAACAAAAACAGCAAGACTAGTAATGCAATCAAAACAAAGCAAACAGAAATAACCAAAATCAAAACCATTGGCATTGATGATAGAAATTTAAATACAGTTATAGACTATAACACTTAACATGTGTTAAAGACAGAAATTCGGAATTTAGTGACAAAATACACAAAATTTTCTATTGATCTATAGGCCTACTAGGTCTAGATCTAGGTTTAGGTTATCCCTTGAAAAGTAGTCCTAAGGCTAATGCTTTTTTTTTTTTTTTTTTTAAAAGATGAATAAAAACAAAATGTAGGTTTTTTTTTGCTTTTGACTCTTGGTCTAGACTTCGTTTATTTGGAAAGAAGCTAATGTCACCCCTCTTTTTAAAAAAGAAGAAAAATCACCCAGGAAATTACAGACCAGTATCACTTACCAGCATCACATGTAAAATCCTAGAACACATAATATGTAGCAACATCATAAACCACTTAGACAAACATGTCCTTACTCCATACCAACATGGCTTTAGGAAATATAGATCATGTGAAACACAACTAATAGGACTAATTGATGATTTTTCAAAAGGTTTAGACAACAATGAGCAAATAGATGGTATCTTACTAGATTTTTCCAAAGCTTTTGATAAAGTTCACCACCATAGTTTGCTTAAAAAATTAAAATATTTTGGCATTGATCATTGCATTGCATTGCATCAGTGGATTAAAGATTTTCTGATAGGGAGAGAACAAACTGTAATAATAAATGGCTCTAAATCAAGACCAATAACAGTAAACTCAGGCGTACATCAAGGAACAGTCTTAGGTCCACTACTATTTTTAATTTACATAAAGAATTTACCAAATTGCATTAGTTCAGGAACAAAAGTCAGATTATTTGCAGATGATTGCATAATATATAGAACAATAAAAACAACACAAGAAACAGAAATTTTACAAAGATAATTAGATGAATTACAGAAATGGGAATCAAATTGGAGCATGTCGTTTCACCCAGAAAAATGTCAGTTGTTAAGAGTAACAAAAAGCCAAAACAAATAAATTCCACTTATCTTATTCATGGTAAACCAGTAACACAAACTAAAAACGCAAAATATCTAGGTGTTATAATAAATGAATCCCCATATTGATGAAACTATCAAAAAATCAAGCAAAGCATTAGGGTTTATAAAAAGAAATTTCTATAAATCAAATAAGAACATAAAAATAAAATGTTATTTAACCTTGGTTAGGCCAATAATAAAATATGCATCCTCTGTTTGGGACCCCCAACTCAAGAAAACATTAAGAAACTGGAACAGACACAAAACAAGACACAGTGAGATTCATAACAAACGAATATTCACACTTGACTAGAGTAACACCTTTAGTTAAATCACTAAATTTAGAAAGCATTCAGGATAGAAGACTTGAAAGTAAAGTAGCAATTATACATAAAACACTGAACCATAATCTTCAAATACAAAAACATAATTTAATAAAATACTCAGAAAGACACAAAGATAAAGGCACATTCCTCATCCCATATGCTATGACGAATTTGTACAAATACTCCTTCTTCCCGAGTGCTATTAGAGCATGGAATGGGTTGCCTGAGCTAGCCAGGAAAACCAGTGACTTGGCAGAATTTAAGTCATTGGTTAATATGCATGCATGACGGGTAGGACGTAATCATCTTCTTTTTTGAAGTAACGTCTGTATTATATAAGATAAGATAAGAATTTCTAATAAGACACACACATTTTGCTAGCATTTTAACCAAAGAAATATAACAAAGTTTTTATTGACTTGTTGTTATTGCTATGCCATGTGACATTTAGATGTTGTCTTGGAAATCGACTTCTGTACACATTATAGGTTCCTTCAGAAATGAAGAACATTCCATCCTAGTCCAACCTTCCTGCTGGATGGTGGCTGGCTGGGTTTGAACTTTGGACCGATGTAATGACAGTATGTGGTTTATTTGGTTTCAGGATGTTACTATGAGGTGAAATTCAGCTTGATTTGTATATATGTTTGTGCTGATGGATCATCATTTCTGGGGCAGCAATTGTTCTTGTCTTTTCATATTATCTTTCCTTGTCAATATTTGGTCTGAAAGTCGATTATTTTTAAATTTCAAAATTAAAGTCTCAGGGAACGATATTGATGTTATTTTTTTTTTTTGATGACTCATCATGTATCCTCTCCAGCTATGACTTTTGCAAGATTATTTTTTTATCTACTGTGTATTTTGTATCAACTATGTGTACTTTAAAACAAATATCTTTTCATATATTTATGTAAAGACATTGTAGCCTTTTTAACTGACCACATTCCTGTGAACTGTTTGAGTTCCGCTTACCAAAATGCATTCACTGCTGTGTTTCAGCTCTGAAATATGTTCCCTGCTGTATTGCATTGGCTAAAACGCATTTTTGTGTAATGTGTGTGTAGGCCTATATGACATGTTTAGAATGATAAAATAGTACGATAGTATATGATACTTTAAGAGAAGGGTGGTGCTTGGAGACAGGAAGATCACGAAAGAGAAAATGTGACATGTGGGACCCAATGTTATCGTAGGGACTTCAATAGCAACAGCATGTAAATAAGAATGTGTTGAATATACATGCAACAATACTTCGATTTGTTTGAAAAAAATCTTGTCAAATGAAACTTCAGTTTCGGAAAAAAAAAGACAAAAAAAAAAAAGACAAAAAAAAAAAAGAAAGCAAAACAAGAATTAAAAACAAAATCAACAACATAGCTTATATTAAGCATAGTTCTATCCATTGAATGCATTTAAATTTGTAATAGATCAAGACTTACAATAAAAAAAGCACTAATAAAAAAAGGGAGGGGAACGACCTGAATTCGAACTCATGGCTCATGTCTCCTCAAGCCGACATTGCAACCACTCTGCAAGTGAAGTTCTTATGAACTTAGAAGATTGTAGAGTCATGTATTGTTTCTATAGTCTCGTCGTATTTCATGTTTGTGTTCACTAAGACTCAACATGACGACCTTTAAAGGGAACTAATTCAGCTTATACCACTACTTCAGTCTTTCCCTTGTTCGATATACCAAACAAAATAATTAATTACCAATAAGCAATCAACTAATTGGTTAATTTTTAAAAATTGATTTTTGTGTTGTTAGGTAAACGAAATAATTGTGCTAAATTTTCAGCTTGATCTCAGATTGGGTGTTGGAGAAATAAGGTATACAATCTTTTTACTAGACAGACAGAGCGTGTTAATATAATTTCAAAAGGGCGAAACTAAAAGACAGTGTACTTATTGCAAAACTTATCTGCTTTCTATGAGGAGAATGCCATCGAATCTGATTGAATACAATGATAATTTCTGTGAAAGAACATTTGCGCATGCTTGCGGACGAAATTTCCTCCTACTTTTCATAATTACATGACATCCCGTTTACACTTACCAGAAGCTCATGCACAGTGAAAGTTGAAGACGTTCCGTGGTCAGGAAGAGACTTTTTGAACTCACTATATCGATGCAGCGAAATATGATTTCTATGCAATGTCAGGTACACAATTCTGGATCCATTGTTAACAGTCATTCCCCGATAATTCCTAATCTGCTGAAACAGCTCAACCTTCGCACTAACGTAGGCTTGTTTGAACAAAGTCAACTGTCGCAACAATTTTGTGGCCATGTCGTTTATACTGGGACGGTTATTCATTTTAAATTGTCACAAAAGCATGCTACATTTATATGGCGAATAAACAAGTGAAAAGTAAATAAATGCAGTTCATAATAATGAAATCTCATTTATTAGTCATTTAATTATAAGCAGACATTTATTTTAACAAAATATAATTAAATAACGCTTTGGCTATGTTCAGTTTCTAACAACACAAAAGTACGTTGTACATCATCATATCAGATCTATACATAACGTTGACATTTTGAAACATTAGCAAACACACAGTTTCTTAGTTCTATTATCGAAACTGAGGTTGAGGGTCGTCCCATTAAAGGGGTCGCGGAACTATAAAGTTTGAAAACCGCTGATATTATACCTTTATGCACATAGAACAAATATACAGATATACTTCATATATACTTAGACCACATATACACAAAACTACGTATACACATGGACTACACATACAAAATAGACTTCTTGTGGATATTTAAAGTAAAAAAACAGATCTTTCAGTTTTTTTTTTTAGAGCGGACAATCAAGTTAATTAAGTTCGTTCTTCAGCTGGTTCAACTTTAACGGAGCTAAATAAACGGTCTGTACAGTATAGAGAACAAAGACAGGCATTCACCTTATCGACTGGTTTACTTCCTAGCTGCTTGACAAGAGTTGCTGCCGTTGTGCTATCACACTAGTAAATACTTAGTAGGCTACTTGGTAGCCAATCAACAAACACTGACACTGAATGTCACCGAGACTGACACAGTGACGACCAGGACTTACAGATTGTTGTTTGGCACTAGGTCTGACACTGGAGCATTTCTTGGAGAGTTTACTCGATAAAACGATGAATTGTTAATAGTGTGGAAGCTCAGCAAGTATACTGTTATAACATAGGATTTTAGAAGTATGGTGTTATAATATATAGGATTTTAGAAGTATGGTGTTATAACATATAGGATTTTAGAAGTATGGTGTTATAACAGGATTTTAAAAGTATGGTGTTATAACACATAGGATTTTAGAAGTATGGTGTTATAACATATAGGATTTTAAAAATATGATGTAACATTTAGAATGTTCGAAGTATGGTGTTATAACATATAGGGTTTACTTCTATAAATTGTGAGCGTTAATTCAATGAACTATTTGACGTAGTTTTATCACTAAGTATAACAAGCTTTAACTATTTTGAATATCATTACCTATCATGTTTGTTGAAAGTGAAAAGTTGTGTACACAATTGGTAGTGGTCAACTTAGATATTTCTAAACTATGTTTTAATTTGTGTTTAACTCCACACCATTGGTAACATTAGATAGTCCTATACTATGTCTAAAGGTTTGCTAAACTCTACACTAGTGGTAAAACTAGATATTTCTAAACTCTGTCTTAAAATTTGTTTAACCCCTTATCCTTGGTAAGCCTAGAGATTTCAAACGGGACTTGTGTTATAGATGTATACTCCCTATTTTTTTAAAGTCTAAAAATAGATCTTGGTGCCTAGTATGCACATTGTTCGCTCTGGCTTCTATCATGTAATTAGAGTCAGAAACACACAGGAAAATAAACAAGCCTATCATTTGCTATACTGTATATAAAGAAAATTGAGTTATTCCAGTTGTTAGCCAGCCTTCCCTACGGCCAGAATGTTGTAAGACTACCTGTTTCCCTACTTCCCTACGGCCAGAATGTTGTAAGACTACCTGTTTCCCAGAGCGTGTTCGAACTGATCGATTAATGTGCCATAACTTCCCCGAGTGTTGAGAGATTTGTGTTGATGTTGTTGTACACAATTGAATCTGATCCATTCCTGCTTGCTGTGTGTTTGCCAGGAAATATACAGACATGCTTTGATCTCAGTCAATATTGAAAACTTTGGCTTTGTTTTTAACCACTTATTTTATGCACTCCACACACTTATAGATTGAATTCGACTATATCGCTGATACAATTCCTCTGTTCAACTAAAAAAGGGCTATCGTGTTAAATTTAATATTGGCACTATGGTTTAAATGGAACTATAAACTGAAAAGACTGAAAGTGTCTAAAACTATAATTGAATTTGAAACTAGCATTAGATAATTCGTAGTTATTCTTCAATTATGGTTGTACATTTTGTTTTGGATCTGGTATCTACAGTCTGATCACTGTTAACTCTCTTGCTCCCCTCCCCCTGTCTCTCATTAAACCATTTGTTGTACATGTTTGGGATGTTCCTTCCTAGTCGAAGATGATTACATCCTAGCCAAAACTTAACGACGGGGAGGACAAACCACCGAGAGCGCATACCACACGACCAGGCAGCCATCGGCACACA
This sequence comes from Biomphalaria pfeifferi, assembly GCA_030265305.1. Lineage (NCBI taxonomy): Eukaryota > Metazoa > Mollusca > Gastropoda > Planorbidae > Biomphalaria > Biomphalaria pfeifferi. Next base: position 8,095,210 of record JASAOG010000002.1, on the reverse strand, counting down.
TAAACTTTATCAATAGGCCTAACGGTAACCCATTTGCCCATAATGAACCAGTTTCTTAAAAATTAAAAACGGACGTGAAAAGTTTATGTTAATGGGCTAATGAACCTATTGGGTGTACTAACCTAGGCGTGAAATGTTCCCAAGCTGTATGTGTTTCGATGTGAAGTCAGGCTGAACAGTTTGCTGCTCTCATTGGACAAAGCTGATAGTAACACACTCGTTCTGGGAGGAGTCTTTTACAAGTTCGTTCTCCCGTTCTCGGATCAAGTGGAAATTTTGCACAATTATTCATTGTCGATGGCAACACCCGAATCAATAAAAAGAAATCAACCAATTAGTCAATCAATTAGTCGTCCTTAATTACTTTTGTTTTCTATGGAATTTGTACTACGTTAAAGAGAGATCATGTTTCAGCAGAGAATTAGGTCACAATTTTAAATTGAATATAAAATGGTCAAACTTTTTCTTTTTACAAGTACTTATATCTTAGCGATTAGTAGGCTAACGTCATCCTCGCATCTTTAAGGTGATCTATGGGGCAGATAATGTTAAGGTCATCCGTTAACCAGGGTGTCATGTGGCCAGGACAACGACGTTTCCCCAGCTAATGTCGGGTACCCATTAGATCTCGGTGGATTCAGAGGCACCCCGCCACTCAAAGCTTATTCCTTCCCCAATCAGCTTACCTAAGGGCAAGATCTCCGCGCTTACAACTATATCTCTCAATAATGTAGAAGTTATTTCCCGTCTTCGATATGAAACAAAATAATTAATTGACTATTTTTTTAAATTTGAATGCTTCATGTTTTATTAGGTACAATAAATAACTGTTTAAAGTGTCAACTTGTTCCAAGAATGTATCTGGGAGAAATAACGTGTACCATTATCTGAGGCAACTACATACATACCCCAGCTTGAATGAAACTTCTGTGAATACTGAAGGATTAATTTCCCTTGATGGTATCAAACAAATTAAGTCATTAATTGACTGGTTGTTATTTTTTACATTGATCCATGTCTTGTCTCTGCCTATGAATAATTGTGCAAAGTTTCAACTCGCTCCGACAATGGGAGGGGAAGAAATAACCTGTGCTAACATTGTACTAGACAGACAAACAGAGCGAGTGAGTTGATAGAAGCTTTGTAAAACAATGAAATAACGAAACGGCTATTCACACCCCTTTCAGTGACAATGTCAAACTCTCACACATGCCGGGCCTCAGCAGCCTTAGGCCTCTGTCCCCTCTTGACAGCAGTGCTGTTATTGAGTAGGAAGTGCTAGAGAGACACAGCCCCAGCTGGAATGAAACTTAACAGCCTTTGAATGGATTGGCATTTCAGCTCCTCAGCCTAGTGTTGTAGACCACTCAGGCCTCTGTTTAGAATTGATCCAAACAAAGGTGTTGTTTTTTTTTTTGTCCTTGTGGAGATGAATAGAAAATGAAAACGTTTTCCGGTGACTTTCAAAACAAGTTTGTTGTGTTCTTATTTGTAGCTATAAAGAAGACTTCTGGTTTGAAGACCTGGTATGGCCAGACCCTTGCGGCCTGTTTCCTGCGAGGAGTGGCATTAAGCCTGCCCTACTGACCACGAAAATTGATAGCACTGATGTAGACATAGAACTTGGCTCTGCGACCAGGTGTCAGATGTCGTTGGTGGTCAAACGACGGCCCAGGCCTACAGAATTGCCCTGGAACGTTGTGGTCATTAATAGCGGTCAGTTTTTTTTTGTATTTCTGATATTACTATGCTTGAGGAATGTATGTTTGTAGATAGTGTACTCAAGTGTATTGTTTTACATTACGATAGTCATTATGGATGATACTAATAGCATCTACACGTAGCTATGTATGTTTGTAGATAGTGTACCGTTTTACACTTCGATAGTCATTATGGATGATACTAATAGTATCTACACGTAGTATGTTTGTAGAAAGTGTAGGCCTACTGTTTTACACTACGATAGTCATTATGGATAATACTAATAGTATCTACACGTAGCTATGTATGTTTGTAGATAGTGTACTGTTTTACATTACGATGGTTATGATGGATGATACTAATAGTATCTACACGTAGCTATGTATGTTTGTAGATAGTGTACTGTTTTACACTACGATAGTCATTATGGATGATACTAATAGTATCTACACGTAGTATGTTTGTAGAAAGTGTAGGCCTACTGTTTTACACTACGATAGTCATTATGGATAATACTAATAGTATTTACACGTAGCTATGTATGTTTGTAGATAGTGTACTGTTTTACACTACGATAGTCATTATGGATGATACTAACAGTATCTACACGTAGCTATGTATGTTTGTAGAATTTAAGTCATTGGTTAACATTGAAGACTAGATTGACATAGGAACACGCGCAGGACGTAATCATCTTCTTTTTTGAAGTAACTTCAAACATTGCCAGTGACAGATCCTTATGGAGACAGCTTGCCGCCCAATGCGCCGAACGGCGCGGGAGGACCTAAGTCTAAGTCTAAGTCTGTATTTATAAGATAAGAAGTTACATTGTATTAGCTTCACGTAAAATGTAATTTTGTAGATAGATAGCTACTGTTTTACACTACGGTATTCATTACAGATGATGTTTATAGTTATAGTAGCTTTACGTAGCATGTATGTTTGTAGATAGGATAGTGTATTATACTACGATAGTCTCAACTTATAGTAGCTACAGGTTGGCTGAATGTTAAAAAAATGAGGATTCTGTTATTAATAGTGTCAATAAAAGCTATGTTATTGCCCATTATTTTTAAATTCATCTTTGTTCCTTTCACTCTAGATCCACCAATCATTGAAGAAGATGATGTTGTAAGTACATATATTGCACACATTAGACTTGTTCACTTTGTCTTTGAAGCTATTCATCTCTGTCTCGTTATTCTAATTCTGCTTCCCAACCAATATAGTGTACACTGTACATTGAGGATTTATGTTTTCAGTACTGCTCGACTGCTTATGTAAGTAAATCATGGGTTCCACTATTGAGGGCTTACGAGTCCTAACTTTTTTAAGTCTTGTGGTTAGTGACAGCGTGTCTTAACGTCATGTGGACACTAGTTTGCTAGGAATATCTTCCTTTTCATACTTGCCACTGGCTGCCAGTCACCTTTTGTCCCCCCATTTGTTGACCAATCCCTTCCCTGCTCAATCATTGTCAAAATGTACACACCATGTTCTATATCCCAATACATGTATGATCGAAGCCTATTTCTTCAACTAAAATGAACTGACGGGGGGAGGGGTGAGGTGGACAGATAAGTAAATAAAAATGTATAACTGTATAGAGATCTAGTTATGCTTTGAACACAAAAGTTGTGATTATATTTTTTCTCTAAACCTAACATCCCTTCAAAATCTCGCCTAGTGTACACATTTAGGACTAACAGAGCTGACCAGGTGTATTGAGATCATGTCTATTGATTTATGAATAGGCCTAACACACTTTGGTTAATATCAACACAATACGCATTGAATCTTGGAATCAATCTTTGCTATATAGTGTCTTGATTTGTTAGCTATTTAAAGAGTTCTAGCTGTCAATAAAATCGATACATACATAGATCTATCATTTGGTTTGTAAACTTAGAATAGTACCAGGTAGGTCTCTATGCCATCCTCGTTAAGAAGCTGCCACAGTAACCCCCCCCCCCCCGCCCCCCCCCCCCCACCACCACCACAGGTAGAGATCTCCATGTGATAGTTGTTCTAACCAAACAAATCAGTATCAAACACAATAAGATTTCTTTCGTTGTAGTAGTTCAACTTCGGAATGCTGGGATAGTATAGTGTATTGGCATCGAATAATTTTGGTTCATCTTGTGATGCTATGAATTGACAGATCCAATTGAATAAACGAACATGTTAATTGATAGATGTGAACCTAGTTTGTAAGAGGTGAACCTTGTTTGAAAGAGGTAAACCTTGTTTGAAAGAGGTGAACCTAGTTTGAAAGAGGTAATTTAGGTTGAAAGAGGTGAACCTGGTTTGATAAGAGTTGAATGTAGTTTGATTGTAGTGAACGTAGTTTGATAGAGTTGCAACATTTAGCTTGTTGCTATTTATAGACTCTAGTCTTTATATAAAATCTAATCTTCATAATATTTAGTCTTCATAATATCAAGTTTCTAATGTCTAGTCTCCATGCTATGTACAATGTTTATATAAACTTGTTTTAAACATTGGTTAGAATAAACTTGTTACACAAAGGTTTAAGAAAAATGTGTTGTATTATACTAGTATGTATGATTTATTTAAATGTATTTAGGAATACTTTGTCAAGAATGTTTTTTTTGTACTTGTATTTTTACAGGAGGAATATTTGGTTCATGACCCACTATTTGTGGAGTTTTTTAACGCTTTCCTATCGTTGCCTGTAAGTAGAGTACTGATGTTTGTTGAACTAGCTCACACTCACATCTACTTATGAATGTTTCTGCCAATGATTGTAATCTTATGTATATCAGACTGCCTCACACTATCTTATATTCACACAGTCACATTGGCTTCTACATTTCTCTGCCCTTGAATACTGGTGGACTACCACTTGTTCATCTGTTTATTATTGCCTAAGCTTGGATGCATTATAATACCTTACACTTTTTTTTAAGTCATTATAATTCATACTCACATCTGTCCATCCATGTTTTATCCTGTTGGGTATATACATTATTCTTACTAACATTTCTTAAAGTTAAGATCTCACAACTATTCTTTTATTGAATAAACATTGTATGATAGAAAACATAATTGATCATTCAAAGGTGAAACAGTAATAGTCTTTAAGACACAATTTGATACAAAATGTTTGTGTGTTAAATTTTTGAAGTTTGTTTATTTTTGTAAAAATCATTAAATTTAGAGACCTTTCAGGACAGAGGACTTAAAAGTAAAGTAGCAATATAGCCTACATAAAACACAGAACAGTAATCTTCAAATACAAAAAACAAAACCTAATAAAATACTTAGAAAGACACAAAGATAAAGGCACATTCATTGTATTATATGCTAAGAGAAATTGGTGCAAGTACTCCTTCTTCCCTAGTGCTATTAGAGCATTGACTGGGTTGCCTGAGTCAGCCAGGAAAACCAGTGAAGTCATTGATTAACATGCATGACCTAGGGACACGCATAGGACATAATCATCTACTTTTTAAAAGTGATGTCTGTATTTTATAAGAAGAGATCAGAATGGTAAACTTAAGTATACAAATATTCTTGTTATACAGATTAATTATATTGATCAGAAGGTCAAGGAAAAAATATACGAATCAGTAGATCAATCAGTTCTATTGTTACAAGCTCTACTAATGTGAAAAAATATCAAGGATTTCTAGTGTTGAAAACAAAATAGCTGATTACATTAGGAGAAAGTCAATTAATGGCTTGGTTAAAAGCTCTAAAATCTAAAAAAAAAAAAAGATTACTTTTTAATTCAATGAAATTCTCCCTGTGATTTTTTTTGTCAGTCTGTCAGATTCTAAATGTTTTTCTCTCTAAAGTATTCATGCCTAATTTTCCTATATATATATAAGTATATATTGTTATAAACCTGGTGGTGGCACAGATGGGGGTAGTGGTGTCAGTGTAGTTAGCCAACGCAAATCGCCCCAGGCCAGTGCTAGACGAGCGGTCAACCGTGACGAGTTACGACGGTCAGTCGAGTCGAGTGTCAACAGGACAGTTCGGGAAGGATCGCCGTCATGAACGGAGCTCAGGAGCGTCACGAGGAATGTAGTCATGTGACAAAGCTAGAAACATCGAGCGACATTCTGTCCGGTTTGAGAAGACCAGCAAGGACCCTATATAAAGAGCGAAGGTTTCAGAGACAGGTAGACACAACTTCTCGATCTACGGCTCGTTACGACGGCTCAGTACAAGTCCGAGAAGAGACAGAGAGACCAGTGCAAGAGTTGATATGGCGGTACGGCTTTTAACGGAGAGATATTTGTGCAGTCTTGTGTTACGTGCTGCCAATTGTACAGTATTGGCTGTTATTTATTGACATTAAACTATTATGTTATTTTGAGCCCTGAGTTGTCAAGTTCTTTCAGTTGGTGGTGTCGTGTAGTGCAGTTTGCAGAGAGCCTGGATAGTGAGATCCGTAACAATATATATGGTGATTGGTCACTTCATCCCTGGTCATTTCCTCCTTGGTCAATTCATCCCTGGTCACTTCATCCCCAATTAAATTTTTGTTATTAGTTATTGTGTAATTGTGTTGTCAAGGCTTTGTATTTAAGCCCTCATTTCATCTAATATATAAATAAGTTTATTTAGAATACTTTTTGATATGTTTGACATGTTATATCTAGTGTTCCCCTCCTCTCTACATACTTGTTCAGAAATGAAATAATAGATGTCAATAAGTAGATCTATTGTAATGCAGGGTTTGTATTTAGTTATAGTGTTTCTGTTTGATATGGGGATGCCAATATTAATCTGCGCATATTGCGTGATGTAATGATCAAAGGCCAAGGTGTGGTGGAAGTACTTTAATATCTTATATGTATATACAAACTGAGTATTTTATTATTTGGTTATGCTACTAATTGAGATAACTTATAATAGAATAAAATATTTAACTAAAGGCTTTATTTAATATCTATAAAATGAAAATGCATATTATTTATGAATATTTACCATTCTAACCTGGAGATGCAGGAAGACAGAATCTACATTATATAATTTAAAATAGTTTGTTTTATCTTGGGTTTATGGAATTAAACTAGCAGATTATGTAAGTGTTATGGGGTGTTTATTCATGTTTGGATTTGTTGAACAGATTCTGATGTAATTGTGAGGATTACTGTTTATTTTTTCTTGGTAATGCTTCTTGTATAAATTATTGATCAAACAGAATCATCACTTGCCTGATATTATATGAATAATTTGATAATGCACTAAAGAAACATCTGTGTTCTCTTTTAACTTCTTTAATAATCTTCTTCAAATTCCAGATATAAGTAACTTCTCCATTCAATAACAACTTGACTTAAATATCTTCATAAAATAAAATAAGATATAACAACAACTTCAACTAGTATAACTTACACTAATGTACCCACAAGTGTTTAAACATAAAACCGTTACTATCAAGAATCGTTACAATGCGAGGACCACGACTAACTAACTTTCCCCTTATTTATACTTTTCACAATCATACTTTCCAGAATCAGAAACTTCTCCCCTAATTATTTTATTAACTGTGACCTTCTAGAAGCTGACTATGCTTTTTTTTTCCCTTAACCTTTTTCTCTGATTGGATGACTAAAATTAACTTGTTTACTCTGTTCAACTCTGACTTGACCTGGGCTTCTAGAAACTGGTCGAAACAGGTCACAGTCTCGACTCGTGACAGTAATCATGTTGCATAGGAGAGGTTTTAAATAGGGGTGAATGGGTGATGAAATGTAGTTGTACTACAAATTGATGTCAGAGATGGAGAGACACTGGGATGTTTTCTTATAGATAGAATTTGGTAAAAAAAAAAGCTACTGTATATAATCTGGGATTTATCCATTCAAGTGTATAGCTAGACAAGTTTCATGTATGAAGACTAAACATTTTGTTTCCACTGTTAGTCTTTCCCAGAGCCAATCAGCTTTAACGTAGAGACTGGAGGTTTTGAAGTAGTCAGCGATGATAAACAAAAGCTGGCCCAACAGATCAAAGAGGCTGTCAGGTCACAACACACAATGTCCAAGAAATATGAGGTCACCAGGCAGCATGCATTCTCTGACATGCCCGTTGTACCCATTGAAGATAATGATGCACCTGAGACTGTGAAGATAGACACATCATTTCAAGTGATTGTAAGAAGACATTTTTTTCTTTTATTACACACCTTTTGTCATTGTTTGAAGAATTCATTTTATCATCTGTCAATATGCTATGCATAGTTCATAATAGTTACATGTATGGACAGCTCTATAATTTTGATGTATGTTAATAACATGGATTATGGTTCTTTTTGAGAAAAGTAAAATTTAAAACATTTTCCATTAAATCTTTGTGACAAATTACAGATATGTGCATTTCTTTGAGTGAAGTTTTGGGTTTGCATATGGAGTATTCTACAACATAGGACAATATTTTAAAAATCAAATCAAAATATAATATTAAATAAACTTTTTTTTTATGTGATTCATGTATTTGTTTGTTACCTGATAGTACAAATTAAATTTTTAAAGATATTTTAAACAATCAAGTCATTATTATATTTCTGCTGTTCTTTAGACATTAAACAAGGATCAAGGAATCTACTGGATAAAATCAGAGCGGCTCCCAATCTTTCTAGAAAGTGATTTTTATTTCCATTATCGCCTGGCCAAAGTGATCTCCCAAGTTCGTATTGTCAATGATAAAGGAGAATTTGTTGTTATGAAAATTGACTTCACCAGCCGACCAAAGAAGAAGAAAAAGACTGTAGGTTAAACAATTTTAGATTTTATTCTGTTCTAGTTTCTTGTGTGTGTTATTTGCTATGGTTCTGCTCTAGATTCACACTTATGATTTATTTGTTATGGTTCTGTTATAGTTTCACACAAATGTTTTTTTTTGTTACGGTTCTGTTCCAGATTCACATTAATTGTTAATTTGTCATGGTTCTGTTCTAGTTTCACACTAATTGTTTATATGTTATGGTACACTTAAAGACTTAAAGATTAACTTGAGATAAAACTGAATTTTATTGCCATTGATCAATCCTACATTAAACAGTACCCATGCAAATACTCGTTCTTTTACAAAGTTGTGAGTTTTATCTGAACTTAGCTCTTTAAGTCTGAATATAGTTTTATACACAAATCTTATGTTGATAGTTTGTCTGAATTTACTTTTATACATGAATATTTGTTAATAGTTTGTCTGAATCATCTTGTAATCTTTGCTGTCACTGTCTAAATTAAGCATTAAATTTGAATCATGCTTACAACCTAATTTGAAAATTATATAAATGATGTTGAATGTAAAGTTATCCTGTAACTTATGTGTTTACAGGTTGAGGTCACACCCCCTGAACTGGAAGAAACCATTGTGAAAGAAATGTTTGTTAGTTTTGGGGATGTGAAGGGAGCTGCTAAAGAAGCGTGGTTCACTCAAGCTAAAAATGAATTAAAGACTCAGCCAACATATTCCACTTTAAACCTTAAGCCTTCTACAATTGCTCCTTCTGTATTATCTCATGATGTTTTGGAACAAAAAGAGAAGAGTTCTGTGTTTCATAGCCAGTACTTTGGAGTTTACACACCAGGTAAAACACTCAATCAGGCCTTTAGATGAAATACAGTTGGAAATCTTTTGTACTAAAGTTTTAGAAATTATTATTTTTTTTTTGTCTTATCAAATTATGAATGACAAATTTCTGTACATTTTAACAAACCTTTTATCAACTCACTCTGTCTGTATGTCTGGTAAAAATTTTGTACGTTATTTCTCCAACACCCAATTTCGGATCAAATGGAAATTTTGCATAATTATTTTTTTTACCTGATAAAACAAAAATCATTTTTAAAAAATTAACCGATTAGTTAATTAACTATTGGTAATTAATTTTTTTGTTTGGTATCAAACAAGAGAAAGATATAGTACTTGACATGTGGTGGTACAAGTTGGATTAGTTCCCTTTATAGGTCGCCTCTCTAAATTGTATTCATTATAATAATAATAATAATAATCTTTATTGTCCATATGGAACTTTGGAACTTTGTCTTATACCATATTACACAACACTTCTAATAGAAAATACAAACTCTACAAACAAATGCAAACTCTGTTCAGTGACACACTGGTCAAAATTAATTCTCTTGCATAGAGGACTAGCTCTAAATGTAGTGTGTTAATATCAACTTACAAATTTAATTAATTTCTTGCTTACAATAAAACAGTATTGAGCATATTGAAAAGTTTATAAAGTAATAAAATAATTTTATTAACTAAAATTAAAACTCTATGTCTTGACACTTGACAAGCCTAATGGTGACTAGGACTTACAAAAAGTACTTGAAAATGTTTCATTCCAAGATTCTTTCATAGTATTTAATTAATTAAAGAAAACATTTTGCTTGGTCAAATCTTTTAGAAAGTAAGATAATAGTTCAATAAACAGACTGATAAAGTAAGACTTACTACTTTATGCTGCTATAACAAACCTGTTTATTTACTTAACAAACTATGACATACTGCTACAAAAGTAAAACATGAATTACTATACAACAGTGAACCATGAATTACTATACAAAAGTGAAACATGAACTCCTTCTAAAGAGGATTTACTATTTAAGCTATTTAATTACAGCATAAATTAATCAATATTTTATTAACATGAATAAATCTGTGTTACTAATATATTACAGGTTTAATTGGTCCCTTTGATTCTGAGCCACCAATCAACGACTACACTGATAAAATGTTCTCCAAAGAAAAACCTTTCACTCCTAGACCTTCTGACAAAATCCATTCATCTACTGCCATGTTAAGAAAAAAAATCTGTGATGCCGAGGAGGAAATGGTGCCAGCAGGAAATGTTTTATTTGTGTGGCCAAAACAGGACCACCAGACAACAGATGCAGAGTCTGGAATTGGTGAGATGGATGAGAAGGATGATGAGTTTGAGAAGCGAATCACTGCTCAGCCAATCATTGACCAGATCTACTATGATGGATCATGGGAGTCTGGAGGAACTGGCGAAATTATTCTGAGATCTGTTGATGAATTGGGCTCTGTCATTGTTGGGGCTGTAATGAAGAAAACTATTGCTGAAATGCTAGACATTGATGAGAAGATTGTGTTGGCAGATCCAGCAATAAGCAGCATCTATCCTTCAATGGATCTCACCTGTGTCTCTACAGACAGGCTAGAGAATTTAGTTGTGGCAAAGAAACACAGTGTCCCAGAGATGGACTTTGACATAGAAACTTTAAAACCATTGATGGTAGGAGCTGTAGATGATAAAGAACCAGTGCACATCAAGTGGGACAAGCCGATGCCTAAGCCAGCGGAAGAAGAAAGTGATGCAGATTCATTGCTTGATAGTGATGAAGACTTTGAAGAAAGAGACATTCATTTCCGAAGAAAAAAGGATAAATGGCATAGCTTGACAAGCCTCAAGGGGATTATGGCTTTCAAAAAGTTCCTAGAGGGTACACACGGAGAGAAATACTGGGAACTGTGGATAGATATTGATAAAGGAAGACTGATTAATACAGAAGAAGAAAAACAGAGGTCAGTTTCTGCTATTAAAAGTATTTTATGAAAAGTATTTTCAAATCATTTTTGATCCAATTTCATTATCTCTGCTAAGTATTTGAGTAAAGATTGAAATAAAATGTACTCTAGTGATTCAGCAATGTTACAGACACTCACAAAAAAAATGCTCTAGTGATTCAACAATGTTACAGACATAAATAAAACATGCTCTAGTGATTCAACAATGTTACAGGCATAAATAAAACATGCTCTAGTGATTCAACAATGTTACAGACATAAATAAAACATGCTCTAGTGATTCAACAATGTTACAGACATAAATAAAACATGCTCTAGTGATTCAACAATGTTACAGGCATAAATAAAACATGCTGTAGTGATTCAACAATGTTACAGACATAAATAAAACATGCTCTAGTGATTCAACAATGTTACAGACATAAATAAAACATGCTCTAGTGATTCAACAATGTTACAGACATAAATAAAACATGCTCTAGTGATTCAACAATGTTACAGGCATAAATAAAACATGCTGTAGTGATTCAACAATGTTACAGACATAAATAAAACATGCTCTAGTGATTCAACAATGTTACAGACATAAATAAAACATGCTCTAGTGATTCAACAATGTTACAGACATAAATAAAACATGCTCTAGTGATTCAACAATGTTACAGACATAAATAAAACATGCTCTAGTGATTCAACAATGTTACAGGCATTCAAGTTTAATACCTAAAGCATATAAAGGGAAGGAATTTCAATTTATTTTAAAGTACCATATTTTCTCGCATATAACCTGCTTATGTCTATACCCCACACAAATTACAAAATATGTATAAAAAAAATTTTACAACCCACACCTTTATATACCCTGCATGTGCAAAGGGTGATTGCCTTAAACTACTGGTACACAAAGTTGTTGCTCCTTAGACTCTGTCCTTTGAGATGTAATAATGCTTCAGTTGTTGTTCCAACAAGCAATACATAAGAGTGCTAAAGTGTGTGAAATACGAGCCTACGGTCGTATCTGCATAAAGAACTATAGGGGGTATAAAGACCTACCATAGTTTCTGTTATGCTATATTTATGAGTAAAATAATTTTTTTTAAACCCCACACCTTTGCAAACCCTGCACAGCTGCCATTTGTTAGTAAAACCTGTATAACCTGTAGGTAATATGGGCAAAAATATGGTAGACTTAATTTGGTATTAAGATGTTGGTATTAATAAATGAGAAGTTGATATTAGTTTTTGAGATATTGGTATTAATGAGAAGATAAATAAATAAATAAATTATAGCTTTTATATAGCGCTACTTTCATGCTTATAGCATGTTCAGAGCGTTGTGGTCCAATCCCATTTGAGGATCTAGTGGGGGGAGGGGGTATTTGGGAGAAGGTTTTTCCTTGCTGACTTGAGGTGCTCAATAAACACAACTCTGCTTGAGTCGGGTGTCGAACCTCGAGCCCCCCTTGATAGGTAGTCAAGCCAAGTTGAAGCATGCTTAGCCTCTCGACCACCCATGTTGGTATTATTGGGAACCTGCTCATATTAATTAAAGTGATGTTGGTATTAGTTAATGAGATGTTGGTATTAGTTAATTAGAAAGATTTGTTGGTCTTATATGTCTTTTATTTTTTCTTCTTTGATTCAAACTTCTAGATACATTTTACACATGAGAGACAAATATTACAAAAAGGGTTCTCCATTTGAACTCTCACAAGAAGATAAAAAGAAGTTGGGACTTGAGAATTTATCAAGTTGGTGTCCCAAATATCTCTTTCAGGTTCATGCTAAAGTTCTGGAACCATTGGTTTTATATTGGTGAGTGTTAAAGGCAGAAAAAAACATTTGTTCTTTTCTTTTTTAAAATATAGAAAACAATACAAACTTGCTTCTATATTATCTAGTTAAAGTGTGTATGATATATAACATTAAAATTATAGTTGAAGTTAAAATGTAAGGTGATAAAGATGTTAGTTGTTAGAGATACAATAATTTTCACTATGCAACCTCAACTGTAACAGGAAAAAAATCGGCTCAACTTTTTAATTCAAAAACAAATATTTTGGATCAGCTTTTCTATTGGTGTGTTGCATTGTGTTGCTATAGGCTGATTGATATAAGAATTTTAGGAATCCTTGATGTGTGCTAGGATTTAACACTGGGGGCCAGCTATGCATTATCAGCTTCTCTTGATGTCTATATTGTAATTGTAATACAAGCAAGCAATGAACACATCAGGTTTTATAATAATTTTGATAAGATTATGTCTCATAGGAAAATAAAGACTTTGTCCTAAGGGTTTAGTTGAAAACTCTTGAAACTCTAGGCCAATGAAAGCAGCCCTCCTCCAATCTATTTGAGCCATTGTTCTGTCTAAAAGAGATCAAAACAGATGGAAATGTATTGTTTCTAGAGACTTGTATTTCAAGATTTTTAAGACTAGATGTGAGGCTAAAGGTTGAACAATCCCTCAGAAACCCCATAATTTTTCTTTGTGCTAATCAGCTAGGAAAGTGTCCACCATAAAACACCCCCATTAAGGAATGATGTGTGGATAATGACATGACACATGGGGTGTTCTTTACATTAAAATTCTTAGGCATCCCAACTGGGGTCTTGTTTTGCCTTCCAATTGGGCTAATCATCTCCTTTAATAACCATTCCTCCCCGGAGCCACATTGAGACTGAGAAGCATTGGGGGGGTGTGAATGTATCAAATAATTTTTTAGAAACTATATAAGAAGAATTATATAACTATGACCTCTAGTTTATCTTGAAAATTTAAACCTCCAAATGAAATAACAAACAATCTAAAACACAACACTGCTGCTACTTACATTTTACTGACAAAACCAGTCAATAACATATGACATATTAGAGAGGAGCAAATTTTTCTTACAAGTGCATCGCAATTTATCAAAAGATTTTTGTTGTCAGTCAACCCTGGACTGGGTACCAACATGTACTAACATACTTAGCCTGGAGATTGTGAAAGTGCAACCACAGCTTTAATCAAATTTGACACCTAACTTGGCACATCATGGCACTAACACAGGTGCTGAGTCTGGAAAGCAAAGAAGAGCCAGGCTCCTAGTCTTGACTTTATGAACTACCAAATTGAAGAGACTATTCAATAGTATCCTGAATGACTCTATAGGTTAGTTCCCCAAGTGTACCAGAGCTTTGGTGGCACTAGAGTTTGAAGATAGGCATGACCCTAACCCAGCAATTCTCAATAATTTTAAATCAAAATGTTAAAGTATCGTCAAATAAAGAACCCCTCATTACTTGAGACATTTATAGGATTTCAGGCTTCCATGGACAGAATGCCATTGATCTTTTTAATATATTTTAATTATTTTTCAATGCAATATGTATCCTTCATCAGGGCTCCTAGATACCTGTTGAAACACTTACTACAGACTCATCCAGAAAAATATTATCTCTACAATCAAATGAAGTCATCCTTGCCAGCCAAAGAATCTGACCCATTCCCACACACCCAAGAGCTGCTTCCCCTCAGACCAAAGTCCTGCTGTCCTAGGATCAGAACAGGACCTGGAGTTGTGGAGGTTAGTTTCTATGATCAGATTTAGATCAACCAAGAGTACATTGAGAACTAACTGTATTGTTATAAAGCATTTTCATTTTGTCTTTATGATATATACGTAGTCCCTGGCATTAGTCTACTACCTGACCCACAAGTTGTGTTCCATATGATGGGCAGCCATTTGTATCTGCAATCATTATAAAATTGATAAGTTATCAAAACCAATTAATTAAAATTAAATATATTTTACTTGGCTGATAAGTGTACAAAAAAATGTGTAAAAAAATTTTCAATACAGTTTCAACATTAATTATGTTGAATTAAATCCTTTACTTACGTGTTTTGAAACTACTTAATGTGACTAAAAGACTAAAACACTTGAAAAGAGAACTACATAACATAAAATGTTTTTTCTGCCTAAGGCATTAACATATGCACATTTCAGGCATAAGGAGATTTCTTGTAGATATCCGAAGTTGAAGGTGACTGTACATTCCGTATTTTGAGGGTTTATACTAGTGTTTCTCAAATTTCTTGAGTGGCTACCCCCACCCTCAGATGACAAAGTTATGCTTATGCTCCTTTAGCCAGCTAGACAGTCTGGAGGATTGCTGTATAAGCTCCTTCCAGTGAGTCCCACGAGAGTTTTAAGAATATACTGAAAATGAAAAGAAATATACACACATGATTAAGTACTCTAGAAATGGTTCTTTCCTGACTTAGTATTGGAATGGCAGAAGGCTTTCCTCACTCAGCCTACAAGGGGTATAGGGAAGTGCTAAAAGCTTCAGGTCCAGGACAGAGCATTTTGCTGTGTTCTGCCATTTGAAAATTCATTCTCCAGGCATCTACTAAACACTTTTTCTTCATCTAAGAAGAATGCAGATAAAATAAAGTTAAAGTAAGTAGCAGTGGGATGGGCCTATATTAAAGCATTGTCCTGCATTCAGATCTTACAAATGCATTCTCCTGTCATCTTAGAGCACACTATTCATCCTAATAAAAAAAAAGCATGTCAAATGAAGTCAAATAGTGCACACACTTCCTTAATAGGTTTGAACATCCTAACACATCACTGGTGCTGAGGTGGATAGCAAGTACTGAAAAATAAAAAAAATGTCAAACTAATAAAGTGATGTGTTAATTGTTATTATAGTCTTCTTAATGTGCTAAAAAGATATCTATTACAGAGTTTCTTCATCAGCTGATGTGGCTATATCTCCACTAATAAATTCTCTATTTTGTAGACTATTTTTCACTTTGCTGGATAGTCTATTTTTGTTTATGATTTAATGATTAAAAATAGTAATTAAAAACTGCATATTTTTAGGAGGAACCTGAGAAGAACATTACAAGTCTGATTAAACCCAAACCTGATCCATTTGCAACAACCCCATTAACCGGAAACAAGCGGGTTTATGGAGAAGATACCATTAAACGCTTAATGAAGACACCGACTGCAAAGTATCTTGGATTGAAGCCACAATCCAAACCAAAACAAATGAGAGCAGCATCAGCTAAGTCAATTCCCTGTAATGTTGCCCGAAGCCCTTCAGTTCTTCTGACTGGTAGAAAATCCATAGACAAAATAGAACCTTCTGCTGGAAAGCTTACTGGTGTCAGTGGTAAAAATTCTGAAGAACTAATCAATGCTGAGAGCAAGATGGCTGCTCTGCCTAGTAAATCTTGCACTACTGGTGATAAAGTGCCATGCCCTAGCAAACCTCTTACAGCCATATTAGGTGAGCGTTCTGTTACAGCTGGGCTGACTTTGGCACCTCTTAAAAAGCCCAGAGATTTGTTATCGCCCATGATGAAGATTGTGGACACACACCATAAGAAATCTCGTCTAGAAGGGGACAAAGGGTGAGTTGTAATGATTTTTTAAAATAACATTTACATTGAATTCTTTTTTCTACATTCATTGAAACAGAGTTTTCAAAGTTTTTATTTTATTCAAAGGTCATATATGTCTAGTTCTGAAGTCATAATTATTCCAAGGTCATATATGTCTAGCTGTGAAGTGATAATTATTCCAAGGTCATATATGTCTGGCTGTGAAGTCATGATTAAATCAGACTATGAACTACTTCAAGACTGCTGACCTATAAAAAAAAAGGGATTAAAAAAATGTATTGAGGATCAATAGAGGATGGTTAGAAAGAACAACAGCAAATCATCTGGTCAATTAAATGAAATTTTAAATTCAAGACAAGTGTGAACCCCCAGCAATACAGGGAAAAAAAATTCTAATTAGGTGAACTGCTCTGAACTGAATTACTATGAGTTGACAGATATAATAAACTCGCTTCAACTATATACCATTAACTGCTCAGAATGAGAGGCAGAAGTCATTCTATTAAAAAAGGGTAGGTCGGCAGGACTGGTACAGGCTGAAGGAAAACTTTTGTTAGTGCATTGCCAAAAATATTCCACAAAGTCTAATAGATAGAACAATGGACCAAATCTCTCATCATGACTCTGCCACAGTAAAGCAAACAACTCTTCTTTGAAAACTATGACAGTTTCATAAGCCAACATCACAAGAAGCCCACAAAGTCTTTCTTAAATCATGTTCAAGCTGAACATAAATAATAACATAATTAAATTAATCAGGACCTACTGGAATATTACAGGAGAATGGTTGAGAGTCAGCTGGTTCAGCAGAAGATGCTCTGAGGGACTATGACATGGCAATTATAAACATGTGCTATACATATGGAATAGATGTATTCTTCAGGCAAGAAGAAGAGTTACCAGACTTGGTGATGTGCAGTAACATGATAGCAAATGTCAAAAACTTGAAACATCCTAGAACCTTGTCCTACTAGACTCACATCAACAACATAGCAGCAAGCACAAAGCTCTGGAATCCTTGGAATTACAAAGAAAGTGAAAGTCATTGAAAAAGAGGCCAAGCTGCTGATCTCTTAAGTGATGGTCCTGTTCCTTTATCCCAGTGAGCAGAGTAAAAAAAAAAAGGTCAAACTATGGAGATGTCATAGTAGGTTATTAGCTGTCCTTTGTAAGGACCACAATAAGATTATATCAAGGTTTGGACCAATTTTACCCTGGATGAAATGCTTTTGATACACTTGTGGTGCCTTAACTGCCTAAAAGACTTACAAGTGAAGGACAGATGAATTTAACATGAATGTAATTAGGTTTGGATAGTTATGTGCTTATCAACTCATTTCTATCAGTCTTAATATAGCCACTGTGAAGATGACATTTCAACATTTTTTTACATTTGAAATATAATATTCTTTGTATTTCACACCAAATTTCAGGTATTGCCATGAGCAATTATCCCACCCCTTTAAAAAAAACACACCAAACAAAAAAAGACAAACAAAGCACTTAATGCATTGCATTAAAAGCCAAAGCTTATTAACATTATTTTTTTTTGTTTTTCAGAAAACAGCTATGCACTTTCTACAGACAAGACTCCCAAGAAGCTAGTAAAGTTTGTCCCAAGCCAGGAGAACCTCTCCAAGAAGATATTCATTATGCTGAAATGACTGACTGTGAGTTCATGGGTAGTGAGAGAATGGAGTTTTTATTGCAAGCACTTCACCATGAACAGGATTCTGGCAGGTCCTTTAGGAAATACATTCACAAAAGTGAACGAATGGTAATATAGAGATGTTGTATTATGTTGTACTTAACCACAGACATTTTTATTTTTCATTGTATTAGCCAAAAATAATAATAAGATTACTACAAATGTATTTTAAAACAGTATCTGACATTTAACCAGTAACATTAAAGAAGTATTACCTATAAAACTTGCTTGGTTTTATAAGTAGAATTTTGTGAGAAGCTTATATATAATAGGGAGTAAATTTAAATAATATTTACCATTCTTAAATCATTTGTTTGCAAAGGACTGGATTAATCACCTTGACTTTTGGGAAAAAGTTCAAGAATACAGAAAACTGTTTTACAAAGACAAGCTTGATCTTCATTTAATAGCAAAACAAGCCAAGGTAAGAACTGTTCCTTGATCTCTACATTCTATGAGTTCAGTATAGTAATATGATCTCTACATTCTTTGTGGTCAGTATTGTAATATTATTACATCATTCTATGAGGTCAGTATTGCCATACTATTACATCATTCTATTAGGTCAGTATTGTAATATTATTACATCATTCTATGAGGTCTGTATTGTAATATTATTATATCATTCTATGAGGTCAGTATTATAGTATTATCTCTGCATTCTAATTTTTCATTTTCAGTATTTAAAAAAAAAATTAATATTGAAATGAGATTTAATTTCTTTTTCAAGCTAATATTTGCTCAATGTATTGTGGAAGGAGCAGCCCAAGGTATTGGTGTGTCAGAAAGTATTGAGTTGTCTATCTTAGATCATCTGACTCCTGCTTATGAAGATTTGTTTGATGATGCTGAAGAGTTCACTCTCAAAGCTTTATTTGAAGCCTTCCAACGTTACCTTAATCAAGATGTGAAAAGCTACTGCAAGGTAAGCTCATTAAATAGCCAGTTATTATCCACTAACAAAGATTATTGAAATCAAGCTTTTAAAATTTTGCTTTAAATTTTTTGTGTTCTAAAAGCATTTTAAATTGTTATATCAAATTTTTTAAAGAACTTTGAATTAAAGTTATTCTTTTGGTACAAAATTCAATGACAATGAACATAACTCACCTGTTTATGCATTATCAGGTAGAACGAGCAGAAATAAAAAGAAGATTAGAAACCAAAAATAACTACATTTTGAATCTCCAAAAGAAAGGAATCTTGAAGGAAGTAAGTTAACATAATTTGGGTTGTTTTGTTTTGTAAGTTTTTGGTATTCTTGCAGCGCTGATTAATGTTAAAAACCTTTTATTGAATATAAACATGTTATTGACTTTCATAATAGTTATGTCAGGATATAAAAGGCATAAAATATATTTTGTAAATGTTTAGTGCCATATTAAACCTGTAAGAATGTTCAATAGTTTTATGAAGACTTAATGCACTTTGCAATATTTTCCAAGTGAGGCTCTCAGCTTCTAGTCTATAATCATCTTCATGCCTCGTGGTCAAATTAATTTCTCACTTAGGTTGTGATCCTTAGCCAGGGCACAACTTGTTCATTGAGTCTATGAATCTTGTATGATATGACCATAGGGATGTCACTGTCATCTGGATCTCCTCCCATGTGGTCATAGAAAGAAATGAAATGGCAGACAGAGAAGCAAAGAGAGCCCTAAGGTGTTAGGAACCCTAATTCCTTGCTCAGACCTGAGACAGAGCATAGCCTCTGCCACCTGCAGAGAGTGGCAGGATTAGTGGGAGGCTGAGATCCACAACAAGCTTAGACAGGTTGGGCAAAAGTCAGGGGGTAGTCCACGTCTAAGGTGTGGAAGACTTAATATTGACCACACCTACATCATGCTATACTTTGTGCTAATAAATGAGAAGAGCCCTTACTTTATGAGCACTGTGACTCTTATCTCACAGTGGAACATCTCCTTGATTGCCCCAGATACCAGGAAATTAGAGGGAAATATTTTTGAGCAGACAACTTTAAAACATTGTTTGATTATGTCGACCCTAAAGTAATTGTAAATATTAACATATTTACAACAGATTTGTATTAAATTATATACAATTTTATTATTTGAGTTATGAATGGACCTTATTTTTAATAACTTAGTTGTATAACATTTAGCACTTGAGCTATAAAGGGGAAGTAACCCTTTAGGAAGTATGGGCAAACATGGCCTAAATTGTGCCGATGTGCCAAAAACCCAAAATATTAAAAAAAGCAAATTGAATCTCAGGCCATTTTTGTATATTGTTTGTTATTTCTTGCTTTTGATGACTTATTATCTTTTCCCAGAGATCTCTCACACCGGATGACCCTATGGAGGGTTATAAAGATCCAGTGTATGATGATTCTGTCCTACAGAGAATCCCTTCTGAGTTCAAACACTGGACATTGGACAAACTGATTCACAACCGAATAGAACTGGAACATTTTAGACAACATCTAAAAGAAAACTTTGCAGAAATAGATTTGAAGGTTTCATATTCATTAGAATAAAATGTTTTGAAAAGAAAAATCATTTTAAAAAATTCATGCACATTAATTAGCTATTAAAAATTAAATAAATGTTTCCTTTTTAGCAAACTATTTCAATTGTTATCAAATGAAGATCAAGATCTTTCCTTGTTTTAAATGGTCTTGTATTTCCATTTTCTCATATGACTAAAGAGGACAATCCTTAATACAAACATAAAACCTTAAATTATCTATCTTAATTAAATTTATTTAAAAATGTATTGTTGAGGTCATTGACATACACATCACTTTATTTATCTTTTTTTTTTCTCCTGTTAGTGCTGGATGGATATAGAAGCTTGGAGAAGGACACCACATGATGATGCTAAAAGTAGAGATCAAAGAGCACGGGATATCAAAAAAAACTATCTGAACAGAAAATACTTTTTTGGTCCAAGCAGCCCTGCCGGGAAAGAAGGACAAAACAGAGTAAATCCTCACATGACTTTTATATAGAACTTCTAGAAGGTGCATTAGAAATGTCAGAAAGACTCCAACTCTATAAATAATTAATTTGGAACTTTGGTTAAAAATAATGGAACAAGGATAGAAAACTTAACAGATTTTAATATGAACTAAACAGGTAGTAGAACCTTATAAAGAATCCAATAGTCCATTGGTGAACTTCATTGTCCAACATTCAATGATCCCAAGTACAGTTGTAATAATATCAATTAAGATGATCTGCACAGTTCTAGAAACTATTCTTTTTAAAATTGATAGCTTAAACAATTTTCAAATAAACTTTTTATTCATTTTTTAATTTACTAAAAGTTAAAATAATAGACTATTTTATATTTTAGCAGACTTACTGCTGATGCACAAAATATTAAGGAAGTTGCCAACAACTAAAATATATTAGTTGTTCTTTTTTATATTTCTTTAAAGCAGTGTTTATTTGTTTAATTTTGCTTTTTTAAAGATGATCTGGATATTAACACAAATTGTTTTTGTTCAGGTAATGGAATTAGGTGGAGGCTGGGGCAAGTTTTTAGAAGACAAACCTCACAGTAGCTCTATACTAGAAGCACAAAAATATGTCCGTCAAAGGTTGGAAAATAAACATTTGCCCCTGTTCTTACTGTCAAAAGGCTTCCAATCTCGTAACATGGCAGAAGATATCTCCGAGGGCACAGATGACCTACTAGCTACTAGGAAGCGTCGGGCACAGGCTGTTCTCAAGGTGATTGATGACTCAGAAAAAAAGTTTTATAAAAGTTTTAATATCCAATCTGGGCCACCAGATTATAGTCAGATAGACAATATTGTTTTCCCACCTATTAAAAAGCATTCACTTTCAATAAAACCTAGTCATCGCTGGTCTGCATCTGAAGGCATGGCATTACCCTCAGGCTCATTTGTCTCTCTTCCAAGGCTATCTATGACCCCTAGAGACGAAGAAATGTATATTATTGTCAAGGTAAGTTTAAAAGGTCAGTTCTGCTGTACTTCTCAAGGTGTTTGTTTTTAAAGGGAATCTTCTGAGCTTTAGAATGTTCAAACTGTAATCTATACAAAAAATCATACATAATTTCTAAGAGATGTATTTTTTTTTACATTAGTGAGAAAATTCTGTATTTGAGAAAAACTTAAGAAGGTTTTTAAGTATTTTGTTTCTAAGCATTAAAATTGTACAAATAATTGATTTGTTTTTAATCTGCTTGAGGGATTTTACTCAACCTAATTTCAAGCTGTGTTAAAGTTTAAAATTTTCTTCCTAAATGTGAAAGTAGGTGATAAAAATGTGAACACATTTTGTATGTATTGAGAAGTGCAACATAATTGATTTGTTTTTGTTTCTGCGATTTAGCAACTGATATGTCACATACACATAAAGACATTCATACCATCCTTACATGATCACTAGACAATATCTCACATGACTGCATACACAGAATAGCAACATTATGTAAACTCAGCATAGAAGGTAAGGAACATTTGTGGAAGCCACCCTGAAATGTGACGGAAACAGGTCCATCTTCCACTAGTGTTCATATTATACTTGCTATAAGTTTGTCTTTGATGTCTGGATGTCTTGTTTAGGAGAAACTTAGCTCTGCAACTGGCGAGCCAACACCAGGGATTCCAGACAAGAAGGTATCACAACAATATTAGTTCCTTTCTTCTGTTCATTTTGATGCAGTTTTCTCTGCCTTCAACTTTTGGTGTCAGTTCATAACCTAAGTGATCATGTCTTGAGACATGCACAGATTGGTACCTTTTTTTTTTTGATCAATCATTGAGTAATATAAAAATTATAGACTTGAACTTTGGATGCTTTGACCAATTTAATTTCAGCAAAATAGAACTTCTCTAATAAGAACATTAATACAATGTACACAAAATATTCCATTTCATATATTTTTCAATAGTTTCACTAAATGCTCTTATAAATTGTTGATAATGAAAAAAAAAAGGATATTTCTGAATGTTAAAATGAGCGACTTTGATCAAATACCTGAACCTATAAATTTTTTATTAAAAATTATTTATTTTTGAACAGCTACTTGTAAATTTAGTAACAGCTGAGTATATATATGTTAAGAACAAGGAACATAAAAAATAATATGATGGTCCAAGAAGCAAAATGAAATGAAATAATGAAAACATTTTGTTGGCTTTAAAAAATGTTAGGTTTCTTTTTTTTTTTTTTTTTTTAACGATTTTTTTAAACTCAGCATTGTTATTTTTTATAAGTTTTTATTACAATACCTCTATTCAATAAGTAACTTCTTGGAAACAAAAACCTAAAACCTGGGTGGGTAGATTGGAATCTTAAAAATGGCTCTAACAATTTTTCCTAGAAATTTGACACTTGGGAAAAGAATTACTAGCTCATTGGTCACACTGGAAAAACTCTAGTTTGACCATTATAATTTTTCAAAGTAAAAAAATAAATAAATTTAAATTTGGCCAGAGAACGAGAAAATATTTATCTTGAACAGCCAATACGTCTTCGGGTTGGTCTGCAGTCCTTGAGAGTTTAAAAAAAAATAAATGTTCAGGAATATTGTGTGCATCATCATCTAATTCTTGATCTAAAGACTTATCATTGGAATATTATAAAGTGTAGTAGATCTATACATTGTTACATTTTTTTTTAACCTAACATTTATTAGTTATTAAGAGAAAACAATCACTCTAGAAGTTGTTTAAATGAGGTATTGTCTTTTTGAAAAGTATTTTTAATGTTTTTTCTTGTTTTCCTTTTATAGGTTTTTGTTATTTTACATGTTTAATATATTTGTTATAATTTAGTTATATAGAAAAAATTGTAACTATTTGGAAAACAAAAAAAATTAAGTATTGACCTAAAATAATTTTTAAGTTGCTATATTTTAAATGTTAGCTTTATTTTTAATCTTAAGATACAACTATCAACATTATACTTTCAGCTCCTAGAGAGCAGATGGATTTCCTCTACTAAAGAAATTTACATGTTCAATAAAGCTTTATTGAATCCTTTGACATGTCAACAGTTTCAGAAGTTTGTGTCACTGCAAGGAGAACATCTGGAAAATGACATTTTATTTTGGTTAGAGGTAGAGAAATATAAGGTAGGTTGGTGTACACAAACTATACATAAGCTTGTACTCATTTCACATTGGTTTACTTACTCATTTCACATTGGCTTACTTACTCATTACACATTGGTTTACCTAATCATTTCACATTGGTTTACTTACTCATTTCACATTGGTTTACCTAATCATTTCACATTGGTTTACCTAATCATTTCACATTGGTTTACCTAATCATTTCACATTGGTTTACTTACTCATTTCACATTGGTTTACTTACTCATTTCACATTGGTTTACTTGCTCATTTCACATTGGTTTACCTAATCATTTCACATTGGTTTACCTAATCATTTCACATTGGTTTACCTAATCATTTCACATTGGTTTACCTAATCATTTCACATTGGTTTACCTAATCATTTCACATTGGTTTACCTAATCATTTCACATTGGTTTACTTACTCATTTCACATTGGTTTACCTAATAATATTTTAAATGTCATCAGGATTGAATGAAATTCTAACACCATTGCTTAGTACTGGTTTTATAGGAGAAGAATGTAAAAAGTGTATCATCTTTAAAAAATAAAGTACAACCAACGTGTGAGATAAATTATATTTTTGAATGAAATTTTTAAAAGATTGTCTTCAATTCTGAGGATTTAAGGATGAGTGCAGTATTTCACTTGATGACAAACCCAGTTGCGCCCTGCATATACACATCTAATGCAGCCAAACTGTTGTTCGTAGGGGTCTAATTAAGGTTTCTTTTTATCATCTACCCGTGTCTTCAGCAAAGGCTCTTCTTTTTTCTCAAATGTGTGCCCCACAACCTTTGTGAGTCTTCTTCTTATAAAGAAAATATTTATTGCACTGATTGTGTCTTGTATTGTAATTTCTTATCTTAGTTTATTACTAGCGTTACCCACCAGATATGCCCTTTGATTTGTGCCCAGACTATATATTGTTTATTTTACCATGGACTCCCTGCCTTTTTTTTTTTATTTATAACTTTGACCTTCCCTCCCAAACTCTTGGCCTTAACAAATAGTTTTATTTACAGTATTTACATTATCTGGCTGTTCTTTTCCGGTTCAGTTCTTATTTAGAAATATTTGATAGGCTCTATGGTATTTTTTTTAACTGGGCCCTTTTTTCTTATTACTTCATGCAAATTGTAATGTTGACGCATAGTACTTTGGTCGATCCCCCCCCCCTTTTTTTTTAACTTTCAATAAAACTGCCTGCATTTCAACAATGCTCCTTTTGGCCAGTACTTTCTAGCCCTCAGTCCACTGACTGACAGAAGTAGATGTCTTCAAAGTTTGAGAGATGAACTATATTTGTGTTGTAAGGAAACAAAAGTAGTTTACAGAAGCTAGTGAGTGCTAAGATGTTTAGCTAAAAATCATTTGTTTTGTTTTGATCAATAGGAGCCATTTTATTATTATTTTTAATAATTATTTATTATAATAATTATTAATAATAATAATAATTATTATTATTTATTTATTATTTTTTGTGTACATCCTGTCAAAGTGTTGAGACATGAGATTAAACTCTTACTGCATCATGTGTCAATATACAAGGTACCAGCATCTTTGATCAACCTTTTGTTTCCATTGATTCCTTCCAGCATTTACACAATACCCATACAGATGAAGGTTTATTACAACAAAAAGTCTCAGCCATCATCAACTGTTTTATTGATTCCTCTATACCACCCAGTCTACAGATTGATATACCACAAGAAATGGCAGACAAAATACTGGACCATAAGCACGAGAAGAACCCTTACCTCTTTCGTGAAGCTCAGGTTTATTTCTTACTTTACTTGATACAAATTAATATCACTCTATGAACTGAGAGACAATTACTTTAACAAGTTTTGAAGAAATTGTTTTCTTAATATATATATATATATAATAATATATTCTTCATGGAAATTTCTAAGGATGTTTTTAGAAATTTATTTTAAACATCAACTTGCACTGTTTTATTAGTAAAAGTTTTAATGGAAAATAACATTAAAGAGAATATCAGTAAATAGTGATGTTTAGAACATGTAGGCCTACACTTATTTTTGGGGGACTTAAAAAATTGTTTTTTTTTCTCCAAAAGTTAGCTGTGTTTCGCATTTTATTACAATATTGGCAACCTTTTTGTGATTTCCGTGCCAACATGGACTCAGACGCAAAAGTTCTCAAAACTCTGGAACGTCACAGACTCATTGCAGATTATAAGGAAAAAATTCGAAGAGAAGAAATTATGACTCAACGAGAAAAGGTAACGATACAGATCTTTCAATAGTTGTTGATATTTTGTTTTATTCTAATATTCTTTAGAGGCTAGCATTTACCCTAAATGTTGGATCATCATATGGTACTACATGACTCTTTGTATCATGTACCAGGAACGCCTCCAGCGTATTGAAATGGGCATATATTCTGAGGAAATGGATCAGAAAGGAGAAGAGGAGGGTGAGGAGAAGACAGATCATGTCAGGTTCAGCTACTCTGCCTATCTGGAGGAACAAGAACAGTGGAAACGTAAACTAGAAGCACAGTTTCAGCTGACAGGATCCTGGGAAGACTGGGTCAACTACCAGCATGCACTGGGCAATTATGATTTAGAAAATATGAAGGTCAGATCTCTCTACTTTTTTAAGTGTAATATAATTTTTTGCCAACACAAGATGTGTATAAGTTTAATATTTAAAATTATATTTTGTATTTTTTTTTATTACAGCTTGTAACAGTTGCTGATAGAGGTAAAAAAACAAAACAAATTAAAGTTGTTACTTTAAGTCTAGTAGATGAAATGTATTGTGAAAACTGGAAATATAATACTTGTAGTCACATGATCTGCATAAAGCCTGGCCACACTTGTCAATTAGTTTTCATGTAGTCACATGACCTGTGCAAAGTCTGCTCACATTCATCAACTTGTTGTCACACATTCACACACTTGTCACATTGTTGGGTGATTAGTGGCAAAATCTTAAGCATAAATCACTTAGATAATCTTAATATTCTAATTCCATATCAACATGGCTGTAGGAAAATACTATTTAACTTTTGTTACAATACTAGAACATCAAGTAAATAATTTATCAATTGATTAATGTATCTATTTAAAAAAGAAAGAAATTAATTAGCAACTGTTATTTCTTATGCTAATAAAAAAAATGGTAAATATTTTTCAGGATCTCAAACCATTCGGTATGTATTATTATGTATTTATGTTGTTTTTTTTTTCACAAAGTTTATATCAACTCATTCTGTTTGTTGGTCTGGTACAATTTTCATAGACATTACTTCTCCCACACCCATTCTCAGATCAAATTGAAATTTTGCATTATTGTAATTAACTATTTTGTTTGGTTTTGAAAAAGGGAAATAAACACTACTTATTGCATCAGAGATCTGCTATTTCGCAGATGACTGTTCCCTAAATGCCTCAAATGAAGTGGATCTTGAAAAGAGCTTGTCCCTCTCTGCCAAGGTTTAAAAAAATTTTGGCCTTCCTATCAATGTAAAAAAGACAAAATTTCTACTCCAATTTCCTCCTAATAAAATTGTCATGGAACCAGATGGGCAGAAACTAGAAAACGTAAAAATATTTTGTCTATTTGGGAAATACCATACCAGTAAATGTCAACCTAGATGATGAGATAGACTTATGTGTTGCTCATGCCAGTGCCACCTTTGGCAAACTTCAGGACAAGTATGGGCATGTAACAGACTCAGTGCATCTACAAAATGTAAAGTTGACATTGCTGTAGACCTCTCCCCTCACTTTAATATGCTTCAGACCACATCTAAAAGCTAAACTCCTTCCACTTCTGCTAAGTAAATTCATCAGGTGAATTGGTTTGACCACATACCAGAGTTTGAGATCTTACCATTGTCATTGATGAACAGTATCCATGGCCCAAGCCATGAGGTTTCAGCTATGATGGGCTGGACATAGAGTTGGTAGGCTAGAGAATGGCTTCCCATAGGACTTTTAATGAGGGAGCTGTTAGATGTTCAGTGGGGTCTCTAAAGGCATGCAAAATTTATATCCATGATTGGGAAAGGCTCACTCTTGATCACTCCTTATGGTGGGAAGCTGTGAATCTCAGATGAGACAAAGAGATAAACCATCTGCAGAGAACCTAGATCACAAAAGATCATGAGAAAAAAAGCAGCCTGTGTGTATGTGGCTTTTCACAGCAAAGGTTGGACTCCATAGCCATCTTTGTGTTCATAAGAAAAGAGATTGTGATCATCTTTGTCCACAAAGGAGGAGCTATATATATTTCTTACTTTGACTCTATTTCATGTAAAAATGAACTTGTGTACTCTGCAATGCATCACAACAGATAATAGAAATGGTGCTTTTATAATAAACAAGAGAATTAAAAAAATTAACAAGTATTTTTTTTCTAAGAATTTGTTTTCGCTATGAACAATTTAAAAAAATAATTGCTTATGTTAATTAGGTAATTAAGAGAGATTATTAGTGGATCATGCTATTTGTTTTTCATTGTCACACACCTACTTTCATTGAATTGTTGCATTGTATTTAATATTAATAAGGTATATCGTTTATATAGACGCACACATATTTAGCAGTATCTAGTGTATCTGTTGACTAGGGCCATAGAAACTTCTTTCTTTAGTTGTTATTCATCTCAGTGTACAGCATATGACTTTGGGTCTCTACTATTAAGGCATATAGTTTAATTCAATTATTTTGTTGGGTGATGTAACAGGTCTTCTCAATGATTGGCTTGCAGAGAGACAATCAAACTTCTCATTAATTATCACTTGATAGTTTTTAAAGTTTATACAGATCATGCACATCCTTTAACAATGGTCTGTAAGCTTCCAAAAAACTGCTGATGTATATTTATGTATCATCATGTACTGATGTAAACAAAGAGCAATTGTCCATGTAGCTCAGGGGTGGGCAACCTTTTTCTTTCGAGGGCCACATAAAAAAAAAATTGGGGAATGGGGGGCAGCATGTACTTACAAAACAGAAAAATTTGCTAGCTAACTGTGTATAATGTCTTTTAATTCACATTTATACTGTATTATGCATTTACATTTCATTTTTTTTTTACACTAGCAATAGAGGAAATGCAACAAGAGTTAAAGAACGATCTCTGAAACTCATTTTACGAATATTTTTATTTTATCATTGTCTTTTTACATCAAAACATTTCACCACAAATCTACAGTTAGTTGTACTTAATGTAAAGTAATTAACTGTTTACACTCTGCAAAATGTTTTGGAACTGTTGAACTAGCTTACTAGTGGTTATCATTGTGATGCTGACTGCATCGACCTGTTCTTATACCTGTTTACTTTCAAACAAGAGAAAATGCTGGTGCACAGATGCATGTGCACCCAAATATTGTGAAAGTTTAGCAGCGAAGTTTTTTTTTATGAAGTGTGGAAATACAGCTTCTGGCATCCAAAAAAGCCCCTGCGGAAGAAACGGCTGACCCTAACTTCTCTTACAGATTTTAATTTGCTTCGAGGTATGTCATCTGGAGCTGAATCCGCTTTTGCATTAAATGCTAAGCTGAGGAGATTGAAAACTGGTTCCAAGCTCTTGACGTCTTAAAATTTGCTTTCAAATTCCAAAATCAAGGAACCCAAAATAAATCTTGTACATTTTAGCCATTTCACCAGAAATAGTTTCACCTTCCAGCAAAAGAAAATGACAAAACCTGTTTTCCCTTGCTTGCTTTGAGAGATGTGAAAGCTCTGTTGGAAAAGATTTATCATGCACATACATTTCAAGTGAAAACAAACCATTGGAACATTTCAAATATAAAACTAGAAGGCTGATTTCCTCTTTTCATTAGAAATATTAGTAACAAAGTCACAGTCAATGTCCTTCAAGGAACATAACAATTTCTTTCTTGAGATTCCATTCTCCTCAACACCCTGCCCGTGTTAAACCAGCGGATACTACTGTGGTACCAAATATCGTAATTTTTTTGTTTCCAAATTCTTTAAGTATTTCCCTGAACTGCCTGTGGTTAAGACATCTAACTCTGATAAGTTTGATCACTGAGATAATTGGGTCAATACTATATTTGATATTCAATGCAGTTTAGAGTTTATGATTGGCATATTGTTCTTTAATTTGTTTTTCTAAGTCAAAGCCCGGACTCCGTCAGTTGTTACATTTGCCTTTTTGTTCTATGCCGACTTAACACTTTCAACACAATTCTTCATAGTATTGATAAATGAGTTTGCATCTTTGACTGAATGTTTTGAAATAAAAATATTCGTTTATTTTAAACTTTTTCAATGACTTGTAGGGACAATGTTTCATTAGCCTCTTCATCAGGAGTAAAAAAAAGAGTCAGAAGTTTCAATATTATTTCTAATATATTTGCATAGTATAATCCGTGAGTACTCCTGATTTCTGTAGGTGTACGTGGGCCTCATAAAACTCTCCAGCAGCCACATGTGGCCCGCGGTCCGTAATTTGCCCACCCCTGATGTAGCTGCATGTTTCATTGTAGGAGTCAGTTCAGCATATCTGATCTGTTTAAAGTTATCTGTACATATAGGCAACAAGATCTGTGCACCATCTATGCCAGACTTGAAATCTGACAACATGCTTGAAGTGACTCTTTTTCTTTTTCTTTCTTTCTTGTTAGTTGTATCCCTCAGTATCCCAACCAACCTGTTGAGGAGAGGCCTGGCTATCAGGATGACCCAGATGTGGAGCCAGAAGCCAAAGAATATGATATTGAAGATTACATTATGTATAGGAACTATTTGAACATTGAAGTGCCAAACATCAGGAAGGAGTTTTGCAGGAAGACAGTTTTTGCCCAACAAAGTGCTGCAGAGCAGCAGAGAGAGAAGGAAAGGAAAAAATTTGAACGCTCCAAGTCCAAAGATTTGTCTAGAGACCTTTCCTTGATCAATAAGGATTTAAACAGAACACCATCAAAGAATACTGACATCAAGAATCGAGGTAGTCCCATCTCTGAGACAGATCTCACTAAGGACTATTGATTGAGCTTTGAGTTCCTAATTATCATCAAGCTACAAAATTGTACAGTTGAAAGAACACAACAATGTGTTTTTATTCCAACATTAAAATATTCCTTTACACTTATTTTTGACACTTTATTTTTTTTGCTCTGTTTTATTTGCAAGGTTTTGTATTCTACTTGTATACACTTTGAATAAATTCTAAGCTAATGTGCTCATTCAAATAATGCATTCTAAGTTTATGATGATTTTTGTTTTATTGTTGTTCCAATGTTTATGGAACTGCTGAAGTTGATTCATATCCTTAAAGTCTATTTGTCCAGTAAAGAATCAAATCCTGACTGCTACTTGCCAGCTTTCAACCAAAGTTTTTGAGTAGAAAAAAGATTTAGAAGTTAATTTTTATGGATAAGATTAAACTAACCCATTTCTTAATTAATTATGTTCTTTTTTTTTTATTCTTCTCTTTTGAGTATTTTTTTATTTTGATGGTTAATGAATAATTTTCTTTACTTCTATTAAAATTGACTCACATTTTAATTAATTATTTTGTTTTTAAAATTAATTTTT
Organism: Biomphalaria pfeifferi; assembly: GCA_030265305.1. Classification (NCBI taxonomy): domain Eukaryota; kingdom Metazoa; phylum Mollusca; class Gastropoda; family Planorbidae; genus Biomphalaria; species Biomphalaria pfeifferi. Next base: position 8,063,229 of record JASAOG010000002.1, on the reverse strand, counting down.
CATTTTAAGTCAGTGTTTAGAATAAAAAGGGCTGCCATCATATAGTTTTATTAAATGAGAAAATAAAAATAATTTAGTAAAAGAAAAATATATACTTTTAATAATGACAGAAGCAATTATAATGGTATTAATCTGTAGTTGTAAACAGTAAATTTGTGTAATTCAGAAAACTTTGTATTCTTAACATGCTAAACAAATATTTGTTAATTATATGCAGTTAATAGTCCACAACAAACATTCTTTTTATTTTTGTAACTTCTTAGTTTCTTGGACAAAAATCTATCTCTTGAAGACTGGTTGTTGAGAAATGCTTTGCCTTATTTTATTCTTCATAGAGTTCTGATTCAATGTTTCATCTTCAACAGGAAACAGGAGGCTAAGTCTGAGTCAGATGATTCTGATGCTTTAATAAACATCTCCCAATATTTTCTTCATGGATCAGAGCTCAAAGATGATCAGTCAGTAAAGACATCTGGTGAGTCAATTGAAAACAAAACCAATCACTAAATTAACAATCTTAACCAAATGTTTAGCTACTTCATATGATTTTATCCCTGCCACTGCTGTATTCAAATTATAAGAGTATCTGTAGCTAATATGAGAAATGTGTGTCATGTACAATGTCCAAACACACAATTGATTTCATTTACCTACACCTAAACATAAATGTTTGATCAAGGAGTTCATTTGAGATAATGGCTACAAACATCCAAATATAAATGTTTTATCAAGAAGTTAATTTGAGTCATTGGGATAATGGCTAGAAACTTCCAAATATAAATATTTTATCAAGTAGTTAACTTAATCTGTTGAGCTATTAATTCTGCACTCTCCACCTATTCCCTGCATTAGTCATACTTTCCTCTGAAAGAACCTATTGAATATTAGTTCATTGTGTTTTCTCATCCAATAGATGTGTCTAGATTTAAAGGAGAACAAGCAAGAAACTTAGTCAAGAAAGTTTAAGTAAATTATACATTTAAATTAATTATATATTTAAACAAATTATCTAATTACTTGATGAAGCTGTTTTATAAAATACATGTAGGGCCTATTTATTTTTGTGTCATTGTTTCATGTTTCTATTTGAATTGTTATGATGAGCTGTGATATCAACTTAAAACTCTATTTGTTTTTACTATGTATTTATTGATGTATTGATGTAGTCTCAATAAGCCTCTCTATTGTTTGAAGGGCTCTCTATCTCATTCATAACTAAAACTGTTAGAATTGAATTCAGTGTTCATTTTAGCAGTAATAGAAATACTTTTTTTTATTCTGTTTTGCATTTTGTTCATTATTCTTTCATGAGCCCACACTTTTCTGTGATAAAATTATTAAATCTAATTATAACATTATTATATACATCTGTTACATCATCTGCATATATATATAGATTGCAAGGCAGAAATGGGTTCTTAACTTTTTACTATATAGATCTATAATAAATAATATATATTTAAATATTACATTTGTGTTTCTATTCTAATCAACTTTTGATTGGGCAGCATTTTTTTGTTCGATTTTAATAGTATGGCATATTTACAGAGAAAGAGAGTACTTATAAACTTTATCTCATTCTCCTTTTTCACCAAAGTTAAAAATGAATAACTCGCTAAAAATATGTTTTGGAAATGTGTTTACTCCATTCAAGGCTTTAGTATATATTGATATGTGTGCTACACATGTGTGTTAAAGTATAATAAGAAATCTTGATTATCTGCGGCATTGTCAAACTTAGGTGTGTCAGGATTACTCAAGCTGGGGATCACATTTCTTATCTATAAATACTGCCTTCGAAGAACTAAATGATGCTCCACCAGATGTTGAATTTGTATGAAGAGAACTATATTTCCGATTGCATTATGTAATGTTAGAGATCGAGTACAGGACAATCTACCACGAACAAACAATTCAGTGGAGGGATGGCACCAAGCATTTCAGCTATTGACGGTCATCACCCCAATGTCTACAAGTTGGTGTTTTCCTGTTCTCTGAGGAAGTGAGAGATTAACTCACTTCCTCAGAGAACAGGAGAACACCAAGAACTACATTCTGGGGTACAATGCTGGAGAAAGAAGTCAAGCTGCAAGCAAACCAAAGTTCCTTCAACTTCAATGTTGTCTGGGAACCAGTTTTCAACTATTGAAGTCATGTCACAGAAACCTGCTTCAGAAACTATTGCTACATTTTATCTTTTTTTTCCCCATCAGATTCTCTCAAATCTGGAAAAACAAGATGGAGTAAAAAAAAAATACAAAAAATTGAACATTAACAGGCCAACTAGTCACAGCTAACAGGATTGAACATTAACTGGCCAACTAGTCACAGCTAACAGGATTGACAGCATTAGTAGAATAACAAAATATTCATAGCTATTATAAAACATTGTTCTTAGAAGAACACAGAACACTAGACTATAATATAAAAGCAAAAAAAAAAAAACACCACCACCGCCCCCTACCTAATTGATTTCACGTGCAATGACGAGCTCTTACAAAAAAAAAATTCTTTAGAAAATATCTTTGAGACCGGTCAACCATTAAATGTATAATACACATTTAAATACATATAACACACAGTAACGTGATTTATGGAATTGGAAGTCCAAAACCTTGTGGTCTTTAGGGCAGATGATGTAAAGGTCATCTGATTCTGTGGCCTACGGTTAACGAGGGTGTCATGTGGCCAGCACAACGACCAACGGCCTTTACGTTTCCCCAAACTAATGTCAGGTACCCATTAGAGCTGGGTGGACTCAGAGGCGCCCAAATATCCCGAAATAAAAATCCCAGGATTCGAACCCGGGACCACCGGTTTAGAAGCCAAGCTTTACTGCTCAGTTTTACAAATGAATTTCTGACACCACAAGACAGCCTTTGATTTATGAAACTTTTAAATCTCAGCCCTAAACTAACTCAGATCTATAGGTCAGAGCAATATTGGCCTAAAATTAGAAACAAATAATCTTGTAGGCCTACATGTGGCTCTTTATTTATGATCAAACAAAACATTCTGACTTCATTTCTAAATTTCAGTCATTGCCATGCTTTGGTTTAGGCGTTAACTTATCCTGATCACAACTATATTGATACCCAATAGGAGATAACAGTTGCCATCCGTTTAGCAAAAAGAGAAATTATTATTGAATGAGTAGCGGCCCTTGTTCACTCGCATTGAAATAGTTGATCCTAGAATATTAATAACCTTCTAACCCTTAAGCATATTTCTTTTATGACTAAAGAAAGACAAGGTTAAAGGTCATTATCAGCTGTTGTATAAGCGCGGACAACATAAGAAAGAGGAGATTAAAGTGACACTTGATGTGGAGTGACACTTCCGCCTTGCAGGTGAATATATCACTCAACTTAAAACATCTATTTGGAAGCCATGTGCTTTTTCTGAGGACACATTTATTTAGAGATGTCGCGAGCAGCGGTTCACAGAATGTGTTTCTATTAGCCCTCAAACTCCTTAAAGGCTACTACATTTTAGAAATAGAACGAGAGGTCAAATTTTTACCTCTAAGTATGGATTTTAACATATAGAATTTTTCATCTAATATTTTCCCTTTCGAAAAAAATGAACCAAGTAAATATTGCTTTGTTTTCCATGTTTCGGATATTCTGGAATGAAATATTTGAAAATTATTACATCCTGAAAAGGTGGGGGGGGGGGGGGGGGGGGGGCAGAATTCGAACTCTGGACCATCGAGACAGCAGTCCAGAGCGCTTACCACACTATCAGGCAACCATCAAATAGTATTTTATTAAGATATTTTTTTTTGAATTTTCCCCTTAGTTATTGTAAATATTAACTTTATAAGTTTCATCTTGGCTGATCCTGTGCATTAGAAAATGTAACCAATTTTGGAGAGATAATTCTCATTACATATTAATTACAAAGAATGCTTTTAAAGCGAATTCCACGCCTCAGTTTTCTAGTAGGCTCATTCAGCTTTAAACCTCGTTTGCTGTCTGTTTTTTTCCTAGTATACATCACTTGTCATTGCACATAAATGTATTTATGTCTCCGGAATCAAACATTGACACATTGCAACGTTATTGTAATCTTATGTCTTTGTACATAGGCTGTAAAAGTGACTAAAAAAGTAGAAAACAATTCAAGCTTGATTTCAAATGTGAAAACTTTGGGCATGGGCATTACGTGCTCTTTCTTATTGGAATAGAAAACTATTTAAAGAAAAGCAACGCAAGTTAATATTTTTTTCAGACAAATTTCAAGTTGGCAATTTTATTAGCGCTAGAAACAATTTCTAGATTAAGATTATAAAATAAGTAAATCATTGCCATATGTCTGTTTTAGCTGTTTCACAAATATAGATTTACTTATTTATCATATATTTTATCAATAGTAAAAAAAAAAGTTCACATAGTATCAAACTACTTTAAAGTATTTGCGTGATGCGGTATTTCATTGATAGCCATTTATCATGCAAACGTTAGAATTCTGATACAAAAAAAAAACACTCAAATCTATCTGTAAACTAATACAGTTAAAACAAATCTATCTGTAAGCTTATACAGTTCAACAAAACAAATCTATCTGTAAGCTTATACAGTTCAACAAAACAAATCTATCTGCAAGCTTATACAGTTCAACAAAACAAATCTATCTGTAAGCTAATATAGTTGAAACAAAACAAATCTATCTGTAAGCTAATACAGTTGAAACAAAACAAATCTATCTGTAAGCTTAAACAGTTCAACAAAACAAATATAATTATGACATTGCTAAAGTTGTTTAGGAAATGACTGTCAACGGTGTTTCCAAATAACTTGCTCGTCTGAAGATGGACATCATTCCAGCCAGTTGGTCATTGACTGAAAGGAACAAGGAAATGAGTTGAATAACAAGAATGACGACGGGCATAATTACTCTGTTGTACTAAAATGTTATTAAGAAATTTAGAGAGAAAAAAACATAAGAAATAAGCAACCAAAAACGAAGACGTCTAAATGATAAGAGACATTAGAAACTGTAGAACTATTTACACAATTATTTTATCTATAAAAATAATGTCACTTTTAAAATTAGACACATTTCTCTAACTCATCTGATTAGATACACATTTTATAACAAGTATAAAGATCATTAATTGAAGTGGCATCGTTTAAAATCTTAGTGTTACACCGTTTGATATTAATGTTGAAGGGAAACCCACTAGTTGTGTCCAGGGAATGTGGTCAGAACAATGTTTTACCTCCTGGAGGACAGCACACACAGTACACTCCAAATTTCTGTGAGTTGATGTACGGGAAGGGGCACTTGCCTATGCAGTCAATAGGAGCAGTGGGCAGTACTTCCAGCTCCAGCAACTCAGGCAGAAAGCGACATCCCATCTCGCGGGAAGCTTTGGTCTTAAACACATTCTCCACGTGATTGGAGATTAAACTTCCTGAAAAGGAAAAAGTTGATTGCCAACAACGTTATAGACATGTCTAGCTAAACAAAATAGTGAACTATCCAGTAAGAAAAGGGCCACAGTACTACTCCACAATGCATGCAGTAAAGGTTTTTCTCAAAGCCATCTTTACTTTCGACCGTGACTTTTACAAATTTTTTTTTTCAAGAAGCTTAATTAATGTCTAAAATGTGAATAGTCTTGACCTTGTCTCTTAAATAAATTTTGGCTAAGCAGGCCTTTAAGTTATAGAATCTATGTAGCCCAATGTAAAAACTTTGTGGAACAAGCACTGTCTTAGATAGAATATACATCAGTCAGGAAATCCAACGACCTAGCAGAGTTATAAGTCATTGATTATCATGCATGACTAGATAAACACATGAAATGTGAGGGCGTAAGTATCTTCTTTTTTGAAGTAACGTCTGTAATATATAAGATAAGATACTTTCATTTAGAACGGACATTTTGTTGAACTATTTTCTTGTATCATTGGACTGCCCAAGGTTAGAGTTCCACATATGTTCACAACAATGCAGAAATGTTTTAGTTCCACATCACAATAAACTCCAGCGTTTTCCAGTTTCGTTTCTGATGTTTTGATTTTAGTCGAATGTGTAGTTGACGATTACGTCAGCAGTAACCATCGGGGAAAACGTGCAATTTTACTCAATTAATCTATGATGTCTTCAGTACATCTAATTTAAAGTAAAGCATTTTTTAACTAGATGAATTTTGTATTATATTTTTCAGAAAGAAAAACCTGAGGAAACATGAAACATTTGAGGCTTAACTTGAATAGGCAAATAGTTTAGAAAAAAAAAAAAAAAAAAGAGCGGGAAAAAACGGTAATTTGGTAGAAAGTTTAACTACTAGAAAAGATTTTGGATTCTTAAGGTTCAAACAACGGAACGGTGGAGACATTAGGGGCCTATGCTTATTCATGTGCAAAGGTAGCTGAAGGTATAAGAGAGAGAGGGAGTGAGATGGAGAGAGAGAGAGAGAGATGAGAGTAAGAAGAGGGAAAGGATAAATTATCGCAATCAAGTCAAAATTAAACATGTTTTTTTTTTGCCTAACAAAACTGCAACGTTTTGAATGACTAGCAACATTGGGGATGGGGAGATTTTAAGCTTTAGTTATTCATTGGCAAGAGTTGTAGAAATCAAGCAAATGCAACTTTATGAAAATATAACATAGTCCTACCTCCTTGTCCATCAGATGGATTGACTAAATTCAAAAGTGGATTAGGAACTGGCGGTTTCGTCGTCTGCTCTGGTGGTTTAGTCACTCCAGTAGGCGAGGTCGGTCCAAACAATAATGTGTCGAAGATCATCTGTGTGGGGTCACCCGACACGTTTCCTGTGGCGTTGGATGAAGGAAACAAGTTTTTGAACTGTGGGAAAAACTCGGCAAGCTGTTGATCCAAAGACGCTGGTGGTGATGCCGTGGTGTTAGCCGTTGGCGAACTTGGAGTGGGGATTGGCAAGGATCCGCCAGAAGACGCTGACATCTGCGAATATAGTTTCATAATTTGTTCCGGCGTGAGTTGACTAGATGTGGCTGGGGCAGGCGTGGCGCTGTTTGTAATTTGATTATATTGTTGAAGAAGCTCAGCATAGCTGGGCGTTTTGGCGGTCAAAGATGAAGCGTACTGCTGAAGTAATGCGGACATATCTGGCGTTATGCCTCCCGTGATGGGTGATGCTGCCGCTGTTGGAGTTTTTTGGCCCATGATGGCGGCGTATTGCTGCATCAGTGACGTCACATCCGCTGTTCCCGCCGTGCTACTGCCAGCACTAGCTGTAGGCGTATTTTGTCCCATGATGGCAGCATACTGCTGCATGAGGGCAGTGACGTCTGTTGATCCGCTTGTACCGGTGGTTCCCGTTTTCAACATGGCTAAGGGATCGGTTTGTCCAGAACCTGTAGCTGAATAGAACAAATATTATATATATTTAATTTATAAGAAGAACATGTTTCAACACGTTTGAAGATTGTCATGATTTTGTACTGAATTCATATCTTATGCCTTAATATTTCTTAGACCTTTTTTTTAAAACTGACACCGGTAAGGACATCCGATTACTATAAACAATTAACAATACTATTCAGTCAAACTAGAACTCTTACTGTCACAGATTGAACCCAGGTTACTCTAAGCCGTAAGTACTGATGCAAAAACAAATAAAGAGTGAAGATGGAAATTAACGAAGCAAGTGAAACCTTCCTTACAAAACAACACTGTCATAATTACCACTTAATTGAGTGTAAGCCTTCATCACGTCCTGGGCTGATGTACTAGTAGGTGATAGAGCAGTGTTGATGCCAGCTGGCGGACTCATCGCCGGAGCCTGGTTGATGATGCTAAGGAGGGACTTGTAGAGGTCAGTGTTTGAAGTAGCAGGTGGATTGGCTTGTGGCTGATTGAGGGTGTTACTGCTGAACGAGTAGCTGGTCTGGTAGAGGTCTGGCAGTGGTGGTGGCGTTGTTGTAGGTGGTGACGTTACATAGGAAGGCATGTTGGCTTTGTAACCAGTCCATAAGAAATTGATGGATGGATCACTCAGACCTGCAATACACAAACAAGCTTAGTGTTTCTGAAATAAACAATCATAAAAAAATGTTTCGTAGATTTGAAATTAATAAATGTATTAATCTCTTTTTTTTTCTTAAAAAAATATAATAAATTACTTGGCCTACAGAACTGAGCTATGTTCCATCTAATCATTATCTTGTCCAGAATATACTAGATTAATAGGCTTGCCAGTGTCTATGCCACTTCACTGTAACTGTAGCTATGTCCAAATATTGGGCATAAATAAAGAAAATTACATTTGATGATACTTTCTGCCCTCGAGGTAATATGGCATATTGTTAGCATATTGACTATTTCAGAAGAAACTGTTGGCCTACAAATCGTATTGCATGTTCCACGGACGTGAGGTTGTGGGTATTAAAAGACTAAGTGAAACAGAGAAAGTCTTGGAACACACCTAGATCAACTCTTTTTATCAATTCTTTCTATCAACTCTTTTTGATCATCTCTTTTTTTATTAACTATTTTTGATCAACTTTTTAATATAATTACTTGGTCCAAATTTTAAAGATCTATTTACCTAAAATGTTAATATCTTGAATTGTCCGCCCTGTCTGCTGTGACAATGATTGTGCAAATCCTGGCCATAGGGGATCGTTTGGAACATTTTGACCTACAACTGGAGAATGAAACAACAAATAGACATTTGTTACAAACTAAAAGGAAATAATGTGTTTTTGTTTTTTTAAACTTTGTTTCAAAGCTAATACTGTTGGTCCCAGCAATGGATTTATCTAAAGCGTTTACATTTTTTTCTCCCGAATTTCTTGAATAGATTTTATATTTCCTTGAACTTCTCACTCTTCTTTTGTCTTTATATTGACTTGATCAAGAGTTGGCTGCCGATACTGAACATTTCTACCATGACCTAAAAGACCCACCAGAAGGGTCAATACAAATAATGACCAAATAGGATTGGAAGCCAAAATGGTCTGACATGTATGTACTGTCATAGTCCCTTATAAATGGGAAACATCAAAGTTTAGTTCTTCTGGTCAAAACACATTTAAATAAAATTGAAAAATAAAACAACAAACAAAAAAAAGAGGGTCTGGGAAAAGCTTGAAACTGACTGACGTTATTTCAGATTTTCACAATGAACTAAAAAAAGTCAAGCACGCTTCTCTGTTGCCAACTAAAACTAAAGAAAAAAATTGAGCTATAATTTTAACAATATCTCATTGCGTGGCAGTTTTATCTTCGTATAAAATCTCCTTTATTTTCGCTCGTTAGTTGCCCCTTTGTTTTTAAATTGTTTTATTTCGTCAAGTGACATGAAAATATTTTGGCATTGCTTCATTGGATAAAGGATTTTCTGATAGGGAGAGAACAAACTGTAATAATAAACTCAGGTGTACCTCAAGGAACAGTCTTAGGTCTACTACTGTCTTTAATTTACATAAATGATTTACCAAATAGCATTAGCTCAGGAACCAAAGTCAGAGTATTTGCAGACGATTGCATAATATATAAAAAAATTACAAACAAACATCATAAGATACACAAAAGCTTGCAAAGAGAATATGGGAATCAAAGTGGAGCATGTCTTTCCACCCAGAAAAATGTCAGTTATTCAGAGTAACAAAAAAATTAAAACAAATTAATTCCACTTATCTCATTCATGGTAAACCATTTACGCAGACTTAAAAGCGAAAAATACCTAGGTGTTATAATAAATGAAAAACTGTCACGGAATCCCCATATTGATGAAACTAAAAAAAAATCAAACAAAGCATTAGGGTTTATTAAAAGAAATTTCTATAAATCAAATAAGAACATAAAAATAAAATGTTATTTAACCTTGGTTAGGCCAATAATAGAATATGCATCCACCGTTTGGGACCCCTCAACTCAAGAAAACATTAAGAAACTGGAACAAACACAAAATAGAGCAGTGAGATTTATAACTAACGAATATTCACATTTGACTAGAGTAACACCATTAGTAAAATCACTAAATTTAGAAAGGCTTCAGGAGAGAAGACTCTAAAGTAAAGTAGCAACACTGAACCATAATCTTCAAATACAAAAACAAAATCTAATAAAATACTCAGAAAGACACAAAGATAAAGGTACATTCCTCGTCCCATATGCTATGACGAATTTGTACAAATACTCCTTCTTCCCTAGTGCTATTAGAGCATAAGTGAAAATGTAATACTTTCTTTGTATTGAAATTAGTTTGTGAAGAACTTATACAATTCCATTTGGCACTGCTACAAAGTTACACAAATGTTAGCATTTAAATTTGTTGCACAAATCGCATTGAGCATTTACAAACACGTTACTAATTACACCGAATACGCCGAAAAGCTATTTTTAGTTTTCCACCTGTATGAAAATGTCCAAACTGCGTCATGGCCACTACTTTTTTTTTAAATAGCTCATCTTTCATGTTATAGTATGCTCAATGCGCTTTGGTCCAGTCTCTTCAGTGGACCAATGGGTTGAGGGGGTGTAGCAAACGCAAGCCCCCTAGGTAGGTAGCCAAGCGGTGCTACTCAGCCACAGTTTGTTTTTTATTCCTAACTTTAGGTTTATCACAAAAGTGTATCATGGTAGATATACAGATATACTATAATTCAATGTTTATTAGAAAGAAATATTTCATCATTTGGATCATTCCCCCTTCACTTATCCCTTAGTACGTTGGGGCACCATACATGATCTGACAACCGTCTTTTTCCATTCCTCTGTCCTTCACTTTGAATCTCTTTCAGTGATAGGCGTCAAGGCCCGTCCTCTCATCGCTTTCTTTGTCTGCCTCGTTTTCTGTCACTGTTACTGTTCCCTGAAGGAAGGTCTTTGCAAGCCCTGAGGAACTCTCAATATGGCAAAATAAGTTTTAAGTTTGCTTTTTTTTGTGATCGATCCTATTTCGAATTCACTCATTTGTGATACGGTCTTTGTGATACGGTCTTTGTGATACGGTCTTTGTGATACGATCTTTGTGATACCTAGCATCCTTCTAAAGCATCTTGACCAAGGAGCGCATCAGTCTGACTTTTATGCCGAGGGCTAAGCCCATTTGATTGTCCCCAATGTTTAAGTACGCTGCACTAGTGAACTAGTCATAAAACTTCTGGATTATATTGATTCTGATTTTGTTTTCTGAGGTTCTTAGAGCTGCTACACTTTTAAACTTAGAGCTGCTACACTTTCATACTTAGAGCTGCTACACTTTCATACTTAGAGCTGCTACACTTTCATACTTAGAGCTGCTACACTTTCATACTTAGAGCTGCTACACTTTCATACTTAGAGCTGCTACACTTTCATACTTAGAGCTGCTACACTTTCATACTTAGAGCTGCTACACTTTCATACTTAGAGCTGCTACACTTTCATACTTAGAGCTGCTACACTTTCATACTTAGAGCTGCTACACTTTCATACTTAGAGCTGCTACACTTTCATACTTAGAGCTGCTACACTTTCATACTTAGAGCTGCTACACTTTCATACTTAGAGCTGCTACACTTTCATACCTAGAGCTGCTACACTTTCATACTTAGAGCTGCTACACTTTCATACTTAGAGCTGCTACACTTTCATACTTAGAGCTGCTACACTTTCATACTTAGAGCTGCTACATTTTCATACCTAGAGCTGCTACACTTTCATACTGTAGTTTTTGTTCCATTTCTTGACATTTTCTTTTGTCTTCTTCTATATCAGCAGCTGACATTTTTGTTTTCGTATTTTGGGTCGGTCATTTCCCCCCTCCCCCCATAAGTTCTAAATCAGTTGCTGCCCTTGTTTGCAACCGACACGTGTTATTTAAAAATAACAACACAATTCGATTAAAAGAATATAGGCCTTTGAAGTAACCAACAGTAAAAAAGCCGGACATTTTCACAATTCAGGCAAATGGAGGACACGACCCCAAAAAAGAGGACATGACCACCTTTTGCCGGACGTCTGGTAACCTCCGCAAAATACGCAACAGCTTATGTATTTCGTTTATCAATGTGAACAATATCCTGGTCCTTGGAGACTTTGGAAGTCCAAGACATTAAATGTCGAACTTTAATCCAATTAAGGCAGACCCTACTACTTCTAACGCCAAACATAACCAACACTCTGTATGGCAGTGCCATTTCAGGTTTGAAATAAATATTTTAATTGCTTTTCATTCCTCATCAGTGTTGTAGACGGTCGTTGACTTGTAGCACCTAACTGCTGGTAGACAATAAACCGCTGTAGGCGTATTATGTCTTAACTTATAAAACTGGAAATAACTGGAAATAACTTGAAATAACTGGAAATAACTTGAAATAACTTCATTGTGAACAACATTGTAAATAACGTTTAGTACAATAGAGAGACAGAAATCAAATTGAGATAGAATGAAATCAATGTAGTAGACTTTAGTAATAATATAAACATGGTCTTCTAACTTTAGTAATAATATAAACATGGTCTTCTAACTTAAGTAATAATATAAACATGGTATTCTAACTTTAGTAATAATATAAACATGGTTTTCTAACTTTAGTATTAATATAAACATGGTCTTCTAACTTTAGTATTAATATAAACATGGTCTTCTAATTTTAGTAATAATATAAACATGGTCTTCTAGCTTTAGTAATAATATAAACATGGTCTTCTAACTTTAGTATTAATATAAACATGGTCTTCTAACTTTAGTATTAATATAAACATGGTCTTCTAATTTTAGTAATAATATAAAAGGGTCTTCTAACTTAAGTAATAATATAAAATGGTCTTCTAATTTTAGTAATAATATAAACATGGTCTTCTAACTTTAGTAATAATATAAACATGGTCTTTTAACTTTAGTAATAATATAAAATGGTCTTCTAACTTTAGTAATAATATAAAATGGTCTTCTAATTATAGTAATAATATAAACATGGTCTTCTAACTTTAGTAATAATATAAACATGGTCTTCTAACTTTAGTAATAAATGAGATTGGACCAAAAGCGCTCTAAGCATGCTATAAGCATGAAAGTAGCGCTATATAAAAGTTATAATAATAATAATAATATAAAATGGTCTTCTAACTTTAGTAGTAATATAAAAACACGGTCTTCTAACTTTAGTAATAATATAAAAATGGTCTTCTAACTTTAGTAATAATATAAAAAATGGTCTTCTAACTTTAGTAATAATATAAAAAATGGTGTTCTAACTTTAATAATAATATAAAAATGGTCTTCTAACTTAAGTAATAATATAAAATGAAATTCTAGAAATGTCTGTCTGTTTTGTTAATATTTCAAATCTGCCATTTAATGATTTTATTGTTGTATCAAATTTGTATCAAGTAAACGACAGATTCAAATTGTTCTCAGAGTTATTGACACTTTCATCATAATACTTGCCATCAAATATACATTTTCTTTTTCTGATCCGACTTCTTTTTGACCCCAGAAATAACAGAAGCCATTTGTTTTTGCTTCCATGATAATAGTAGAAAATGTGTTCCATCTGATTTTAGGTCTAGGAAATATCTTGAACTTTTTCACATTCTTCAAGGCTGATAAAAATATTAATTTAAGACTCTGTTGTCACGATATACTCACGCTTTAGATTCGATTTGATATATATAAACAGAACAAATAAATTTAAAATTTACAAGTTTAGCACCGAGACTATTGGCCACAGCTCTACTGTTTGTGTCTTTCGCAACATCTTCACGTATTTCACCACCAGTGTATCAAACATTTCACCACCAATGTATCAAACATTCCACCACCAATGTATCATACATTTCATGACCAATGTATCATAGATTTCACCACCAATGTATCATACATTTTACGACCAATGTATCATACATTTTATGACCAACGCATCATACATTTCATCTCCAATGTATCATTCATTTCAGCAGGGGCGGACTGACTATATGGGCATTCGGGCAAATGTCTGGTGGGCCGGTGGGCCTCATAGATGTCATTATGACACGTATTCAATGAAAGTTTGATAATATTCTCTTATAAAAGTGACTTTTGAGCGTCGTGTTCAAAAAATCTATTATAGTGTTTGTTATCACGGAAACATACCGAACATGTTCATGATGTGCTAAAGAAACAGAACCAATATTTCATCTAGATAAAATTATAAACTAATTGTTTTCCTAATTAAATTATTAATTTGGAAAAAGGTGCCTCTGTGATTAATTTTTTGTCCACCCCGAATTTACCCGCATGAGTGAAATGCATACATTACAAAATAGGACGCGACGACAATTCATAAATTTGGGGATTGCCTCAGAAACAAAACGATTATGCGTGTTCTGTTTAGAATATTGATTGATCTTACTTTTTTTCCTGTTATATATACACATAGGTATTATGATCCATACATAGAATTAAAAAAAAACATCAAAATGTAATTTTTTTGTCTAACTCACCGACACTTAAAGCTGTCAAAAGAAAAACTAACTCCATAGTTAATCGAATATGAACAAGTCAAGGTGTCATATCATAAATATCCTCTGTCACTCACAACTGACTCTGCCAACTACTGACACAACAGTCGGGCACCTGGAGTTTAATTAAGAGCAAATTAGTTTAATTTATTTTGGGTCAACTGGCTGGAGACACAAGACTGTTTCAGGGGCGCTCCGTGTGAAGAGAACCCACCCAGATTATAGTGTGTCCTCGCTTCCATTCAATCATACCTCCGCTCCCTGCCCCCTCTCACCTTTTCCTCCCTGGTGTGGGCCTATTACATCTTACTTTACTCAATGGCTTAACATCTAACGAAAACTTTTCGTTTCAACAACGTCTACGGTATTAATAGAACCGCTTGTGTCGCTTTGTTTCAGCCAGTTTTATTTTAGCTCTTGCCATGTCATGAAAAACGTGACATACTTTAACTTTAATACATTTTTGTGCTCGTTACATGGACAAAATAAAAAGTAGATGCTGGCAGACAGCGTAAATTTGTTATTTATTAAATGTGTTCACACTTTTACATCCAGACCAGGTTTTCTAAGTACGCGACTTTTTTGGTGCTGCAGTTCTGTGGTTCTGGCGTAATGAATATGGTTTTACTTTAAGTAAAATCTCAGAACACAATTCTTGTACAAGATAAAACCTTTCATTGATCTATTCCATATTAACAAGGGACTCACTGACTCGTCACAAATTCTTCCACTTGCGATAAAAACTGAAAAAAGCAGACCAGTGGCGTCACTAGGGTGGGTGTCAACCGGTGCGGTAAGATCACCCCCCCCCACACACACACACTAGCGTTCCACTTATTCTTCCCAATAAAAAAAAACTATCGTTGTTTAGTTCTTTTTGTGCACTAAAACAGTTCGTTAGATTGCTGTTACACAACGTTCAAATGAGTATCAATTATATATATATTGTCTCTGACATAGCTAAGAAAAAAGATCTGTAAATTCCAGCGAAGAAAGAAGATCTGTAAATTCCAGCAAAGAAAGAAGATCTGTAAATTTCAGCACAGAAAGGAGATCTGTACATTCCAGCACAGAAAGAAGATCTGTAAATTCCAGCACAGAAAGAAGATCTGTAAATTCTAGCACAGAAAGAAGATCTGTAAATTCCAGCACAGAAAGAAGATCTGTAAATTCCAGCACAGAAAGAAGATCTGTGTGACATATGGGGGTACTGCACTTCACGCGATAAAATGTAGTTGTTTTAAACTATGTCCAACTTATATGCATACTTAATAGATTTTTTTCTCTTTAAAAAAAAGAAAACTTTTGTGTGAATGTAGTAGTTAGTATGACAGAACTTACAGAACTTAGCAATACCAATGTAATAAAAAAAACTTTTTGACAAAAAATCTAAAACCATTTGCATAAATATGTTAAAATATGGTAAGTGGTTGTTTACCCTTCTAAAGAGTCTCTCGTGTTTATTACTATTAATAGTGCATAGTTGTAAAAGTGGTGTATTTTTATGAAACAACTACTTGCATAAGTGATTTAAAAAATTAGATTTTTCACTTTCAGAAAAAAAAAGTAGCAGTTGCATCAGAACTTTGAATGGTCTAAAATATTATTGTGCCAGATTTTCAATAACTTTTCTAGTTTACGAGATCTAAACGGGACGGACAGACAGACATTCCACACAAAACTATTAGCGTCTTTTCCCCTTTCGGGGGCCGCTAATAAAATGCAAAAAAAAAAAAATACTTTTTATATAAGTGAAAAACGCACAACTACTACCATATCTTTCAATACTTCAAGATTTGTTTCCCTTTACCCATGTGAAACAGAATTTATGACTCACCACTGATAAATGAGCTAACTTTTGGTTTCGTATAAAATTCTTCGACAATGAATAATGGTGCAAAGTTTCAGCTTGAATCGAGACTGGGAAGTGGAAGAATTAACGTGTACAAGATTTGTACCATAGACTATCTATATATAGTCTATGATTTGTATCTAACAAAGAGAGTGCGTTGATACAAGCTGGGAAACGAGCAAAATTAAAAAAAAATGTTTTTAAAAACAAAGCTAATCTTAGGGAAAGGACGGCAAAATCAATGACAAGCTAAATAGTGCAACAATAAACTCCTTTTTTCTATATAGAACAAAATTTATTAAATTATCTCTAATGGATTAAAAGTTGAAGCGAGGGGCTAAGTGCGCTCGAACTTGGCTTGTCTTGGCTACCTAGAAGGGGCTGGAGGTTCGACACCAGACTCGGGCAGAGTTGCGTTTACTGAGCGCCTAAAGGCAGCACGGAAAACCAACTCCTAGATACCCCTCCCCCCCACTGGTCGACAAATGAGATTGGACCAAAGCGCTCGGAGCATGCTATAAGCATGAAAGTAGCGCTATATAAAAGCTATAATAATACATGTACTGTCATTGACAATGAATACTTGAGCGAAATTTGAGCTTGATTCAAGAAAGGAAATTGGCAAGGAAAAACGTGTACAAAACGTAAAAAGAGAATAACTTCACATATAAAGCCACATCTCTCAATAACTAGCATTTATTTCCCTTGTCCAATACCAAACAAGATAATTAATTACTGAAGTGGGAGCCCGGAGCCACTGGTGGCTGAGTTGTCAGGCAAGAGAAACAGATTACATCACCTGCTCTATAGATAGGTCTGAAAGGTGTACTTTAATAAACTATTTCATTACATTTTTGATTGATTCATAGTTTGATTCAAATAATTGTATTTGGTTTCAACTCGATCCTAGAATGGGTGTGGGAGAATGAGAAATAAAGTGTGTACACAAATAGTAGTGCCGAGTTAATCTATAAGCTTTCTAGGAATATATAAAACATTGCTGAAAAATGCTCATTTATTATTGAAAAGCAAGTTAGGCCCCTACAGTTTTCTATTTCTTTTGAATATATTTCAATTTTTTTTTCTAGGTTAGAGCTTACTTCAAAATATTTTTTTTGCTCATACCGGTATTTAAAAAAAATATAAATCAGAAAGAAAATGTTTATAAGCTTGATATTGTAAACGCAGTCCATGAAAAAATATGCTTTAACTTAGAACATCTTTAATTTTTCTTCAATTTTTAAAATTAAATACAATACAGAATTGCCCCATCCTACTTTTAATGACCTTATTTAGAAGTAAATCTAGTAGTGAATGATCTTATTTACACGTAAATCTAGTAGTAAATGACCTTATTTAGAAGTAAATCTAGTAGTAAATGACCTTATTTAGAAGTAAATCTTGTAGTAAATGAGCTTATGTAGAAGTAAATCTAGTAGTAAATGACCTTATGTAGAAGTAAATCTTGCAATAAATGACCTTATTTAGAAGTAAATGACCTTATGTAGAAGTAAATCTTGTACTAAATAACCTTATTTAGAAGTAAATGACCTTATGTAGAAGTAAATCTAGTAGTAAATTTGAAGTTCATAAGACACCGGGAGGGACAAAGTCTGATATTCAGGACTTTGGTTGTATAACTGAAAAGTAAACGTTTTAAGATGCTGATAGTTACAGAAGATAAATAGATAGATAGATAGATAGATAGATAGAGAGAGAGAGAGAGATTTATAGTTCTATTGGATTCGTTTGTGTGTGTGTTGAATAAAGACTAACTTTTTTTTCTCATATTAAAAATGAAAGTTTAAAATTATCACACATAAAAAAAAAATAAATTATAATTTGTATCTGCCTTTATAAAATTAGAATCTAGCCTTTCACATTATTATATAATTTTTACATAAATTAGCATATAGGCCTAAGTATGTTGGCCTATCTGTTTTGTATTCTATTTGGCTCTATTAATATTCTTGTAATACGCGTTCAGTAGACTTCATAATGAATTATTTACCACTCTCCAGAAGATGTAAGCCTACCTGCTTGAAAATAATATAGAAAATAGACATTAGCATAACATAACATTTCATACGATAAGAGTGTCTCTTTTTAAAGTCTGCTTCTTGGTCTATTTTTAGACAACATTTCATCCTCTTACCCGCTCTCCAAATTTGAAGTCTGATTTATAACATG
Organism: Biomphalaria pfeifferi; assembly: GCA_030265305.1. Lineage (NCBI taxonomy): Eukaryota > Metazoa > Mollusca > Gastropoda > Planorbidae > Biomphalaria > Biomphalaria pfeifferi. The sequence goes on along the minus strand of JASAOG010000002.1, from coordinate 8,044,758 downwards.
TTTTTCTTTTCCAAAGAGGAGGTACAACGTCAAGTAGTGACGTCATTACTGGTAAGCATTCCAACAAATGAGCTCACTTTTTTAATTCAATCATATATTATAACTTTATAAATAACTTGCGGTACACACTGGCTACGCCCAGTGATTTGTTCTCAGGCTTTATAATGTTTATTATGGCCGGAACACACTTTCATTATTTTTTTATTTATTTTAATAACCAAACATACTTTTTTATAGCCCATTAATTAGTGTATCTCTTACTATGAAATTTTACTCCCCACTCACTCTCTCTCTGTCTCTCTCTTTCTCTCTCTCTCTCTGGAAGCCCTTTTTTTTACCTGCGCATTGTAATTTCTCCCACATAGACATTTGAGCCGCCTTATAATGCACCCCCACCCCATACACTCTCTCATTATACTCATATTAAGCCCGTTAATTTTTTTTAGTAGCACTTTGACTTATCCCTCCTACCACTCCTACCCCCGTCACCAACAAAAAGTTCGTCCTTCGTACATATTCCCGTTCCCATTTCTGCATTTCTCTTGGTATTTTGTTCTCTAAATAAAAATAAATATTAATTTGGTTTTATTAAATGTAATAATTAATTTGACTCCATTTGAATGTAGCGAAATGACAACAGATCTAGATTTATCTTTTCAATTCTATAAGAATTAGTTGTAATTTTTATGACAGTGTTACAGAGTACCATTACTTGCTCTCACTCTCTCTCTTTCTCTCTCTCTCTCTCTCTCTCGAACAATAGAAAAAAAGAAAAAGACTCTAGACCTTATTAATGCCATTAGGATCGGTTTTGTTTTGTTTTAACATTTAGACCCGCGTCTAAAAGGAAGTGGACATGACGTAAAGCCTATTACAACTAACTCGACCAGAGACGTCAAGAAGTAGACTTTAGGGGGAAATAAAAATATTTCTTAAAGATACGAAATTCTTTCTAATTAGACTTCGGCCTTTTGGAGAAATAATAAAATAAAATACGAAGGTTTGATAGAAAGCTTCAGGATTTTCGCGAATAGCGGTCCACAGGCAGCGAATCTGTCGCAAACTGTTCTTATTGAGTGTCTAGGAGTAAAATGAACCAGTATAGGAAATTTCATGCGGATATGTACCACAGTTAAAGAGATTTCCTGATCATTGAGTCAGTGGTATTTCGTAAATGTTTAGTAGATATGGTCTAGAGATTAAAAGATTGTAATCATTTCAGCTCGCATGGCAAATCTCTTGTTTCATTGGTAGGCCTAATTTTGATAGTTAATAAAACCGGTGGAAAATGGTTCAAAGTTAGATAAATGATTCTTTTAAAAAGTCGCACAGCTTTAGTTGATCGTCTTTAGGAGAGAAGTTTAGAGTAGGGAGAAATAGGTAGGATATAACAAGAAGATCAACATGAAAAGAGAGAGAGAGAGGGGGGGGGGTAGGAAACATAGAGAGTGGCCCGGGTGGGGGTAAGTAAAATAATGTTGTGTATGTGTGTGTGTGAACTGACTTGGATATTTCCTGTCAATCTAAGAAACACAGTGTTAGATATTTCCTGTCAATCTAAGAGACACAGTGTTGATGAATGCACCCAGTGCTACACCCTGGCAGAACCTGAGACGCCGCTGGCCAACTGAAGGAGGTCATAGAAAGGTGTTGATGTCCCCTTATGTGACATGAGACATAGGCTTAGGGTAATCAAAGAGTATATTTGATGTCCTCTGAGTTCAGGCGCGGACTGGTTGTCAAATCCGGCAGAGCCATTGTTATACAATCCGGCCCACAAATTGTAAGCCATATGATGGGCATCTAATCATACCTGTCCTTAAAAGCATTGTGTAAAGTTTAATAATGTATCGAAAGTATTTTGCTATATGAATAATTTATTGGATGATTTTATAATCATTTTATAACAATCTGATAAGCTCTATTACTAAATGTATTAAGTATAACACTTGAAATGGTGAATCTCTTACTATGAAAAAAATTCTACTACCACATACATTAACATATACATGTACTTGACATTCACATTCAAAGCATTCAAAGCTGGTTCTGTCATATTGTTTGACAAGACTCGCTGTCAAAGTCATCTATAATAAAGGTACAAAAGTAATAAAATTACACACAAAAAAAGCTAGATGATCGACGTTAACAAATTAACCAGCTTCTAATTGGGACGAGTGAGGAACAGTATCCTAGAAACACAGCGTTACAGAGAATCGAACTGTGTGCCTACGATATAAGAAGCCAGTGTTCTACGCAAGTGCCACACGACAATCAAGGTGACAGAAATTCGAGGTTATTTATTCGTACTTTGAATTCAATTTGTTTCTGAAAGATAAATCTACTATTTCTTAATTCAGTATTTCGTAAATATCGCTTTAAAATGTTGAATGGAAACATTTTTTATGTTTTCAAAGAAAGAGTACGTTTAATCCTGACACTATATCTACCCTTAGAAATTCTAAATTAGTAATACCGCAGTAAATTCAAAATAGATGACATCCTTTCCAACAGTTATTCACCTTTGAAGGGATTACCTTTCGTGTTGTTTTTTCTTTTTTTTACATTTTTGTAGTACAACGACATAGAAGTGCAGAAGTTTTAATTAGAATTGTGCATTTTTTTTTTATAATTAATTTTTTTTTTAAAGTAAATAGTCCAAAAGATATAATATTACTAAAATGTTTTTAAAATTTATCATTTACAAAAATTTTACAAGAACAAATATTTTTTTAAAATTTATTAAGCAGTGCAGTTCTATGGTAAACCAGTATTACTTTTAGTATTATATTTATATAAATAGAAAGGGTTATCATCTGTTATCTACAAGCACTCTATATATTATTATATTTGTTTATTTGTCCTATTACATGACCTATTTTGAAATGCCGAATTTAATAATTCATAGAAAAAAAATGTCAGAAGCATACACACCAAACTCTAACGGGTACCTGACTTTAGTTCAGGGGGTAAGTAAAATCAGCTGGTCCTTGATCTGCTCGTTAACCATTGGCCAAAGAAATAGATGACCTTCACATCATCCTCCCCATAGATTTGAAAAAGAATTTTATTTTACTCACAAGGTGAAATACTTCTTTCTCAATAACTTGGAAACCTAGATTGACTGTCCGCATCTTAAAGCAGGCTACACACACACACAACAGAACATCAAGACCACTTATTTGACGGTAATTTAATATACTTACGTTCAATAAAACTAATGCTGTCAAGGTTGTTGCATAATTTGGGAATCCTCTTTTTGTATTTCGACCTAAATCTATATCTTTGTCATCTTATATCGTTGAGCCTGTTCATTCATAAATACTGTCATCTACTAGAAGCGCTATATACGGATGGGTCTCTGTTCTCTCTTTAACTTCTTTCTCTGTTCTCTCTTTAACTTCTTTCTCTGTTCTCTCTTTAACTTCTTTCTCTGTTCTCTCTTTAACTTCTTTCTCTGTTCTCTCTTTAACTTCTTTCTCTGTTCTCTCTTTAACTTCTTTCTCTGTTCTCTCTTTAACTTCTTTCTCTGTTCTCTCTTTAACTTCTTTCTCTGTTCTCTCTTTAACTTCTTTCTCCGTTCTCTCTTTAACTTCTTTCTCTGTTCTCTCTTTAACTTCTTTCTCTGTTCTCTCTTTAACTTCTTTCTCTGTTCTCTCATTAACTTCTTTCTCTGTTCTCTCTTTAACTTCTTTCTCTGTTCTCTCTTTAACTTCTTTCTCTTTTCTCTCTTTAACTTCTTTCTCTGTTCTCTCTTTAACTTCTTTCTCCGTTCTCTCTTTAACTTCTTTCTCTGTTCTCTCTTTAACTTCTTTCTCTGTTCTCTCTTTAACTTCTTTCTCTGTTCTCTCTTTAACTTCTTTCTCTTTTCTCTCTTTAACTTCTTTCTCTGTTCTCTCTTTAACTTCTTTCTCTTTTCTCTCTTTAACTTTTTTCTCTGTTCTCTCTTTAACTTCTTTCTCCGTTCTCTCTTTAACTTCTTTCTCTGTTCTCTCTTTAACTTCTTTCTCTGCTCTCTCTTTAACTTCTTTCTCTGTTCTCTCTTTAACTTGCATCTCTGTTCTCTTTTTAACTTGCATCTCTGTTCTCTTTTTAACTTGCGTCTCTGTTCTCTCTTTAACTTCTTTCTCTGTTCTCTCTTTAACTTCTTTCTCTGTTCTCTCTTTATTTTCTTTCTCTGTTCTCTTTTTAACTTGCATCTCTGTTCTCTTTTTAACTTGCGTCTCTGTTCTCTCTTTAACTTCTTTCTCTGTTCTCTCTTTAACTTCTTTCTCTGTTCTCTCTTTAACTTCTTTCTCTGTTCTCTCTTTAACTTCTTTCTCTGTTCTCTCTTTAACTTCTTTCTCTGTTCTCTCTTTAACTTCTTTCTCTGTTCTCTCTTTAACTTCTTTCTCTGTTCTCTCTTTAACTTCTTTCTCTGTTCTCTCTTTAACTTCTTTCTCTGTTCTCTCTTTAACTTCTTTCTCTGTTCTCTCTTTAACTTCTTTCTCTGTTCTCTCTTTAACTTGCATCTATGTTCTCTCTTTAACTTCATTCTCTGTTCTCTCTTTAACTTCTTTCTCTGTTCTCTCTTTAACTTGCGCCTCTGTTCTCTTTGTAACTACTTTTTTTCTATGAACTCTCTCTCTAAAAACTAATACTTAAGACTTAAAAAGACTTTTTCACCAATAAAAATGACACATTCTCTACTTCTACGGAGTTCAGAATATGTTGTTGTCGTCTATTTGTTCATTTATGTAGCCAGTGGATGTTTCAATTCAATAGTGCACGCCAAAGTTCCCACACCTTAAACCTTCACTTTTGTTGCAGTCTGTGCTGACAGAAAGCTATTTAGAATAATGTGCAAGAAAAGGTCATACTCTACCTGATCGTGGCTCCGTCATATACCCAGCATTACTCCCCCCTCCCCACTATGTGTTGATTTAAGAATGCTGTCTAAGTATGCTATTATATTTCTGTTGATAACACACCGTCGTGTTGAGTATGACGACTGTGTTACGCAGTGACGTGTAGGTCTGAATTTAAATTTAGACTCGTTTATATAATAGATTCTTTAACTTGTTAATTGTATTGTCTATAGTCACAGGCAAACTAACGGTATAGGTTTGTGTCATTATCTCAGTAAAATATATATATATATACATCTTTGGATTAATTCTTGTACCTGTCCGGATAAACCAGTTTAGTAGGTAATATTAAGTGGTAGAAGTGTTTATATAGTGTACAAGTGTGATTGGTCTATTCTGTTGTCCTCTTGTTTCACAAAGGTTTCATGAGATATAAACGAATGTCTTTATTTATACTTTGCTTATACTTTATTTATACTTCTACAATGGTAGTTACGTTTACGTCTTTTCTTCCTCCCAGTTCTTATATTAAATTTTGCTGTAATAAAAAAAAGTAACAAGTCTAACTGTAAACATTTTGTCACAATTCAAGGGTTTTAGCACCAATAAGACTTTCGATCATCTTAATATTTACCATTTAAAAAACTGCTACTACCCCTGCTCATGCGACACAGATAAGGAAAGGAATATGTTACACATTTTGCTGTTGACTTAGGCCTACATGTTTTGTTACCATTTTAAAACTGTCGTGTAGTCGTAGGCCACAGAGGGGAGGGGCCTGTCCTTATTTGAATTTGAAATTTGACAAGCATAGTTTAAGATTATAAATGTTAGCAATGTCTTCCAAACTGACTGGTGGTGATTTATTGATAGCATTTGTCTCCCCTGCTTTTCTTGGTGACTTGTAATAAAGGTACAACTTACAAATTAACTTAACACGTAGCACTGTCAAAAAATGTGTTCGACTCTACAACATAGTGAAATTATATAACTTGCCTAACTATAAGATACGCCTGACTCTTTCTATTACAAATATATATCTACTAAAAAAGTAAGTAAAGTTTCCAATTTCAGATCTTGCGATGTATAGGGCAGATGATGTTTAGGTCATCCGTTTCTTTGGCCAACGGTTAACTAGCAGGGTGTTATGTGGCCAGCACAACGACCAACCGCCTTTACTTTCCCCAACTTAAGTCAGGTACCCATTAGAGTTGGGTGGACTCAGGGGCGCCCAAAAAATCCCGAAATTTGAAATCCCAGTCTTCACCGGGATTCGAACCCAGGACCTCAGGTTCAGAAGCCAAGCGCTTAATCATTCGACCACCGCGCCCCCTATATATCTACTATTCAACCGAAATTCTTTAAATTAAAAAAAATGATTTTCTTTGATTCTGAAGAAAGATAACAGTTGCAAGTGGCTATGTAAATACTGGCACATCTGATGTGGGAGACCAGCACACTATTTGTTGTTACATAACTTTGTAACACTTTGACAATAGAAGTTAGGCACATCGGATGGAATCGTTGTTAAAGATGCTCCCTATGAAATATATATAGAAATCGGAAGTTCTAGGGCTTGACAGAATAGCGTTGGGCATTGCAGACACCATCACTTTAGAACCCATTGATACGTCACTGATTTATTTCTCTCAATAGTGATGTGTCATTTGATACTTTGCTGTCCATATAAAGGAAGCGAAGAAATGAATTCAAATCAAACCTAGACATTTATTTAAAAATAAAGCAATCAATGAAACTTTCATACTATAAATAGAACTATTGTAAGCCTTAAGAAAATCAATCAAAATGTATGGGGCACCAAATAGATCTATCAAGCTACCACATTGGAACGTACGAATTGGTAAACCTAATAAAAAAAAAACTGTGACCTTCCGTCGTGTTTCCAATGCTTCACATATCAATTTGACAAAGTGTCCAAATGTTAATGCTCGATCTCTTATCTTTACTTAATAATGGCCGTTACTAGATAAACTATAGATCTGAATAGACATGCTTTTAACAACGCTTCTATCAACTCTATCTGTCTGCCTGTCTGTCTGGTAGAAGTTTGTATACGTTGTTCTCCCACAACCATTCTCCGATCAAGTTGAAACTGCACAGTTTTTCATTGGCATAGACATCACACGAATCAATAAACAAAATTAACCGATTGGGCAATTAATTACTGGTAATTAATTATCATGTTTAATACCAACAAGGAAAATAATTTCTTCAGTATTTACATATACGGCTAAATATTTAGGGTTTTCTCCCACACCCATTTTCGGATCAAGTTGAAACTTTAAACAATATTTATTCTACCTAACAAAACATGAATCAATTCAAAAAATAATTAATTAGTCAATTAATTATCGGTATTGAATTATTTTGGTTGATATCGAATAAGGTAAATAACGTGTACATTATTGAGATATGTAGTTATAAGTGCGGAGTTCTTTCCCTTAGATAAACTTTTTTATTTGCTTATTTATTAATTGTACACATTGTAAGAAGTTCTTCGTTTTGGGATTTATATAAAAACTTGTAATAAGCTTTACGTGGCTTATAACTCAATTTGTTTCTGCTGTTTCATCAACAGAAATGTCCAGTCCATTGACCTCGGTATAATCACTGCTCACGTAGGCCTATAGATGTTGACCACCAAACTATGCTATTTGTGCCGCCCATGTCTCTTGCTTCTATAACTGCAGTCTGTAACACGACATAAGGAGCTCATGGGGCTGTCCAAGAAATTAGGGGTGTGGTCACAGAAAACCTTCCAGGGAGGTTCACAGGAGGTTGTGTACAAGTGGAGCAATCAAGCATACACACTTGGTGAAGTCATAAGGAACTTTAAATTGCCGTGTGTTGTGCAATGTGACACAGGTTGGTTCTAGTACTTTCACTTAGTCCTAGTTCACGTCTTGGCGTGTTAGAGTTTGGAATTATTGTCGTTGGTGCTTGTATTGTTAATTATTTCTTGTATAAAGTTTTGCATTCTTTGTCAGGTTTGACGTGTGTCTTAGAGGAAAAAACAGCATAATCCCTTTTGTTTCTCCATCTGAGACATTTCTGTCTTAAGACTTTTTGTTCCTCCACCAAAGACATTTCTGTCTTAAGACTTTTTGTTCCTCCATCAGAAACATTTCTGTCTTAAGACTTTTTGTTCCTCCATCTGAAACATTTCTGTCTTAAGACTCTACGTTTCTCCATCTGAGACAGTTCTGTCTTAAGACTTTACGTTCCTCCATCTGAGACATTTCTGTCTTAAGACTTTACGTTCCTCCATCTGATACATTTATGTCTTAAGACTTTATGTTCCTCCATCTGATACATTTCTGTCTTAAGACTTTATGTTCCTCCATCTGATACATTTCTGTCTTAAGACTTTTTGTTCCTCCATCAGAGACATTTCTGTCTTAAGACTTTATGTTCTTCCATCTGATACATTTCTGTCTTAAGACTTTATGTTCCTCCATCTGAAACATTTCTGTCTTAAGACTCTACGTTTCTCCATCTGAGACAGTTCTGTCTTAAGACTTTACGTTCCTCCATCTGAGACATTTCTGTCTTAAGACTTTACGTTCCTCTATCTGATACATTTCTGTCTTAAGACTTTATGTTCCTCCATCTGAGACATTTCTGTCTTAAGACTTTATGTTCCTCCATCTGATACATTTCTGTCTTAAGACTTTTTGTTCCTCCATCTGAAACATTTATGTCTTAAGACTTTACGTTTCTCCATCTGATACATTTGTGTCTTAAGACTTTATGTTTCTCCATCTGAGACATTTCTGTTTTATGTTCCTTCACCTGATACATTTCTGTCTTAAGACTTTTGTTCCTCCATCTGATACATTTCTGTCTTAAGACTTTTTGTTCCTCCATCTGAAACATTTATGTCTTAAGACTTTACGTTTCTCCATCTGATACATTTGTGTCTTAAGACTTTATGTTTCTCCATCTGAGACATTTCTGTTTTATGTTCCTTCACCTGATACATTTCTGTCTTAAGACTTTTGTTCCTCCACCTGATTCATTTCTGTCTTAAGAATTTATGTTCCTCCACGATACATTTCTGCATTCAGACTTTTATGACGTCCACATATAGAATGGAGATCGAGCTCAAGTGGTCTCATGGGGGCGGGGACTGCAGACCCCACATGGACATTTGTAAGTGACCTCCAGCTGCCTCGTTCTGAAGCCGCATGCATCCAGGTACTCTCTTATTGCCTCTAGCCTGCGCAAAGTATTCTGAAAGTGGAAAAATTGAGCAAAATCTTCATGGTCAACTTGCATCGAGTAGGAAAGGTCTACAGAACCGTATAAATCATTAGTCGCATGCTGATATTATTTACAAAACTAAATTTAACTGCATACCTAATCACTGACGTCACCTATTAAATAGAAAAAAATTGGTGATAGCAAACAAATACACAGATATAGTTTTCTTTCTGTTTTTAGTGAATATCCATGAAAAGAAAAAAAAGTTGCAGATTATGGTAGCAAGGAGGCATTAAAAATATTTTTTTGGCAAAAATCACAAAAGGAATGAACGCGTATAGCATTAACATGTAGCCTAGTGTAGCCAGTTTTATTAAATTTTATCATGTAGCCAGTTCTATTACATTTTTACTCTTCCCTTTGACAGATCCGTGCTGTGTCCTTTGGTCCGATTTCCAGTTTGATTTATGTCAGCCATTGCTTCTCTACAGTACAAGGAGCACTCAGAAAGTACACGCCATCAGTGTCCATGAGGAACCATCCAAGCAAATATTAGAGGAACTAGACCCGCCTCTGGCAATACCTCGAGACTTTGAAGGTTTCCATTTGTATATTTAAAACAAAGCATCGGAATTTCTTTAAATTGAATAGTAATGATTAGCAGATTCATTAACATTGTATTAAATCTAATTAGGCCTACAATTGTTTAATAAATAAGTAGCTTGGTAGATGTTCAGATAATAGAGTCTACTAAACATTTAGTTGTCATAATTTTGTAACAATTCTAATTCATGATAATTAATGAAAAATATCAAAACACTTTGATCTCTTTCTTAGAACTAATACGCTTTCTTAGTAGTGTTATTGGAAAGATAATTTTAATTTTTTTAAACTAATCAATAAATAAAGTGATCTTTCTGAAATGTTAATAAAATATGTTGTGCAGCACGATAATTCGATAAGATGATTAAAAATTGTCAGAATATTTTTTTTTCCAATTTCTAAAGATGACAAAATGTAAGCTAGATATAGGAATTAAAAAAAAAAAGATTGTGATAATTAAGTGGCAAAAAAACTAACAAACACGTCGACAGTTTATATATTTTTTTTGATATCAGTTAAAACAGCCAAGATTTTAAATTATCTTTTAAGCAACCTAGACTTTTGTCACTGACAGTGTAATTGTTTTTTTTTTTAACAAGTTTAATGTTCCAAATCGACGTAACTTGAAAGTTATAAGATCGGTAGAGTGGCATTGAGAACCTGATCAGTTGTATAAGCAGTTTGAGTTAAGAAAACAATATGGGTTAAGAATTAGAAACAAAACAAAATATTAACTATATTTTGGATTCCTCTGGAAAAGTTAACTATGCCAGTTTCTTATCTGCTAAAAGTCTATTTATAAATCATTTTGTTCTTCTGTCCCAGGTTGGTTTGCTGCAAGACCTAAAGGCGTGGACAAATTAAAAGTGCACAAAACAATTGAAGATGTCGTAAATTCAACTGCCATCAGGTTTCTGGTGACCTCCAAGTGTAGTGCCTTCACCACCATCAAATCCGTTGGTGGAAGTTTTCAGTACAAAGAAAGGGAAATCACTCCGGGTGAAATCTTTAGAAAAGTCTGCGTCATGAGAAACGAACCAGTCAATGATGCTCTTGCTGAGTTAATCAAAGATTACGGCCCTTGTTTAGCATGTTTAGATGAAAAGGATGATGATATTCTCATTCCTCTAGCCAATGAAACGTTGTGCTACGATTTGGCTGAGATGTATCCGGAAATGGGCGATCAGATTTTTAGAATCTCTTCCTTAATTGATGGCGGAAATTCCAAACTGCCTCGACTTCTTCAATTAATCTATGGTGATCCTCCAGTTCTGAATTACAGCTTTACGGGAATGTTGAGGTGCTATAGCATTTTTACAGAAGAAACTATTCTGGCTGCCATTTTAAATCCAGACAAATCTATGTGCCTTGAACTGACGACAGATTCAGTTACCAAATTTAGACTGGCTCTGAATGAGTCGGCCATTAAAAAGACAATCGAATACACAAATACATTTCATCTGTGCGATTCGTTTGGGTCTAAGTTTCTAACTGCCATTAAAGTGTCATTCTCGCTTAAACCTTCGCTCAGCGATAGTCAAGAATTGACTATAGCATCTGGTGACAGTGACACACAAGACACTAATGACAGTGATACAAATGGCAGCGACACACAGGACATAAACGCCGATTCGGAATTCGATGTAGAATGGCGTTCAGTGCCAGGAGATATGGTGCTACAGTCCAAACACTCTAGCTACAAGATAAACAATGCAACTATTTCAGAACAAACAAATTTTGAACATTTGAATGAATCTGTTCCAAATCTGATGAAGGACAAACTGTACGATGGGTCCATGCATCCAAATAATAGCCAGACTAACCGAGTCAACTGGAACAACAAAATGACGAAATCTCAGCTCAATAGGAAAAGCGTTGAAGACGAAATAGTGGATAAAATATCCAGCATTGAAATACACCACACAAGAGATGAGGATTTTACTAGCTCCAGAAATATCTTCTCCATTATTAATTCCAATCTTAGTTCATCAATGTCTATAGAAGCAGACGTTCATAAACCCAAATCTGGGGACAAAAACACTGTAGACAAAGAAAACCCTTTGCTTTATTTGTTTCATCCAATTAAAAACAAAGACGAAACCTCACTGGGTACCAAAGAAGATGTGCATGCGGTAAGCATCGATCTGGAAAATGTCAGCGACTCTACATTCGATCCCAGAGTTCCGTGTAAACCAGCCAAAGAATACGTAGAGAGTGAGGAGACTGGAGAGAGCTCTGATAGTGAGTTCATGGAAAGCTCTGAGCCCAGACAGGAGCCTGGACAATTCAGCTTTGCACCATATGAAAGATGTGAGGGAAGTCTTCAAAGTGAGAAAAATACTTGCAGTGTGAAGTCACCTGATTATCAAAACATTCAATTTGACGAGAAGAAATATGATAGTTATAATAAAAAGGGAATATTCTCTTTGACACCTACTCTTGATATACAACAGACATACAGTGATAAACATGAGCCTATGATTTCCGAGGAAAACGATAGTTCTGAAGATGAATATGATGCCGAAGATATTTTATCTTTGGCTGCGTCAGAGTCGGAAAAATTGTCAACTTTGAGCAAAAACGAACACCAATTTTCGGGAACATTTCCATTAGAAAAATCTGACAAAGTGGCAGAGATTCAAGAATACCGCGGCATACATGAGAGATTCGCATTACTTGGACGTCAAGTAAGTTGCGAGAGTAGCGCGTCTCAAGAATCGTTCGCGCGATTTAATAGTTTAATAGAAGAAGTGACGGCGTTGGTGAATACATCAAGCAGTCGTATCATTGGCGCTAGCAATAGAAAACCAAAAACTAGAAATAAATTATTACAAGTGCAAAGATCTAAATATGACAAAGGCTACACCGAGCTGGTAAGCTCCACAGAGACTATACCAGAAAGTTTACCCGGGGCTCTGTCTGGGGCATCATCAAAGAGTCAAGAAACTTCTAAGGCGGCATCCAAGCCTTTATTCCCAGAAACAGAACATTTCGTATCTAAGCCTTCCAGTTTACCATTACTAAATCAGGCTGCATTAAGCAACAAATTTACAACGAACTCTTTGGATGATATAACAGCATTGAACAGTGCAAACAAACATTCAGAAGAGCTACATTTAATTCCCAAAGTCAATGTCCATGAAAACTCTTTTCGACCTTTTGGTGTTCTCAAGAGATCCAGGGGGCAGCAGAACATTATTGAGGCTCTGGACTCAAAATATTTGTCTGCTATAGATCAAAGTCAAAATAAAGAAATGCCACCCAACGTTCTCAGTGTAATGAAAGACACATCAGATCATCCACCTGTTCTCCAGCGCAGTAATCCTTCAGGTAACCAAACGATACAAGATCATTTGGAAGAAAATGTGACTGACCCCAAGATTTACAGCAACATTTCGTTAATGCGACAGAAATCTGAAACAGTTGAAATAACTTCAAGTCGTACCAGTGTTGATAGCGACTTGACATCTGTCAGTAGCATGAACTCAGTACTGTATCACCCCAACCAGTCACATATCTCTAGTACTGAACTAGCAGCTGATAAATCCAATTTCTGGATCTAAGAATAAATTGTGTATAAATACCCGTGGCTTGATTACGGATAAATTGTGTATATACCCGTGGCTTGATTACGGATAAATTATGTATATACCCGTGGCTTGATTACAGATAAATTATGTATATACCCGTGGCCTGATTACAGATTAATCGTGTATATGCCCGTGGCTTGATTACAGATAAATTGTGTATATACCCGTGGCTTGATTACAGATAAACTGTGTATATACCCGTGGCTTGATTACAGATAAATTGTGTATATACCCGTGGCTTGATTACAGATAAATTGTGTATATACCCGTGGCTTGATTACAGATGTTTCAGTTAAACATTTCCTGCATAAAGACAACGTATAAAATGATCCCATATATCGCCTATATGTTTTTGTATATAAATATATGTAAAGTGCTATTTATTGATATTGTTTCATGCTGATACACTGTCATATTATAGCGCACAGAATTCTGTAACTTAACGACATATTAAAAAGTATAAAGTAATTATTAGCTTAGTTATGGAGCAATTTAGGCCTATTATTGCACATTATTAGAAGAGCTAAATGTAATTATAGATTATTTGTAAGGCATGTCTGTTGAGACAAGGAGAAAGTGACTTGGGGACAGGGAGAGTACTTTCACCTTCACCTATCCCTTAGTCTTTTGGACTGTTGGGACACCACACACGATCTGTCGACCATTTTTTTCCATTCCTCTCTATCTTTCGCAACCGTGTGAACTCGTTGTAGTCATTATCGACATGTCACTTTCAAGTGCTCTATCGAACCTTTGTATTTTATTTTCGGTATTCAAAAAAAAAAACAAACGCAGTCTACATATATCTAACGCATTTTTTAAAAATTAAAATTAAAATTTTTTTTCTTTCTCCCTAAGTCTACTTATTTTTAATATGCCTTAAGTCATTTCCACTTCCTTTTAGACGCGGTCTAAATGTTAAAAACAAATTCTATTAGCATTAATAAGATAGATCTAGAGACTTTTTCATACTTTCTTTCTTTTTTTTTTTTTGAGAGAGAGAGTGCAAATAATGATACTTTGTAACACTGTCAGAAAAAAACAACAAAAATAACATCTAATTATAATAGTATTGAAAAGACAAACCTAGATCTATTGTCAATTTGCTACATTCAAATGGGGTCAAATAAACGATTGCAATTAATAAAACCGAATTGATATTTCTTTTTATTTTGAGAACAAAATACCAAGAGAAATGTACAAATGGGTATGGGAATGTGTATTGGATGAAGTTGTATCATTTAGTTTGAATCAATCATGAATTTAATTAATTTTTAATGACACAAAATTTAACCAAATACAATGCAACACTGCTGCATTACCCTATAAATTTGTTTGGATTATCAGTGGACTTAACCTTTTTTGAGTGCAATCTGAGAGAACTATTAGAATTTGTCAAATCAATGTATGTATATTTCGTTATCTTATTAGTTACTTTCGATGGAACTTGTTTCACGCAACTTTCATGCTTATAGCATGCGCTATGCACTTTGGTCGAAAGGATTGTAAAAAAAAAAATGGGGGGGGGGGGGGGGGGAGAGAAGTGAGAGCATCTGGGAGAAGGTTTCCTTGCTGCCTTTTCAAAAGACTACTTATAAAAAAAAGGGGGGGGGGGGAGACTGATTTTTTGCTTTGATTTTGTTTATTTTAGGTGAGATTGTAATATTAAACCATCACTTGCCCCAGCACAGCCAATGGGGTTTTGAGTTTAAAATCCCCTTTCAGGAGGTTTTGCGATTACCCCCCCCCCTTTCATATAAAACAAAAAAAAATATTTCAAATAATTCAAACGAAAATCCCCAAATTCCAAGAGTATATTGTTATTAAAAAATTAACTATACGCGCGCTCGCACACACACACACATAAGGCGGGGGGGGGGGGGAGAAAAAAGTTCCCTCCAACCACTACCCCCCCCCCCCAAAAAAAAATCCTGGCTACGCCCATGATATGTGAGCAATGGGACGAGCATCGACAAAGCATTGGAGAGATATTTAGAATTATCGAAGAAAACAATCTAACATTAAAACCAACAAAAATTAAAAATTGGCATCAGTGAAATTTCATTTCAATTGGAAGCCTTTTATAGAAAATTTATCCCAAATTTTTCTTAAATAATTGAACCGCTAACAAATCTGACCAAAAAAAAAAACCCAATAATATAGTGTGGACGGAAGAATGTCAAGAAACACTGGACATAATTAAAACTTTCTTTTCTGGGGCACCGATTTTGAAACTACCTGACAATACTAAGGAATTTATTTGGCAACAGATGCATCAGCCATTGCAATAGGAGGCTGTTCAATGCAAAAATAGAATGGTGTTCCACATTCTGTTTTATACGTGAGTAGAAAACTGACAGCCGCTGAGTTTTAATATGCCACTATCGAAAATGAAGGATTAGCCATTGTATGGTGCATAACAAAATTAGTTTTCTATCTAATGGACAATACCGGGTAAAGACAATGTGATAGCTGACACATTACTACGATGTACCTAAGAAGGAAAAGAAATGGAAGTAACTTAATATAAGTAAGGTAAGTAGCTGAGTCACGTCAGTGTTGTTACAGTTGGTTTCTAAAAAGAATAATGTCAGTAAAATCATTTATCTTATATAATACAGACGTTACTTCAAAAAAGAAGATGATTACGTCCTACGCGTCATGCATTTAGTCATGCATATTAACCAATGACTTAAATTCTGCCAAGTCACTGGTTTTTCTGGCTAGCTCAGGCAACCCATTCCATGCTCTAATAGCACTAGGGAAGAAGGAGTATTTGTACAAATTTGTCCTAGCATATGGGACAAGGAATGTGCCTTTATTTTTGTGTCTTTCAGAGTATTTTATTAAATTTTGTTTTTGTATTTGAAGATTATGGTTCAGTGTTTTATGTATAATTGCTACTTTACTTTTGAGTCTTCTGTCCTGAAGGCTTTCTAAATTTAGTGATTTTACTAATGGTGTTACCCTAGTCAAATGTGAATATTCGTTTGTTATGAATCTCACTGCTCTATTTTGTGTTTGTTCCAGTTTCTTAATGTTTTCTTGAGTTGAGGGGTCCCACACGGTGGATGCATATTCTATTATTGGCCTAACCAAGGTTAAATAACATTTTAGTTTTATGTTCTTATTTGATTTATAGAAATTTCTTTTAATAAACCCTAATGCTTTGTTGGATTTTTTTATAGTTTCATCAATATGTGGATTCCATGACAGTTTTTCATTTATTATAACACCTAGGTATTTTGAGTTTTTAGTCTGTGTTACTGGTTTGCCATGAATAAGATAAGTGGAATTAATTTGTTTTAGTTTTTTTGTTACTCTTAACAACTGACATTTTTCTGGGTGGAAAGACATGCTCCAATTTGATTCCCATTTCTGTAATTCATCTAATTCTCTTTGTAAAATATCTGTGTCTTGTTTTGTTTTTATTGTTCTATATATTATGCAATCGTCTGCAAATAATCTGACTTTTGTTCCTGAACTAATGCAATTTGGTAAATCATTTATGTAAATTAAAAATAGTAGTGGACCCAAAACTGTTCCTTGAGGTACACCTGAGTTTACTGTTATTGGTGTTGATTTAGAGCCATTTATTATTACAGTTTGTTCTCTCCCTATCAGGAAATCTTTAATCCACTGATGCAGTGGACCGTTAATGCCGAAATATTTTAATTTTTTAAGCAAACTATGGTGGTGAACTTTGTCAAAAGCCTTGGAAAAATCTAGTAAGATAGCATCTATTTGTTCACTATTATCTAAACCTTTTGAAAAATCATCAATTAGTCCTATTAGTTGTGTTTCACATGATCTATATTTCCTAAAGCCATGTTGGTATGGGGTGAGGACATTATGTTTGTCTAAGTGGTTTATGATATTGCTACATATTATGTGTTCTAGTATTTTACATGTGATGCTGGTAAGTGATACTGGTCTGTAGTTTCCTCGATCAGATTTTTCTCCTTTTTTAAATAGGGGGGTGACATTAGCTTCTTTCCAGTCCTTTGGTACTCTGCCCTGGTTAAGCGATGCTTGAAAGAGTATTTTGAACACTGGGGCTAGCTCATTGCTTAGTTCTTTGAGTAATCTAGCTGGAATACCATCAGGTCCAGACGCTTTATTTGGTTTGGTGTTGGCTAATAGTTTTTTAATTCCATTTTCTTGTACTACTAAATCTTCTATGTTGTCTACTTGGTTCAAATTAAGAAATATGTCTTTGTCTCCTGGGGCTGAGAATGCTGATGCAAAGTATTTGTTTAGGATGTTTGCTTTAGTTTCATTATCATTATGTATTATGTTATGTTCATCTTTTAATGGCGCTATGCCTGTTGTTTCCATTTTCTTAGACTTAATGTATGACCATAGGTTTTTGTTGTTATCTTTAGATATTACATTGTTGATGTATTCACTCTGCAGCTGTCTGCTTACTTTTTGGGTTAGGTGTTTAATTTTTATATACTTTTTGTAAACTCTTTCTGCCTTGGTTGCTTTAAATTTTCTATATAGGTTTTCCTTCTGTTTACAAAGCTTCTTTAGTCTATTATTAAACCAGCATTTATTTATTTTGTTTGATGTGTATTTAGTTGGTATATGATTTTCTATAATCCTTTTAAGATGGTTTTTAATGAAATTCCAGAGGTCATCGACTGGTTGGTTAATGTCTTTTTCTAATAAGAATGTTTGTTGAAAGTTTAATGCAGCTTGGTGTAGTTGTGTTAGGTTACATTTATTCCAGAGTAAGATTTTTCTTTTGGTTTTTGTATTGGCTACTGCTTTTATCTGACTGTGTATTTTTATGATCTCATGGTCTGATAGACCAGGGATAATATCATAATCAACTACTAATCCAGGTCTGTTGGTTAAGAAGAGATCTAATGTGTTGTTTAATCTAGTTGGCTTTTTAATGATTTGATCTAAACTTAGGTTGTGTAAAGTTTCTATGAAAAGCTCATTTATGTCCTTAAGGTTTTGGTGTTTATCTATGGTTAGTGTTTTCCAATTTATATCAGGTAGGTTGAAGTCACCCATAATCCAAAAAACTGCATTTTTATTTGTCTCTTTAAGTGTAGTAATCTGATTACATAGTTCCTGCATGTATTCTAAACTAGAATTTGGTGGTCTGTAAATGCTGCCTATTATAAGGGATGTTGAGGTGGTATTAATTTTACAAAATGTAGATTCTATGTTTTTTGAGCTAGGTAAGGTAATTTCTTCTGCTATAAGAGTGTTTTTTATTGCTAAAAGAACTCCTCCATGATTATCAGCCCTATCTTTTCTAAAAATTTCATAATTACTATTGAAAATTTCTGCATTATAAATTTCAGGATGTAGCCAAGTTTCTGTTCCTGCAATTATGTCTGGTTTCTCACATTCTAATAAAATTTCTAAGTCTGCTGTTTTGTTCCTAATGCTTTGAAAATTTATTACTAAGGTTTTAAGGTATTTTGGTATTACTTCTTTGGTAGGTTTGTTTAGTGAGGCTGTTGTATTAATTTTAGTAGATTTAGGTTTAACAGGAGTGGATCTGGCTAGTGGTTGGTGAGTTGGTTTTGGGATGGTGTTTAGGATGTTGAATGGGTTAGAAGTGTCCGCATCAAAGGAATCAAACAGTCCTGATGTAAACTGAGGTAACCCACACGGTACACAGTGCCATGATGCATCTTTGTTGCCTAAGGCATAATACACAGGTGTATTCATATGGAGACATGATGCATGGTACCATTCATCGCAGGTGTCACATTGAATGGCTTTCTGTTTCATGGTGCATACTTTTTTGCAGATGTTGCATCTATCTTTAGATCTAGGCCCTGGATTTGACTCTACATCCCCTGCTATTAATATTAACAGTGAAAGGTATTTATTTCTACTGTGTCTGATTGAGAACTTCCATTTGTGATGGGTAATCTTCTTTAATGTTATGGATGTGTATGTTAGGTTATTTTTTAAGTTGCATTGATCTAAAGTGTGATGATTGATTATGACTGTTGTTTCCTTTTTAAGTTTAGTGTTGACTGAGGTAGATCTAGTTCTGTGTTCATTTTGGTGTGAACAATAATGAATAGCAGTTAGTGAATAGACATGTATAACAAGAAAACAAAAATAAGAACAGATTGAACTATTGTAAACGTACACGTATCTGTAGATCTAGTTAAGTTCGTGTCAATGAGGACTTAACGAAGCCTTGTTACATGCGGGAGGTGGTGAGATATTTATATATGGTGTTCTGTTGAGGTAAGGCAATATATGTAGTAGGTCATGTGTAGCCACGGAAATACTTTATTCCTAATTACTCTTCGGACTGGAAGACAAGCCTTATTATTATAATACTAGTCGACCGGCGGCGTAGAATACGCCGCCATTTTGCAGGGTCGGCCTTAGGCCACTGCAACCTTTGCGACTGCAGTGGGCCCCGCACTTTCATGGGACCCGCGCTAATTCAAGGTGTATAAATTATTAAATTAAACCATTTTATAACTTATAACAGATATCCCTCGTCCTCCTGTCGATTTATCTTCAATGAATTCCAGAAGGGAATCGGCGCCGATAGGCGCCGTTCATCCCGTTCGTCGTTAGAAAGGCTTTTATCCAACAACCAGGCCTGGACATTGGGATTCTTCATCCCATGTCCTGTCTGAGGGCTCCCAGCGGTAGACGGCCATATCGATTGACTGGGCCAGACCGGGCCGTGCCGCGTACACAGCGCTCCGTCCCCGTTCTTTAGACCCACTCGCTATAAGTGGCCAAGAACAGAGCTAACTATTCTGTAACCGCCATTATTCCGTGCGAGGGACACCAATCCAGGCTCCTGGTTCTGATGACGACCCCCTTTGTGGAACGGCGTGGCGGACTTTTTGGACTGGGGTGCAGGTTACTTGTTTCATCCCCACCCCGAGTGAGATAAAAAAAAAAAACAAAAAAAAAAACTCACCCAGGTAGACCTGCTAGAAGGCCTGGTTCGCTACTCGTACTTAGCATATCTAGTTCCACTACTAGACGTTTCCACCGGAGGCGCCACGCTGAGGCGACGGGTAACTGGAAATACCAGAAGCTCCTGGAAATCTCCCTAAATTGCGAAATATACGAAAAAGTCCTTAAAATATACGGAAATATATACACAAAAATTGTCAATTTGGGGTGTCATTCAATATGGAAAACCCCAATCCTAAGCGCGATAAATAAAAACGGCATTATGCATTAGCCGTAATTGTGGAATCTGGTGAAAAAAGCTTCTCGCGCCTCAAACTAATGAAAAATTACTTGAGGTCAACAATTCTCAAATATAGATTGAAACATTTGGTAAATCTTGCTATTGAGCGTCATCTATGTAGGAAACATAATTATTATGATATACTGTATGACTTTAGTACACGCAAGGCTCGTAAAGTAATTCTGTACGTAGTAAAGAATGAATAAAATTCAAAGACGAATATATTTTCTAATACAACTCTTATTAAATTTCACTTATTATCCGCTTCCTTACCCAAACTTTGCCTCGCGAAATCCGTTTCGCATAGGGCCCCACGACGGTTAAGTCCGTTCTGCTATTTAGTAACGGATGAACATACATATTAGATTACGTGTTCTCTTTCCATGACTTCTTGGTCACAATGGTTAAGTCCGGTGCTGCTATTTAGTGTTTGTAAAATACTTGTTCGTAAAGTGTTTTACATGTTTCGGATGTTCCTTCAGAATTGAAGATAGTTTACTTCCTAGTCCAAACCTCCCGCAGTACGAAGGGGGATGGGAGCGGGCAGGGTACTTCCTAGTCCAAACCTCCCGCAGGACGAAGGGGGATGAGAGCGGGCAGTGGTTTGATAAATCCAAACGACCGTCCAGCGCGCTAACCGCACGACCAGGCAGCCATCTGTAGTGACGGGTGAATATTACTTGTTCTCCCCCCCCCCCCTTTTCTTGTTTTTTTTTCGTGGGGGTAACTCTATCCGCAGAAATCTTTCCTTTATGATCTTTCCTTTACCTCGTCCAAACTCTTGAGCCATGAAGAGAATAATAATTATATATAGATATATGTATATATTATATAGGTCTGTGATCTAGATCCAATAAATGTATTTTTATTGGATCGTACTGGCCGGAAATGCGTTATATATATATTGCCTAAAAATAGCGTCAAAAATAACTCAGTAACAATAACTCTCATTTTTCTTTTGTAATAATGGAATAGATAATCTAGATAGACTGATTATCTATATTAATATTGTATTTATAGATCTAGATCTATAATAATAATCTATATACTCTATATTATAATTTATGTTATTAATGCTAATTATGGATAGATCTAGTCTAGACTATAGATCTAGAATCTTGTTTTGATCTAGAATAATCTAGGCCTCTAGATATATTTTTTTTTTTTTGAGATCTGATATTCATATTCTATTGCTTTATAAGTTTATTGGCTTTAAGTTACTTTAACTAGTTTAGCACTTTAACTTTAAATTATATTAAATAGATTACTTAGAGTTGAAGTAGAGTTTGAGAATAGAAATCTTCTGTCTGGCTCTGGATTTATCATTTAGATGACTAGATCTACATTTGTAACATTACTACATCTAGTTACAAATCTATATGTTTGTAAAATGTTTAACATGTTTCGGATGTTCCTTCAGAGTTGAAGATAGTTTACTTCCTAGTCCAAACCTCCCGCAGGACGACGGGGATGGGAGCGGGCAGGGTTTGAACCCTCGACCATCGATAAATCCGAACGACAGTCCAGCGCGCAAAACCGCACGACCAGGCAGCCATCCTATATATATATATAGTAACATATGGGTATAGTGACAGTATAGTCAGTATAGATCTAGTTATTTTCATAGACATAGTCCAATCTAGATAGATCTATATAAGAGTCTAGATCATCTGATCATTTAATTTCATTAGATCTAGATATAGATCTAGCTAAAATCTCAAAATTATATTATTTTCAAGTAGAATAATATCATAAAATATACAGACATAAACATCAGAAAATTTAAAATTTAGATTAGATCTAGATTTCTAGATCTAATTACTTTGATGGAATTGTGTTCATGAAGACTGAAGACCTTAACTTTTTGATATCAGGCATGTTTTTGATAAGCTCAATTACCTATTTCTAGATATATACTTTTTTTTGCAACAAAATAAACAAATTCTGCTTCTCTTCAATAGGTTGTATAAAACAGAAGTAACATAATGATAGCTTGTTTTGAAATATTAAAGTTCTTTTTAGACAGACTTGACCAGAAATTGTTTAATGGTTGATCTTTGTTTCAAATCAGAATCTAGGTTAGTTTAAAATTGTTAATGATGTTGTTAAATAATTTAGTTGTTTTTTACAGAGGAGCTAATAAAGTTAATTTTTGTTTTCTGTATACTTAGAAATAATTTAAATGCGTAGGCCTATTAGTTAATTGTTTGTGGAACACCTATTCAAGCCTCACGGAACCCTTGTGTTCCGCAGAACGCAGTGTGGGAGACACTGAAATATTATATTGATATATATGGGATGACCAGGGTCTATCTAGCTGCCAAACTGAGGAGCTGTTGAGGAGGCTGCTAGGAGTAACTGTGAATTACTGTATTAGCCGTGTTAAAGCTGATCTGCACATTACCTGTTGTAGGAGTTTAAAATGTTGTAGTTGCAATACATTTGGGCTATTAATACATCTTATTGTTCCTGGCAGCGTGTTACAGACTATTCTGTCTACAAAAAGAAATGAGGCTGAAATAAAGAGATACTTGTTTCGGTTGAAGGCTTTGAAAAATTTATCTCATGCAGACAAGCAAAAATGCCTAATTATATTTCTTTTCACAGCATTTCAATAAAGATTCAATTAATAATTAGAATTATTTTTGTAAAAAGTAAATAATTGAGCAGAAAACATTTATAATGTGTAAATAATGTAAATGAGAGATTGACAAGACCTTTACAATTGCTACATCTATTTACTTTGTTATTGAAAACAACAGCTATTGTATCATCATTACTATTTTTAAATTATCATACTTACAGTAGCTTCTTGTTTTCTTACATTATAAAATTCCTTCCTTTATTTCAATTTCTTGTTTCTCACTTAAATAGTTTTATTTGTGACATGGAAATAACACTTTCCTGTTTGGAAGAAGTAATAAAAGCCTATTCACTTTATCTTTACAGGACCACTACATTTTGACACCAGACTAAGCTGACAATATTCATCAACTAATGGCACATTTTGAAAACTTATCTTTACAAACTGATCCTCTGAGAAGTTTCTTTGATCACAAAGAGAATAAAGAATTGCTTAATGAAATGCATGAGTCCAAAGATGGTCGAAATCCAGATTCTGTACAAAATAAAGTTGTACATAGAGAAGAAAAGAACATGCTAAGTGAAATGAATGATTCAACGAATAGTAGAAGTCTATTGTTAAATGCTGTACAAAATAATGATGTTGAAACAGTCAAGGATTTGCTGTTAATTAAAAAAGTCAATCCCAATTTCAACCTTCAGATGATAAGTCCAATCTGCCAGGCGGCTGCATTAGGGAATATTCAGATTTTGAACCTCTTACTTGATGCTGGCGCAGACCCACGAACACACAATACTAGCAACACGTCCTGGGAGAGACAACCCATACACATTGCTGCTTCAAAGGGGCACCTTGATGCCCTTAAGCTCTTTGTGGAAAGAGGAGTAAAAATAAATCAGCAAGATAGTGACAAAAGAACACCACTTCACTGGGTCTCTATGTATGGCCATGTACATATGATCAAGGTATTGTTTGTTCAGTATCGACATATTGAAATTAATATTAAAGTAGCTACATGATATATTGGCTGCTATAGAACATCAGTGTTACATAAATCTAGGGTTGAATACTAAAATGAACATACACCAAGGGAATGACACTATATATGTTCTCAACATTAACATGTATAAATATCTAGCCTGTCCAAAAATTTAGGTTTTTAATGCTCAAATCTTCATTCCTTAAATAAAAAAGAAATACTGTTTCCATTTTATAGTATAGAATTTTGTTAAATCATAGTGATTAAGGATTCAAATCAAACTTTTTTTTTCCAACCCTAATTTTACTTTGACAACCATTCTTAAATTTGGAAATGCTTTTTCCTTGTTATGTTTAACATTTTTTGTCATTCTGTCTGTCTGGTACAATTTGTGTAAATAAATAATTAGTTAATCAATGAGTGGCAACTAATAAATAATACATTTTTTTAAATAGAAAAAGGGAGCTTATTCGTGCAGTATTGGTAAATATATGGCCGTATTGACATATATAGGTTCTTTCCCTTCTGATTTGTTTTGAAAAAAATGTTTTTTAATTAAATATTTTGCTTGTTTACTTGTGCAGTAGCAATTGGGGCAATGTTTTAAAGAATTAATTAATTTAATACAATTTAATCTTATACAATTGAGTATGTCTACTTGTAGAGATCACCAAAAAAAGTTAAGATTTAGTTTTATAAAGTTTTAAAGATTAAATTAAATGGCAGCTGTTATACATTGTTGCAGTGGATGATAGAGGCGGGTGCCTTAGTGAATGCATCCCAGGCTGATAAGTTTACACCTTTACATGTTGCTACTTGCTTAAATCACGTGGAAGTCTGCAAGCAGCTGTTAGAGGAGGGAGCAGATATGTCAATGCTGGATTATGCAGGCTGGACACCTCTTCACACTGCAGTCTGCTTTGGGTACACTGATTTAGTTCAACTGTATCTAGACAGGGGAGCTAACCCATGTGCCATCACTGTATGTGCTTTGCAAGAGAACACATTGCATATAGCATGCAGCAAAGGCAATGTCAGTCTTATCAAAGTGAGTCTCAGTAGTTTATCTTTGCTATTTAGTTTGAATTAAGTATTTTGTATAAGATTTTATTTTTGTTTATTCATATAAATTACTTCCCAAAAATGGAAAAGTTTATTTTAGCAAATCAAATGCACACATAAACCTTTAGTCATCACAATGACCTTTGACTTTTCAGCTGCTGCTACTGCATGGTGTTCCTTTAGAAAGTGTTGATAGTTCTGGTGAGACTCCACTTCACACAGCTGTGTTTTATAACCGCATTGAAGCTATTTATTACCTGATCAAGTCAGGAGCAAATGTGAATGCCATAGATTTTCTTGGTAAGGTTCATTGATATTTTTCTTACATATTGACTACAGTATAATGTTAAGTATTGGTATGTAACAAAGTCTACTTGTTGAAATAAGACATGTAACTAAACCTTTGTGTAGTAAACAAAAGCGGTAAATAATTGATTGTTATTATAAGTTATTTTTTTAAGTTTTCCAGTTATTCTGAAGTGTGTCATCCATCCTGGTTAATGTATTGAATGGACAATGGCAACTGTAATTTTCTTATTATGGATATATCTTGTACTAAACAAAACAATGCCATATTTGAAAAGGCCATTTTTAAGTCCAGATATTATGCCAGTGCTAAATATTTCTTAGGGGCCCTGTGCTATAGCCTGTGTTGCCTATAGGTAAATCTGGCACTAAACATAGCATTACCATTGTTTAATTAGCTCATAAAAAAATTATTTAACACTTGGACAAAGTATAATTTATATAGCAAAGAATTTCTGAACATTTCAATTTTTGATTGGTGAAACTATTGCTCTATTTTCATGTCAGATTTACCTGATAAGATATACATTTTGTAGATAAGGAATATAGCAGTATCATAATGTCAAAAGATAAATCTTTAAAATGTCAAAATTTTAAAAACAAAAACTTGGTAGGACTTTCAAATAACCTTCAGAGCTTTGTTTTGTTTTAGATTTTAAACAGCTTGAAGTAATAATGAAAAATACACACACCATCTAAAACTTTTAAAAAAAAAAAGGGGGGGGGGGGACATTTGTAAAATAACTGTAATTATTAAAACCTTTTTTTTTTCCTATTCATTTGTTTTAGCATTTTAAACTTTAAAGAAAAATTAGAATTTAGTGCTAATTTTTAAAGGAGTGTTTTGGTAATGAATAAATTCTTTTGTGGGAATAACAACCATTAAAAGTTGGGGGCAAAAAAAGGTCACTATCATAAGAAACATTGAGTGATAGTAAACCTAGTTCTAGTCTTTTGTAATGAGAAACTTATTGTATTTAATGTCAGTAGAAACATTTTCACCGCTAACAAATACTGCAATATTGTCTTTTATATTGAGGTTAGAAATATTACTTAATAATTATGTTCTTTCTATCTTGTTTCAGGAAGGTCTCCTGTTGATCTAGCTGCTGCAAGTTGGTCAGAGGAGGCAGTACAAATGTTAATCATGACCGGGGGCAGAGTCACATCTAAGACACCCTTCATGAAGGGTAGATGTCTCGAGGCTGAAACACAGCCTCAATCGCTCAAAGTACTTAGTTTTCTATGTATACGTCAAGCATTGGCTCCCAACCTGCAAGAGAATGCCAGACATTTGCCCCTGCCACAGCCTCTGATAACTGCTCTAAAAATGGATGACTTTGAATTGAACATGGATGATATAGACCAGAGTGTAGATGTAATTGCAAAGGACAACATAGAAGATTTTTTTTGTTTATTCAATTTTCATGGCTCCTGACTATATGCTAATAATGTCAGTGTGCACAGCTTGGTTAGTGAATGATTGGATTGAATATTGTGACGATTGGTTTATAAATGATTTGAGTGAATATTGTGAATTGATTGGTTAGTGAATGATAGAAGTGAATATTGTAACTTCTTTAGTTAGTGAATGATTGGATTGATTATTGTGACTATTGTGAGCAAATTGATTGAATATTGTGACTTTTAGTGAATTGAATGTTGTGAGCAGAACTAATGGAATGTTTTATTCTTCTAATAATGTAAATATATAGATAGAATCTGTTATTTATTATCTGAAATAAACAGTCTCAATCTGATTGAGCATTACTATCACTTCCTGCAAAGTCTATCAACCATTTAATACTGATTTCAAAAATACAAAATTATGCTCACTAAATCTCTTGAGATGGAAATTTAAATTCATGTGGCAAATAATAAATTGAAGCTTTCTAAAATGTTTATTTTTCAGGCAACTTCAGGATGATTGACACTCAAATGGAAAACTTTGTCATTAGTTAGGCCATCTCTTCAGTAAAGCTTGTCATTAGAACTTTTTTTTTTCACTGCCCTTTGAAAATGATAATTGTAAATTTGTTTGTTAATATTGATTTGAATCTTTTCTTTTTTATTTATACCAATCATTATAATGGAAAGATTTGAAGGATCAGGATCCAAGATACAAATCTATGTCATGTTCAAAAGCAAGCAAAATATTAAAAATCCTTTTTTTAAAAAAAAAACAAAGTTATCTCGCCCTCTCCTCATGCAGCTGATGTATCCAAAGGAACAGCAAGTGCTGATATAGTTTCAACTTGATCAGAGAAAGGGAGGTAGGAGAAATAGCATTTGTAAATATTGAAGGATTACATTCCCTTGTAATTAATTACCTGTAATAAATTTAATAATTTAAAAAAATTGATTATGTCTTGTGCAAGTTTAAACTTGATGTGTGAATGTTGGAGAAATAACATTTACAAACTTTATACCAGACAGAGTGAATTGAGAAAAACTTTTAAAAAAAATACTTTAGAGAAAAAAAAACAATGCTTATATTACATATAATTGTACGGTATTGATCGGTAATGTGATTAAAATTTGTTTGATCTAGACTAATAATAATAAATCTGTGCAATTAGAAATGTTTTTACCATTTGTTTTTGTTTAGCCCAATATCATGCTTTTAGCTATGCACTATGATCCATCACTTATCTTGACCAGTTGGAGTTGGGGAAAAAAGGGGAGGGGGGCAATGTTACTGTGTTCACGCAGGGCTTACACCTCTTCAAGGGGACTATTTTTTCAACTTGTACCACCACATCAAGTACAATTTCTTTCCCTTGAAATTGGGTTGTGTGAGAAATAATGTGTACAAAGTTTTTACCAGACAAAGTGAGTTGATATAAGCTTTGTAAAAAAGCAAAACAGCTTAGGGGAAGTTTCTAGTGTGCATTAAGACTCACTTGTTTAAAAGCTAACTGTGTTACACATGAAGAAACACTAGCAGGTCCATTTGAAATTAATATTGTAATAACTTAAGGGGAGGCAACTCAACAAGGTATCGATGCATATTTACACAAGGACATCACATACATTTAGAACAACATGTCTTGAGCACAGCATCTTTATCAGCTCTGACTTGGGCGGAAATCCTTCTGCACTAGCTTGGATGGCGGTGTGCATGGCAGGGTTAAATCAATATAATAAATAGCCACATGGCCCTGCAGTTAACACAACAAGTGACCACATGGTAGCTATTATGATCATACTAAAAATAAGTAGAAAAAAAAAAAGAGTGAATGTTGATAAAATCAATTTTAATAACAATAAGATAACATTATATAATAATATCATATCCTGACAGAATCTGCACACTATAATACTTCACACATTCATTGGTTAGAAAGGATAACATAAAGGATGATACTCAAGTGTTGTGAACAAATGAAGAAGATATTCATACATATATAGACAGAAACTATAAACCTGGTCACACATCAAACACAGTGCATAGCATTCAGGGCAGTAGAGACTTCAATAGATTTACACAAGTATTGGAACACATTTATGATAAACAATGCAAAACATAAAGTAAATAAGTTATATTTCAAATCTCTCTCACACACACACAACAGAATTCTAGAACGCATTCAATTGAACAAAATTAATTATATTAAAAAAAAAATTTCATTCAGAAGTGTACATTTCTTATCAAATAGTATGACTGGTCAGTTATATTGTCTGATAATGATAAAGTTAACTTACAATATTTACAAACAAAACTTGACCAGTGTCAAGTTAGGATTATTTTCTAAAGGTGCAGTTAGAAATCTCTGGTCAATGTTTTATGATTTTATTTTAAAGAAATTGTAAAGACATCTCCTGAGATGAAATCTCTGGACACCCAACGAATCCTGGAACATTAGTAATCTGTACAAGACAAGCAAATGACATCAATAAAGAAATGAACCTAACCACTTTTGAATTATAAATACTAGAAGCTAGATTAATTGATACAGGTTTTTGGAAATAAAGCTCAGAAACTAGTCTAAGGTCAAGCAACCAGGAAGACAATCACCAAGAAAGACATTTCCCTTCAGATTGATGGGGGACAAAATGCCATGGCCCGAGACCGTGAAAACATGTTTATTTTATTTCATATCATCTTTATAGTGGCATATACTTCTGAGGACCAAATAAATGACATTATTTAACTAAATACACTAAAGTACAAGACAGTCTGAGAATAGCTTAGTATGTGGTATTTTAAGGGATTCCAATATCAGATTCCATACTTTAAGATGGAAAAAAAAAAAGGGTGGGGGAGAATTTGCAGGTAACGAAAGAATCTAGAAGATTTCTTAGAAAAAAGAAAATACTTTGTCAATGGTGGAGCATCAACTTTCATAGAGTTAGATGAATCCAATCAGAGTGAATGCCAAATTACAAAAGTTAGGGGTAATGTTAAGAAATCACCAATGCCATGGACACTAACATTTTGAAACAGGTGTTTGTGACAAATAGTTTCCTAGTTTACAGAGGTAACAGAAGATAAAAGTGATTGCACAATGTAATCTGAATGGGAAAAAAAAAATTTGTCAAAAGACTTTTCTGGGATGAACACCAGAAGGCAAGAGAATGAAAGGTCAAAGAAAAAAAAGTGGCTAATAAATCCAACAGATATACCACAAGAAAAGAAATCAACACCCATCTGTAGCCACTTAGCATTGATAAGATGATTACATAATAATCTGATAAGAAAAGATCTAAAAGAGATAGTGCTGCACATTCAAAGCACTCTTGAGTTGTTGTTTTTTCTAAACTGAACAAATGCTAACTTAAATATGAAGAACAGTGTTTTGTTGTCATGTTTTTTTTGTAAATACATTATGTAGCTTTGTCAAACATGACATTCAAGCTGAATCCAATGCAAATATGATTTTTTTGGTACTCTAGGCCTTGCTGTACATATATAACAGTAAAACTTCCGTCTAAGAATCAGTTCCAGTTTCTGATTGGTCATCAGAGTGAATATAAATCTGTTGCTGTCCTGCTTGTTGAAGCTGGTACATCTGCTGGGGGGAGAAAACAAAACAACTTTTAGCTTGCTCTTAATAGAGTTTCTCAGTGTAAATAAAATTGTTACATGACTATTCCATAAGAGAATAGTTAATATATCTTTTATTTACGTGTTTCACACTTTTATTTAAATATCTTGTTTCCATTACTATATTTTAGGATTTATTTTCAGTAAAATAAGGCTTTCATTTTGTTAGATATCATGGCTACTTCCTCTGAAAGCTGTACATTAAGATAACATTGTATTTTATTGAAGACCTCATTTTATTTCCATGACAAAATGGAAATAAATCAGAAACTCAACAGCTAATGTATTAATATTCTTTTTTTTTTTATGCTTTAGTAAATTATGTTATATTAACTTACAATAGTTAATAGCCTCCAAAATAACTTACTTAACAAAGAAAACAGTATAAATATAGGCTCTATTTTTACTTCCTAACTATTTGTTGGAAAACATTGAAGAAATCAAAGGAATGGAGAAGAATACAAATTTAAATAAATAAATTTAATAAGTTGATAAAAAGATATCAAACATCAATTGCCACTATGCTATGAAATTCCAAAACTTTGGAAATTAGTAAATAACCTTCAGGATGTACTAAAATGAAAAACATAAATAGTTATTTTAAACAATCTAAAAATAAACTCATCCGGGTGCCAGATATGTGCAACTGAAGTGAAATGCACAAGTATCTGACAATGTATTAATTTGTTTGAAAGAATTATATGCTTACCTGAGCTTGTGTGAACTGCAGGTTTGGGTCCTGCTGTGTTTGTACAACTATTTGTTGACCAGCTAATTTGTTTTGTAACTGTAACTGAATGCTCTGTAACTGTTGGGCTGTTAGCTGGAGCTGTGAACGAAAAAATAAATAGAAATACTATGTAAATACCAGAGAGAATTATTTCAAGTAATAATCATCATTAGCTATGACTCATGTGTAGACTCTAGTGAGATATCAGAGATCTTACTTTTGTGGACATGTATGTCTAAGGCCTAGAGAAAGTGCTCACATTTTATAGAAAGATCATAACAATTCAGGGTGATGCTTCTATATGTGCTGAAAACACCAACGATGACACGGTGGAAATAATCTTTAATTGTACTTAAAAGCTGGTTGAAATATGCTAAAATTTGTTGAATTTATCTGTTGGGACTTCTACACTTAAGCAATATAAATTTTAAAAAAATATTTTCCAAGCTTGTCCACCTTTTATTTTTCAATACAGGTCAAAATACTATATAAATATTGAGACTTCTGGAAAAGTCTTAAGGAACACATGAGGCAACTTACAGGAATACTTTCTACTTGACCAGATGCATTGATAACTTGCTGGTATACTTGTGTTGTGGGCTGCTGCTGAGATTGGCTTTGTGTTTGAAGATGGTTGTGTTGCTGCTGTAGCTGCTGCATGACTGTGGTTTGAATGGGGGAAACAACTTGCTGAGGAACTTGGGGAAGCTGGATGACTTGCGTTTGTGGATTCTGATGTGAGCAAAATAAGGTCAAAAATATAATATATCTAGTCTATACTAAATGTTAATATATGTCTTTGCCATGTTTATATTTAATTTTGACTGTTTTTATTAACGAAGCTATTAACAAAAAAAAAACAAAAAACAAACAAGCTTTTATGGTAGTATAACTGTAGTAAAAAAAAATTCACCTAAGCAAAAGTTCACAAAGTTTTTCATTAACCTTAGCACTATAGTTTAATGTAAGTGCAAAACTTACTTGTAACTGAAACTGCTGCTGGATGATCTGACCTCCTGTAACACAACCAAATCAAATTAGACTTAAAACTTAATAAGTTAACAATTACAAAACACATAACCAAATGTATAAACTAACTATCTTTAAATATCTCTTAAATTTCAATTTCATTCTTACAAAAAAAAAAAAAAAAAAAAAAAAAGCCGCCCAATTAGAGTCTTAAAAAGAAAAAAAAAAAATGGAATATTCTAAAACCAGTTCAAAGGCTAAATTAAAATGAAGGAACAAATGAGACACAGTCTGCATGGAGGTAGGAAAGATATTTGCACTAAGTTAATCACCATATAACATATTAACTCAAGGCTTTGCCCAATGAGTGGGAAAGAACATGTAAATAACAACAGTGTAGTATACAACTTAAATCTTTAGACCAATAAAGACAATATCTTATACATGACTGTATATACCTAAAAACAAAAATAAATCTACCTTGTAACTGCACAGTTGTATTTTGGGCTGTGGGTGCAACTTGTTGGACAGATGTATGTTGGATCTGTTGTAGAGCTGAAGCTGCCTGAGTAACCTGGAAATACAAAAATTTGTTACTGAACTTAATCTTTAGTTTCATACATGAATTACAAGTTGCTGTCTTTCCCCACTTTGTCTTTGTTGTTTATGCCATTGTCAAATGTACAGATTAGCAACATGTACAATTGATGAAACAAATATACCAGTACCTAAACCTTATTTTTGGGGCACAGTGGCTGAGTGGTAAAGCAGTTGTCTACCAAACCAGGGGTTTCAGGTTCAAATCTCAGTGAAGACTGTGATTTTTTAGTCAATGGGTACCTGACAATGGTTGGGAAAGTTAAAGATGGTTGGTCATTGTGCTAGCCACATGATACTATAGTTAACTGGGCTACAGAAACAGATGACCTTCACACCATCTTCTCCACTGATCACAAGGTCTGAAACGGGAGTTTTACTTTTTAACAAAAATATTTTACTATCATCTATATTAGAAACAAATACAACTGAAAATAAAAACTAATTTTGTTTTTATAATCTTGAATTTACAGAACTATAGTAATTTTATCTTTTTCTACCCTAACCCTAACCTGAGTTGCTTGCTGTGTTTGTTGCTGCGCTTGATTTTGTTGTGCCTGTTGAGATTGTTGCTGGGCCAATTGAAGATAATACTGAATCTGTTCAGGAAGGGAATTCCCTGTTCTTCCAAGTTCATCCTTTAACCAAAACACACAAATAAAATAGCATACCAAGCACATCAGATTTGTAACTACTTCCAACAAAACACTCACATATAAAATTGCATACAAAGCATGTCAGATTTGTAACCGTTCACTTCACATCAATATTTTTTTTTTATTCAAATGTTCAAGCTTTGCGATTGAAAATGTATTTGGTAGTTATTTCTATGGTTAACATCCTAATTTTTTTTGGCCTCATGTGTTGGTTTGAAATTATTTCATCTATAGAGTAGGGCATAAATTTAATGCAAAGTGTTGTAAACTAGACATTTTTTTAAAGTTTAAAATGTACCATTCTGCTTGTAGACTACATGCTTTATTCTAAACTACACTACCAATAGTAGTGAAATTTGTATAGGTAGTTTACTTTAGCCCACAGCCAGTTAGATGCCATCTGGTCAGAATCCATGAAACAGAATAAACCCCTTGTGCTTATCTGTCCTCAATCAAATGATTAAAAATATCAGCAAAAGACTTTTGTCCATCCTAGCAAAATCTTATCTTTATAATAGTAATTTTTTATTTATGTTGGTGACCTGCTTTGTGCAAAAAATTAAGATTATCTCTTTGTATATGTCTATCAGAAGACAGTCACACTGACAGTCAAGTGACACAAGTCAAGTTGACACCAAAATGTCTTGTTAACAGATAAGCTTTTGAGACAAAACAAAACAACAATAACATTGATCTTTGATTCTAGCCAACCCTATTCACATCTACAAACATTCTCTTCAAAGAAAATGTTTGACATTACACAGTAAAATGTACATAATTTCAGAATCTCTGAGCCTACAGTAAATAAGAAAAGAATAAACTTAGTAGTGGCTATAAGCACAATTATTAAAGATAAAATTTTATCTACAGTTCAAGAACATTTCTGAATGAAAAGGATAGAACTTACAAACTTTTAGTGGCCCTGAAAGTGAACTAACAAAGAAGGGGAAAAAAAACAACTAAAAATAACATTCACTATTGGTAAAATACCCATGTACATTTAGTATTTGGTTCCAATGTAATACAGAAAATACATTTTACATGCTCCACTAAACCAAACATGTTAAGTAATTAAAACATTTTTGTTAAACAACAAAACAAAGTTACTAATTTTATTGTAAGTAACAACAATCAACAAAAAGGTCAAAATTATGTTGTACATAACTTACTTGACGTTTATTAGGTTTAAGCTCTTCTCTTGGTACAATATCAATTAGGAAATCAAACTGGTCAAATTTAGATATTGCCATAGCTATATCATTACGCTAAGGATGAGATAATATTTACATGGTTCATACAACTTTTGTGAAAATGAATTCCAGACATTAATCTATGTTTTCCAGACTCACTAACAGTAAAATGCATGGCTACCTGAGCTTGTGGTATGCGCTCTGGACTGTCATATTCATGGTCTTGGGTTGAAACCTTTCTTATAACTAACCCCTGCATCCTGCTGTGGGAGGTGTTTCAACTAGGATGTAATGATAATCTTCAATTCTGAAGGAACATCCAAAACATGTTTTAAAAAAGTCACTTATCTTGCAGCACCTAGACTTAGGCAACTCAATAATATATAGATCTAGTTAGTATATAGCCTAATAGAGCTAACTTAGTTGTAAAATCTATTTTTAAATCCCAAAGAATTTTTATATATAGATTTACAGTGGCTTAAACATTAGATACTGGTTAAAATGCAAAGAATTAGTCTTAGTCTTCAGGTCTATCAAGCCTAGGTAGTTAATTACCTCTTGTCAAGTCTAGTATAATTCTTTCGAAAGAGATAGCTTAAAGATCTAGAATCTAGCGAGTTACTGTATTGAAATTGAAATTTAATGTGTAATAGTGGTCTACTTGTCTTATCTAGTTTTCAATCATAATATGTCAATATTGATTTGATTGTGTTTTTTAACTGTATAAATATTGATATCTAGTCTAGATCTAAACTAAATTAAATGTATATCATACTCGATTATCTACTATAATCTGTATTCTAATTTAAGAATGCTAGATCTAAATCAGAACCTAGATCAAGACAAAATCTAGTAGTATACCTAGTAATCTAGTCATTTTTGTGGCCTAGTCTTTTAGCTTTTAAGTTTAGACTCAAGATCTATATACCTAATATAAAGCAAAAACATGTCACCTGTCTTTTTTTCATGAAACAAAATGATGATTTGAAAAAAAGTAAAAAATAAATGATCATTGGACCATTGTGCAATATTGATGCTTATTAGTGTGTACATTTTCACATGAAATAACAGTTCAGATCTATAAAGAATTAAGAACCTGCAAAGTTCTTCTTTTATTATCTTCTGTGTGAATCCAAGCTCTTAAAGACAATTCACTAACAAATATTTCAGCAGCTTTAGCAAACAAAACTGGAGCTTCTGCACTGATCATCTGTAAGCAAGAACATAAATGGAAGAGAAAATGTCAGAAATAAAATCTACTATTATGATTTTGTGATATTAACTCAAACTTTATTGTATCAATGTTTCCATTCTTC
Source organism: Biomphalaria pfeifferi (assembly GCA_030265305.1). Taxonomy (NCBI): domain Eukaryota; kingdom Metazoa; phylum Mollusca; class Gastropoda; family Planorbidae; genus Biomphalaria; species Biomphalaria pfeifferi. The sequence continues at coordinate 8,008,851 of JASAOG010000002.1, read as the reverse complement.
TAGTGTAAATCTAATCCAATAGAAGTAAATCTTGTTGTTGTCAAATATGACAGTAAAGGGAGAGAACTGCAAGGTACGAATATGAAATATATTCATCAAATGGCTAATATGTATTGCTCCTTTTTTGTATCTTCCCAACTCTTGTTGTAATAGTTTTACTCCTGATTTTTTCTTTTCAATACATAGAGCTTTATGGGAGATCATCCAAAAATTTGAATAAAAGCTATATACATACAATCTGGACAGCCTATTGGAAACCTATGAGTATTAAGAAAGTTGACAATGCAATTTAAAATTTAAATTATATATTCATGGAACACAAAATCTGGCTCTACTACACTTTCTAAACTAATGTTCACAGAAACAGCTGAAGAATTTACCATCTGACCTTAAAAATTCTAGGTCATTAAATGAAAAAAAAAGTTTAAAAAAAAAAAAACTTTAGGTTTAGACTGGTACCTTGACATCCTCATCAAGTTTCATAATTTTTTTAATTCTTGCCAAAGGTAACTCTTGAGTTTTGTAGTCTTGCTAGTAAAAGAACAAATAAAAGTAATTTAATTGTATTGCCTCATATTCTTAATGACTAAATGGTTGAAATTGAATATTAGTAAAACAAGCCAAGTTCATTTTGTAATTCATTTGACAATAACGATAAAAAAAATTAATCTTACAGAACTTAAATGTTTGATATTGTCCATTACGTTGGGCCAAAAATTAGCAAGCATATTCTGAGCCTGATCAGAGATGCCACTCTGATTTTGTAGACCGAAGTTTGGATCACCTGACATTGTACTGCTAGATTTGACTATCTGAAAATGCTAGAATAAAATGAATTAAAAGTTTCAGTATTTAGTTTGAGGAGAAATAAATAAGTTTGGTGAATGTCACAAGTTTCAGATATAATTAAAAGGCAACTTAATTTACCTAGAGCACCTCCATCTCTCTCTCTCTATATATATATATTTATATATTATATGATGTACAATATTAATTACTATCAAATCTTCTTCGTTCTCATTATGTTGAAGGGTTCAGATGACTAGACCAATAACTCAGATGTACAGCGCAGTGGTTTCCAGATCAGGTAGTATTGCATAAAATATAGCTTTTCTTTGTAGGGGTATTTTGGGGCCAGTGTCTTATTCAAGCTTCTTGCAGTTTTGAAAGACATTTATCATAATAACAATATATTTTATACTAATGAGGGAAAAATATGCCCATAGACATTTAACCGATTACAGTCATTCAGTTAAATTATAAATATGTGATTTTTTATGTTTAGCAGAGGCAAAATATTTATAATATATTTGAAACAAGATTTTTAACTAATACATTCTGCATTAAGCTGAAAAAAACTGATCTATAGGCTATAGCAGTGGCATAGCTATGGTTGGGGATGCCCCCCCCCCCCCCCCAAATGAGTATTTGATTTTCTTTTTACATTAAATATTATGCCATTATCTCATGTCATGATGTAGAATATCAAAATGCACAGGCCCATACAGAGGCCAAGAGGCGCGTTGGCTGAGCGGTAAAGCACTTGGCTTCAAAAACCGCGGGTCCCAAGTTAAATTCCTGGTAAAGACTGGGATTTTTAATTTCGGGATCTTTCTGCGCCTCTGAGTCCACCCACCTCTAATGGGTACCTGACATTACATGGGAAAAAGTAAAGATGGTTGGTAGATGTGCTTGTCACACGACACCCTCGTTAACTGTAGGCCACAGAAATGGATGACCTTTACATCATCTGCCCTATAGACCACAAGGTCTGAAAGGGGAACTTAACTATACAGAGGCCAAACCCCCTACCGCCCCAAATGCCTTGCTACGCCACCGGGCTATAGGTGTACAGATTCTATAGAAGGCTAAAAGTTGTCTTTTGTACAGTGATTGATATAAAATATAGAGAGAGATCCATATTATAACATGATTGCTGTAGGCCTATCTTCATAAACTTCAAATGAATCACTGAGATGATTGTTTTATATAGTGAATAGTGACAATAGACAATATAGACTAGAGAGTAGTCCCTTTTTTTTTTTCAATACCCTCTTTAGTCTGTAAGTTAAAAACTAAGAATATGAGTATCTTATAGTTACCTATACTTGTAGATCTCTAAATCTAGGAATACATCAATATACCTGACAACTGTCACTACTCAGTCTACAGTATTATTATCTAGATCAAGTATCTAGATTAGATCCTATATAATATAGTCTCTAAAATTTAGTAAAATATATAGTTAATCTAAAACAATTAACATACTCTAGATCTATCTACTATAATCTAGTCTAGTCTAGCCCCGACTCTAGGCTAGCTAGTCTAGATACTGTCTAAGATAGATCTAAATCTAGTTTAAAGTTGTTGCGTTTGGGAAGATATATAAAGACTATGGAATTTTCTTTGGGATCTGGTTCTAGATTAGGTCTAGTTAGATTTGTAAATTGACAATATTGAGGAAGATAAATATGTGGCCAATAATTTGGATAGACTCTTAAATCTGGGTAAGACACAATCCAATCGTCGCGTTTGATAGATTCTAGTGCTTCTCTCCCACCAATGAAAACAAAGAATCACTTTCGCCAATCAAACTTCTTCATTAACTATAGGCTGGATAAGCTTAACTGGGCTAATTAGTAGACAGTTGTTAATTTCATAAACTTTAAGGATTCAAACTCGATGTTCGGTATAATTTAGTTACACACTATTTTTCAAATAAAAAGATACTTACAGATTGTTGCCAGCGATTACACCAAAAGATGGCGACGATTTAAATAGGTCAATGAAATAAGGAACAAAATGTAGCGCAGATGCCAACTCGAATATTTCACTAACAATTTTACAATGGAAAAAAAAAGGGGGGGGGGGGGGCATTATTTTACCATGTACATGAATATGATGAATATCTATTGTTTCAGGTAGACCTAGATTTAAAAAAAAGGTAAAATAAATAATATTAGATTGATTTAATAAGAATGATAGATCTAGTTATACGCTGTTACCCTGTCATCGACTTTGACAGAAAGGAAAACCAACCCATGGCCAAGGAATACCGTATGCTGGAATTGATCTTATCTTATATAATACAGACGTTACTTCAAAAAAGAAGATGATTACGTCCTACGCGTCATGCATTTAGTCATCGAGTTTGAATCCTTAAAGTGATGAACAGAATCAGCGAGAAACATGCAGAACAACACGTCAAAAGTCGAAAGAAAGAGTAAACATATCCTGGAAAAAGAAGGGGAAAGGACTATTTACAAGTGATTCTGAGACACAAAACAAGAAAAAGCATTAAAAATTTTTTTAATTTAAAAAAGCAAAGCTTAAATTAAGTGTAATTGTATTAATTAGTTTGAATCAGACATATATGTATGAATGACCTAGACATAATAAATCAATGCGATAGAAATATTTTTACAAAGCTAATATTAACTTAATCTGTTTATGTCTTTCTATCTGTCTGTCTGGTAAAAAAGTGTGTACACGTTATTTCCCCCAAACCCATTCTCGGATCAAGTTGAAACTTCGCACAATTATCTTCTTATCTTATATAATACAGACGTTACTTCAAAAAAGAAGATGATTACGTCCTACGCGTCATGCATTTAGTCATGAATATTAACCAATGACTTAAATTCTGCCAAGTCACTGGTTTTTCTGGCTAGCTCAGGCAACCCATTCCATGCTCTAATAGCACTAGGGAAGAAGGAGTATTTGTACAAATTTGTCCTAGCATATGGGACGAGGAATGTGCCTTTATTTTTGTGTCTTTCAGAGTATTTTATTAAATTTTGTTTTTGTATTTGAAGATTATGGTTCAGTGTTTTATGTATAATTGCTACTTTACTTTTGAGTCTTCTGTCCTGAAGGCTTTCTAAATTTAGTGATTTTACTAATGGTGTTACCCTAGTCAAATGTGAATATTCGTTTGTTATGAATCTCACTGCTCTATTTTGTGTTTGTTCCAGTTTCTTAATGTTTTCTTGAGTTGAGGGGTCCCACACGGTGGATGCATATTCTATTATTGGCCTAACCAAGGTTAAATAACATTTTAGTTTTATGTTCTTATTTGATTTATAGAAATTTCTTTTAATAAACCCTAATGCTTTGTTGGATTTTTTTATAGTTTCATCAATATGTGGATTCCATGACAGTTTTTCATTTATTATAACACCTAGGTATTTTGAGTTTTTAGTCTGTGTTACTGGTTTGCCATGAATAAGATAAGTGGAATTAATTTGTTTTAGTTTTTTTGTTACTCTTAACAACTGACATTTTTCTGGGTGGAAAGACATGCTCCAATTTGATTCCCATTTCTGTAATTCATCTAATTCTCTTTGTAAAATATCTGTGTCTTGTTTTGTTTTTATTGTTCTATATATTATGCAATCGTCTGCAAATAATCTGACTTTTGTTCCTGAACTAATGCAATTTGGTAAATCATTTATGTAAATTAAAAATAGTAGTGGACCCAAAACTGTTCCTTGAGGTACACCTGAGTTTACTGTTATTGGTGTTGATTTAGAGCCATTTATTATTACAGTTTGTTCTCTCCCTATCAGAAAATCTTTAATCCACTGATGCAGTGGACCGTTAATGCCGAAATATTTTAATTTCTTAAGCAAACTATGGTGGTGAACTTTGTCAAAAGCCTTGGAAAAATCTAGTAAGATAGCATCTATTTGTTCACTATTATCTAAACCTTTTGAAAAATCATCAATTAGTCCTATTAGTTGTGTTTCACATGATCTATATTTCCTAAAGCCATGTTGGTATGGGGTGAGGACATTATGTTTGTCTAAGTGGTTTATGATATTGCTACATATTATGTGTTCTAGTATTTTACATGTGATGCTGGTAAGTGATACTGGTCTGTAGTTTCCTGGATCAGATTTTTCTCCTTTTTTAAATAGGGGGGTGACATTAGCTTCTTTCCAGTCCTTTGGTACTCTGCCCTGGTTAAGCGATGCTTGAAAGAGTATTTTGAACACTGGGGCTAGCTCATTGCTTAGTTCTTTGAGTAATCTAGCTGGAATACCATCAGGTCCAGACGCTTTATTTGGTTTGGTGTTGGCTAATAGTTTTTTAATTCCATTTTCTTGTACTACTAAATCTTCTATGTTGTCTACTTGGTTCAAATTAAGAAATATGTCTTTGTCTCCTGGGGCTGAGAATGCTGATGCAAAGTATTTGTTTAGGATGTTTGCTTTAGTTTCATTATCATTATGTATTATGTTATGTTCATCTTTTAATGGCGCTATGCCTGTTGTTTCCATTTTCTTAGACTTAATGTATGACCATAGGTTTTTGTTGTTATCTTTAGATATTACATTGTTGATGTATTCACTCTGCAGCTGTCTGCTTACTTTTTGGGTTAGGTGTTTAATTTTTATATACTTTTTGTAAACTCTTTCTGCCTTGGTTGCTTTAAATTTTCTATATAGGTTTTCCTTCTGTTTACAAAGCTTCTTTAGTCTATTATTAAACCAGCATTTATTTATTTTGTTTGATGTGTATTTAGTTGGTATATGATTTTCTATAATGCTTTTAAGATGGTTTTTAATGAAATTCCAGAGGTCATCGACTGGTTGGTTAATGTCTTTTTCTAATAAGAATGTTTGTTGAAAGTTTAATGCAGCTTGGTGTAGTTGTGTTAGGTTACATTTATTCCAGAGTAAGATTTTTCTTTTGGTTTTTGTATTGGCTACTGCTTTTATCTGACTGTGTATTTTTATGATCTCATGGTCTGATAGACCAGGGATAATATCATAATCAACTACTAATCCAGGTCTGTTGGTTAAGAAGAGATCTAATGTGTTGTTTAATCTAGTTGGCTTTTTAATGATTTGATCTAAACTTAGGTTGTGTAAAGTTTCTATGAAAAGCTCATTTATGTCCTTAAGGTTTTGGTGTTTATCTATGGTTAGTGTTTTCCAATTTATATCAGGTAGGTTGAAGTCACCCATAATCCAAAAAACTGCATTTTTATTTGTCTCTTTAAGTGTAGTAATCTGATTACATAGTTCCTGCATGTATTCTAAACTAGAATTTGGTGGTCTGTAAATGCTGCCTATTATAAGGGATGTTGAGGTGGTATTAATTTTACAAAATGTAGATTCTATGTTTTTTGAGCTAGGTAAGGTAATTTCTTCTGCTATAAGAGTGTTTTTTATTGCTAAAAGAACTCCTCCATGATTATCAGCCCTATCTTTTCTAAAAATTTCATAATTACTATTGAAAATTTCTGCATTATAAATTTCAGGATGTAGCCAAGTTTCTGTTCCTGCAATTATGTCTGGTTTCTCACATTCTAATAAAATTTCTAAGTCTGCTGTTTTGTTCCTAATGCTTTGAAAATTTATTACTAAGGTTTTAAGGTATTTTGGTATTACTTCTTTGGTAGGTTTGTTTAGTGAGGCTGTTGTATTAATTTTAGTAGATTTAGGTTTAACAGGAGTGGATCTGGCTAGTGGTTGGTGAGTTGGTTTTGGGATGGTGTTTAGGATGTTGAATGGGTTAGAAGTGTCCGCATCAAAGGAATCAAACAGTCCTGATGTAAACTGAGGTAACCCACACGGTACACAGTGCCATGATGCATCTTTGTTGCCTAAGGCATAATACACAGGTGTATTCATATGGAGACATGATGCATGGTACCATTCATCGCAGGTGTCACATTGAATGGCTTTCTGTTTCATGGTGCATACTTTTTATTTATTGGCAAAGACAAGACATGAATCAATAAAAAAGAGTAACCAATTAGACAATTAATTACTGGTAATTAATTATTTTGTTTGATACCAACAAGGGAAACTAATTTTCAGTATTCACAAATATGGCTAAATTTGTTGGGTTTAGTCCCCTTAAATAATTGTTAACGCTAATTATCCGTCACACATTCTCCGATTAAGTTGATACTTTAAAGAATTATTTTTTGTACCTAACAAAAGACGAATCAATCAACACAAAATACTTATTGAGTCAACTCTGGACCAGTTGGGGAAGGGTGAGGGAACAAGGGAGTATCATGGTGCATGATTGTTTTTTTTTAATGTAATAAAAATGTTCACTCAGGGCTAAGATTCTTCAAGGGCATTTATCCCACTTATACAACCACATCTGTGAAGTACGATTTCTTTCCCTTGTTCAAGATACCAAACAAAATATTTAATGACGAATAGTTAACTAATTGTGAATTTTTTTTATTGAATTCTTCTGTTGTCATGTATAAGAAATAAATGTGCAAAATTTCAGCTAAATCGAAGTTTGGGTGTTGGATTAATAACGTTTTCAAACTCTTTACATACTGACAGACAGACAGCGTGAGTTGATATAAGCTTTGTAATAAAAATACGTTCAACTAAATGTAAGTAGCATTCAATTAAATGTAAGTAACATTCAACTAAATGTAAGTCACACGTAGTGGGGTCGTGGTGGATGAGTGGTGAGTTGGCCTGATCTCTGCGTTATAATAAGCAAGAAATAACTCATTCAGATTTGAATTACATCATTTGGAAACTTAAACTTGTATTACTACTGATCTTTAGTGTTAAGTGTTGTGTCATTTTGTTGTTTCTTCAAATCTGACACTCGAAATTTATTTTCAACTCGATTCAGCATCTGGCATGTATGTATACGCCTATAGGAGAGTACATGCATGTAGGCTAATCCGTAAATAGCAAGCTTTTTTGGTGTATCCGGTGTACAGAATAAGAACATATTAATAATAAAGACCATGCAATAATTTTGTACGCATTTCAGCACTGTAGAATCTATATAATCTCTAAGCTCTTTTGCTTTTAGCACAAATTTATTTTAAAATTAATTGTTTATTATTGACAATAGAGCGATGTTTCAATATGACGTCCTTAACTTTGTTTTGTCTGTGGAATGAAAATTCTCTCTCAATTTTTTGTTCTTTTAATTTTCTTACGTTTTTTTTTTTTTTTTTTTTTTTTGGTTAGGTTCCATTATGTCGCCACCACAGTTCTTATATCGCTTTCCCTTAGCCTCCTCTCTTCTTGAATTTGATTACCTTAAAAACGTAAAACGGGATCTTACAAAATCATAGCGTAAACCAAGAGAGGACATTTTGCTGTGATGAACTTTTAACATGCGAGTCCAATACATAAACAGTATACATTGTAGGTAAGTAGGACTTATCATTAAGACAGAAAGGAGTGGGGGGGGGGGGAGTATATTTTAACACCTAATCATGTCATATTTAAACATCACATCTATTTAAAAAACAAAAACCGACATGGAAACACAACTCTTGATATATGTTGTTGAAATGTGTAGTGTTTGGAATCTGGAGTTTTTAATTATTTTTTTGACAACTTGGATTCTTTCAAGAGAAGATATCAGGATATTTTTCTAGTGAATATATTATTGAAAGATCAACAAGACCAACGATCTATCTGGATGTATATCTATAGGTTCAATCTGTTTTTAAAAATATGAATTCACAACAACCACGTTAGACTATTGCGGCTCTTGAAAAGTGTTTGGGAAATAGTTTAAGTTGCTTGTGTCGAGATTAGCGTGTATTTCCTCAAGAAACATTTGTATTTTTTTACATCATTTCAGGGATAATTTCACGCTATATTTTTAGCGGCCCCCGTGAGGAGAAAAAGCCGCTATTAGGTTTGTGCAAAATGTCCGTCTGTCCGTCTGTCACACTCAGATCTCGAAAACTAGAAAAGATATGAAAATTATTATTTCACCATTAAATGCGGCTTAAAAAGTTTAGGTGCAACGGCTACTTTTGGTTTTCTAAAAGCAAACCGTTTAATTTATAAAATTAATTATGCAAGCGATTTTTTCATAAAAATACACCAATTCTAAAACAATAACGTAAATGTAAGGGAGGCAATGTTACAATATGCTATCAAAGATGGGCGATTTTGGCGTATTTTCAGTATCACTAAGTCAAATATTTTTTATACGATGTACTAAAAATGTTTACAACAAATACAAATATTAATTAAAGGTGTTTTTTCTGGTCAACTAGCTGCTAAAATTAAAAGAAAACATTTATGTTTGTTTACAAAGGCTAAGAATGCACTTTGTATGTAAATATTACGCACTTTTTTTTAAATGGACTTTTTATGCAGCGACTTTCGTGTAGTAGCGTTAAAGCCCAGCCTTGACAAGGTGCCAATCTAATTTCTTTAACTTTAACAAAAATCAGATTTTATTTATTTTTTGTTTAGTGCCCTCATCAGAATAAAAAAGGTTTATTTTTGTGCGTTTTGTCTGTCGGTAGGTCTGTCCGTCACGATTAGATAAAAAAACAACTCTAAAAGCTATTGAAAATCTGATTTACCCTTAATGTTCCTCCCGTAACATCTCAATAGTTTTAAATATCTAAAATTGATTGTTCCGGATTTTTTTGTGCAATACTAATCAACGCCAACAAATGTTTTTTTTTTGCTCTTCTAACTTATATTACATTTAATTTCCACGTTTAAACGTTGCAAAAACACATTATCAATGATATGTTGTTCCGTTTTTTTTAATGTAAATAGCATATTAATGCTAAATCAAAATCTCTATACTGACTTATATTTCATTAAGTGTAAAAATGTTCCGGATATTGTTTTATAAAAAATGAATTATGCCTAATGATTTTTTGAAATCGCATAATTGACTAATATTACACGTATATTATTTGACAATACGTCACTATAGCTTGATTATCGATATCAAATTGTTCCGTATTTTCCTCTTTAAACAAATTTTTAAAATATAGACAATAAGTTGTTCAGGGCTTTAAAAAAAAGTAATTTACTAGAATTGATTACTGAAAATCACTTTTTAGACATTTAATTTTCTTGTTGAAACATAACATAAAAGTTTAGTAATCGATAAAGAATGTTCCGGATTTTGTTTTGAAAAGAAATCGACTTACAATACTTACATTTTCTTACAAATCGTCGCCAGAAATTTCCGAATTTATTTAAAAATCTACTAACGCCAAAAAACTGTTTGAACTCCCTCTTCTAATTAATAAACAAATAATCTTCTCATTTACGAAATAATGTAGGTTGTAGTTCTTCTAATTTTTTATACGAGACCATCCAACAAATTTAATTGAAGTATTACATTTATCTGGAATTCTCTTTTTCTTTTACTATTTTGTCACGTATTACAAATTGAATTCTACTTTTAAATGGCTTGCCTAGGGGAACGTGACAATAGAAAAAGCTGTTGTGTCACTTATCTTAAGTCTGAATTTAATCAAAGACTTACAATGAATAACAAAAAAAAAAATGACACAAGAAATCGGAAGGTAAAATATCAACTTAATGTTTAATCATAATATAACTCAATACAAAATGGAAGGGTTGACCAAAACCCTTTTACAAAAATGGCATGTAAAAATATTACAATACAAGAGTTTGAAAATATAATTACAAATACAAGCAAGGCCTTGAAAAAAGAAAAATCTTAACTTACACGATCAATTGGTATACCACGCACGGGTCACGCAATGTCTCCGCTATTCTGTCTCACGGCTGTCTCCGTATGTCTGTCCGTCAACGTTACGCGAGCGGTCTTTATATAATCTACCGCGCGTCGATATCTAGTAATTTCTAGAACAGAAAGTCATCAACACCCAGATCTAGAACGCTCTTCAAAGAGACAGAAGAAAAGAAAAAAAAAAACCACCCTCCTTTCAACTAGAGGTACACACATAGGTCAAGGACCGGTCACTGTCTGTGTGGCTTGACTCACCGTGAAAAAAATAAAATAAAAAAAAACTTATTACACAAAGGGCAGACAACCTACAGGTCAAGAGAAAAAAAAATAGTATCTAGGTAACAATGTCTAGATACGTAACAATTTATACAAACATTCGGAACAATCTATTATATAAACTTAAATCAATTGTGTTCATACCTAAAATTATTGCGATGTTTTGAAACGTAAAATAAAGGTTAATCGATTTTTAATAGCTTTTAGTTGTTTTTTATATATTAAGATGACGGACAGACCGACTGACAGACAAAACGCAAAAACAATGCGGCTATGATCCTCTTTAAATAAATTCTATTAGAACTCAGTGCACCAATTTCTATGAACCCTCGTTAAATATCTCGTATAAATAAAGACATTTTTTTATGGTACCGATACTAGCCTATTGTGAGGTAATGGAATTTTTTTTATTTGTCGTCATATGAATGGACTCTTTAAATGTAATGCTAAAAGAACGCACTCGGTGCACCAATGTCTATGAACACTCGAAAATTTGCTCGTATTGATGAAAACATATTTTAGTCTAACTAAGCCGTGTGACGAAGTTTTTTGTTTTTTTTTCCTTTGACATGGAATGAATTTTTTAAAGGAAATGCTAAAAGAACGCACTCGGTGCACCAATGTCTATAAACACTCGATAAATGGCTCGTATTGATGAAGCCGATTTTTAGTCTAGCTAGGCCGTGTGACGTTTTTTTTTTTTTCTCCTTTGACGTCATATGGAACTAATTCTTTAAATGAAATGCTTAAAGAACGCACTCGGTACACCAATGTCTATGAACACTCAATAAATGGCTCGTATTGATGAAGGCGTTTTTTTTAGTCTAGGCCGTGTGACGTAGTGTTTTTTTTTCCCTTTGACGTTATATGGAATTAATTCTTCAAATGAAATGCTAAAAGAACTCGGTATAGCAATGTTTATTAAGCCTCGTTATGTGGACTCGCATTTCAAAAAGGAATGATATCTTGATTTAGATCTAATCTAGATTTTTAGCGGCCCCCGTAAGTTTAAACTAGATCTAGATTTTTATTACAGTATATCTAGATCTGGATTTATATTCTAATTAAAATTATTTTAGAGTTCAGATCTAGAATTTCTAGATATAGTTTAGATAAAATAGATTAGATTAAGATGTAGAATCCCATTTTTTAGACTTAAAGTGTAGATTTTGATTTCCAAACGTTTTGATAATATTGCAATGTTATAAGAGGGCCTCAGCCTATACTAAAACTAATATACTATTTTTAAATTTAATGTTGCATTCAGTCTAGATAGATCAGGTAGATCTACATCCTCATTCTAGTTCCATTTAAATAAAAATGTCGATATCTCTGTTGATAGGCCTAACTGTGCTAAGACATCGAAGTAAAATCACGATATCTCTGTTGATAGGCCTAACTGTGCTGAGACATCGAAGTAAAAGCACGATATCTCTGTTGATAGGCCTAACTGTGCTGAGACATCGAAGTAAAAGCACGATATACCTGTTCTTTTCTTTTTTTTTTTTTTAATTACAAACCTCCCGTAGGACGAAGGGGTTGGGAGCATTCAGGGTTTGAACCAGGGACCATCGATAAATCCGAACGACAGTCCAGCACGCAAACTAAACGACCAGGCAGGGTTCATACCCTGCTTGTTGCCGTCCTCCATCGTCCAGCGCGAAGTTAATTATTTTAAACTTAGAAGTGAACACCCGAAACATGTAAAACAAAAAAACAACATTTCTTTCAACGACAAATAAATCTTTGAAACATTACGACTTTGGACCATCAAAATTAAATAACCTCTTGAATATTCTTTGCGAATAGGCAGATCCGACAGGGATCCGACTTCGACGGGGGCCGCCTCTGAGTTTGTGTAACACAAACTCTCTTTGTAATCTTGTTATTTTATTTTAGAGGTTGGTTGTCTTGGATCATTTGGAAAAAACAATGTAATGTTAACATTCAAACGAGCACGTCTTAGGTGTCTTGATTAATACGGCTCGCGATCTGTGTAGGCATACATGTCTAGCATCTAGCTCTCCCACTTTCCCTGTTTTACACAAAGACGTACACACAGATATAAACAAAAGATAAAACATTGCTATTCAGTGTATGAACTAACTTTGTGACTTAACTATGTAGATAAAAACAACTGCAAATCAACTGATAAGATTTATTTCTATGATTGTTTTATGAAGGAATTAGTTGGAGAGAGCAAGATCTAGAGCTAGACTAAATTTTGTAAGTGATTTTCTCAAAATTATGTTTTGACACTTTCAAAATGCAATGCTTGTATACGTTAAAGAAATAATTGGACAGTAACTTGACTCATTTTCTTGTCAGTTTATAAGCCAATTTGAACCTTACTTACAGTTGCATCTTATTTACAATGTTTTATAATCGTACTTACATCTGTATCTCACAATGTTTAGTTGGCCTGCTTACAGCTGTATCTTACTTATAGGCATACTTACATCCGTATCTCACAATGTTGTGTTGGCCTGCTTACAGCTGTATCTTACTTATAGGCATACTTACATCCGTATCTCACAATGTTGTGTTGGCCTGCTTACAGCTGTATCTTACTTATAGGCATACTTACATCCGTATCTCACAATGTTGTGTTGGCCTGCTTACAGCTGTATCTTACTTATAGGCATACTTACATCCGTATCTCACAATGTTGTGTTGGCCTACTTACAGCTGTATCTTACTTATAGGCATACTTACATCCGTATCTCACAATGTTGTGTTGGCCTGCTTACAGCTGTATCTTACTTATAGGCATACTTACATCCGTATCTCACAATGTTGTGTTGGCCTGCTTACAGCTGTATCTTACTTATAGGCATACTTACATCCGTATCTCACAATGTTGTGTTGGCCTGCTTACAGCTGTATCTTACTTATAGGCATACTTACATCCGTATCTCACAATGTTGTGTTGGCCTGCTTACAGCTGTATCTTACTTATAGGCATACTTACATCCGTATCTCACAATGTTGTGTTGGCCTGCTTACAGCTGTATCTTACTTATAGGCATACTTACATCCGTATCTCACAATGTTGTGTTGGCCTGCTTACAGCTGTATCTTACTTATAGGCATACTTACATCCGTATCTCACAATGTTGTGTTGGCCTGCTTACAGCTGTATCTTACTTATAGGCATACTTACATCCGTATCTCACAATGTTGTGTTGGCCTGCTTACAGCTGTATCTTACTTATAGGCATACTTACATCCGTATCTCACAATGTTGTGTTGGCCTGCTTACAGCTGTATCTTACTTATAGGCATACTTACATCCGTATCTCACAATGTTGTGTTGGCCTACTTACAGCTGTATCTTACTTATAGGCATACTTACATCCGTATCTCACAATGTTGTGTTGGCCTGCTTACAGCTGTATCTTACTTATAGGCATACTTACATCCGTATCTCACAATGTTGTGTTGGCCTGCTTACAGCTGTATCTTACTTATAGGCATACTTACATCCGTATCTCACAATGTTGTGTTGGCCTGCTTACAGCTGTATCTTACTTATAGGCATACTTACATCCGTATCTCACAATGTTGTGTTGGCCTGCTTACAGCTGTATCTTACTTATAGGCATACTTACATCCGTATCTCACAATGTTGTGTTGGTCTCTACTTACAGCTGTATCTTACTTATAGGCATACTTACATCCGTATCTCACAATGTTGTGTTGGCCTGCTTACAGCTGTATCTTACTTATAGGCATACTTACATCCGTATCTCACAATGTTGTGTTGGCCTGCTTACAGCTGTATCTTACTTATAGGCATACTTACATCCGTATCTCACAATGTTGTGTTGGCCTGCTTACAGCTGTATCTTACTTATAGGCATACTTACATCCGTATCTCACAATGTTGTGTTGGCCTGCTTACAGCTGTATCTTACTTATAGGCATACTTACATCCGTATCTCACAATGTTGTGTTGGCCTACTTACAGCTGTATCTTACTTATAGGCATACTTACATCCGTATCTCACAATGTTGTGTTGGCCTACTTACAGCTGTATCTTACTTATAGGCATACTTACATCCGTATCTCACAATGTTGTGTTGGCCTACTTACAGCTGTATCTTACTTATAGGCATACTTACATCCGTATCTCACAATGTTGTGTTGGCCTACTTACAGCTGTATCTTACTTATAGGCATACTTACATCCGTATCTCACAATGTTGTGTTGGCCTACTTACAGCTGTATCTTACTTATAGGCATACTTACATCCGTATCTCACAATGTTGTGTTGGCCTGCTTACAGCTGTATCTTACTTATAGGCATACTTACATCCGTATCTCACAATGTTGTGTTGGCCTGCTTACAGCTGTATCTTACTTATAGGCATACTTACATCCGTATCTCACAATGTTGTGTTGGCCTGCTTACAGCTGTATCTTACTTATAGGCATACTTACATCCGTATCTCACAATGTTGTGTTGGCCTACTTACAGCTGTATCTTACTTATAGGCATACTTACATCCGTATCTCACAATGTTGTGTTGGCCTGCTTACAGCTGTATCTTACTTATAGGCATACTTACATCCGTATCTCACAATGTTGTGTTGGCCTGCTTACAGCTGTATCTTACTTATAGGCATACTTACATCCGTATCTCACAATGTTGTGTTGGCCTGCTTACAGCTGTATCTTACTTATAGGCATACTTACATCCGTATCTCACAATGTTGTGTTGGCCTGCTTACAGCTGTATCTTACTTATAGGCATACTTACATCCGTATCTCACAATGTTGTGTTGGCCTGCTTACAGCTGTATCTTACTTATAGGCATACTTACATCCGTATCTCACAATGTTGTGTTGGCCTACTTACAGCTGTATCTTACTTATAGGCATACTTACATCCGTATCTCACAATGTTGTGTTGGCCTGCTTACAGCTGTATCTTACTTATAGGCATACTTACATCCGTATCTCACAATGTTGTGTTGGCCTGCTTACAGCTGTATCTTACTTATAGGCATACTTACATCCGTATCTCACAATGTTGTGTTGGCCTGCTTACAGCTGTATCTTACTTATAGGCATACTTACATCCGTATCTCACAATGTTGTGTTGGCCTGCTTACAGCTGTATCTTACTTATAGGCATACTTACATCCGTATCTCACAATGTTGTGTTGGCCTGCTTACAGCTGTATCTTACTTATAGGCATACTTACATCCGTATCTCACAATGTTGTGTTGGCCTGCTTACAGCTGTATCTTACTTATAGGCATACTTACATCCGTATCTCACAATGTTGTGTTGGCCTGCTTACAGCTGTATCTTACTTATAGGCATACTTACATCCGTATCTCACAATGTTGTGTTGGCCTGCTTACAGCTGTATCTTACTTATAGGCATACTTACATCCGTATCTCACAATGTTGTGTTGGCCTGCTTACAGCTGTATCTTACTTATAGGCATACTTACATCCGTATCTCACAATGTTGTGTTGGCCTGCTTACAGCTGTATCTTACTTATAGGCATACTTACATCCGTATCTCACAATGTTGTGTTGGCCTACTTACAGCTGTATCTTACTTATAGGCATACTTACATCCGTATCTCACAATGTTGTGTTGGCCTGCTTACAGCTGTATCTTACTTATAGGCATACTTACATCCGTATCTCACAATGTTGTGTTGGCCTACTTACAGCTGTATCTTACTTATAGGCATACTTACATCCGTATCTCACAATGTTGTGTTGGCCTGCTTACAGCTGTATCTTACTTATAGGCATACTTACATCCGTATCTCACAATGTTGTGTTGTCCCCCCATTACTTATTGTACCTAACAAAAGACGAATCAATCAACACAAAATACTTATTGAGTCAACTCTGGACTAGTTGGGAAAGGGTGAGGGAACAAGAGAGTATCATGGTGCATGATGTTTTTTAAATGCAATAAAAATGTTCACCCAGGGCTCAAGATTCTTCAACATCTTACAATGTTGTGTTGGCCTACTTACAGCTGTATCTTACAATGTTATTCGCCTACTTACAGCTGTATCTTACAATGTTGTGTTGGCCTACTTACAGATGTATCTTACAATGGTGTGTTGGCCTACTTACAACTGTATCTTACGATGGTGTGTTGGCCTACCTACATCTGTATCTTACAATGTTGTAGAGGCCTACTTACAGCTATATCTCACAATGTAGTGTTGGCCTACTTACAGCTGTATCTTACAATGGTGTGTTGGCCTACTTACAACTGTATCTTACAATGTAGTGTTGGCCTACTTACAGCTGTATCTTACAATGGTGTGTTGGCCTACTTACATCTGTATCTTACAATGTAGTGTTGGCCTACCTACATCTGAATCTTACAATGTAGTGTTGGCCAACTTACAGCTGTATATTTAAATGTTGTGTTGGCCTACTTACAGCTGTATCTTACAATGTAGTGTTGGTCTACTTACAGCTGTATCTTACAATGGTGTGTTGGCCTACTTACAACTGTATCTTACAATGTTGTGTTGACCTACTTAAAACTTTATCTTAAAATGTATTGTTGGCCTACTTACATCTGTATCTTACAATGTTGTGTTGGCCTACTTACAGCTGTATCTCACAATGTAGTGTTGGCCTACTTACAACTGTATATTAAAATGGTGTGTTGGCCTACTTACAGCTGTATTTTACTTACAATGTTATGTAGGCTTACTTACAGCTGTATCTTACAATGTTGTGTTAGCCTACTTACAGCTGTATCTTACAATGTTGTGTTGGCCTACTTACAGCTGTATCTTACAATGTTGTGTTAGCCTACTTACAGCTGTATCTTACAATGTTGTGTTGGCCTACTTACAGCTGTATCTTACAATGTTGTCAAGATCTACTGAATTGTTTGCTTTTCTTTACTGTGTGAATGAGAAAATAAGTTTTTATTGTTATTTTATAGTAACAATCAGTAAGACCAAGTGAATATATTAAGGTGTAATCTTTTTGTACGAAGTATACATTTGCTTTTATGAGTTTTTTTATTAATATAATAATAATGTAATATATTTAATGAGGTGAAACACTTGTTTATTTATAATATCGGATAAATATTTATTTAAATTTAATTTTAAACATTTTTGTTAAATTTCTCTATAAGACTATCACTCCCAGGAATTCCTTTTAGTATTTGATGTAGGATATTCTAGGCAGCTACTTAGAACTCCCAGATTATATATATATAAAAAAAGACCTGATATATTTCACCACAGTTTGAATTGATAATTGTGTTGTGTCTGTTCTATTTTATGGAATTTTGTGTCTTTTATAATTGAAAATAACAACAACAAGAAGTGACAACAAAGTTCCAGTAAATCAGTCTTAATCTTAGTCTCACGATGACCCTATTATTTCAATCTTAGGAAAGGGAGATGTTGTGTTGTCTACTTCTACTCAATTTCATACTTCGTTCTGATCTACTAGTTCATAGTTTTTTTCCAATTATTTACACCCTGTAAGGCAGAAGATTTGACAATGTATCAAATTGTCTGTTAGCTTTATGAGCTCCACCGTATTATATGATTTAAATCTGCTTTAAATTCTGTTTTGAATGAAATGTGTGCCGTTAGACTTTTTGTTTTCTTAGTAAGTTAAACCTTGGATCCATTGTTTCTGACTGTAGGTACGATGCAGATCACGTTGCTTCTTCTTCTGTCCTGTGCAGGGCCGAGTTTAAGTGCTATTTGGTTTGGAAGAGGTTAGTGTGAACTCTTTAGACAGTTTAAGTGCTATTTGGTTTGGAAGAGGTTAGTGTGAACTCTTTAGACAGTTTAAGTGCTATTTGGTTTGGAAGAGGTTAGTAGGAACTCTTTAGACAGTTTTACAAGCTTCCATTTATTAGTTCATCAATCTACACGCTTTTTAAAGTATTGTCACTGTGTTTTTGTTTAAACCCTTAAAAAATACAGTTAAAATGATTCTCCACTAAGCTTTAGTGCTAGAGATACAATACTATAGATAAGGTTATATAGATTTAGGTCAATAGACCTGTCTACAAATGGGCCACAAAGGGAATGTCGTTAATTTAAAAAAATAATTTTGGAGCTCATTTACTGACTGTCAATGTATAAGTCAGTGTTTCTCAAACTTTTAATTTTTAATTTTATGCGAAAAATTTAGTTTGTGCCCCCCTCCTTGTTAAATGAGCAGTTTGGGACTAGGAGGAAAGCTGTGGGCTTCCAGAGTGGGGTCCGGAAGTAGTTGTAAACCATGGGCGTAACCAGGGGGGGTTGGGGTTCAACCCCTTCCACGAAATGAAATCTCCCCTGCGGGGGGGGGGGGGATTGGAATTAAGTGAATGTTCTTTTGCTTTGATTCTGTTTATTTTAGATTAGATTTTAATACTAAACCATCACTGTCCCAGCGCAGGGAGTTTTGCAGTCAAATCCCCCTCTACTATAAAACAAAAACAAAACAAATAAAAAAAAACGACAATCCCCAAACTCCAAGAGCCTAGCTAAGGAAGATTTGGATTTTAAACCCCCCTCCGAAATTTACGATTACCCCCCCCCCCCTTCTTCAATATAAGACTATCCATACATCAGTCAGCAGATTCTATGAGTGTAGCCACAGGGAGTTATGAGTTTAAACCCCCTCCAGCGGGGTTTGAAGCTAAAAAGTACCTCTTCAATATAAAAAAAGCAAATTACACACTCAAAATGCTATGATCATAGGTATAGGGATTTTGAATTTAACCCCCCTCCCCTTCAGCGGGGTTTGAAGCGAAAAAATAACTCTACAATATAAAAAAAAGCAAATTACACACTCAAAATTCTATGAGCGTAACCAAGCCAAGGGGGGTTTAGAGTTTAAACCCTCTCCTCCAGAGGGCTTTTTTTTAAGGTTTAAAACCCCTCCTGATGGTTTTGAGTTTAAATACCCCCATACAGAGAGTTTTGAGGTTGAAAACCTCTCTCTTCAATTTTATTCTAAAGCAAACTACAGTCACCAAATTCTATAAGCGTAGCTTAGGGGTTTTAAATTTAAAAAAAACAAAACTCCCCAGATTTTTTAGTTTAAAACCCCCCAAAAATGATTTTGACGATAAAACTTCCCTTTTCGATATAAAAATAAAGCCAACTACAGTCACATAATTCCAAGAGCGTAGCCAAGAGAGTTTGCAAATTTCTACCAGTGGCTGGGCTCCATTAATAAAGTGCAGTGAATCTGCCGAAATTGTAAAAGACTAAATGTGGCTCAACAAAGATGGTTAAGACGGATTTTAGAAGTCAGTTATAGAGATTGGTTCTCAATCAAGGAAATCCTTTGCCGAACTGGGAGTCGACTCCTTAGTAAGGTTGTGACAGAGCGTCGCATGAGGATTGCGGGACATGTTCTCCGACAAAATGAATTACGCATAATAAGAGTTGCGATGACATGGAGGCCATTACATGGAAAGCGCAAACAGGGACATCCTAGTACAACTTGTCCCCACACTTTTATGGAGGTCCTCAGAGCAGGTGGGAAGAGGCTTCAGACATTGCCATTGGAAGCAGCTTGCCGCCCAATGCGCAGAACGCTGGAGGATCTATGTCAGTAAGAATAGCACATAAGGTTTTTGAAATAAAACTTTTTAATATCAGGATTATACTTCAGAATATGCATTTTGTTAGCTTGTTGGCTTTCAATACCAAAAATAGTGCTCGGAGACCCCCTTCTTATTGTAGATTGATCTATTATGAAACTGTGGAAGAAAAATAATGAAATTAAATTTGTTGATGTATGATTAGTTATTGTGTTTTAAAGGCTTAATAAATTGTTTACACTTTAATTGCGTAGACCCGTAGGTAGCTTTTACTTTGCTATTATTTTGCTGGTACATTATTGCAATGTGTTCCAACTTTGAAGTCTACTGTCCCATTCCAAAACATAGGAGATAGTCATAACATAGCTTCTCTACGCCTTACCGAACTACTCTACCACACACTGAACATGATATTTTGCTTTGTGTGTAGAACATTTTCTTCTTCGTAATTGTCCTCCTGGAATGACGGTATATTGTCTCCATCTGCCTGTAGGAAGAAACGTCTGGGAAAGATCCAAGCAGATGTTCATTTTTACATCCTATTACTGACGCTTGGGCTCGAAACGATGCCAAAGGCCGAGCACACCGGTGAAACTCCTCTATATTCCTTACCTGTACCACATCAGCCGTGTAGGTGTCCGCCATAAAAAACGGCACCTTGAATAACGGAGTATGAATGGCGACATAATATGTCTCTTGGGGCTTTCTTTCATCACCGCAGTGGATTCGGTCCTTAGGCACCCCAACAAGGGTTGCTTCCCTATTGGCATTATCGTCTTCTGTAACGACCGTTTCCACCAGATCGCCACATTGAGGCTGAGAAGCATCTCCGGGGTCTGTAGTATATAAGCGTATACCTTAATTTATATATGTAAGGGTGTGGGTAATTTTTTTTTAAAAATTCACATAAAAGATTTTGTCTGCTACATTCTTTTCAAAAACTAAGGGAAGTATGTTTGGAAATAGTGAAACACTTTAACAACAGAAGAATAAAACTAAGAAAACTAGATCTAACTAAAAAATTGCGAATGAACAGAATTTTTTTCCCCTCTTAAAAATCTAGATTTGATTTACTTTTAAAGTTTTATCGTATAGTTTGACATGGATAAGATAAGATGTGCCAACTTTTTCCAGGTGAATGTCCCGGTGGTCATAAGTTGGGAGATACTTGGAGATCTGAAGGAGCCTGTGAAAGATGTGAATGTCAAGATGGTGGCTTCTACTGTGCTGGGTAAAAAAGGTTCCCTTTCATTTATTTATATAACTTTCTTTAGAGTTTAGAAAATGCTTATGTAAATATGAAGAGGAAAACGTCGAAAAACATTTTCTTCGAACTCTTTGGAACAATAAAGTTTTTAAAACAAACTCTTTATTTCTGGGAGCTAAGTTGAACTATTTAAAAAAAAATAACAGAGCGAGACACACACACACGTCCCACAGTTAAGATGCCTTTAATAATAACATAATAATAAAGACAATTAGTACATACATACCTGTGCATTTGTAATTCGTATAAAAAAAAAGAAACATTTTTTTTTAAATAATTTCTCTCTTCCTTTGTCTTTCTCTCTCTTAATCTCTATCAAGTAAAGTTCCCTTTTCAGACCATGCGGCCTATTGGGCAAATGATGTTAAGCTCATCTGTTTCTTTGGCCAACGGTTAACGAGCAGGGTGTTTTGTGGCCAGCACAACGACCAGCCGCCTTTACGTTCCCCAACTAATGTCAGGTACCCTTTAAAGTTGCGTGGACTCAGGGCGCCCTAAAAATCCCAAAATTCCAGTCTTCACCGAGATTCACAGGACGGAGGCCAGGCGCTTAACCACTTAGCTCCCTATATATAAGTAGCCATTGCACCTAGACCCTAACGTGAGCACAACAATGATAATGTTGAGGATAATCAAATTTTCAATATCATCTTCATTTTTAAAAATCTAAACGTGAGATACAGACAAAATGGAAGGCGGACGAATAAAAAAAATAAACAGCATAAAACCAAAAGCCCCTTTTCCCTAGTTTTTGAAAACATTTGACATGATTACATCCCTTTGAACGATGTGCTTGTGCTTGACAACAATTAATTACAGACTTCCTTGTTTTACTGCCACTTTGTGTAGACCAACAAGCAGCTTTTACTCTCTGAATTCTTAAAAGCATGTTATAAGATATTACTTTATAATAATACCATTTTCTATTTCTACTTCAAAGCTATACTCGACAGTAGGCCTGTAATTTGCCTACACTTGATTTTTTATTGAATTATGATGTTACAGATTGTATAGAAAAAAATACAATAGAAATACATATAGGAAACCTTGATGGGCCAAAGTAAAAAAAAAACAGCAGGGTTTCCTATATGCATGTTTAGTGTGCTTTTTCTACATAATTGTTAACTCCTGCAGCAGTATGCCTAAACCCTTCTGTTGCAGAGTAAGAGACTCTATATATTTTGTTAAAATGATAAATTATAGAAAGTAGAATGTTATCAATGTTTTTTTTTATATCATTTAAAGAGAATGTTGACTGTCGACCAAACCAATGATCATGTCCTAAGTCATAACATTACAATTCGTAAACACATTTTTTAATGGCCTATTATTTTCTTCAATTGGTTCTTAAGGGATATTTCTTGTGAGAGAATCAACCTCGTTAATCAAATGAAAATCTTTGATTTCCTCAGATGCGGTGTGTACGCACTGACCTTCGACAATGTTAACTGCTACGACTATCGCGACATGAGCAAAGACTACCCCGACTGCTGTACTCCTCTTCTTAGGTGCAGGGGGGAGCCAGGATTTAACGAGACTCTCCTAAAAAACTGATGAACACAAGTATTTAAATAAAAAAAAAAACAGTCTTCATCTATAGGCTTACACTTGATACAATTTCAAAATGTACATGATGATCGATGTAAAATGTCTACTATAGGAATAATCAAAATAGATAAAACAGAACACCAGATGAGGATTTATTATCAATAAACAAGTCCACATTTTGAATGCATTTTTCGTTTCTCTTGTGTAACATATAGCTCTACCAGTCAAAATTATTAAAAGGATAATATTTATAATATATTCTTGCAGAAAGAAGGGTAAAAATATTCAGTTGTTTTGTTCATGTTGAAATATAACCTTTTTTTTCTCGTTCAGGGGAAACAACTATTAAATCACGCAAATGTCTAGTCTCTTGAGACTCCTACAGATGAGTCTAGATCAAGGGTGGGCAAATTACGACCCGCGGGCCACATGCGGCCCGCCGAGGGGGTTTTATGCGGCCCGCCGACACCTACAGAAATCAGGTGTGCCCACAGTATATAGATATAAAAATGCAAATATTAAAAAAAAATATTTATATAAATTATTGAAACTGTCTTATTAAAAAAAAAGTTTTAAGTAAACGAAGATTATGCTTATTGGCTATACATCAATACACTCAATTCAAGACGCAATGTCTGAGTGTTGGGTAGGCTTGGAACAAGATGGAAAGTGTAACAACTGATGGACCTTGATCTTTGACTGAGAACCATAAAATTGAAACAGGAAAGTTTGCACAAAGCTGCTTATAATTTAAATATAAATAATTGTAATATAGTATATTAATGAAACTTATTTGAGCTAGGGGAGTTAACCACGGGTAGTTCTGATTTATGAATAAATAATCCGGAACATAAATTGTCTCAATCAGTGAGCAAGCATTTTTTGTGGAAACTAAAAAAAGTATAATCACTGGTCAATGTTGACTGACTAATTAGACAGCATTCACACACAGGAGTAACAACTAGTAAGATAGTTTCACAGCTAAGAAACATTATGCACAAGTGTAAGAAGTAAAATACTGAACAATAAGTATAACTGTATATTTGTGGGGATATTGTTCTATAAAAAGACAACGGCAATTTAAAAAAGTCGTAATACAGTATATATATGAATTAAAAGACATTCTACACAGCAAGCTTATCTTTCTAAGATACAAACACACACACACACACACACATATATATATATATATATATATATATATATGCGGCCCGCCATTACTAAACTTTTTTTAATGCGGCCCTCGATACAAAAATGTTGCCCACCCCTGGTCTAGACTCCTGTTTTTGACGCACAAACCTATGTATGGATGGCTGCCTGGTCGTGCGGTTTGCGCGCTGGACTGTCGTTCGGTCGTCTCGATGGTCCTGGGTTCATACCCTGCCCACTGCCATCCCCTGTCGTCCTGCAGGAGGTTTGGACTAGGAAGTAGATTATCTTCAATTCTGAAGGAACATTCAAAACATGCCAAGCATTTTACAAACACTATATATATATAAATAGTGTGTGGTCTGACGATTTGAATTTAAATGTGGCTTCATTCGTCGCACTCTTCAACTACACTATGTAGGCCTAATAAAACCGTTTAGCTAGGAAAAAATAGTTTTTTAAGTTTATAAAGTTGAATACTTGTGAAACGCCGTGTAGCTCATAGTAGCTAAGTGCATGCTATTTCAACATAAACTTCTTGCATTCTTCGCTTCGTTTGAATTGTTATTTTTCTCATTGGATTGCACTTTTAAAAGCACTTGACATTTAAAACTTCATGAGATGAGAGGTATATAATTGGACTGAACTGGCTATAGTTGGGATAGATGTCAGTTTGGCTACATTTCCAACATCATTCCACCTATCGACTTTAAATTCTAACATAGAAGAACCAGAAGCTACCTTAGCAGAAGCTAAGAAAGACCTTAGCACAGCGGTTCTCAACCTGTGGGTCGAGATCCCCTTGGATTTTTTTCGGGAGGGTATATGTGTGTGTGTATACGTTATTAATCTTTATTAAATTCCGAACTTTCATTCATCGGATATCACTTTGTCTACATGTTAAGAATCATGCAATGTTTACGCTCTGGTTGTATTCAAACAGGCGAAAAATATGATCTCGTGCATTGGCTGAAAGGGATTGCATGCTTTAAAGTTTAAAAGAACATTTGTATGGAAGTTTGTAGGACTATGTTAGTTGGTCGTTTGAAGTTCATAGCCTCTGATATTTGAGCTAGTATCGAAATCTGTCTACCTGCATTGCTGTCTTATGGCGGGATCTATCCAAAGATGCCTCTGAGTGTGTGATATTTTTAAAAAATAAGATAATCATAAAATGTGTCTGAAAAAAATGGATTTATCTCTTGACGACATGATATTTGCTTACACGTGGTCATAATCACATACAGGACCGATCTTAGGCCACTGCAACCTATGCGGCCGCAGTGGGCACCGCCTTATTCATAGACCCCGCGCGAATTCTAGGTGTAAATTATTAAAATAAACCATTTTAACTTATTTTTAAAGGGTTCCTGGAATTCTCATGAAGTTGCAAAAATTTACAAAAAAAAGTCATGAAAATCTCCTGAAATTATTAAAATCTTCTGAAAACTGATGCAAATCTCCTTAAAAATAGACAAAATTGTCATTTCGGGGTGTCCTTTAATATGGAAAACGCCAATCCTACTCGCGATTAAAAACAAAAAAAAAACTGCATTGTCAGCTTTCATTTAATAAAAATGTTATAAAAAGGCGCATTTTAACCAAAACAAGAAGTTCAAATACTTAATTTACTTTAATAGTCACTGGCATAAACATATAAATCTAAATCTATCTCAACCTCTTAAAAAAAAACAATAGCGATATTTTGCTAGTCGATAGTATGGCAATCTGAGCATTAAAAATAAAAATAAACTTTATAGAATCCTAAATGCTGCTGGTAAAATCATTGGCAAAAAACAAACCCCATTTGGGCAGCTGTTTGAGACAAGCATCTATAAAAAAGCTAACAAGATCCTCGAAATAAAGAATCACCCTTTGTGTCAGGATTTTGTGATTTTACCATCACAAAAGAGATACAAGACACCGATAGCAAAGACAAACAGACACAAACACTCTTTTGTTCCCCTGGCAATCAAATCATTAAATAAGAACAATCTGGTATAAACTTTGTCACAAGTAAATTATGAGTGAGACTGGTGTGATTGTGGTTTCAAAGGTTGTCATGGCCAGGGGTGTCAATGGGGTTAAGCTTCCATTGTCAATAAAATACTCCTAATGGCATGCGTCTCAAATAGCCTCTGACAACTAAGTCCAGCACCTGGCCTGCTCATGTGGCTTAGATATTAAGCCCGGCGAAACTGCTCTTACTGACAGGTGAAGGAGTGAAGGCGGATACCTGGCGCCACTAAACCGGGAGCTTTGGGCAGATGGAGCTCGTCAACCTAGTAAGGCAGTTCATCTAGGAGAGGGGCACTCTGACTTCAAACCCCCGCTGCCTTGCGGAACTGAGGCTTCAGGAGACAACCTCGAGGATAAATCAGGAGTGAAGCCCCTTAGGCGTTGGGGGTATCAGCTATGAAATTCCCTCCGGCAGCTTCTGCAACTGAGTTGGGGCCAAATGTAATGCGATGCGTTCCTTTGGGTCACATCAGCAAGGTTGAGAGAGGGATCATGACGCATGGGCCACCCATGACCCCTTTATCCAAGGCCCAGGAATGCGCCCCGGAGAGGAAACTCTGGTGCTGCTGCAAAGCGGTGTGAACGTACACTTTGGTTTCTTATAGTTATAATGTTTTTTGTTTGGTGTAATGCACAAATTGTAAGACAATTTCCATACGGACAATAAAGATTATTATTATTATTATTAAAAGGCAGATCTGAATGTTTATCGGCTCTTTGTTGGTAAACTACTGTAGATGGCTCGTAAAGATAATTTGACAGTGATTTTGTACTTAGTAAAGTATGAATAAAATGCAAAGACGAATTTATTTTCTAATACAAAATCCTTATTTTCACTTATTATCCTTAACCCAGAATAGGCCCAGCGCAATCCGTTTCGCATAGGGCCCCGCAATCTGTAGGACCGGTCCTGATCACAGTATATATATACTTCGGTGTGGTCGTAATTTGTTTACATTTCAGACAAATTGTTTTTTTTTTAATTTTATTTTGACCTACATCGTGATCTTTGTGATTGAGTCGGAGCGTGAAAATGAATTTAAGACTACCAATAAATAACGTAAACGCTAACACAGACTTTTATTTACAATTAGCGATAAACAAAATACACGCATACATTTGAATAGTTTATTTTGATTTGTCACGATACATCGGTGTGAGTTCTTACCAGCTCTTTGTAACATATTTCTGGAGCATACCCTGATGGAAATGATTTACAGAATATCGTTTATTCTGCTCCAATGCAATGTTTGCAGATGTATTAGAGTTTATCAGACCTCGTTGATAAGCATGCAGACTACGAAAAAGATCTTACTTCCAAACTTATACTGCTGCAGCTAGAGACGCTGGTATGGAAATCAGTGCTGACAAGAGCAAAGCAATGTGGTGAAGATAGTACGAAGTGTTGCGTACAATTGAATGGCATAACATTAGAAGACGTTGACTCATCTAAATACATAGATATAACAAGAGCTGGAGGATCATTAAAAGATATACAAATCCGTTTAAGCTTGGCATCCGCCGTCATGAGCAAATTGTGGAAAATCTGAAAGAGTAACGTCAGCTTCCAGATAAAATTAAGACTGTTTTCTTCGCTTGTTGTCACTACGTCTAGACTCTATCTGGTTGTGAAAGTTGGACACCGAACGCTGACACTGAAAGAAGAATTCAAGTCTTTGAGAGTAAATGCTACACATAAATGGTGGGTACCAGATACCAGGAAAAGAAGACGAACGAGTTTGTATTTTTACAAGTCCTCACTAGCTGCCCAAACCCCTAGACCTAGAGTCTAGACACTGGGAAGAGACGAAAGCTGAGCTGGCTTGGTCCTAGTGTAAGACATAACTTACTATCAAAAGTCACCCGTCAAGATACAACGGAGGGAGCACGAAGAAAGGGTCGTCGAAAGAAAAACTGGCTGGACAATGTAAAAGAATAAACCGGCCTCCATCATGAGATCCTGGTTAGGAGAGCTGCTGACCGGGAAAAATGAAGGGATTTGGTTACGCGATCGTCACAGCACCCCTACGACGAAAGTCACGGCAGATGAGAGAGATGATAAGTTATCACGATAAATTCTTTTTTTTTTTTTTGGTGGACTTTTTTGTGGATCAACAATTCGTGCAAACCTCTGGTTAGGGGTAAAGTTTCTTTACGAAATCTCAAATCAAAGAATAGCTTGAGTCTTTGACGATACCACTCTGTCAATTAACCTTTTTATTTTTAACATTGATGACTCCCCTGAGTTATCCTGGACTTCAATAATATTAAACTTCACTTTGAGAAGTCTTTATTCTTATATTCATGGGCCAGTAGATTCTATTTTAAGCCGGAATATATTGTATTAGTATGTCACATTTTAAAAATTGCACGTAGAAATAAAACATAATTCTGTACTATTG
The DNA here is from genome assembly GCA_030265305.1 of Biomphalaria pfeifferi. Lineage (NCBI taxonomy): Eukaryota > Metazoa > Mollusca > Gastropoda > Planorbidae > Biomphalaria > Biomphalaria pfeifferi. Next base: position 7,980,129 of record JASAOG010000002.1, on the reverse strand, counting down.
CTTTTGAGTTCTTTTGATTAAATTGCCATTATCTATATTTTTTATGTTCCTTTTTTTTTGCGATTAAGCAGAATTCATTTAAATTTCTTTTAGCAATTTGTGCATGAAAAGGATAAACAGAGTACTATATTTTAACTACACCGGAGGTTTGGGTCGTACAATTCTTTGTGTATTTTACGTATCTCTTCTGGGCTGTTCTTGTGTCCACTGATTTTATCTCGGTATTGACATCCACTAGCCTCGTACTTGAGCCAGCTAAAATCTTCATCCGCTACTCTGGGTACTGATGCCTGGTCAGCCACCAGCCCGGTCAAATAAACATCTTCCAAGAACAATAGCTTCACGTAAAATGATTCGATGAATAGCCGCATGGCTGCTGACGTGGTCATGGCGTAGGCAGTACCTGACAGGTAATTTGGAAAATACTTTTCTGGATACTCTGCTTTCGTTACGTACCACTTGTTCTTAGAGTCTCTGAAGGGGGACGTGTTTGAGTGCAGCGCCCCAATCAGAAAACATGGCCCTAGAGCCATCTGTTTCTGTAGCCTGGCCACCAGGCGTGGCACGTTAATATACATATCGTCATCTGCTTTCAGGACAAAAAGCGAATCAGGGCAATACATGCTGACCCACTTCATTATAGCGATGCTTTTCAGACTCAGATTTCTGTAGGTGTCCTCAAAGTCCTCTTGAACGATATCACCAGATTTCAAAGCCTCTGCATCAATGTGCTCTTGGCCTGCTCTGTCTGGCTGAACACCAAGGAAAAACACCACCACGGCGTTATTCGAATGGACGAGGGCATATTGACCCCACGTTTCCCGGACTGCCTGTCGAGCTTCAAAACTATCGGTTCTAGATGGAACTCCAACGATCAGTTTCACTTTTCTCCCTACACATGCGTTGGGGACGTTATGAATGTATTGAAAGTTATTTTCATTTACTAACTTTCGTTTTCTTTGGTTCATTTTAGACTGATATCTACTCACAATAGATTGTAAAACAGGGTCTTTCTCCAACTCTGGAAAATACTCTGATTGCCACTTGATATCGTGGTGCTGAGATTCTATCGGCGTGTTATCTTTTGGTGTGACCACAGAGCTCTTTGGTTTGCTTATATCAGAAGAATCTATATTAAGATCAGAAGTACTGTTGGCTGCCAGGCGATTGTAGTACAGCCGTTTACTTGTAGCCTTTGTACTCCTGGGGAAATGTGTCATACTCAGAAGAACGAGAAGGAATCCAGCGATTAGAGCTGACAGTAGCATAAAGCGTAGCATGAAGCGAGAAAAACTGGATCTCAATATATCCACGTTGAAATACCTGCAACAATAAATGAAAAACATGAACCACGAAACTAAAATAATTAAACTGTTGAAATCAATCATGTGTAAATGTGGAGACCTTATCAATATGAAATGGCAGCCAATTGATCACTGTCACAGTCTTAGTTGACATTGCATGATCTAAAGTTCACTTCATGTTAAGAGTTTAAAAGACACCTGGAATTCTTGATGTAGAAAACAGGAAGTTGAATGAATAAAGTTGACTTTGAGTTCAGTCAGTCAAGTCAAGCAGACAAAGGAAGTCAAGTGGTATTCTTTGGACCGAGTGGTCAAGTATATTTTGGTCCGGGATGGACAGTAGCGACTTAAAAAAGTCTGTAGTAATTTCAGTTTCAGTCTTTTGAGACATGTATTAGTTGATCTATATTTCTGCACAGTGTTACCCGCTGAGATGCGGACGCGATTTGTAACTAACATATATTGGATACATTTGATACCGCTGTTATGCGGATAGGATTGTTTATTATTTCTTGACTTGTAGCACTAACAAGGAGTGCAGTGTGTTGTAAAATAAACTTCATATTTGTCTGCTGAAACGGACTTAGGTCAGTTTATAGTATTTGTCTTGTCACGTGTCAAGAGTACTTCAGGAAGCAAGAACCCAGCATTACACGACACTCGCATTCTGCAACGTTACACCATTCAACATTACAATCACCTAATGGAACCTTTCAATAAACCTTAATTATATTTACCTGTATTAACTAATAACAAAATAGAGCACAAACTACGAATTTTCTTTGAAATTCTATCTTAAATAAATCTAGTAGTAAAGCAGGCTAGAATTAAATAAACCTTTTCTTAAACATACATTATAGCTAAGCAAACTACATTACAAAAACTCTTTTCCATTAATAAAACAAAATTTCGTTCGTGAAAAAAAAAAGCATTCCAGAAAGTACCAGGTTCGACACAATAATGTGGATCTTGATCAATATTTCTGTGATGTGCAAGATTTAGCATTGAAAAGTGTTTTCAAATGGTGTGGAACCATTTTAAGACAAAAAAGTATGTGTTGATACTACGTACTCTGAACTTAAGACTATAACATGGTCAATATTTTGTACGAAATGTATTTGCAAGGTTTGTAGTTTACTTATTAGACCTATAGTCTTATGCATCAGTTGTCATAAATGCTACTAGAGTAACTAGACCTTATATAAATCAGTATCCTGTCTGTAAACATATCTTTCAGCACTCATTGGCCTCCTTCAGTCGTAGAACGACTATGGTTCATCTCAGAGCACACTTCCTCATGTGGCTGTGGAGCCCTATTTTGGAGAGACACTCCAAATCAACAATAGTAAACTCAGGTGTACCTCAAGGAACAGTTATTTAGGCCCACTACTGTGAACACTAACCAATTAAAAAAATAGTTTTCATACCTTCCCTAGTTCAAATAAAAGATGGCGGCGAGATTTTAACAGATTTAAAATGAATTTTTATAAATAAAAATATTTTTTTCGAGCTATTATAATAAATACAAATATGTAACAATCAACATAGCAAGAAAAGAGAATGAAAAAAAAAGTGAATACAAGATGATACAGAATAAAATAGAATAAATCAAACAATATTTTCCATATAATTTGCATATATCTTTAAATGTTCCCAAAGAAATTCATTATAGATCTTATATGTATTTTATAGTATAAAATGTATTTACATGGACATACGTACAACTTAATAATCTTTAGACAGAAAAACAGATAGATAGATAGATAGATAGATAGATAGATAGATAGATAGATAGATAGATAGATAGATAGATAGATAGATAGATAGATAGATAGATAGATAGATAGATAGATAGATAGATAGATAGAAAGAAAAATAAGTTACAACAAATGTTTCCACACAAACCTTTTCAAAACCATGTCAGCTCTGCAAGAGAACAATTGATTCACTAAAAGAACATGTCTACCGCTAACACATCGCAGACTTATGGATGAAACAATTAAATCCCCGACTGTAGGGAAACATCCAGATCGTTACAATTTACTGTAAAACTTCCTTTAAAATTTTGTTTTCTTTTACGTTTTATAAAATAGTTTTAAAGTACTAATACATTCATTCGATGTCATTTTTACAGCAAGGACAGCACAATAATTGAAGCGTTTGGAAGAGCATAGCACAGTAGATATGGTTTAGTAGAGAATGATTAACTTTATGTAATATTGGAAATACAAAAACTGCATGTTTAATTTTTCTGCCATCGCAATATAGTAGTTTTAAAAAAAAAAAGTTTCTTGTAACAGACATTTGTATACTGAGATTTTGAAAATATAAATATTTGTAGAACCACGTGTGTCTGACTTGCACTTAAGTCTTGAGAACTAAATGGATTTTGTTTTATAATTTAGTTCGGAACAAAACAAAGTTGCTGTTTTGTTGTTTTTCTTTTAGTGATTTTTTTGCTTACGTTTTTTTTTAATGATACATTTTGTTGTTTTCAGAGGGGGAAAACCACGCAGAGGGATTAGATAATGGTGAGCAAATAGATGCAATTTTAATAGACAATAGGCATTCGACAAAATTCACCTCCACAGCCTACTTAAAAAACTAAAATACTTTGGCATTAATGATTCATTACATCAATGGATTCAGGATTTTCTGATAGAAAGAGAACAACCCGTACAAAAAAAAAAAATGGCTCCAAATCAACAATAGTAAACTCAGGTGTACCGCAAGGAACAGTTTTATAGGCCCACTACTGTTTCTAATTTACATTAATGATCTACCAAATTGTATTAGTTCAGGTACAAAAGTCAGATTATTTGCAGACGATTTCATAATATATATAACAATAAAAACAACACAAGATTGGGAATCAAATTGGAGTATGTCAGAAAAATGCCAGTTATTAAGAGTAACAAAACAAAAAAAATAAAGCAAATAAAAACTACTTACTTTTTTCATAGTAATCTAGCCACACAGACTAAAAATTATGGTGTAATAATAAATGAAAAGCTATCATGGAATATTGATGACATTAGGGGTTTTTAAAAGTATTTTTTACAAATCAAACAAGAACATAAAACTAAAATGCTATTTAACTTTAGTTAGGTCAATATTAAGACTCAACTCAAGAAAACATAAAGAAACTGGAACAAATACAAAATAGAGCAGTGAGATTTATAACAAATGAATATTCCAATTTGATTAGAGTAAAACCGTTAGTAAAATCACTAAACTTAGAGACACTTCAAGACAGAAGAATACAAAGTAAAGTAGCTATAATACATAAAACACTAAACCGTAATTTACAAATAGAAAAACATAACCTAATAAAATACTCAGAAAGACACAAAGATAAAGGCACATTTCTTATTCCAAAACGCTAGAATAAATTCGTGCAAATGCTCATTAGAGAATGGAATGAGTTGCTTGATCAGCCAGGAAAACCAACGACTTAGCAGAGTTTAAGTCATTGACTAACATGCAGGACTAGATTGGCACATGAAATGATTAGGACGTAATTATCTTCTTTTTTTGAAGTCTGTGGCATTTTTACGTCTCGAGAGACGATCTTTTCCCTTTGCAACTTCTTTTTTTGAAGTAACGTCTGTAATATAGTAGTAATCCAGATCCTGTGCTTTAATCCAGAGAGTATGACCTACAATCGCATCATTTACGCTTCACTGTAACAAACAGCCTCTTTAAGACAATCAGCCTCTGTAAGACAAACAGCCTCTTTATGTTTTAATCTTTTTTAGCATAAGTTTTAAAGATAAAGTAGATTTTGTTTTTCATTTAATCTTTTGTTTAGTTGAAATTGGATGGAATGTTTCAAATTTAAAAAGAATTTTAAGTACAATTGGACGCGTTGGTCAAATGGCTAAGTAGACTCAATATTGCGCTGGTTGAATGACTAAGTAGACTCAATATTGCGCTGGTTGAATGACTAAGTAGACTCAATATTACGCTTGTTGAATGACTAAGTCGAATGGCTAAGTAGACTCAATATTGCGCAGGTCGAATAGCTAAGTAGACTCAATATTGCGGTTGTCGAATAGCTAAGTAGACTAAATATTGCGCTGGTTGAATGGCTAAAATAGACTCAATATTACACTGGTTGAATGGACTCAGTATTGAGATGGTCGAATGGCTAAGTAATGTTGCATTGCTCGAATGGCTAAGTAGCTTATATTGCGGTGGTTACACTAACGAAAAAGGAAGAGTAAGTTCGTCTTAGAATGCAGTAACGAGTTTCTATTAAGCCTACATACCTCCTCACATTGGCCACAATGTTCTCGTGGCAAGGTTAAGAAAAAACATGACGCATTGGCATTTAAACCAAATCTACCTCACTGCAAATAGACGTCTTTACTCTCTCATGTCTCTGATCCTTCTCCAGACAAAAAACTTCTTTCAACTATCACCCTCCTGACTTCTTAAATTAATTAACATATAAATTATGAAATACCAGCTCATGATTCAACATTCTACACCACCAATAAATAACGCTTCCTTTCCTCGTCGTTACCTTGGAAACACACACATAGACCTACACTCCATAACTCTTTTGCATATAGAAGAATTTAAAGCGTTGATGTCCACAGAAGTTTACCAATTTAATGTCTCTACAACTAGTTTTATATTTATAGATCTAGCAATCCAGTTCATTCTCTTTATATTAACACTTTCTAATCAACCCCCCTTCCCCCTTTTTTCAATCTCGCAGTCATCATAGTAAAGTTGGAATGATAGAATTGGAAATTGGATAATATAATCTTAGATATATCGGGGATATAAGATAAACAATAGTCTCTTACTTAGTCCTAGATTTAGAAATCTATAATCTTCTTGATCTAGCTGTCATGAATGATTCCTTACAGTTTTATCATAGTCATAGCAATAGATTAGAATCTAAATGTATCCAGTTGAAAAGATTTAATGATCCACTTATGAATTAAAATACTTATATCATGCTATATATAAACATGCTATATATTTTAGAATAAAGAAATATTTCAAAGTTCTTTTAAATTTAATCTTTCCCATTTAAAAGATATTTAATATGCTTATTTTAGTTTTGAAAGTGCGTATTTTTTAGGCTATTTGTGGCCCTTGGTAGACCATAGATGCACTGTCATAAATCCGCAGCAGTATTTCTTAGCCTGCTTATTCCGAACAGTTTACAAGCGTACACTTCTTCATCACGACATTTTGCTAGCCATAAAAATACGAAAAAAATGTTAGAAAAAGGAAATTGTAAAGTTTCTGTCCTGTCAAAATCCTCCCTTAAATCAGGCTCTGGATTATTTATGGTTCTGTCATAAATAATAATCAGCTACAACTTTCGGGTATCACATACCTATATATACATATATACTATATGTCCTTAACGTTGTTGTTTGTAGTAAAGGGCTATACATTGTAAAGGTAGGTCTGTGAGCTATAGCTAGCTCTTCTTAAAAAAAAAATAGCAGTCACCTCGCGTGTTGTGTAGATCTTCTATTTTTCGTTTGTTTATTCATATACTATCATATAGACTAGTTCCATGACCATGGTAAGATGGTTTATTCATGCACTATACACTAGTCTAGATGTGTATAAAATATAATAATAAAGTGACTATTCTATTAATTCTATACAACAGGGCAGGCCTAGATGGTAGATCTAGTAGTAGTAATTCTAATAAACTATAAACCTAGCCTAATGTAAATGTCTAGGTGTATATCTGATTATAAATTATATCACTTCTCTCGTTCTACTTCTACTAGTTAATTCTAGTACTACTACTGACTAAGACTTAACTTTAACTAAGACTAAACTTCTAGATTTAGTCTAAGATTAGGTTTAGTGTTTAGTTTATAATAGAGTTCAGTGAGTTAGATGTTTAACTTTTAATGTTATTCAAGTTATTGTTAGATCTAAATCTAATATATAATTTATTATTGTTATAATGATAATCACATATAATAATAATCTAATCTGAGTCTAGATTCTATTTCTAGATCTAGCTATATAATAAGATAAGATAATGAGATCCCTAAATTATAGTAAATTTTAAATATAAAAGGAGACCCTATGTATTCTATATGAATGATATTACTAAGTATATCTAGACTGAGTTATGAGTTGAGTCTTTACTAAAAAAAAAATGTAAACGAGTCAATCGAATTTCATTAGACCTCATTACTTTTGTCATTAGACATTACACAAAATGTTACACATCTCTATTCCTAGGTCTAGGTCTAAATACTCTAAACTCTAATTCAACTTTAAGATGATAGAATTTCTCTTCGCAAAGATAGTTTTATAATTAAACACATAAACATACTAATTATAGTCCATTCATTTCATATTTTAATCAAATGTGTGTAGGCCTAAAAGCAAATGTTTTTATTTGAAAAAATGGATTTAGGTCGATTTTTTAGCTATTTTGATAGCTCCATTCATACTATTTTTACATTCTCGCATTTGCTATACTTATAACATTATTATTTCGTTTAATTGTTTACAAAAAAACACTCTCAGTGACTATAATGACAGTGATACCCAAATTAAGACCCGCTGGTAACATATGGCTAGTATAATATATATATATATATATCACATCGTTAAATAAGTCCTTTAGTACAAGACTTATATAGACTAGATCTACATTAAACTTAAGAGTTTACAAGTCATAGACATACTCATACTACTCGTAGGTCTACCACTACAGTAGTACAGTTTATATATTATAGATTTAAATATTTACAATCAGTCTAGACTGTAGATCTTACTTGTCTAGTCTAGTCTCTAAGTCTACAGTGACTACAGACTACAATGACAATACTAATACATACACTTTTTCTAGATCTACAATACATCACACGATCAATACATTTCACCAAACATTTTTTTAACATTTGCTGACCATCTCGTTTATTCAAATTCACAGATCTGTTCATTGTGATTTGTTGCATTATTTTTCATGGCTCACTCACAGCCTCCTCAGACACAAGGTTAGATTTTGACAAACAAAGCTACTGATTATTTTAAAATATAATTTCAAAAACTTACTTTTTTTTGTTCAGTCTTTTTTTTTTTACATTAGAGTTAAATTTGTTTAAATTTTGTATAGAAAGACAGAATCGCAAGTTAATTGAACATATTCATGAACAAAAGAAACGACTACAGCATGGTCACCACAGCAGGTATTTAATTTCTTTTAACAGCCTCTACAAATGTACTGATATACAATTTTAAGAAGCCTTTTATAAAATTAGTGAGGCATTTTATTTTTCTTGTTCTGTTTGTTAAATTAATTTTTTTTTTTTTCAGTATGGCAGTCTCAGTTGGTGTAAGTCCAGCACCCATTTTAAACAGCCCAGCAGCTACAGTTCCAGGAGTAAGAGCTTTTAAAATGTATATAGACCTTTACAATAAAAACAAGCTCCGAAAATTCTCTATTTCCAGTGTAGGTTGTATACACTGTAGTATCTTACACATTGTGGTATCAGAACTTTGGTTTAAAAATTTCAGACAAACAAAAGAGCCAGAGATCTTTACGCTTCCAATTTTTTATTTAAATATAAAAAAAGAGCGACTACGTTTTTTTTTCAAATGAGACATGATGAGCTCTTCTTTTAAAAAAAAACAACTGCTGGTAACTATGGCATTTATTTTGATGCTCATGTAGAAGAGAATACATTTAAAATCACATCCTAGATCTAGTAATATCACCAGTCATCACAGTATTGATTGAAATTCCCCTAGTGATGGTGGGCATGGTATGGTTATTACATTTTAATGAACAAATAAAAGAACAGCTTCACATTTGATGAGCCATTCTTACCTGTTAAGCTTCAGAGAAGTTGCTTTTGCTTGATCAAATAGTTCCACTTGTTTCATTGGTTCTCTCTTTAAGTTCTCATATCAACATGAAACACTTTTTCATAAAGCCTCTTTTTTTTTTGTGTACATGTAATGTACATTATTGTAAAATAATATTTATCTTCTTGATTTTCATTACAGCTCTCTGCAGCTGAATATGCTAGTATAAGTAACCCAGCACAAAGAGCAGCTCTCCAGGTAAGAGTGGATTCTTTGTCAAATTAGTTCATTTTTATGGTTGCTGTAATCAGTTTTTTAGATGTCAAGCTCTATCTCATCTAAAATAATAGACTTAAACTATGCTTAAAAATAAATTAGTATACACACTTTAATTTTCATGTCTGTCTAGCTTAACTACCTTTGCATTTGGGCCACTAATTATCAAAAGCTGTTATGAGTTCTTTTGACCATCAAAGAATCATTTCTATTAGTTTTAGTCTCAGGGGATGCAAGTTATTTTGATTGCAAGTATTATTAGTAAAATGATGAATTCAATAAAAAATATTTTGGAGACATTTAAGATATTTCAATTAAATTCCTAACTCTCTGAATTTTTTTTTTTCTTTAGCATGCTCATGCCAATTCTGTTGGTTATTTTATCACACAAGATTCAGCATTTGGAAACCTTATTCTTCCAGTCCTTCCAAGATTAACAGATACAAAAACAGAAATAAAATAGTCTGAAATAGTTTGAGCCTTTTTGTTTCTCTGTTTTCTTGTCTGCAAGTTCACATTTAGCACTCCACACTGCAGTCAGATAATAAGCAAACTCAAGGCCTAACACCCTCGCTTTGTTATTAAGTTTAAAATTTTAAGTTTTCATTATTTTTAATTTTTTAGAAGTTAATTTGTAACTTAAGATCTTAAATCAATGTTTTAATTGACTACCTTGTATTAATGTTCTTCAAAGAATTCAGATCTTAAATAATAGTATGGTTTCTGTTTTTATATAATTTATACACCTAGACAGTGTTAGAATGATTAGGATAATTTTAAACAGTTGACATTTTTAAGCCATTAGTACATTTGTTTATGTAATATTAAGAGAATTTAGTTTAAAAATAGTGTTAATTCTTGTAACAGGGGGTTAGTAAAAAAATATGTGTCTTGCTACAGAAATTATTCCCATTTAATTTTATTTATCCATATCACATTCAATGAATGTTTAGTTGTTTCTTTAAACATTCTTTTTAGAGTGAGCCATATTATAAAGTGTTTTATGTCTAGCTCAGATATAGAGTACAGCTTATGAATTATAAAGGAATGATAATAAAATAACCATTACATTTGACTGCATTACACATACTTTGTACTCTACCAGTTAAGTGTCACCTTTCAAAATAATACAGAAGAAAAAAATATCTATTGGTTAAAAAAAATGTGACAATTATTCTCAATTTTACTTTTTTAAATCAACTTTTATTGAGTACAGCAGTAATGAAGTTTTAAACAGCTAGTGTTTTAAAAAAGAAATCAATGCGTAAATGTCTGAAGACTGCACCATATTCTGCTTGGCTCATAGTTGGATGTTCTCGATGTCACTATAAATTATTATTGTACTTCCTATGAGTTTAGTGACTTATTTAGCAATGCACAGTTGGTGAGGAGAATAATGTTAAGTTGTATGTATGGATATGTTTTCTAAACCAAATAATACTTATTTTGGTAATCAAATGCACTTTATTTGTTTTTTATATTTAAATGTGTAGTTAGGTCATTTTAGAAACTTAACAACTAAATTCCAAAATTTAAAAAATAACAGTCCCATCTCATATATGTGGCTGTCAAATTATCAAATGTTTTGTCCTTGTTTACATTGTTATATTTAGTTCTATTTAAAAAAAAACAACAAGAAGCCAGGCTTAAGTAATTCTCATCCATTTATTTGACCTAATTACTTGTTGTTTTTTTGTATCACATTTTTATAAAGCATAGAAATAGTTCAATGAATTTAATCAACTATAACTTGGTGTATAAATAATGTGATCACACTACTAGTATAATAAATAACAATGCATTGAGCAAGTAGATATAAAAATAATGTGTAAATTTTTAAAAAATTACATAATAAATAAATGCAATTATCCAACAATTTGAAAAATAAAGATTAAGTAATTGGTTTAATTGTCATGCATCAGCTGTACATGAAAAAAAAACAACTTATAACTCCAGTAGGAATGTAGATCTACTAATGTCTACAAACCAGCAAACATTCTTTACTTTAATTTGAAGGTTTAGAACTTTAAAAAAGAATCAATATTGCAAGCTTAACTAATTTCCTAAGACAATGGAACTAAACACTAAATGACTGAATAACTGAGTTCACACAAGGATAGGAAAAAGTCTCCAGTTCTATGTTAAAATACAAAGGTTTACCAGGAAAGGAAATCAAGTGTTTCATAGTGCTGCCCTATTCACTTTAGCTCCCTGATTTCAATCTATTTACATTCAATAAACAGAGAAGAAAAGATTTCTCAGGCTTTGTTTAATTAACAGATAGTACAATTAGACAATAAAATAGTTCAATTATTAGACAATACTTAAAATTTGAAAGTAAATAGTTAAAAATTAAACAGTTCATAAAGTAAAAAATGGAAAAAAAAGTAAAAGGTTTACATTTTTTGCTTAAAGTTAAACAACTAACTAGATCTATGTTCCAGTACAAAATGAAAACATAAATTAAAAAAAAAAACAAAAAAAACTTAAGCTATAATGATATCTTACAAAACAAAATTTTTTGGCAACATCTTTGTGACTTAATTTACAACAGGGAAATATATTTTTTTAAATACCACATAAATATATACTTAATTCATAAGAATAAATGGCAGGATGTCATTGAAATAAATCTGTCAATCATATTAAAAAAATGAAACAAAAAGTAAATGGTTCAAAACCTATATGTTACATCAGTGGTTCTCAAACTATGATCAGCAGACCACTAAGGAGTCCTTGAGACAAATGTATGGGGTCCACAGAAAGAAGAAAATTGTATACAATTAAAATAACTTCTTCCCTATATGATCAGATAATATTATTAAATACTCCACTTGCCCCTCACTACTCTTACACTATTCTATGATGACCTAAACCAAAGATTGGAAATCCTTCACTTGGATATACCAGGCTGTGTGTGGACAAACTCAGGTCAAATTACAGATGAATCCATACTAATGCAGGAATAGCTTATTGAAAGGTCAAATTACAGATAAATACATACTAATGCAGGAATGGCTTATTGAAAGATCCACAAACAAGGAACTTAAACCAAAAGGTATACCACAAATTCTGGTTACAAAAACAGATTTCAATTTTGTATCTTGCATTATGGATCATCTTAAATTTTAGCACTGCACAGATAACAAACAAGAATTGTTTTTTTAAGGGTTATGTTTACAATATTATTTATTTGGTAATGTAGTTAAGGAAATGTTGATGACTTGTATAAGTAAATTTTATCTAGATATGATTGACATCAAATAGGCAAAATGCCCTTAAAATTAAGAAATTAATTACACTGTCAAATATGCACCAAATAAAAACAGAAAAAAAAAAATTTACTTCATTGAGCAAAAAGAGTTTCTTGATGTTGACTGTAAGATTGTAAATAATGTATTTCGGAAGTATTTTGATTTAACTGCAAGATTGTAAATAATGTATTCGAGAAGTCTCTTGGCTGCTAACAATTGGTCGATTCATTAACATTGACCTAATATGTAAAAACAAAATTCAAATTCAATACTTGTTTTATTTGAAAAGTTTTAAGAAATTACGTTGAGAAATGATTCTTACCCTCTGAGATTGATCCTGTAGACTTGTAAAATTCTGAAATGATGCTGGTGCATGATCTGTAATAATAAATGTTCTAAAGTAAAAATGTTTTTAAATACAAACTGTTTTATTCCAAGGAAAAGATTGATTCACAAGTCATGATTAAATATCTGTTCAAACAGGAAATATGAGAACAAAGGCCATGAGCACATGTTGTATCTCTTTTTGTAATTACAACTATATTCATTTTGAAAACCAAAAAAAAAATTTATGTTGATTTCCTAAGTCTGTGTCCTACCTAAAGACTGTCTCTAACCTACTTTTTAAAAAAAATAGTTTTTAACAAAAAGATTATGGTATGATGTATAGCATAAAAAAAAGTATTATAATGAAAAAATTTTTTTAACTATTACAAATGTTGTTGACATTTGTTGCTTTTTTTTTTATAGATTAATGAGGGATATCAAATTTGACAGTAGCAATTTTACCAGCAAAATTTAACAACCTTCCTATTCACTGTTTTGTAACAACAAACAATATGCTCACCTTGAAGCTCTGAGCCTAATCCTTTGGAATGCTTCTCCTTTTTTCTCCGTCTTTTTTTCTTACCAAGTTTTTCATTGTCATAACTTATGTAAGAGAAATATTTTCTGTTATATTTATTGTGTTTTGCCACAAAATAGTACATGAGTCAGTACAAAATATTTCTAATCTAGTGCAAAAATATCTTAAAGACATACATTACTTAGTATGTTTTAAATCAAGCAACAACAAATTCTTTTTAAATTGGTTTGTAGCTAGGAAAAAACAACTTACATCTAGAGAAAGATCATATCATATATTCGTTATCCTAAGAAGTTTAACTTCAGTAGTTTAAACTTTTTCATAAATATTCTCCGAAAGCCAATTGTTTTTCTAAAATTAACTTTATCTATTATTTATCATTAAATCATTATTCAGAATCATGTGGATGAGAAATATGTATTTGTATATGACATACAGTCATTTTGTCTCAGAGTAGAAAAGTGCCGTGCAAAAGTTGAATGTTATTACTGATGTTGATGAGGAACTCAAATTTAGTGTTCTTAAACTTAACTTTTTTAAAAATCTTGAATGCCTCAATTTGAGCTTGACTTCACATCTTAATCTTACAAACCAATCATCACAAATACACTGAGCACATGTTTTTATGTTTTTGCTCTACCTGTGTTGCATGTTTCAACCTTACAACAATGAAATGGTACGTACCCAACATTCTCTAAGCTTTCACTTATTGGACTTGCACTTTGAAAATCTTAAAGAAAAAAAATGATACAAGCATACATTATTAATTCTCTTGGAATGACAATTTAACTGTATACTTTACAAGCACTTGATACATGAACTTAAAACATACAGGCAGAAAATAATATATTGTGCTTTGTGATACAAAATGCACGAATGGCTGGAAACAGTGATCTCTTTAAAGCATTGACTCTTTCAAGTGCCATGTTACTCTTAGTGAGTAACTTGCTAGATAATATTTAGTTCACTTTCTTTTTCTTACAAAACGTTTATTACTCCCTTTTTTTTAATTTTTCGTATGTCAGGGTGATTGTTCTTGGTTTTGTTAGTAAATTGAATGTAGGAAGAATATCTTTTTTTTTTAAAAAGACAACATTGTGTTAGTGGTTCCTTTTTTTTTAGTTTATTTTGAGAGACCCGTAAAAATGTAAATTATACAATTTCTTAGTGGACTAATTAATCTTTTATGAAATTTGAAGTGAAAAAAAGTGTTTAGTTTTTTAACTTTTCAATATTATGGATTAAATATATAATTAAAAGATTAAATCTTTCAGTAAATTGATTATTTTTATTAATTTTTTATATCTTTCCTTTTTCTTGAAAAAATTATTTTATTACACTTTTATAGCCAATTCTTTAAATTAAATTTTTTTTTTTAGATTATAAAATAACTTAAAAAGTTACTTTATTTTAAGTAACTCTACCCCATCTACATGCTTTGTTTGTCCTGGAAAATTCCATTTTCTTTTATCAAAACAATTTATTCCCACTGGAAGAGAGGTTTTAAAATATCATTGGATTTAGTTGACATGTTTGACTAAGAAGTTTCCTTTTGCTCATTAAAATGTAACTGCACTGAAGCCAATGTTATCCCTTGTCTTACCCTCCATGTAGATAAAAAAGAAAACATTCAAGAAATAAAAATGAATAAATATATGCACTTTAATTGAATTGATAATTCTTTGGAACAAAAGTGAGAATGTTACATGTCCAACTACCTTCAGTACAATGATTAAATGAAACAGAAAGAAATAATAGGGAATAAAATTAATGTAGAAAATCCACATCTCTATAAGGACAGTCACTCTTTTTGATTGAAACCAAACATTAAAACATAGATAAGAAATTTTTTTTTTTTTCAATCCTGATATCTATTGATTAAGAAACAAAATCTTGCTAAACAACTCAATCTTGTCTTTGGAAAAGAAGACCAAAATACTCTACAAAAAACAACCATTATGGAGATTATGAAATGTACCATGACAGATTCACATATAATTCTTTTTTTTTTTTAACTAAACATAATGTACAGTGAGAAATACAGAAAGTACTGAGAGAAGTACAAAATATGTTACCTGGTATTTGTTTGCTTAATGATTGTTGTAACATGTTTTTCACTGATAAAAGATCTTTTTGCATTTGAGATGTAATATTTAGCTGCTCAGTTTGAAAACTAATCAGTGATTGTTTGATTTCCTCTACATCCGAGTTGGGTTTAAATCGTTGTTTCCTCCTTTCTTTGCTTGTGTTTTCTTCATCCTCCTAAGAATACAATAAATATTGCATCATTAAAATTTCACATTAAACAAAGGATGTATGATTACTAAATCTATTTCTATATTGTATTTAAAAGGATGATAGAAATTAAAACTCAAATATGCCCAATGAAAAAGTATAAACACCAGACCCTTACTGTCAGGTGTGATTGGGGATCACCAAACTGTAGCTTGAAGAGTTCCTGTAAATCATCCAAATTCTCCTGTAAAATATTTTGAAGTATATAAAATACAAAATAGAAAACAAAATTGATTAGCCAAATATAAAAGAGAACTTTGAAAAAAAAAAAAAAAAGCTTATCTGTGGGGAAGAACTGTAATTATTTCCCTTAATCAATATCAAACTAAATTAATTAATTACCACTAATTAATTGGCTAATTTGTTTATTGATTCAAATTAAATTTTGTTAGAAACCATGAATAATTGTGCAAAGTAGCAATTTGATCCAATTATGGGATGGGGAAGAAATAATGTGTAAAAAAAATTCACCAAACAGACAGAGAGTTGCTATAAGCTTTGTAAAAAGACATTGGTACATTTGATAGTTTTTACTTCAAATAAATTTGTATAAAATTCAACTAAAAAAACTATATTGAAACCTTTATTTGAAATGTAATTCTTTTTAAATCCTCTTCCCCTGTTTGTGTCATGTCATCATCATATTCATCTTTCAGTGGACTACAGAACTCATCAATGTAGTCTAAAAACTGTTCTTTTCTCCTTCTACTCATGCCTTCCCAAATGTTCACTAGAAATATTGCTCTTTGCATGACAGAGTTAGCTTGAGCATTGTCATAAACTCTGGAATACATTCATTCCATTGTTAGTTCAAGTCATTGATATGAACATGTCAATTAGTATATATAGTACTTACTGATATTAATTAACCCATTTATGCCGAAGATTGCAATTTTAGATAGTCTTTTTTCCTTGAAATTCACATAATGTTGTTTATGTATTATTACAAACAAGAATGTAAAGAGAAAAATTGTTTATTACAATGAGTGAATAGCTTTTGCCTAGATATTACTGAAACCAGCAAAATAAGGAACCATGGATTCATTAAAGCTGACATCTTTTTCATTTGGAATATATTTTATAATTCTATCTTTCAGTTCTTTTACTAGAGATGGCCACATTCCCAAACAACTTTTGTCAATTGCTTCCTCTTTGATCTTCATCATTAGAGACATTATCTTTTGGATTGTAAGTGGGATCACGTGTGTATGACTCCCCATAGTCAACTGTCAAAACAAATGAAATATGCAGGTATGTATGCGACAAAGAACTGGGCAGATTTTGTATTGTATCACCTTCATGTCAGGAGTCCTTGAAAATGGTTGATGTTTCATAGTTAGTTAGCTGTATCACATAAAGTTAGGTAGCTGTATCACATTAGCACTAGTTCAATGGTAGAGTTTGTTTCTGGCAGGTCAGTTCTTTCATGCAAAGATACCATTTGAGGCTATTTAGAGAGATCTTTAAATGTATAAGTAATATATTATTAGTCCTGATAGTAGGGCTTTTGACTTATATTCCAAAAATGGAACACATAAAAACTAATGAAACAATGAAAACTTTGTTAGTTTCTTCTTACTGCACAATAGTATCAGCGTCATACATGAGGTAGTTCAACAAAGTTACATTGTCTTCAAAAGGTATTTTGAAGATGCACATCAAAACAAATCAATATTTGCAAGGCAGTAGCTAACTCTATGCACAACATGATAGAATATATCTCCTTAAAGAAGACATGCGAAAACTCACTGCCCAGTGGTTGCCTTAAGCAATTAGACATAATCAAGCTTCATTTTACTATCAGTTCAATAATGGAACACTAGGCATAGATGGGTTGATTTCATTTTGTATATAGGGCTATGAAATCATTGATAGTTTGACCTTTTGTCATTCTTGTTCAATCTTACCTTTGAAATGTATCAGACAGTAGAGCTATAAACAAATTAAGGCACAGGATAGCAGACAACATAAACCAGGTTCCTAATAATAGGTCGGCCATAATACTGTCTATCTTTTGCATATTCTGTGATAGAAAAAAAAAGCAATGGGATGAGCACTGTTTGAAACGAATAAGAAAGTTTGAATGAAGCTGGTTAATAACATTTATTTTCACAATACAATTTTCCAAAAGTTATTGTAACAAATTGTCTCTTCACATGTAAAACTAGTCATGAACAGTTCAGCTTCATTTATATGTAGCAAACAATGATTTTTATTACAGCAGTTTCATAAATTTGATCGAATAAATAACATTTACTTTTGACAAATCAGCAAGACAACAAAATTAAGACACAGTATTACATCATGATCTGGCAGGGGACATAAATTCCTCCATACTTACAAAGTATTACAGTTAGGCTTGACAGGGGACATAACTTCATCCATCCCTATAAAGTATTACAGTTTTGCCTGGCAGGGGACATAGCTTCATCTTTCTCTACAGTCTACACAATGAAGTAATACAGCCTGTTTGGGCAGGGGACATAACTTCATCTTTCTTAGACAATAAAGTATTACTATCTGGCCAGAAACTTTGTGAAATGTCTTAGAAGAGTATAAAGGCAAAACAAATAAAAAAAAAATTATGAAAGATGACATCAAAAGCAGGTTAGCAAATTTGTAGCCTAACTAATTGGACATCTAGTAAAATCATCTTGAATGAATACAACACCAAATATTGTAGGTTTAGGTAGAAGGAAATACTAAGCAAAGAAAGATGACTATTGATGAAAACAGTATCATACTTTATAAGGTCTGAGTGTCTGACACATAAAAACAGACTGTAGGCTATATCTCTTTAGTCAAAGAAAATCAAACTAAAAATCAATACAAAACAATATTGTCATACATTTTCAAACAATAATATATATTTTTAAGTATCTTCCATAATTTCCTTTACCAGAAAGTTATAAATAGTAATCGTCAAAACTATTTCCTCTTACATCATAATCATAATCATCAACTAAAGTCAGACGAAATGTACTGAAAAAGATTTCTCCAGGATAAGTGAATCCACTGACAGTGACTTCTTCTGTAGAGTTGTCTGCAGCCATTTTAGTACCTCCAAATATCATCCAAAAAGCTGTCACTGTGAAGGGATGGAAAATAGAAGAAACAATGAAATAAAATGGAATAAGAAGACATTGAGTGCTGCAATGTTCTAACACAATATGGTATCAATCTAGACACTAGAAATAGATACTTACAATAAGGTATGTAAAACTCCATATATAAGAAAAGAAATCGAACACAATCTTTCAACATGTGGCCTAACATTACTATAAATGGTCCTGGTAGAAACAAATGCGATTTAAGTTTAGAGTTATATATGTCAAGTTAGAAATGTTGCATAGATTGTTTTTTTCAATAAATGACATTTTTAAACTTTTTTTTTACAAAAAAAACTGATGAGTGCTAATGGGAGATAATGAAAGATTTTGAAGATTTAGCAGTGAGTTATGGTTTGAAAACGTTTAAGATTAAATTTTGCTTCAACATTCAACTGTACAACTTTAAAAAAAAAGAAGACAGAATGCAGCTTTGATACATAATTTCTTTCATAAATTCTACATTTTCTAAGCAGACAATGTAATATGAAATAAAGGTAATATTTAGTTGTTTTTTTTAACCTAACATGAGGAGGGGTGCATCAAAGTCCTTACAGTAAAAGAGTTAACAAAAAAAACACAAAAAAAAGAGTCAAAGAACTGTGAGTAATTTTCTATTTTTATGTGAACAACAAAAACTATAATACAATATGACTACTGGATAGCTGTACTTTGCACAAACTGGTAAAGGAAGTCTAATAAAATAAGTTATTGAACTAGGCAAGATTCTGACACACAATATTTTATAGGATGAACTAGACGTACCTAGCAATGCAAAAGCTCTGGCATGCTTCATAAGTCGTAACCAAAGTAAAATGATAGTTATTGCCATTATTCTAATGTGGACTTTCGCCAAGACCTCAGAATGATCTATAATATCAGCAATATGTGTAGCCATACAGATCAATAAAAATATGTAACAAATCCAATCAAAAATATTCCTGAAAAAGATTAAGAGAAAAATATTTTATAACTAACAGTTGCAAAAAAAAATACAAATATAATACTTATACTATCTTACGTATTACAAGTGTTTCATCTAAAAACAACTGTATTCTTGTAAACGTATATACAGGGATTAAACTAGCTGATCATGTTTACTGATAATCCTGATTTAAATTGTTTTAAGTCATTGGCTTGCCTGGCAGATTTTTTTCAATTAAAAAACATTCTATATCTACATATTCTATATCTACATATTCTAAATCCAAATATTATATATCTACATCTACATATTCTATATCTACATATTCTGTAAAATTCTAATGTGCATTTGAGTTATCTTTCATCTTAAAGTTGTAAAACATTTTTTTTAGTTTGATAGTTGGTGACTTTTAGTAATTTAATCTTTATGGTGATACAAATGATAGTTTTTATTGATTCTGAAGCCTCAAGTATTTTATATTTCTAATCAGAGTATAAAGAGTTTACTATGAATAAAGTTTGTTGATTTCATTTTTCTTCTTTACCCGTAATGATGTATTTAAACTTCTCTTACCAGGCATCATTAAAATACTTTGGCCTTAGATTTTCCAACTCAGCTATTTCACTCAGCAAATATTTCTTTTCTCCAGGCCATCTTGGATGGCAGTACTCTAAATCATTTTTAATATCTCCTTTTCTTTTTGTTTCCCATGCCTAATGATAAATAAAAAGTGTAGTTTTAAAGATAATTACGTGATTATTTATAACTAAGTAGTAGAATAGAACAATCTATTGTGATTTGTTTCTTCTCTTTCTTATCCCAATATGTTCTTGATATTGAAAATATTGTAATGCAGATTAGATATGACTTTGAGTTAATGTCTGGTTCATACAAAACTAAAACAGAAAGATAACAGTTGAGATCTAGAAAGCTTAACATTATGCTCTCTTTTTAAGTAACAATAAGAATGTTAATTAATTTGAGAATGTAGAGTTAAAAAGTTAAAATGGGGAACAAAAATGGAATTTAAAAACCTTTATCCATGTAATTATTTAATATCAGGTAGTTTGGTTTGTTGTTGACCTACATCATGGTAATCCTGTGATCGTCTGAACTCCATGATTTCTTCATAGATCTGATAGAATGTCAATAAAGCTGCTAAGATCTGCAGAGAGAAAAAATTGAAATTTAAAAGTTGTTTAAAAAGTTGATTAGAATTTATTATGCATGTATATTTAAAACTAAGAAATTAACTTAATAACTAGAAAAAAAATACAAAATTATGTAATTATAATAAAAAAAGTATTATCTTCAAATTTGAAGCTAAAGGAATATTTGACGTTTTTGAATTGCTATAAAGTCTCAGCTGAGACATACTGATAGAAATGAAGTCATTGTGTTATGGAGATTAATTTAAGCTTTATTTTCCTCACTAGCCCCTTTTTTCAAGAGGAAACTTTTTTTTTCTTTGGATCTAAAACATAAGTGAAATGACCTATTTAATAGTTCTTCTTTATAAAAGGCTTTCTATGATGTTATTTGCTGGAATAAAAATATAGCATTGTCAGTAATTTGTAAGGCCAAATACACAGAAGTAGGAAATTTCCAATTCCTTATTGATTTTGTTTATCTTATCTTATCTTATATAATACAGATTGAAAAGCAAATCTGTTGATCATCTGAAGCTTTGGTTAGTAAAATATAA
Organism: Biomphalaria pfeifferi; assembly: GCA_030265305.1. Lineage (NCBI taxonomy): Eukaryota > Metazoa > Mollusca > Gastropoda > Planorbidae > Biomphalaria > Biomphalaria pfeifferi. The sequence continues at coordinate 7,958,589 of JASAOG010000002.1, read as the reverse complement.
CAAAATTGTAAAATAATCTATTGACTTTTAATATAACAAACTAGTCACTACAGCTTAAAAACTTTGTGATCAAAGCCTCATCCTTTATTCATACTTTAAGGCTAAAGCAAAAAAAAATGTTATTGTAGAAGTAATTACACATCCCACAGCAATTATATGTCACTGCACAGAGCAATTATATCTCACTGCACAGAGCAATTATATCTCACTGTACAGAGCAATTATATGTCACTGCACAGAGCAATTATATGTCACTGCACAGAGCAATTATATGTCACTGTACAGAGCAATTATATGTCACTGCACAGAGCAATTATATGTCACTGTACAGAGCAATTATATATCACTGCACAGAGCAATTATATGTCACTGTACAGAGCAATTATATGTCACTGCACAGAGCAATTATATGTCACTGTACAGAGCAATTATATGTCACTGTACAGAGCAATTATATGTCACTGTACAGAGCAATTATATGTCACTGCTGTTTTATTGCTTGATTGAGTTTGTCATTTCTGCTCCTGATACAATTGTTGAAGAATGTCTAGGAACTTAGGGGACAGCTTGGATAAACCTCTGGAATAATCACAGCTCAATGTGTCTTTAAGTAAGATCTTCTAATTAATTTGTGTTTGTTTAATAACATTAACCTGAAGCCTCACACAAAATGAAACTTACAAAAAGTACTATCCTCCAAGTGTCACCAGGTAGGTCATAATAATACCTTTTGTCGTACTCTACAACCAGTCCAATGATAGTCCACAAGAGAATGTAAATAAGATTCAGGCAAAGATGAAAGATAGCAGATCTTCTAAAAACAAATAAATACAAGTAACAACATTAAGACTATTTAAAATGAGACAATTACATTTGCAATGAACATATAGAAGAAGCAAAAAATATTTCATGAGACTTAACAGTGTATGGGACATTGAGGTTCAGTAAGTTCTGTAGTCAATATTAACAGGTGTGTTTTGTGGCCAATGCAATGACATAAAACCTAGATATATTATTAAGCTTTATTTTGTCGTAACTACAATAACACAATAGTGATAATTTCTAGGCATTGATGTTGCTGATATCCTTGTGAATTATTTACTTATATTATTAATTACTTAAACTAATTATTAAGCCTTTACCAAATAAGAACAAATAAACAAACATGTGATATTAACTAAGATATTAACTGTGATATAAAAGTTGTGGATCATATTCAATCAGTTAACAAATGTTGACACTTTAGTAAAATAAAATATTAATAAAACATATCTATCACTACAATGAAATATGCATATATATATATATATATATATATATATATTTATATATATATCTATAAAGTATATACATATAATATTTAGAAACTATAAATATTATACTTTTTAATCTGTACTCTGCACAATGTTATGTAAAATGGAATTTAAATGTTCAAAAGTCCCGAATTTCTCAATAAATGTTTTCTATTGTAAATTCCCTAGTATTTAGACATCTAAACTGCCTTCATTGGAAAACAATACATAGAGATGTTTGGAGGATGCAGATTAACATATCATTATTTATTAATTATAGCAAGCACAAACTCTAGGAACAAAGGACCAGCAAAAACACACACAACATAGCATCGTTTTAAAGATGTAGTTTCAATCACATGCAAACATTAACTTGATATATTCACAACATCTTAAGTTCTTTCAGAATCTACAGTTCTTTTAGATTAAAATCAATCTATCTTAAAAGATCATACAATCTATTTTTCTATAACTTTTCCCCTTTAATATTGCTTTCCCTCTTCCCCTGATTCTTACTTTCCATATTGATCCCACATTACATCCAGCAGACGTTTGAAGACGGGATGCATAATTAAGTCATATTGTCTTAGTCCAACAGCAACATGCAACTGAAAATAGTTTTTTGCTGTTTTGAAACTAGTGAATGTTAAAAAGATGATCACCATGCTTTGATAAAGACTCATCAAAACAAAGGCATTAAAAGAAAAAAGACCAAAAAAAAAGTCTTTAAAAAAAAAAAACCCATTAACCAACCAGCATTACTGTTTAGATGGATAATTATTGAACTATAAATATTACATCAACATTTGTCTAGGTAATTAGATGATTAAAAAATGTAAATATTGCATTCAACGTACATCGACTTAAATTTATGGCATACATACTGAAGTTTGTGAGCTTCCACTAACATTATGGTCTGAAATGTTTTTTGATGTAACTGTAAATAAACATTTACGTGGGATTAGTTCCTTTTTCATTAAATATATTTCATAAACAATATGGTCATTCCTATCAAAATATATTTAATACACAAGTACTTAACATTGTGTGGTTGTTTTCTATGCATATTATTTCAAATAAGAAAATATGGATTTTTATTAGCTACAGTGAGGTATTATAACTTCATTTTGAAAAATTAAAATAAAAAAAAAATCTGTAACAATGTGTAGGTCAGAAAGACACAAAATTCAAATCAGTAATAAGTTACTCGATTAACATAAAGATGCTTGACATAGGTTTCATCTACTTTTATGAAGAAATGTCTGCAGATTAAAAGATAAGATAGGCTAAGATAAATCAGTATTAAAATGTTAATCTCCAATTATATTCAAACCTTTTTCACAGAATAAATAATTGAGAGAATAATACTGCTTCCTGTTTGGACGGTCTGTTGAGTGCATCTGATTGAGGGCTTCAAAAGCCTGAAAAGAGAGTTAAATAATATTCTTCAGTTGGATATTATTCTAGATCTTTCTTTATAAAAAAATTAATGATTACACATTTAATATTCAGATAGTAACTATCTATAAAAATACATTTTTAAAATATGTACCACAGGTGGCATTTTATTTATCATCCAAGTTATGGCCCTTGAACCATCATTGGCACTTGAATATCCTGGAGCATTTAACTCCAGCAATAACTTGGTGGTCTCACTACGATCTAGAAGGAAAGTGACACAATTTTATGATTTAGGAAAAAGATCACTGTATTACATACTTTTTAAAAAGTATAGCATTAAATATTAATATCTAATTGTTGTTGAAACAGTTATTATACAAATGAAAAGCATACATGATTGAAAAGTTTAAAATGTTTTTTTTTATATACAATGAATGTGTTTAAATATATATATACATATATATTTTCTCAGTCAGTATTATAGTGTTTGAGAGGTTACCAAACTTTTAGGAAATTATTTCTTTACCTAATTCAGCAGCAACATAAATGGGTGTCCTTCCTTTGTAATCCTGGATATCAATAAATTTACACTTTTTCTTTACCAGAGCTTTCAGTGAATTGACTGCATCATTTTTGGCAGCATAAAATACAGGAGTTTGCAATTCATCTTTTGTCTTAGCCTCAATGTCAGCTGCACAAAGAAGTAAGGAATAAAAAGTTCAGCATTTTTACTTCTGTATTGATAAAACAATATAGCAAATATTGTCTACGCTTTGCTAAATGAGTTTCAATAAGCATACAATGTGACAAAGAAGTGGAAACATAATGAACAATTGTTTCAATGAAAATACAAGACAAAATATCAAATCTATTTCATGTACAAATCATTATTTAAAACTGTAGAATGTAAATCTAATCTTGTAATTATCATTATTTCAAAAATGTTACAATTTCTTACCATTGTTCTTCAACAGGAAATCTACCATAGGAACATAATCCACAGCAGCTGCCACATGTAAAGGTGTTCGTCCATAATCATCTTCCTGATTAACATTGGCACCTTTTTTGATGACATACAGAGCAACATCTGTATGCCAAGCTCTAGCAACCTACAAAATGAAGATATTAGAGCACTGATAGAAGGTAGACAATCTTTTAAGATAAGTTGATATTAGAGAATGTCATAGATTTAAGTAAATGGAAATGTATTTTCATTACAATGAGTTTGCTTTTTTTTTTTAGCAATATCATTGCAATCATCAACATTCAAGACAAATATACAAAAACATACAATGTAAAAACTCTTCTTAAAGGGAAATGCACATTTTCCTTTCACTGGCAGTATATATTGAGATTTGAAATTTCAAGTTAAATATGAACTATTAATAATAATAATAATAACAATAAACAAAAATAAAAACAATTGTCTTCAAGCCTGAAGATAAAATAAAATTTTATGTGCTTTTGTAATTTAAAAACAAAAAAAAACTAATTCATATCCATGTAAAAGTGAAAATATTTGACATTATATTCCTATAGAACTAAACTTATTAGGATATATACATTTAAAAACCTATGAAATAATTATTTTTATAGATGTTTTAGTGGCACCTAACACAATCAAACTACATATGATCAAATAGCTGATTTAAATGCTACTAAATATGCAAAAGTGTGTTGAAGGCCTAAATATTTTTTTTTAATCTTATATGATAAATTTAATTGAATGGACATATTTTAAGAACTAGAGAAAAAAGCCTGAAGAGCTAGCAATAGATACATGAACATTTAATTCCTTCAGTAATTTAAACCATCTGACCAAGAGGTAAACAACTGCAGAGAAAGGCTACCATTATCATTTTCAAAGACAACACAGCCATTGTTGACCTCAATCCAAGTTTGATATACACTAACTCCAAACAAATTAGTAGCATTTCCCTACATTTTTATTTAATGTCCAGAAAAAAATGAATATTATTGCCAATTATCTTAAGAATAATCATTTTTAAAAAATTCAAATTAATATTTTAATTTATAGGCCTATGTTGAATATCAATTTAATGTGATTGTGATAACTGCAAAGTTTTTGCACTAAAATACATCACAGACTTTTTCTTTTACTTTTGAAAACTATAAAACATAAACAAATGCATCATTAAACATTTTTAGAAAGCTACTGTTAGTATTTGATGACATTTGTTATCATCTTCTGGTGGGGGTTATCCAGTTGATCAATAAAAGTGCCTATCACTGATTCTCCGAGACAAAACTACCATTTCTCGAAGAACTTTTTAATTACAATTGCCTCCCTAAAATTTTTCCTCTGCAGTTCAATCTGGTCTGGACAAAGTAGTTGTCTTCTCTTTGTGATTGTTGGAACAGAGAGCTTCAACAGCTTTTTTTGTTTCACTTTCTTGACATTTCAATATCATGCACATAGTCTTAAAGAATTACCAAGGAACTTGATGCATCATTCTTTTACATATTGTGGACAATTGGTTTTAATATGTGATGCATTTTTTATTACATCATCAATTTTTTAATTAAAGTGTGTTTATTGTATAATAATATAAAAACATCAAACTATATTTTAATTATTCAATTAAATTGACTATTCAATCCTATTATAATACACAAAATAAATGAATAAATAAATAAAGTTTTCATTTAAAACCCATAATCACAAGAAGATGATGTAATAGGTATCATTTCTCTGAACAATAGTTTCTATTTACAACACAAAGAGGTTGTTTTTTTCTTGTAAAGAAAAAAATAAATAAGTATCATTATAATATTGTTTTGATCTCTCATGAAAATGCATGGCTATTAATATTAAATTCAATAAAAAATTTAGACAAATAAGCTTACCTCATGCAAAATTGTTTGCCCATATTTGTCTGTGCTATTGATATCAGCTCCAGACTTAATTAAATTCTTAACATACTCTAAGTCAACAGTTTCATTTTCATTAGTTGACTTTCCTAATTTGGCAAAGTAGTTAATTAATTTGTGGTTCAGAAACTCTTTTATATTTCTTCCATCTGGCTTATCAATCATTTCATCAGTCATCTTCTTTAGTTTATACAATCCCAGACATGATGACGTTTCTGTGGAATAAATTAATGATCAAACTAATGAATGACATGGGAGCATGGACAAATGGAATGTCATATGTTCCAAGAAAACATTGAACAAAGATATAACTATCATTTTTTTAATACATGTGTTGTGATGGGTGAGGGTTAAAGTACTTAACATTAATAGCTACTTAGAAGAACAACATAATTTATTTTTATTTGATTGAACACATAAATCATTTAATAACATCCTTTATTTTATTGGATTAATATTCCTATTCATGATGCCTACTAGACTGGCCACTGCATGACCTCAATCATAACTAAATACTTCTTTATTGGCCACTTAATTGAGTAATTTTATACTTCATAAATCACACTTAATTCATTTCTGCCCCATTAAACCTTGGCAAAACAAAATAAGACTATATTCTGGAACATTATAACCAGTGGCAATAGCCACATCATGAGACAATGGGCCTTCTCAAGGACAAGTTCTATAGGGAATTTATTGAAATGGATACCAATGAAAATAAGGAAGTTAAATATTGATTTCAATGACCACAAAAACAGGAAAACTCTACTTTGCCTGTCACAAGATCCTTAAGTATTTATAACAGACTTTAGATATTCTTTAGTTTCAATGGATTATAGTATTTGGTTAGCATAATTATCATTTTCTGTATATTTGTGTAAATTAAAAAAAAATTCTACAAGGTAGTATTATATTTTTTTTTTGTTGTATAATTTCAGACATTTCTTCAGGTAGGAAGATTATTACGTCCAAGCCCAAACTTCATACAGGACAGCAGGGGATGGAGGGTTTTAACTCATCAGGATCATAGTGTCAACAGTCCAAAGCACATACCACACAACCACGCAGCCATTTGGAATTTGATAATTTATGTTGAACAATGGAAATCTCAAAAAAAAATAAATATTTAAGACTAGATTAAATTGAAAAAAAAAATTATACACAATACACATATGGAAATATTATAAATTCGTAATTATAATATAGGACTTAAATTATATAATTTTAAACAAAATCACCAACTATTTGACTTTTGCACCCTGCGGCAGCAAGCGTAAGATTTCCACCTCAAAGCATCTTTTTTAACTCTATTAAAGAAAATGAGATCCTCTGCGTTTAATTCTTTATTATCAGCATCCATTGTTCTGAAAAAGTAAATAAGAAAGCTTTGAAATTTAGGATCTATATATAAATTATAATAATTATTTTTGCTTAATATAAAATATTTCAACACTAATGTCATAATGATCATTTGTACACCTGTAAATCTTGGAGTTAAGAATAAAACATAAACTTATAAATATAAACAAAATATAGATCTACTTACTTACTTGTATAAAAGTTTACCTTTCTTTCCCAGGAGATATTGCCTGTGTTTTGTTAAGTACTGATGAATGTTCTCCATCCAATGGCATTATTTTTCCTTTATTGTACTTGATTCTGACATCCATGTTTGTTTCTTTAATTCAGTAATAAATGATAGTAGCCAAAACAATATAGAGTAGAGCCATGACCATAGCCTAAACACACAAGACATATATGAAATATATGAGTATCTATTGCAAAGTAAAATAAGTTTAGAGGTCTAAACTTGACTAAAGCCAAGGGCGTCTGTGCAATGGTTATATTGATAAATAATTATGCCATATGTAGTTTAATAAATTTACCTCTATGAAAATGTCAAAAATAACTGATGTAATTGATATTTATGATAGACTATAAAAAATATATATTAATGTAAAGTTTGCTACACAGTTTTCAGTCATGATCATGAATCATCATGTCTTGATTATATTTTATTAATAATACGTAACTTAGCAGTGACAAGAAATAGTCCAGACTGGCACACTATCGTCGTCTATCATCAGAATATCCGTAGACATCCTCATTTAAATTGTTGTTTATTTTATAAGTTAAATTAATATATAATATAGATCTAGGTATAGTTAATCTTTTATATAGATCTAGACTAGTAATAGATCATTCAATACATTGTTACCGCTTTGGTTGGTTGCTAGACTGATCTTAATAAATAATGACATTGGAAACGGAAGCAGTCAAGATCATTGTTGACATTTATAGATACAATAATTCTGTCACACTGGACTAGATTTAGTATCCGATATTCGTACGGGAGTCAACCCGAGGAAAAATTAGGAGCTGGCGACCCTAAGGCAGTTTGCAGCACCTGCTGACCCCAAACTGTATCGGCACTGCCTTCCTTTGGATACATCAGCTGCGTTGAGAGGAGGTGACTGATGTGTGGGCGACATCGTTCCGACCACAGTTAATGCCCAGGCATTCATCTCATTTCCGTGAGATGATCCATAGTCGCTTCGCGACTGAAGGACATAGAGTCTAGATTTGTACGGTTATTTCCCTTAAATTGCTAACATGTCAAATTCAGTCAATTGTATACCATAAATATTTGTACTCGCTCATTTTAATGTGCCATCTAAAGCGAAAAAAACAAATCTAGTTCATTAGCTGATAGCATCTCGATCACGGCGCTTTTATCCTGAAATATTGTCGATGGCGCGAATCCAGCTCTATATCTGGGAAAAAAACAACTCTCTGAACCGAAGAAAATTATAGATCTAAATAAAAGCATCAGTCAACTCATTGGCTTTCTAGGCTGATTCGGCAGCTCGCTCCATGTTCTAATGGCACTACAGAAGAAAGGAGCACTTGTACAAATTTGTCTTAGGTTATGGAATAAGATATGTGCCGTTTTCTTAGTCTAAGTATTTTGTTAGGTTTTGTTTTTCATTTGTAAGTAAATTGTAAGTCATCATGCTTCAGTGTTTTGTGTATCATTGCTACTTTTTTTTGTCTTCTTTCTAGAAGTGTCCCTATATAAATTTATTGATTTTGACTAATGTTGTTATATAAGGTTTTTTGTTTGTTATTAATCTCATGGCTCTATTTTGCGTCTGTTATAGTTTCTGCATGTTTTCTTGAGTTGAGGGGTCCCAAGCAGAGATTGCATACCTATTCTATGATTATTTGTATAACCAAGGTTTTTATGTTCTTATTTGATTTGTAAAGATTTCGTTTAAGAAACCCCAATGCTTTAAGATTTTAAATACTTTCATCAATATAGGGGATTCCATTTTTTTCATATTTATAATAACACCTCTGTATTCTGAGTTTTTAGTCTGTTTAACTGGTTTACCATGAATAAGTTTCAAATGTAAATTATTAACCAACTACCTGAAAAACAGAATCATTTAATTGCAAAACATTTAGAGGAAGGGGATGTTTCAGTTTTATAAAGAAGGCTGCTTTGAATTGTGTGATTAGCCCTCTGGACTGTAGTCATGAAGGTCCTGAGTTAAAAACCTGCATGCTGTCATCCCCGGAGGATGTATGGACTTCATATATGAAGGAGCGTCCAAAACTAATAAAACAAACAAGAAAACTGGGGATTGAAACATAAACCAATGTGTATTGACACACTGACTTCAGCTGCAGGGGCATATCTAATTTGCAATCAAACGTTCTGGGTTTGGACTGGCCTCACCAGCAACAAGTGGATGTGCACAGCCCTCAGCTCCTTAATGAGAGGTCCTCCATGAATGCAGTATGCAAATGATGTAACTTCAGTTAGTATGATAGCTGAAGTATTTTAAAACGTTTAGAAAAGCTTCTCACATATATTTTCTATACCATAGTTTTAAAATGTTAGCACTAGAGAAACAATTACTTAATTAAAGACTGATTTTATAATATTAGAATGTTTTCAAATGCTTTTTTATTTACTTTGAATCAGTACATTGAACACTTAGAAATATCTTTATGACCAATCTTTTTTAAAAGACTATCTCTAGAATCACTTCATTTTTTTATCATTAAAAATATAAAATGCTACAAGATAATAATGGTAGTTTAAGTTTTCACATGAACTTGTTGGCAGCCACTGTAGGTCTTCAATTTGGTAATGGAAAGTTTTGATATTTTCTAGTACAAAAAACATAAAGATGTAATTAGATTACATTTTTTTGCCAAATGAATTGCCAACAAAAAGTCATTGGAAAAAAAAAAAAAGAAACAACAAACTCTTATTAACAACAATGTTATCTTCTTCCATTACTAAAAACATTATTTTTTAGTTCTCAATGTGATAGTATGACAATGTGGTTTAGTTGGGTTTTTTTTAGGAGCCACTAAAAAATTCAATGTAGAAATTAAAACACACAAAGAAAATTCTTGTAATGCATAAAGTTAAAACAATTTTATTTAATATAATAGTCAACAATAAACAGTGGCAGTTATTACATTGTAGGAATCAGTAGCAGAATATCCTTCAGTGGCTTCTATCATGATCAAGTAAGACTCAACTTTAAGCAGGGCCAGATTTAAGGGAGGCCAGGTGGGGTTACTTCTCAGGGGACTACACGTGAAAGGGGCCTTCACAATAGTGAAAATAAATCAGTATTTTAAAGGGTTCAGCATCTTTTACAAGCTTTTAAAAAACAGTATTTGCATTTTTACCAACTATTTTAATTTTACAGTTGGCAACATTAATAAGTGTCCATTTGTAGGTGTTTTGTGCTCATAATATACAAAAGCAGCTCTGGATTTACAGCAGTGCATAGCCCACAAAAATATACATTAGTTTAAACCAAAATATGCACATTAAATATTTTTGTTTTTAAAAAAAAGGAAATGTACATAATACTCTCTTTCTTCTAAAACATGGCATGATTTTAGAAACAAGTATTCTTATTCATAATAAGTGAGTTTTTCATTAAGGCTTTTGAAAAAGTGTAGAGGCCTCCATAAAAATCCTGACCTCCACTTACTTAAATCCAGCTCCTCATAAAGGACAAATAGGTTTTGGCAGTTTTTTAAACCATTTTTGGTAACAAATAGATGTTGAAATAAAAACATAACTTACAAAAGTTTTATAAGATGAGAAAAAAAAAGGAAATATATGTTTACTTAATCTTGTAAGTACATGACAATAACAGTGAAGTGGGCCTAAAAGAATAAGTAAAAAAAAATGTACTTAGTACTTTATATATATATAATGAATGTGGCACTCATAAAAACTTTTGAAAGCCTTGATAACAGATCAAGTGTGGAATAATTCAATACAAAATCTATGTTTTCATTTCATCTCTACCTATTTATAGTCATAAGAAAAGTGATAACAAAATCATTTTGACTTAGAAATTTAGATATTTTATATATAAATTCAAACATTTGAATAGAGAAACAATAAATGACAATTTCTTGACAATTTTCACTCTAAAAAGATAAAAAAAAAAAAAGGTTATAAGTCACAAGGTGAAATGTGTTGGTCTAAAAGTCAAAAGTTACTAATATAAGCACTCATTGGAATCATTTAAACCTAATGTAAGTTCTAGTCAAGACACTTGTTTTACCACAGCCAGATACAAACCTAATAAGATAAAAACATAATAAAACATTTGATTATGAGTGTATTCATTTGGAAGGGTTAATACAGGTGTTCTATGGACAACACAATGGACCAATTACCTATACCCTAAAGAGATAGTAGGTTATAATAAATATTCATTAGAGTTGAGAAAATACTCTCATCCAAAATTTCAACAGAAGATATTCAGAATTTTTACAATATGCATTGTTGATACATTTGTTTTTAAGTCATGTTGTTGTGTTGTGTTATGTATATTTCCAGTTGCATTTATAGAAAATAATATAAAATCTTCTGGGCAGCACAAACACTTACTGCTAAAATATCAATTGTATTTACATTCTTTAACTTTTAACTGATGCCAAGTCAAAAAGCACAATAAGGATTAGCTCCATTCATTTCATACTTCTAATTATTATGGTCCTTTGTATGTGTTTTTTTTAATCAATTGTACTAAATTACTCAGACATTGAACCTGAAATGTTTCTTTTTAAGTTTCAGGCAAATTTTGCTACAAGTATCACAATAGTTATCACAAAATGTTTATTTTTCACTTTCATTGAAGGAAGTTTACATTTGAAAATTGCCTTGTATCTCTCAATGTTTCCATGAAGTTATGGAGGTAACCATTTTTCCATTTATCATTTATACAAATATAAGACATTTCATCATGTAAGTAAAAAAAAACAACAAAAAAACTAGAGATTCTCTTCATTCTCCCACATTTTGTAGATACTTTTTAAAATGTTTATCAAGTTTGAAAATTATTTGCTACTGTGATTATGCTCAAGAAACTATATAATCTACAAGTAAAGACAAACAAAGTAATAACTAAAGTGTGAAGTGAAATATTTATGACACTAAAAGACAAATTACTAATTGAATCATGAGATTCAAGTCTGAAAGAGAATGATAGTATACTAGCTTGTTAAACAAAGTTTTGTTGTTGTGTTGTTTTTTTTTACAATATTGACAAAAAAACTAAATCAAATATCAAAAGAAAAAAAAAATCCCATAGATAAAATTTAATTTAAAAAAGGAAAAAAAAAAGACAATGAATATGGTGTGAGAATAAAAAAAAAAAAGGAAAGTAGAAAATGTTTCTTTTTTTTTTATGTTAAAGGGTTAAGGTTTATTAATATAAGATTTTACATACTTTTCAATAAAAAAACAACAACACATTAACAAAGTTTTAAGATATCCCACAATTTAAATCACCAGTTAACAATTAATATCATGACCAATGGTCCCAAAGTATATTACAAAAATGTTTTGACTAATATTTACAAAGCATACATGATAGTTTGTTATTGAGTTATGTATAAAATATCTAACAATTTAAAACACAGCATGTTGTCTAATGTTAAGTATCACCGAGAAGTGCTGTCTTTAGATCATTTCTGGATTTTTCACACTATTTTCTTCCCAGTACCAAACAGTGTGAAAGCTGCCCATCCAACTAAACATATGACAGCCGTCTGAGAAAAAACAGCATTCCAGCTTTTGGTCACTTCAAGTATATGTCCTGCAATATAAACTCCAACAAAACCTGGAGATTAAAAGGCAAACTAGAGTTGGTCAGAATGCTAACTAAATTAAGAGATGATAGGAGTAATAACTAGATAAACTAGAGATGGTAAGAATGCTAAATAGCACTAGAGATGGTAAGAATGCTAAATAGCACTAGAGATGGTAAGAGTGCTAAATAACACTAGAGATGGTAAGAATGCTAAATAGCACTAGAGATGGTAAGAATGCTAAATAGCACTAGAGATGGTAAGAATGCTAAATAGCACTAGAGATGGTAAGAATGCTAAATAACACTAGAGATGGTAAGAATGCTAAATAGCACTAGAGATGGTAAGAATGCTAAATAGCACTAGAGATGGTAAGAATGCTAGCGAGGTAAACTAAACTAACTCAACTAAAAATGGTCATGTTAATGCCATAAAACTGAAGATACAAACAATAAATATTAATGTAAATAATATAAATAGTCATTTAAATAAACTACAAATGTAATGATATGTAACAGCACATTTCACTTTCAAATTCTTGGTAGGGCGACAATTACTGTTACGAGGAATAACTGTAAATATAACCAGCTCCACCAGGAACTTCAGCCTAACCATTTAAGATTGTATCATTGTGCTGGTTTAGATTAAGTAAGAAATGTCTCTTTCAACTGGTAGGTGCAATGAGAGTTTCAAGTTAAAATGCTAGCATCTTTTTTTTTATGAAGGCGTGGGGGTATTATGGCTCGTGTGGAGTTTTTGATCTCTCATCGAGCGCCTCCCCAGGTGGCGGATAGGGGAATGCCCTCCAGATACGGTGGGTACTGGGGAAATAAAATACCCGGGGGGGGGGGGGGGGGGGGGGGACCAAAATCAAACCTGCTGCCTTGCAGGAAGTGGAGGGATCCACAAAGGCTAGGGCACACCTTACCCGAAAATAAAGGCAGCTATCCAGAGAGCTGAAAGAGGCAGCCCCCCAGATAGTTATGCACAGGGCTAACAACTCTGTCATATAAAAAATACTGTTACGAAAGCTAATACACACAAGAAAACCCGGACAGATCTCAACGGAAAACGACCTAGGCCTGGAAAAGGACATGATTTTTGTTTTGCGACATTGAACGTGCTAAGCCTTTATAGAGCAAGTGCGCTAGCCCAACTTACTGAAGTGTTAAAGAAATATAGGATACCCCTTGTAGCCCTACAGGAAATCAGGTGGAAAGACTCGGACATTCTCAGAACCAACAAGTATACTATATTTTATAGTGGTAGAAGCAATAACAACCTAGGTACAGGTTTTGCTGTTAAAAAGGAAATGGTAGGTAATGTCATTGGATTTAAACCTGTAAGTGATAGACTCTGCTCACTACGTTTGAAAGGAAAATTCTTCAACATATCATTTATCAATGTTCATGCCCCTACTGAAGATGCAGATGATAACACAAAAGAAGCCTTCTATGATGGACTGTAAAGAATTTATGATGAAGCACCAAAGCATGACATCAAAATAGTCCTAGGAGATTTCAATGCAAAAATTGGAAAGGAACCAGCATTCAGACCAACAATTGGCAAAGAAAGCTTACATGAAGAGACCAACAATAATGGCATAAGATTAGTGGATTTTGCATCAGGAAAATGAATGTCTATCAGCTTCACAAAATTCCAACATAAGAATATTCACAAGGTTACCTGGATCTCACCTGATGGCAACACCCAAATCAAATAGATCATATACTCATAGATAAGAGACATGGATCAGACATACTAGATGTAAGAAGTTTCAGAGGAGCTAATGCTGACTCAGACCACCTACTAGTAAAGCTAAACTTAGACAAAGAATAAGTACCATACACAATTACCAAAGAAAGAGAGCACAGCAATATGATAGTCAAAAACTTCACAAAGGATCCACTTGTTGCAGAAACTTATAGAATGGCACTCCAAACGCAACTGACATTAGAAAAGGACAGCGAAAATAACATAAATGAGCATTGGGAAATAATAAAGCATGCTATCAAAAGAACAGCAGAAGAGGTAGTTGGATTTAAACAAAAGAACGAGAAAATAGGGTGGTATGATGATGAATGCAGACAAACTATAGAAGAGAAAAACAATGCCTGAATGATAATGCTACAGAGAGAAATCAGGAACACTAGACAGCAATACAATGAAGCAAGAAGAAGGGCCACAAAAGTTGTAAGAAAGAAAAAACGGGAATGGGAAAAGTCCAAGATTACTCAAATTGAGGAACTAGCTAAGGAGGGAGACATGAGAGGAATGTATATGAAAATTAAAGATGAAAAGAACAGATTCCAAGCTAGATCACACATGTGTGAGAACAAAGATGGTCACCTTATCACAGAAAACAGCAGGGTCATTGAGAGATGGGCTGAATACTTTGAGGAGATCCTAAATACCACTGAAGATGGAGACAATGGAGAATATGAACTGCCACATGGGGGACCAGATCCCTTAGTGAACCCTCCAACACTCATTGAAATATCAGAAATAATGAAGAATCACAAAGCACCAGGAGAGGACCAAATCACAGCAGAACTAATTAAATATGGAGGGAAAGACTTACATTCCCAAATACACAGACTAATATCAAGAATTTGGGAAGAAGAAGTAATACCAACAGAATGGGAAACGGCTCTTATAACCCCAATACACAAAAAAGGATCCAAGTTAAAGTGCTGTAATTACAGAGGAATCCCTCTACTAAATGTGACTTATAAGATACTGTCTAGGCTTATAACTAAGAGACTTGGAAAATATTCAGAAGAAATCTTAGGTGACTACCAATGTGGTTTCAGACCCAACAAATCCACAACCGACCACATCTTCACACTAAGATGTATACTAGAAAAATGCCATGAATACAACATACCAATCCACCAACTCTTTATAGACTATAAAATGGCTTATGACAGTATCAGAAGGAAATACCTATATGATACTCTACAGGATTTTGGAATACCCAACAAGCTGACAAGACTTATACATATGACATTAAACAACTCAAAAAGCAAAGTCATAATACAAGGAGAACACTCACGGGAATTTAGGATTAAACGAGGATTAAGACAAGGAGACACACTTTCCTGCATGCTTTTCAATTTAACACTGGAGAAAGTTATAAGAAATATACACATAAACACAAGGGGAACTATTACTAACTACTTCAGGAGAGAAAACACGGGTCCACAACCAACAGGGACAATATACAGCCAACCTCTACAATATCTTGCTTATGCAGATGACATTGCCTTATTGGGTAAAGAAATCGCTAGAGCCTTCATATAACTAGAAGAAGCATCTCAACCAGCAGGACTTGAGGTCATTGACAGTAAAACCAAGTACACCACAATGACAAGAGACAATCAAACAGAGGGACAAAATATCAAAATCAAAGACCACGAATTTGAAAACGTCCAAACTTTCAAATATCTAGGAAGTACTATTAATTTCAAAAATGACCTACTAACAGAAATAAAAGAAAGAATAGCAGGAGGCAATAGGGCATTTTATAGCACCCACCATTTACTTAAGAGCAAAACAATTTCAAGGAAAACCAAGAAAATAATATACAAAACCATAATAAGACCAGCAGCAATGTATGCGAGACCTGGACACTGACAAAGACATCTGAAAATTTACTTAACACTTGGGAAAGAAAAATTCTTAGGAAAATCTATGGTGCCATACAGGATGAAAAAGGGTGGAGGACAAGCACTAACCATGAGATATATCATTTTTATGAAGACCCACCAATAGTGAACGAAATAAAAAAGAACAGACTACGTTGGGCAGGTCACCTTGAAAGAATGTCAGACAACAGAGGGGCGAAAATTGTATACAGGCAAAAACCAAAAGGCAGGCGACCCAAAGGCAGACCCTGAATGCGATGGATAGATGATGTGGAAGCAGATCTGAAGCAGCTTGGGGTTAGGGCTTGGAGACGAAAGGCCCAGGAGAGATCTGAATGGAAGGATGTGTTAAAGCAGGCCAGAGCCCTCCATGGGCTGTAGCGCCACTGGGAAGGATGGATGAATAGGGGTATTATGGACAAACCTGAGTTATCTGACTTAAATTGGTATCTGATTTTTAGAATAGTAAAACTAGTAGGATTTTGTTCTGGCCACATACAAAAACATATGAGCTTTACATCGCATGTCCCTAGGCACTAGGTCTCAAAATAAATGTACTTAATTAAATTTATATAATAATTAATGCCAAAAAAAAAAGACATTAGAATTCTAAGAAAAAAATTATATGATATTATGTTTACCTGGTATTGCTCCTGCCATATTCATTATCCCTAATAAAACCAAACAAAATACAAAGACATTTTAACCAGAAGAGACTTTAAAGAACATAATTTTAAAACAAAAACATTTTTAATAATTATTTCAAGAAAATTTTTTGTTCTGAATAGATATAAAAGAAAAGTAAAGCAAGCTATGAAACAAATAAACTAAATACAATATAACTATTACATATTGAAAACAACATCAGTTTTTCTAATTAAAAAAAAAAAAAGAATTTCAATGTATAAACAATTGAGTTTAAATTTGAAGACAAACAAAAATGTAAAAAAAAAGAGACTAAACTGTACCAAATATTGATCCTGCATGTTTTGGAGCAATATCTTGTGGATTCACAAAGATGCCACTGTTATGAAAGCCACAGCATGCTACAGCAAGAGCCATGACTATCAAACATGATGTGTAATTACTGGCATAAGAGATCATAAACAGAAAAAAGGCTGTTCCGCATAAGGCCACTGTCTGAAAGAACAGAGCAAAAGAACAAGCAATAAATAATTATCAACAAATCAGAACAATCTCCAAACTACTTATTTAAATCTTTTGCAATTGTTTGAATCTTTCATAACCTATTTCAATTTTATGTGTTTTTGGTCTAACAGAAGAAATGTGAAAATATTCCACAAAAACTCCATAATTTTTAAGTTCACATATTCTTTTTGTTTGGAATGTTTTGTTAAATAGAGTGTCAGAAAGCTAGAGATATTGCCAACCAACTTTTCTTCCTTAGCTGAGGTTACTAGGCAATGTAGTACCAACCAACTTTCCTTTCTCAGCTGAGGTTACTAGACAATGTAGTACCAACCTACTTTCCTTACTCAGCTGAGGTTACTAGACAATGTAGTACCAACAAACTTTCCTTCCTCAGCTAAGGTAACTAGACAATGTAGTACCAACCCACTTTCCTTCAGCTGAGGTTACTAGACAATGTAGTACCAACCAACTTTCCTTCAGCTGAGGTTACTAGACAATGTAGTACCAACTTTCCTCCTCAGCTAAGGTAACTAGACAATGTAGTACCAACCAACTTTCCTTCAGCTGAGGTTACTAGACAATGTAGTACCAACCAACTTTCCTTCCTCAGCTCAGGTAACTAGACAATGTAGTACCAACCAACTTTCCTTCCTCAGCTGAGGATACTAGACAATGTAGTACCAACCCACTTTCCTTCAGCTGAGGTTACTAGACAATGTAGTACCAACCAACTTTCCTTCCTCAGCTGAGGTAACTAGACAATGTAGTACCAACCCACTTTCCTTCTGCTGAGGTTACTAGACAATGTAGTACCAACCAACTTTACTTCTGCTGAGGTTGATAGACAATGTAGTACTAACCAACTTTCCTTCCTCAGCTAAGGTAACTAGACAATGTAGTACCAACCAACTTTCCTTCCTTGGCTAAGGTAACTAGACAATGTAGTACCAATCAACTTTCCTTCTTCGGCTAAGACAATGTAGTACCAACCAACTTTCCTTCCTCAGCTGAGGTTACTAGACAATGTAGTACCAGCCAACTTTCCTTCTGCTAAGGTAACTAGACAATGTAGTACCAACCAACTTTCCTTCTGCTGAGGTTAATAGACAATGTAGTACCAACCAACTTTCCTTCCTCAGCTGAGGTAACTAGACAATGTAGTACCAACCAACTTTCCTTCAGCTAAGGTAACTAGACAATGTAATACCAACAAACTTTCCTTCAGCTAAGGTAACTAGACAATGTAATACCAACAAACTTTCCTTCTGCTGAGGTTACAAGACAACCAACTTTCCTTCCTCAGCTAAGGTAACTAGACAATGAAGTACCAACCAACTTTCCTTCAGCTAAGGTATCTAGACAATGTAGTACCAAACAACTTTCCTTCAGCAAAGGTAACTAGACAATGTAGTACCAACTTTCCTTCCTCATCTGAGGTTACTAGACAATGTAGTACCAACCCATATTCCTTCCTCAGCTGAGGTTACTAGACAATGTAGTACCAACCAACTTTCCTTCCTCAGCTGAGGTTACTTAACAATGTAGTACCAACCAACTTTCCTTCTGCTGAGGTTACTAGACAATGTAGTACCAACCAACTTTCCTTCCTCAGCTGAGGTTACTAGACAATGTAGTACCAACCTACTTTTCTTTCTCAGCTGAGGTTACTAGACAATGTAGTACCAACCAACTTTCCTTCTGCTGAGGTTACTAGACAATGTAGTACCAACCAACTTTCCTTCCTCAGCTAAGACAATGTAGTACCAACCAACTTTCCTTCTGCTGAGGTCACTAGACAATGTAGTACCAGCCAACTTTCCTTCTGCTGAGGTTACTAGACAATGTAGCACCAACCAACTTTCCTTCCTCAGCTGAGGTTTCTAGACAATGTAGTACCAACCCACTTTCCTTCCTCAGCTGAGGTTACTAGACAATGTATTGAGTAACTATCAAAATTTTAAAAAGACCTCAGGATTGATTGCTACCACTTTGTCCCAAAATATAATTTAAAAAAAATAAAAAAGAAAATTGTAAATACCTCCATTGTTTTTCTCACAAAGGTAACACTATAACCTGTGCAAACAGAAACAAGGAAAAGAAACTTAAATATCTCATACTTTTAGCAATAAATGATTTTAAAACAAAGCCTACAATAAATGATTTTAAAACAAAGCCTACAATAAGTGTAGCTAGTTTACAATAGTTTTTTTCCACCAATGATAGTCATACACAGTTTTAATTATTTTTTTTCGCAACTGTTTCCACATTAGGCACAGGAAGTTTTTGTTGCCCAAGACTTGTTTTGTATGTCATTCTTTTGGCACCATTGTTTCTGTAAGTGTGAAGAGTTGCTCAGAAGGTTTTGTAAGAGCCATAGTTGGTCATGGGCCCACTCTGTATCAAGGTGCATCTTCATATTATGCTATTAATCTAATTTGTATATATTTGATTGACTAATTGAGACATATTATTGGCTTCGTTAATTACTATTCATTGGCCATTGCACACATCATCTCATTAACCATCTGTCAAGTTAACACTGGTTGTTCAGTACCATGAGTTACTATATTAGTGATACTTTTTAAAATAATTATTAACAAGGACATTCATGTGTCCAAATGTTTGCTGGAGTGTAATAAAGTTTATCTGTTTACTGGAGTGTAATAAAGTTTATCTGTTTGCTGGAGTGTAATAAAGTTTATTTGACTTATCACATAAAAAGTTAACTATCTGACAAGATAAAAATGACTTAAGACTTTCTCCCCTTAAAGAAACAATAATAGAAAATTGTTGTTTTTTTTACTCCTAAGTCAAAAATGTAAAAAGGCAATAAAACCAACCTTTAGTAATCATTTTGTCAGCCAGCCATCCACTACCAATAGAACTTGGTATAGTAACTACCCAGGGTACAACATTAAAGACCCAACCCTGAAACACAAACAAGGGATGAACAAATAGATAAAAATATTGTAAAAGCTTCACTAACCCTAAAATATTTGAATGAAATACATTAAAGAGGAAAAGAAGACCATTAGACTGACTCATCAACTATTTGAACTGAAAAGCTAAGCTAGATTAATTAAAATAGCAATAATGTACCTACCTTAGCAGTTGGAAAGTTTTCATGGAAATAGGTTGGAATCCAGGATAATAAAATGAAAAATGCATTGTTTTCACAAAAATGACCAACTAAAATTGACCTGCAGATATTTATTGGTAAGTACTTTTTCATTAAATATATATTAAAAAAATGTGAAAGCAAAAAAAAAAGAACAAGGTTTTTGTTAACTACATAATGGGACTCGTTACAAATTTAACGGTCACTAAAATTGTATCATTAACTATTTTATAAAGCATTAACTCACCAAAATGCTGGCTTTGTAAAGAGATATACCCATGGCACTGATGTTCTTGGTTCTGGTTTGAATTTATCACTGTCAAGTGACAAGCTCTCTTTATGAGAAACAACAGATCTGCTGCGCTGCTTAGCCATTAACATATAGCGCATCAAAAGCATCCAGGATAACCCAATCAAGCCTGAATAAATAAAGGAATGTTTTTAATTATTTGTAAATCATATTACTTTTTAAAATTTTTGCCCCATTGGCTCAATTTAGGCCATGTCGTTGTAGATCGTATTAAAACAATGTAAAGGTAGTTATACTATATAACAATAGTAGACATATCCATTAGTACTGAGCCCATAATGCCAACAATAAGAGTTCTGAAAATGCAGGTCGCAAAAGGTTTTGCATAGTCATCTGAAATACTGCCCTCAACCTTAATCTTGGGAATCATTATTTTTATATATACACAATTAGGTCTGTAGCATTCTGATTTTGTCGATCCCAGTTTTAACAAAATTATGAGTGACCTAAATATGAAATGAGAGCTATAATTAACCAAAATTGAGATAGTTAATACCTGCCAACATTCATAAACTATTATTAATGTTTTAAATGCAATTAGTATTTTTTGTTAATGTAGCTGTTAGTGTAATTTTTTTATACTAAGATGCTGATCACACATGAAATTTCTTAAGGATTTTTATTAAATGATGTAACATATTGGCATAATTTTCTTCCAACTGTTGGAATTCTCAGATGCTAATTTTTAAGCAGATCAAAAATGTAATCCTATACAGAGGAATCAGGATTAATTTTTTAAACTGTTTGTTGTTTCTTTGTTTTTTTCTTCTATGTCCTTATACAAAAAGTGTTTAATTCAAAATTAGTTAAGCCAGGTATCTGATAATTGGAATAAAACTAACAATTTCTGTGCCCTATACCACCTTTTCACCCACATATAACAAAAGCCAGAATGGTATGTCTGTTGCATCATGTCTACATGTCTGTATGTGTGCTTAGTAAGAGAGTGGCTGACACCCCTACCATCCAAACTTTCTGTCACACACACATTAGACAATATGCATTGTGTTGTAATCACCAACACAGACTCTACTGATACTTTCTAACATCATCATTTTGTTCAAACCTAATAGAATACAAAATCTCTTACAATAATAACAAAAATGGGATTACTACAGATCATTAAAATAGTGCCCAAGAAAGCTTTGACAAAAAATAATGTATTTTAGCCAAACTCTTTGTCAACACTGAAAAACAGCCAAAAAAAAAAAAATGAAACGGCCACACATTTAATGGAAATAGCTTTGAAGAACATCCTTACAATTCTGTGATTTCCATTGATGAAGTGTAATCCAAATTCTTAATTTGAAGGCACTTTTAATTAAAAAAGATTCCACTATATTTAATAATCAGTTAACAAGAAAGTCATAATTTTACATTTTAACAAAATTAATAAGAAAAAGGTTACAGAAATCCCAAATAAATATACAAATTTTTAACTTTCCAAAATCTATAATTTGTTTAAATTAAACTATCTTATCAAAGACCAGTGTCACAGTTTATATGTTTTTACAGTTCAAAACTTTAATTACCAAGTACTAACCTATAATATAAAAAGGTACAGACCAACCAAAGTAATCCATTAGTACTGAGCCCATACTGCCAACAATAAGAGTTCTGAAAATATACAAAAGAAATGAACAAAAAAAGTGGCAAAGGGAGTTTGTGTAAAACAATCAGCTCATAGGTAATCCCTGAAGATCAATTCACACTCATGCAGACATTAAAACTCATACTTAAATTGTAACAGTGACCATGCATAAACAAAAAAAAAAAAAAAGTATCATTGACTAAGTTTAAAAAAAAATTTAGATTTTTTTTTGGCTGTGTATTTTTCATCCAGTTGAACAAGTGTTTATAAAATGTTTGACTTGTTTCAGAGTTGAGATAATCTACTTCTTAATCAAACCTCCCGAATGATGACGGGGGATGGGAGAGGGCAGGCTATGAACCTGGGATAATCGAAATGGCTGAATGACAGGAACAACACGCATACCGCAGGACCGGCAGTAATTGTATGTTAAGTGTGAATATAATAATGCATGTTAAGTGTAAATATCATTAAATGTTAAGTGTAAATATAATAATGTATGTTAAATGTAAATATAATAATGTATATATTATTTTTATTATGTTTAATAATGTGGGTGCAGGAAACAATAAATATAAAAATAATTAAGCCCCTGAAAGATCATGTTTCTAGCTATAAAATTTCATGCTGTTTATATGATCTAAAGAATAGCAGTGTCCACACTGTTCTTAAATGTTGGCAAAGGTCAGCTCTGCAATGTTCTACCACTATGAAGAATATGCAAGATTCAACCCATATTTAGCTACTAACTAAAAGCAAAGAAGCTTGCTATAGCATTTATACTTGCTCGTATTGACTAGAATAATGTTGTACTAGCAAGTTTGAGGACTATGTCACCTAGCTGCAGTGCTGCTTGATTAGTTTTACAGAAAAAAAGACATGATTCTGTAGGTCTCCTACCGACAATCCACTGACTCCATGTGAGGGTAAGAATCAGTTAAATGGGAATCACATTGTGCCATCAGTGACAATTATTATAATAGCTTTTATATAGCGCTACTTTCATGCTTACAGCATGCTCATAGCGCTTTTGGTCCAATCTTATTTGTGGACCGGTGGGGGGGGAGGGGCTATCTATGAGTTGGTTTTCCGTGCTGCCTTTAGGCGCTCAGTAAACACAACTCTGCCAGAGTCGGGTGTCGAACATTGAGCTACCTTCTAGGTAGCCAAGCCAAGTTCAAGTGCACTTGGCCTCTCTACCATGCTTCCCACAAATAATGAAATACTCTCATACCTAAGTAAACTGATCATTCCATATGGCCCTCAGAGTTTCCTGCACTTATGCGATTCATCTCTTCTAGTTGTGCTACCTTTTTCCCTATATATTTTTGTTTTATTTTAGTCTAGTAAATTACTCTATACATCCAAATGTATACCTCATTTTATTATTATACTTCCTAAATATATAAAATAAATAACTTTATTTGGTATGAATGCAAATGACAAGAAATGTTTTTGGTCTTTATTGATTTGATTGTGACTAACACAGAAGGGGTGGTGGGGGTTGAATAGTTTGAATCTCAGTGTAGAATGGGATTTTGAATTTTGGGATTTTTAGGATGTCCCTGAGTTCACCCATCTCTAACAGTCACATGACACCCTCGTTAACCAGCAGCCATAGAAACAGATGAACTTTACAGCATCTGCCCTATAGAATGCAATGTCTGAAATAATTTACAACCTAGGTTTGTTTATAAGGTAGAGTAATACCAGTGAAGTAAATACATTATTTTTAAAGAAGCATCTTACAAGACACAAACATTACCACAATTTTTTTATTCCAAAAACACATGCAGTATGCTAGATAAAGTAGTTTTTTCAATTGATAAAAAAAGGTGATTTAGATTGATTACAATTATTGTGGTTATTCATATAATAATACAAATAATAAAATTAATGAAGAAGAAATGAATTAGGCCTCAAAAGATTTTTAAAAATTTAATACATTAAAAGCGCTTACCCAAAATGTGACCCTGAAGCAACAACACTAAATAAAAAAGATCTTTGATGCTCTGAAACTTTCCTTGAAATAATACTTGTCATACCAGGGAAATGAAAACCTTTTTTTTTTAAACAAACAAAAAACAAAAATATATATATATGTGTTTGAAGTTATCAAAATGTAACTATAAATCATTTATATAATTGTATCCTCATCAAGGATAGTGGACTAACAGAAACATACTATAATAATATAGTGACAGCTATCAGCTAGAGATGACGATTCCCATCTTGTGGACACTTAAGTTACTAGTAAATCTAAAATTAACTTTGTTATATTAACTATTTTACTTGTAAAATGATAATTTCTCAACAAAATGTTCAGCTAAATAACTTATACCTGATCATTTTATTTTTATTTTTTTAACTGCATGTTTGTATAAAATATTGTGCTCATAACACCTTGCACTAAGACAATAACCAACTGCCTTTCAGTTTAGAACCAATTCTTGAGCCCTTAATGGCTCACAGTAACATTCTTATGGTCTTTGGCAGTATTAGGTATGGTGAGACTGAATGTATTATTCTCCAAGTTCTTTATATATGAAAATGTTACTTTCCTTTGTTTTGTACTTCCAAAGGCATGAATGGTTAACAGTATGCACAATTTGTGTTCTGAATGTTTGGAATTTTCTGTAGGACAAGAGGAGCTTTGTGAATGGTTTGAATTTTTTTATAGGACAAGAGGAGTTTTGTGAATGGTTTGAATTTTTTTATAGGACAAGAGGAGTTTTGTGAATGGTTTGAATTTTTTTATAGGACAAGAGGAGTTTTGTGAATGGTTTGAATTTTTTTATAGGACAAGAGGAGTTTTGTGAATGGTTTGAATTTTTTTATAGGACAAGAGGAGTTTTGTGAATGGTTTGTAGTTGATTTCCTAGAGAGAAAGAAGACAGGTACTTTCATTTTTGTTTTGGATGTAAAACATATCCTTTCTGGTGCGAAATGAAGTTTTGGATTTTATTTATAGTTATATGTTTATTTTTTGTTTATTATTAATCTGGATTATTATAAAATTTTGTTTTTTATTGCCTATTTGCCAAAGTTTTACACTGTTACTCATGTTGACATATTTTGAAGTGATTATCTTAAATAGTTGTTGCCTATATTGTTCGAAGTCATAATGTTCTCTGAATATTCTTATTAAGCTGTATAAAGCTACCTAATATTTTATAATAATATAATATTTTTATTTAAAATTGTTTTATTTTCACTATTTCTTTATAAAAGCTTATATGGTATTCATAAACATAAATACTAAAATGAATGCAAGAATTTACTAAAGATGATAGACAAAATAGTTAGGGGCAAAAAATGAAAACGTGTTGACATAATATATATATATATAAAATACCCTGGCTTATTCCCAAAAGAACTCGAGACAAAACAACAATGTAAAGAGAGTTATGCTTGTCTGTTGAGAGATATGCTAGCTGAGGTGTCCAAAATGTGATCAATGACCAAACACATGCAGCTACTGGTAAGACTAGCTCCCCACCAATCCTATCACTCAGATATCCTCCTAAAAACTGCGTCATAGTGTAGCCCCAGAAAAAAGCAGACAAAACTGTTCCCTGTTGAAGAACAAATTTTTAAAAATTATATATATATATTTGTGTTAAGCTACCATATGTTTTGAAACATGGAAAACTTACCATTCAATATATTTAACTTTAATCATAATATTATTTTGCTTACTGATTCTGTTTTATCCCAACCCATCTCTTCTGACAATGGCACAACACAAAGAGGCATCAGTGTCCTGGCAGAGTACAACATGGCTGTTCCAATAAATAATCCAACAAGCCACTGATTTTTTTCACTACTGTTAAAAAATGAATATTTAAAAAAAAGCGATTTAATATTTCTGTAAACAATTTTAACTTTTGCTTTTCTGTAGAATATTTCAAATCATACAAAAGGTCAATTATAAATTAATAAAACTATCATGTAAAACAATCCTTAAGTCGTGTGTTGTCTGAATTTTTCTTGTCTGGAGAAAGGGCAGCATTTGAGATTATGCAATAATTTTATTTCAAGCTAACACCCAAAGGGTGCAGGTAAATACCTGTTTTATATATTTTTGTTAAAGTGGTAGAGCTGTTGTGCTCTAATGAAGACTAATAACACAAGTGTGAGTCTGCACAGGTGCATTGCTTTTCAGACGCTCGATAAATAACTAGAAAGCGTTTTAGTAAACCTTTGAAATGTTTAATTACAGGGGAAAATGGTCATTGAATTTTCTATCCTTAGCATCTCTATTGTCACTCTTTCTAGCATCTCTAAACATGTTGTATTTCCAGTCTGATTCTACCCACTCTTTTGATCCCGAGATTACTACACAAATTACTATGAATATGTATGCTAACATAATCATGTTGAATGCATGTATGCCATCACGACATCACAACGTCAACTAATCAAGCTCACTTACGGTCCCAGATTATCATTTTGTTTAATAGTAAATTTTTTACCTTAAAAGAATTTAACACAAATCTCTACTAGATCTAGATAGATCTAAATCCTACTTGACATACCTATAAAGAAAATTTGGTGGGTTAGGAAATATTTTTTTTAGTTCTTTTTAACAATGTAGGTTTCATTAGTTGACATTTTTTTTTTTTTCAACTGACTTCAGGCGGGGTGTTGTGTAAGTCTTTAAGTAAGAGTTATGGCAGGTACACATCTTACTAATTTACTAACACATAAATAGAGCTGTCTGTTTGATTAAATTAGTATAATGTAAATATCTATTATTCTAAGCTTAAGTTATAGATCTACTTACTTGGTCCAGAAGACCCCATCAAGATTTACATGTGTTCGAGTCTTCTTTCCTGGTACCTCCACTTTACATTCTTTAAAATACTCATCATCTCTGTCAGTGACAACAGTCGCCATATTTTTAAAAATTTTTGAGCAGCTAAAAAAAAAATTATGATCAGGGTGATTCAAATCAAACTTTTCAAAGTGACAGTCAAAGTAACCAAGATTAGGTTTGGTACCTAATCTTACTCTAATGCTTACACCATATTAATATTAACTCTACACCATTATCTATTGTCACTAGATCTATATCCACTACAACTAGATTATCTAGCTTAGTCTAGAAAGTCTAGCTAGGACTCTGGAATCTAGAAGTAGAGATCGGGTCAAGTAGAGTAGAGAATCTAATCTAGCTAGCAGCTAGATCTAGACTATTTCTATATTAGAATCTAGTACTTACTCAAATTATATATATATGGAAAGCATAAAGACTTGTTATGAATTATATTATGACCTTTTTATCATTTTATGTCTTATTATAATATATTATAATATTATTATCATTCTAGGTTACTTATTAATATAGATCTACAACTACTACTACTACCATACTATTTATATAGAGATTGTCTAGATTATCTGGTACTAGTTTTTATAGAATAGATTCTAATTCTAGCTCTACTAGATGACTAGATCTATTTTAGAATAGTAAATAGACATTAACATTAACATACTGCATAGACTCACTCTAAACACTTATAGTTATAAAGTTATAGTTAGTCACAATGAATAGTCATAGACATAGATCTAGTGACAATCTAGCGACAGTGTAGAGTCTAGTCTAGATGATAGATCTAGATTATATTCTAGATTCTAGTCTAGTCTAGATGATAGATCTAGAATCTAGATTCTATTCTAGACTAGAATCTAGACATTTAAAAGTTTATTTAATCTACTACTAGACTAGAGGATTTAAATTCATTATAATGATAAATATTAATAATGATAATAATCTAGAATTCTGAATAATTATTGTATTATACTATTATTTAATTATAGATCTAGTAATTATTATATAATCTAGTTTTTTAAGCTAAATTTTAATGAATTTCTAGACTAAGAGTTTAGTAAGACAGTCTTAGTCTAACTCAACTGAGTAACTCTAAATTACTAAAATTACTTAAATTAGGTCTACGCCCGACACTCAGACTGTCACTCACTCACTGAGAGTCACTGAGACTTTGACTGAGACGACTGAGTCAAGAACTAGAATGTCTAGAACTAGAGAGAGTCAGAGAGAGCTAATCTTATCTATCTAGATTAGATAGACTCTATCTCTATCTCGAATCTAGCCTCAGTCTATACTATAGTATAGATCTAGAGTCTAAATCTATAATATATTCATTATAGATCTATATTCTATATAGATCTAGATATGCTATTCACTATTGTGGATCTATTATTTATTCTATTCTAATGATGTAGTCATTGTAGATCTAGATCTAGGACTTTTATTTTGATCATTGAAAAAGAGCTCTCATAAGTAGATCTAGTACTTGATAAAATTGGATTAGATTTAGTCTTTGGAAGGTGTAAAATTGTCAACAACAATGTGTATAGAAGGAAATAAGGGTAACATGAATTAAATCTTACTTATATAATTGATAATATAACAGAGTCAGTCAGTCATTCAAAATATTTTTTTTAAAAAAGTAGCTCTATGTGCCTATCCACAAAAAAATAAAAATGGTGTCAATAATTTGAAAAGCAAATGTAAATCATGAAAACGCTGTTGATTTTGTCAATCAATCAATCTGTCTTTCTATCTATCAATCTGTCTATCTATATATCTATCTATCAATCCATCTAGCAGTGCTACTATCACCATTATCTTTCGGTTCACGTCTAGAAGAAGTTTGGGGTGGAGATGGGCAGTCGGCATTCCATTGGAAATGCTAAAACAGGTCAATTATCTGTGCCTCGTGTTTGATCTGTAGATACACATAGGAAGCCAGGCTGCAAATGAAGTCCAATATACCAGAGGGTTCCGCTGAGATTGATTGGCCATCGTTCCTGCTACTCTCACTTGTGAGGGCAGAAGGAGAAAAGGTCACCGTTCTTGTTGAACACCTGGGTGAAGGTGTCAATCACATTGACATCCTTAGGTTTGCACTTATCGTTGGACGTTGGGGTAGTCACGTTTCTTGTCATGGAAGCCACACTCGTACAGCTTGCTATATATTTATACTATCACACACAGCGCCACCACCGCCAGTGCTTCCTTTGAAACTGCCTGTACGTACGCAGTCTTCATTGTATAACGGTTTATCAGGCTTTCCAGTAACCAACAGTTTGTCCATTTAATGGCTCTGCATATGGTATCAATTTGTTCACCCATTTTGGTCAAGAGCTCCTTGATATCGGCCTCAACCTCAAAAAGAAAGATTTCTGGATGTTGCTCTTCATTAACTAAATCTTGCCAATAAGTGCTGTAGCTTTCCCTAACTCCTGATGATCTACATACCACTGCCTCGGAGCTCTTGCTTCAGATACATAAGCAGGTCATTTACCCCCACCCTCCTGTTTTTTCAGATTGAGTCGCCAATTCTCACTTCTAAACAACTGTGTAATAACTTTAAGGGATACCACTCAACGAAGGTAAACAGGAAAATATCATGTATGTTTATAAACACAGTCAAGTCTGCGGTTGTACGGAGTCTTATAAGTTCTTAGGTTCACCTGTACTTTCTGCATATAACCTCTTCCTAGACCAACAACACAACTCCCAGTGTTGCTCCAGGTCCACAGGCCAATTATCAGGCAGAACAATGTCCAACTGTCTCGTTCAGAGGTCATCTGCTGCCAGCTACTTTCCTTCATAAAATGGCGCCTGAGATGATCTTTATTACGCTTAGAGAGGGCACCGCAGTTACGCCATCCTCTTTTTAAGCTTTCCAAAAAATATCACATTTGGCATGCGCTCGTTATTAGCTCCTATGTGGGATAGGAGTCCGACCCAGCGCAGCTGTCGAATCAGTGGCGTAGCTAGGAAAATGTCATTATTCGAAGGCCCGGGGGGGGGGGGGCTTGACCTCTTTGAGGGCACCTGCATTTTCCGTAATATTTAATATTTTAAAAAATCGAACTCTCGGGAGGGGGGGGGGGACGGGACCTCCAATAGCACTAGCGAAGAAGGAGCATTTGTACAAATTTGTCCTAGCATATGGAATTAGGAATTGGTTAAATAACATTTTAGTTTTATGTTTTTATTTGATTTATAGAAATTTCTTTTAATAAACCCTAATAATATGCTTTGTTTGATTTTTTGATAGTGTCATCAATGGGGATTCCATGTATGTCAGTTGCTAATTTTTTAATATTTTTTTTTAGTTTCTGTTTCTATTTTGTTTATTTTCTTGAAATGCGTGATCCCAAACAGAGGACGCATATTGTAGTATAGATTCTAGATCTAATATAAGTAAAGTTAAATGTCTGAATGTTAGATTCGAGATATGGTACGCTTATCCACTATATCTTTAAATACTTACTATCGATATAGTTTAGCCTGATTAGATAGATCTAAGAGTCTAGACTATATCTATATATTTTATATAAGTATATTCTATCACTCACAGGGTTGAGAAACGCTGATTGAAGAGCTCGAGAATAATACAGTAATGGCGGCTGTAGGGATTACGTATACTACTCGTAACTCGTGAAGTCTAGAACGTACACATTCATCACATTGCAGTTTATTAATCTAGAATCTGTATCTTAATCTAGATTTAGAAGCTAGAGTAGGTACATTATCTAGTGATCTAGAACGAACTAATATATTATAGATCTATCATCATTCATGTATGATATACTAAGTACTAGTACTACTAAGTCGGTCTAAGTCTAGAGTCTAGTACTCAGTCGACTGTCTCAGTAACACTAACAGTAGTAGTGACTAGAATCTAGTAGATCTAGAGTCTAGTAAGTAGTTACTGTAGTACTAGTTCTACTACTAGAGTCTAGTCTACTAAAGTACTACTATGAATGATGTACCCCTACTAAAAAAGGCTACTTAAGTACTTCACTTCAAATTTCAACTTAAGTTCTTAACTTGCTTGACTGAAGACTTGCAAGTTGACTGTCTTGACTACTTCACTCAGTACTTGTACCTTAGTCTTAGTAAAAGTAGTAAAACAGATACTCTAGATCTACATCAATATCATAATCATACTATATGATTTTACATTCAAATTAAATGGGTCCCCGGAAAAGAATTAATCCTTGCTGACAAACCTTCAAGAGTAAGAGCATGCTCTGAAAGTGAAATAGCCTGCCCTGGACTCTAGGCTCAGACTGACTAGGAATAAGATCTATTTTATTTAGACTCTAGAACAGGGGTTCTCAACCTGTGGGTCATGACCCCTGGGGTCGGGGTCGATTGACCGTTTGCCAGGGGTCGCCTAAGACCATTGAAAATATGGATTGTTTTTGTCTATTCTTCTATTGCTGTGTGGATGGGGGTCGCCGCAGAGTGGGGATTGTAAAAAGGGGTCGCCGAGCTTAAAAGGTTGAGAATCGCTGCTCTAGAATCTAGATCTATAAATAAATAATGTATATATATATATATATATATATATATATATATATAGTATTTACTAATAATATAGAATATAAATATAGATGTATATATATTAATATATTATATACTAATATATAGATCTAGTAAAATTCTAGATATCTATTTAACTTATTACTTAACTACTATATACACTATAACTATCTAGACTCTATATATATCTACTTTAATAGGAAACTCCAATGGTTTTGACAATTTTTGATATAACCCATGTATATGTTTTGATTTACAGATAAAGAATATATTGTTCTTTTTTTTTTATTTGCAATAATAACTTAGTAATTGACTTAGTAATCAGACTTTCACCGGGTCTCTATGAGATGTCACAAATACGTTTAATTTAATCTATTGACTTCTGTATAACGGGAGACCATACAGCAAAGTTTACATTCTCGTAAAAGAAATATATATATATCTTCGTTTATGCAGTTAGATCTAGGATCTTGTATGCAAAGAAAAAAATGCATATTAAAAGTAAATTTACATGCTTGACTAACCACGGCAGTGTAAATTTTCATGACCGACTTGTCATGACCGACTACACATAGGCTCCACTAGCCTAACACTGACCAGTTAATTCGAATCAGTCAGACACACAATCCATTTACTTCTTGGGACAGGGAAAGGCTTAGTTGAAAATGTTACTTTTTTCTCATGTTGGTTATCCAATGCTGTTACATCTATTTATACAAGTATATATATATATTGTCACGAGTCGAGTCTGTGACCCATTTCGACCAGTTTCTAGAAGCTCGAGTTCAAACCAGTGCAAGTGTCCAGCGTAAACAAGTTAATTTTAGGTATCCAATCAAAGAAAGGGGTTAAGGTAAAAAATAGCACACGTTAGCTTCTAGAAGGTCAAAGTTACTAAAAGAATTATCTGAGAAGGTTCCATGATTCTGGAACGTACGATCAAAGAAAGTATAAATTAAGGGAAAGTGAGTTAGACGGGGTCCTCGCATAGTAGTAGTTCTTGTAGAGCGTTGGTCCTCGCTCAGTAATAAGTTTTATGATATTAGCGGGTCCATTAAGTAAAGTTTTAGTAGTTGAAGTTGAAGTTATACTAAGTGAAGTTTCATGTATCATTTAAGTTTTATTTATGAAGTATCAAGTCAAGTTGTTATTGAATTAAGAAGTTAATTTGATGTGAAAGTTGAAGAAGTTATTACAGAAGTTTGAAGAAAATACAGAGAGATGTTTCTTTCTTCATTTCATTGAATTGTTAAGTTTGATAATATAATCCCCGGCGAGTGTGTTCGTCACATATATATATAACTGTATCATAGATCTGGACTAGGCCGTCACTAACCCTAACAGCTACTGTAAGAATGAAGCGATACGATTGGTTAAATGTAGTTTCTCTTTCAGTATTGTTGAGGGAAGTGACGTTTGAAATAGCTTAAAACAAAATCTAAAAAAAATCCCTTTTTTTTTAGATGTCAAGAATTTACTGACTAATTTATTAAATATAAATGTTTCTAAGCATTTAAATACAAAATGGTAAAATGTTTACAATTACTACTTTTCATGCAGAATTTTAATATGTCAATAACTCAAATTTGAAAAACCTTCGGCGTATCCCTTTAACTAACTAGATCTATTATAGATCTAGATAAGTAGATAGATCCAGAACTAGAATACTAACTTAACAGTTATATATTGGATCTACAAGAATTGTAATTACAGAGATGGAATAGATCTATAGTTAGAGGATGCTATAATTCAGTATGATTGTAAACCTGAAAAAGAAAAGTACTTACTAAAAATTCAACAGTCTACAGATCTAAAATGACAGCTAAAACTAAAGTTGTACTTGTTGGCTAAACACCATTCAAGGCATCCACTAAAATTCCTTCTGAAGGATTTTATATATACTCTACATTACTCTAAAACTTGAGAGTATTTTTCAGAGCTCTATAAAGAATTACAAAATGATACCTGAAAATTTTTATACATTTAACTTTCCAATGTTGTAAAAGATTTTAAAATATCCCTCATGATGACCGCCAGTATGCAAATACGAATTTAACCCGTCGCGTTACGCATTTCGTATCTTTTTTACGAGCGGTTACGGAGGTCACGCTAAGCTGTTTTATAGGGGAAAAAATTTTGGTAATGAAATCACGTAGTACTATTTTGATGTCATGCATGTTACCTCTTCGTAAATTCTTTTGGTCCACCCCGGGTATTTTATTTCCCCAGTATCCACCATATCTGGAGGACGTTTCCCTATCCGCCATCTGGTGAGGCGCTCAATGGGAGACCAAAAAGCTCCACAGGAGTCACATAAGGGTCATATACATGAAATATGTCACTGATTCTTGATCTTCTGACTTCAAGAAAATGCCTTTTTTTTTGTTTTCATTACCTAAAGAAGATCAGAACCACTATTAATTTTATTTTTACGTAATAATGTTACTGAATGCTAAATTATAAATCTAAATTATAAATCTGTATGTTTTAATATTCATTTTTTATGTAGCTTTCATTCAAACTTTAAAAAAAATAATACTACCTACTATTTTTCTTTATCAGAACTATCTTAATATCAAAACGTTCAGAAGTAATATACAGTTATATTTATGTAAGAAATAGCTTCATGCAAGAAAGATAAGCAAAAAAAAGTTCTTTCTAATAGTGAGTATAATATTACAAACTTTCCATTATGTTTGTTAATTAATTATCTAAATTAATAGTCTGATGTTAATTAACCACCTGTTTTTATCTTTCCCATGTCTGATGCTGATAAGGCTAACCTTTTAGTTTTCTAGTATTGTTTATATTCTAGTTTTACAATAGAGTACTTAAACTATACTCATTTATTTGAGCCAAAACATTATTCTGATTCAAGAGCATTTAGGAAATCAAAATGAGAATATTTAATAAGCCATTTGATTAGCACAGTTGTGATCTTTTTTTGTCCCTTGCCTGCTGAAAAACAAGTTGGATAATAATTCTATGTTTTTATAATACATTCTTTTTTCTTTAATGAAACAAATGAAAAGAGATTATCACAATTCAGAATATAACTGTATCTATCAAAGTCATTGAAACTTAATTATAACTTGGTTTGTTTATTCTAATAATTGTCTATCTAGTTTTATTAAAGATAAGATAATAGAATGGATAATGTTGGTGTTAGAAACAAGCTTTTAAAATAGTTTTCAAGTACTTTGTTTCTTTATGTTGCATGCTGATTTAATGTGAACATTTAATATAAAGCTTATTGTAAAATGTTGATAGAAGCAATATTTGACCAATTGATGAAACATGGCATGAATGTTCCTTTGATTATTGTGGAGAAAATTGAAATTGTTAGAATCCCCCTTCATCACCAGGGAGAAAGGAATTAATTTAAAAAAAAGCTTTTATTAGTTGTATTAGCTTTGTTTTACCTTTTACAATAAACATGATCAGCACCTTAGATTTCTAATTGTTAATAAATAAATTAAATCTTTTCATTGCTAGTCAATGCTAGACATGACATGTTACCAGTGTGTCACTAGGTCCGCACCGGGTGACACCCAAATTGGGGAAATTATATCTTGGCAAAAGCAGACACATTGAAAAAAAAAAAATCAAATCAGATATATGCCCTAATATGCCTAGATACATCTAGATGGTAGTTTAAGGTAAAATGACACAGAACAATGTTATAACATTTCTGTCTCAAAGTATGTCAAAGTGTAATGCATGTTCTATATCATATAGATCTGTATAAAGGGATTTCTAAATGAACATTGCAAGAAGATAACATGAATTTTGTTTTTTTAAAGGAATTCAGATTTTGGTTGGATCCAGAACTTTGGGGGGGGGGGGGGGGGGGGGGGGGGGGGGGGAATGAAAAAAAACAAAACTAACCTGTTAACCCCATATCCACCCCCAAAAGTCAGTACCAGGGTACCCCATTCAGACCTTTATGAGGCAGATGATGTACAGGTCATATGGCTAGCATAATGATCAACTACCATTACTTGTTCCAAATAATGTTGTAGTCATTTGAGTTGGTTGGACTCAGATGTATACTAAAAATTTATTGAGATCAAACTGGAGACTTCTTCGGTTAAAAAGTTTAACACTTTACTAATTGCCACCATGCTCCTAATTTTTGAATATTTCCAACCCATTGTCACACTTAAGCACAATAATTACAAATAAAGATTTGAAGTAAAATTCAATCAAAAAAAATAAATTATCAATAAATTATTTTTTCTACCAATTGTAAGTTATAAAAACATTGCCTTAGGTTCTGAAAGCCTACAAAAAAAAAGAAAGAAAAAAAATTAGTGAAAAATTGTCAACAGGGAAAAACAAAATTGTCTCTTTAAGACATCACTGAAATTGAGGAGAGAAGAAAACAACTTCAGGAGAACAGGAACAAAAACACTGTGACATTGAAAAGGAAAAGAAACGTTTCATATTTATCACAGTTTTAGCAGTAACCCTGTGAAGTAGTGTATTTCAGCTAGTAAATATGTACTGATTGTTCTGTGAAAGTACAATGTATTATTTAAGAGAAAAAAATCAAGACCTTGCTCAGTGTTATGTTAATAATTTTTCAATGTGAGTAAACATTATATCAATATTTTGTTAATCTTAATACTGATCTACAGAAAAAAGTAATATTTTTGTTGTCGTTTTCTATCAGTGGATAAAGACACAGATTGCTCCCAAGACAGTTTAGCAGAGATTCAGGTAAACCTTT
The DNA here is from genome assembly GCA_030265305.1 of Biomphalaria pfeifferi. Lineage (NCBI taxonomy): Eukaryota > Metazoa > Mollusca > Gastropoda > Planorbidae > Biomphalaria > Biomphalaria pfeifferi. The sequence continues at coordinate 7,921,944 of JASAOG010000002.1, read as the reverse complement.
TATTTTAGTGGAGTTTAAATAATCATTTTGTTGCATCATGGGTAAAGTCAGTTTTCTATCAAAATATTGCTGTGCAGCTGGTGGGGTTTACATTTTTGAAATTCTTAGTTGACAAGAGGGCTACATGGCTTGTATGCCCAACATTACTACTATAAAATGTCAGTTACTTGACGACCAAAGTGCTGGTCATAGTTTTGCTGCTATTTTTTCTGCAGATAAATATTACTTTTCTGTTAATGTGATATAAATTAGTTTACAGTTTTCAATCCATTACTTGTTAATATATACACTCTCTATTGATAGATAAAAGATGAACCTGAAGATGCTGGCTATGAACACAACTCCATGTCTGCTAATATCAGTGAACAGAATTCCACAGCGAATTCACGAGATTCTTCACCACTTCCTCCTATACATTTTGAGGGCCCGTCTCCTCAACAGAATCCTGAGTCTGCATCAGCACAGATACCTCTTAATGATCTTTTTGCAGGCTCTACCATTCGCAGCCAACTACAAGGTGCTATTGACAGTAAAAAAATGGATTCTATTCAAGACATCATAGAAGGTCTATTAAAAAAAAATGAAACCCTGCTAGCCATGAGTGATGCTGGAATACACAAGCCAAGGTCTCATCAAGTGAAAATAGTTCGTGAAAACTCTGTTCCTGTTACTGGAAAGTCATGTGCATTTCCTGTTTCATCTAGTTTACAAGCACAAATTGTACCCAAGAAAAAAGTTTCAACTCCAGAAAATACTAGAACTAGAATGAAGCACTCTAAGTGTCCAACCTTAGGATATGCTTCAGTGCTAAGAGATAAAACAAATTTTACATATGCATTAATGGAGTCCAATATTTGTGAAGATGAGATTGAGAAAATTTTAAATGTGGAGAAACATGAGTTAGTTTGTGGTATTGGTTCTAAATCTTACATTGAAGACCAGTCAAGCAAACTTGTAACACCTTTAGATGTTGGCATCTACTGGTGTAACTTTTGCCCTTATACAACGACAAACAAATCACTACTAGTGCACCACACACTTGAACATAGATTTGCTTGCAAGTTCTGTGCCTATGAATCCTTCTGCAGGTCTGATATTGTTAGACATATGCTCAAACTACATCCTGAATTTCATGACACTGCAGGCAGGTTTTACTACTGCACATTTTTGTCTGATTATTTGCGTGTTAAGACTTCCTTGGAAAAGAAAGAAAGTGGAGATTCTCAAAATCATTCTTCAGATGACTGCCATCGCCATTCTAAAGGGAGGAAACGTAAATCTGGATCTCAAAATCCACCAGGGAAAAAGTCTGCTAAATTGGATACAAAAAAGACGCCTGTGGAACACTCCACTAGTAATAATACTAACAATTGTAAAGTGCCTGACCATCTTCATACAAAATTCAATGATAAAGACTCAGATTATGATCTGTTTGACATGGAAGTTGATGAAATCTGCAAACCAGGAATGTCCCAAGAGAATCCTTGTGCTGAAGAACTTGTTCCTGAAATCTATTCTAGTGCTCACATACCTGAGACTGCTCCATTTCCTGTTCAACTATTTAAAGCCTTGCCCCCTAGAAAAAACTTGAATGCATCTTCTGTAGAATCTCCCATAAGATATAAAACTCACACTCGTGGCAAAATGCAAAAAGTTAAAAGTGGCTCCTCTGGTTTGTATTGGAGTTGTGGTTATTGTTCATTCCAAAGCATTAGCCAATCAGAAGTGAAGGATCATTCCAATGTAGAACACACAGGGAAACCTCATCGCTATGTAGCTCTGATAAAAAATCCACCAACAAGCATTCCTTCTAGTAAAAGTAATAAAGTTCTTGAAGCTAGTGGTTCCAACACTGTCATTACTAATACAACTTACAAAAATGCTTGTTTGTCACCTCATTTATCCAACAATTCTGTTTCCTCTGTTGAAGAAAATGCTGAGTCATTAAAAGATCCCAGTAAGGCTGTCAAAGGGAAGAAAGTGAAGCCACCTTTAGCCAATGAGTCTTCAGGAGATAAGACTGTATATATCAATTCTGTTCAAGTGAAGTTACCTGATGTCAGAGCATCTTCTACAAGAAAAGCTACTTCCTCAAAAAAAGCCCTTTACACCTGCTATCACTGTGCCTATACTGCTAACAGTCCTTCATCTATGAGGGCTCATATCTATTACAAACATAAGGGAAAGTCCTTGGTCGCCTTTGATAGTAATTCTGAACCCAGGCAGCACATCTTCTTTTGTGCACGGGAAGACTGCTCTTTTAAATCTGAAACAAGAGATGGTTTTTTGAACCATGTTGATTGGTGTACACCCTGGAACAAACTGCAATGGACTCAAGTTGATTCACATGTTGTCAAATGCTTAGAACAGACTATAGCATTTGCAAAAATGTTACTTGATAAGGTAATCCAAATTTTATTACTTTGTTTTTGATTGCATGGTTGAATTGCTTTTTTTTTTTTATAACTGTGAAGAGGAAACATAATTTGTTCTTTTGCCCATTCAGTATTAAAAAAACAACAAATGTTTAGTTTTAGTTTTAAATGCATGGCATTGTGTTTTAGATTAGAATTAATAATTGTTGTCTGACAAACACATTAGTTGCATTGTTCCATGCATGTTTATCAAACAGTTGCTAGAATGCTAATTAAATCTATGTGGGTAATAAGAGCCAAACTGAATATCCTATTATGATGTATAACTGGTATGTATCTTCAGTTTTTCCACTCAATCAGTTTATAATGGTCTGATAGAGGCTGTCACTTACTTCTTTTTTTACAGGTAATTGAAAATGAATTGGACAGACCAGTGTAAGCATATTTTTTTTAAATGAAACATTTTTTTCAGTCTGCCAAAAATTTTTTTTTGTCTTTATAATTCTGGCTTTCTTGTAATCAGTCAGATCCTTGAATAATTTTTCCCCTACAGAATTGCAACTGAGGCATTTTTTTTTTAAATTTATAGGGAACATTGATTTAACATCTAGAGAATGCAACTGTATTGCTGAAAGTTGTTTTGAGTTTAAATAGCTAAAATTAAGTCAATCATATTTTGATTAACACCAACATTTAAGATAAATGTTGAGATTAAACAAAAAATTTAAAGACATCTCTGTATTTCAGTAAATTTGTCTCAGGGACAATCACCTTTGGAAGGTGTTATCTAATATATAAAGCACAAAGTAAGGCCTATGTATGTATGTCCCGCATAGAAATCAAAACGTTTTAACAATCTTGATAAAATTGGGCATAGGTGTTCCTTATGTCATGGCAGAGACAGTAATGTATCTTTAATGTCCTCACACAACCTGAAGACCCTAAAAATAAATTTAAAAAACCTAAATTTATCATTATTAAAGAGCGAAACATTTAGACAAATCTGGTAAACCCGGCCCGAAGGTCGCGGGTCATATTGGGCTAGTACAATATAATTTTTAAAAATCACTTGGCATTATTATTGATCAACTTTTGGGTTTTATTGTCCAGATATTGAGAGACTGGCAGTAGATGTAAGTAGAGCTAATAGTTAGAAACTTAATCTATTGGAAGGACTAGACAGTCTAGTAGATCAAGTATTCAGTCAATGATGAATATACTTAAAGATCCAGCAAGCTCTATACATTTGTTATATTATAGGAGTGACTGAAAATTAAGGTGGCTACCATGTACCTATCCAATAGTGAAATTTTCTTCCCTGACTTGTATCAACTCTAATTGGCAGCTAGCTCATACAATTATATAGAGTAATAATAATAAGATCTGTTGTAGTACGTTGTTGAATATTATATAGTATTACATTTTATCTGCTGAAACCATTGTTTGGAACAAAGAATTCTACAATATTAAATAGAATGGCCACTCCCAATTATGGACAAATTTCATTATTTTTTTCAACCTAAAAGTCTATTTTTCTTCAAAATTTAGTACTATGGAAGCTTCAAACCTAGAACATACATTTTCTTTGTAATGTCAAACAAAATGAAATACTAAAAGAAATTTTTTTTTTTGGTGTGTAGATAGATAACCACTATGTTAAAATTATACCAGTTGTAAATAAAAAATACTACCCACTTAAAACTATAGTAATAAGGTTGAGGTCATGTGCTTTGTATAAAAGAACTATATTGCATTTTTTGTGTTATTTTAAGTTTGACTGTAGGCCTCAAAGGTTTTGTTATAAGTATGATAAGCCTTGACTATTAATTAATGGTCAATTGTAATGAAAATAATCAAAAGTTTGTTCTTAATAGTTTGAAAATATCAGCTATTCAAATAACTTTCAAATACTAAAGATTACATGTGACAGTTTCTACAATGGATTGAACAAAAAAATGTTACATTTTATTTTTCAATATATTCATTGTTCACTTGTTATTTTACAAAGTACGTAAATGTGCATTTTAATTGCTAATTATTGCTTTTTCCCCCTAAGTCTATTCCTTTTTATTGCTATTTTATTATTATTTTTTTTTTATATTTTTTATCCAAGTCAGGTATTAATTATCCATTAAAATTAATAAATGATTTTAAAAATTCAATATAAACACAATTTTACCAAAATATTCAGTCTTTCTTAACACTTTATTTCCCTGAATAAATTCTTTAGCATAGTTTTTCATGTTTAAATTTATTAACATTTTTATAAACGTATTCAAAACATTTTTGTTCAGTCATAATTAAACAAAAATTTCCATATATATATATATTTAATCGGTCTATGAAGTACACCTATAAAAGTAATGAAGTACAACTTGTTTCTCTTGTCAGTAACAACATGATATCTACTTGTTCCATGTGAGGGTTGTTGTATTTTTATGTGTTCAACCATAGAAGATCTGTTTATTCAGCATGATTTGTTAAATGTATGGTATATAGAACTCAATTGTTACACTTATTTTTTTTTCTCACTTTTTGATCTGTTAATAGTTAGGCTGCATCAAAATCACTCAGTGTTTTTAATTAGTCAATATTTGTATGTGTTTTAATGGGGCCTTTAAACATATTTAATTGATATTTAAAACTAGTTAAATGTTGCCTATATAGTTTATACTAATTGTAAACTTAAGAAATTGATAACATTTAATTACAGTATTAGACAACCTCAACAGTTAGCTAGTTCGGCTTAAATAGTTATTTTTATGTAACTAATGTGTTGTAATGTTAAAATAATTTTTATTGTTGACACTAGACATCCACTTATTGTGAAAGTACTTTCTTAACAAATTCATCCATGCAATCTTAAACAATATACATTTTAACACTTACCAGTACAATATCAGTTAACTTCAAAATGAAATAATTTTTTTTGCTTTGTTTGCAGGATAATGAAAACTGGGGACTTTGAGCCATTATGTGTTAGCACACCCACAAAGCCTGATATGGAATGCAGAGAAGAACCAGCAGATGAAAAATGTACATATAAAATGGCAGCAGATGAATGTGTTGATGTACTGACAGATGACAAATGCTGCACTAAACAGGCAGATGAAATGACAGGAGATGATCGACTAGATGTAGTGACCGAAGAGAGATGCAAACTGACAGATGTAAATAGTATATTAGAACAGGCAGATGAGGAAGACATAATTGTACAGGGAGAGGACAAATATATAGAAAAAGAGGACAATTTGAAATGCACTGATGTAGATAGCTCTGACAAATTACAGTTCAATACTGATGTCTGTGGTCAAGAAACAGTAGACCAAGTAGCTGTCTCTGGATCCCGACTGGACAGCTCGTTAATAATAGATCATGACCTAGATGTGGATACCAATGTAAATATTCTAAGCCAGTCTCTTTCGTCCAATGATTCTTTTTTACCTGTTGGATTTGTTGATGTCCAATGTGATACAGCCAATGAGGAGCTTTCCATACCACCAGACCTAAATGAAACTCAGACTTTGACTATTGCTGAATTAGACATATTGACTGAAGGCAATGAAATCGTTCAACAGAATGAAATGGCACAGAAATTAACATTTGCTCCAATAGACTATGCCAATATGTACTCCTCTGATTCTCAACAGATTGTTGAAGATGGCAGGGAGGATATACAATTGATGGATCCTGAAACAAGGAAAGTTCATCATTCAGAATTTTCAAAAAATTCTAATGATGATTTAGTGATGGATACACAAAATAGAGAGATGTTTACAATGTCATCAAATGCAGACAAATGGGAACCTGGAAAATCACAAGATGAACATATAGAATCACACTATGAACCTAGAGAATCAGATAGTGAACATAGACATTCACACAGTAGAGAATCATCTAATGAACCTAGAGAATCATTTTGTGAACCTAGAAAATCTCATAGTGAACATGGAAAATCGCATTGTGAACCTATAGAATCACATAATGAACATGGAAAATCCCATAGTGAATCGCAAGAATTACATAGTGAATATGGAAAAACACAGAGCGAACATGGAAAATGCCTTATTACTGAGCCTACAAATGGAACCAACTTGGATCTAAGCTCTGGCCATGAAGTTGAGTTAGCTGAAGGTAGCAACACAGAAAGTGGTGCTTTAAAGAAGCGACAGCAAATAAACAATAACAATTCTAAATCTCCCAAAGTTACTTCTCCTTTGAAGCTTACCTTTAAATTGGTGGGAAACAAAACAGTCTGTAGCATTAAAGGGCTGTCTAATAAGAAAGAGACGGACAACAGAAGCAGTGAACATGCTGAATCTAGCAGTAGTAGCTCCACTACAGGATCAGAAGAAGAGTCAGAAGTTGAAGGAGGTCAGGTTCCTAAATGGCTAGAAGAGTTAATAGATTCTACTGGTGATTCAGAAAGTGAAGCTGATACCACGACTGCCGAGACTTGTAGTGGAGCAGTCAAAGAAGAAGAAACGAAACCTGTCCCAACTAGCCAGACATCTGCTGTTCCGGTTGGGACAGTCCAACAGACATCTGCTGTTCCGGTTGGGACAGTCCAACAGACATCTGCTGTTCCGGTTGGGACAGTCCAACAGAGGCAACTCTTAACGTGTCTGCCTGCTCGTACGGCAGCTGTCAAAGCTTTATCAAAAATGAAACCTGCATTAGAGGAATCTTTTTTAGACGATGAGTGTGAATGGCGTTCCAAAAGTAAAAAATCTAGTAAAAAATGTAACTCCTCACATTCACAGTCAAGAAGTAATAGTCAGACTTGGGAGGAAGACAGCAAAGCTAAAACATCTTCCTTTGACCATACTGTTTCCTCCCAAAATACAAATGTGTATGCTTGTAAATATTGTTCAGATATAAGTAAAGGATCGTTAAAGAACCTCAAAGCTCATGTGCTTTCACAGCATGGATCCAGATTACCCTTGGTTATCAGCTGCCTTAAACAAAGCGTACATAAACCTTGCACTTATTATGTATGTTCCTTCCCCAATTGTTTAAAGTTGTCTGTCTCCAAGAAAGGTTATTTTGAACATGAAGCCACACACCGGAGTGTCAGTGCAGAGGCAGAGAAGTGCTCATCAAGGGGTACATCCCGTAAGACGCATGCTACCCAACAAGCTGCGCCCTCGAAGGAGACATTCCAGTCTTGTAAAGTAGAGCTCGACCCCTTGGACTTGAGCCAAGTGAACAAAGTGAGGAGCCAATCCTCCGAGAAGAAGTATCAGTGCTTGTATTGTACGCACTACTTCTACGACAGCTCCTTGACTGGGATGAAGTCCCACTACACGAGTGAGCACGAGGGGCAGCTGATGGTCATGCGAGACACAGAGGCACGGAGGTCGCAGCTGCCATCTCGCATCTATGTCTGTGAGATGCCCAACTGCGAGTGCTGTTACATTAACCGCCCTGACCTATATCACCACTCCAAGAGCCACAAGGCCAACTCCACATGCATCTATGAGTGTGTCTCTTGTGGATGGTATTCTTCTTCACAAGAGAGTGCCACTCAACACCTTAAAACTGCACATTCTGAGGAACAAAATGTCTCTTTGATTCACATGCAAGTATCCATTGATGAAAATGGTCAAACATCTAAAAAAGTTTTGTAACTTTGGTATCCATCGATGAATATGGTCATTCATCTAAAAAAAAAAAGTGTAATTCAACATTTTAGAACACCTATTCATTCTACCTCCTGCTACTGATGTTCTATTTTTAAAATGTTGAAATCGCAGAATTTAAGTGCTTTGAACCTTCGTTCAATTTGCCTAGTTATTTACTCTTTGATTTAGTCATGTAATCATTCAAACAAAACTGTCTCTTTTCTTCTTCCTATTTTTGACCAAATAGTGGAGCTTCTTTGTAATGTATCGGTGATTTGAACTGTCATTTTGTTTTACTGAAAACTATTTTTGTAATTCAAATTAATGTAGAAATTATTTTTTTGGAACTTGTACTTATTAAAGGAATTATCTACAACTCGAAGTGGATTCATATTTGCATAAAAAAAAAAGATCAGATGTGTTTAGACTTAACACTTTATAGACATTTTAAAAGGAATTTATGAGACAAGTGGTAAATGAGTTGTGGTTCATTCTGTACAACAATGATTTTCAATCCGATAGTCCTTTTTGCTCATTCACAAAATTCGCTGATGATGCGGCTCTTCTTGCCCTGCTCTCAGAGAGCTCAGACGTAAATGAGTATTTCAGATAAATAGAATACATTGAAAAATACTGTAAAGAAAATTTTTTATTATTAAATGTAAAAAATAACCAAAGAAATGATAATCGATTTTCGTAGGGAAAAGAAGGAAAATGATATTGTATCTGTATCTGGAGAGACTATTGAAATAGTGCAAACCTTTAAATACCTTGGTACTATCCTAGACAATAAACTAAATTTTACTGCAAATACTGATTATATCAGCAAAAAAAGGGCAGCAAAGATTACGATTACTAAGAAAACTGTCCTCGTTTAATGTTAGCGAAAAGGCCTTGGCTGTTTAATCACGCTCACATCTGCAATATTTTAAGTTTCAATATCACTGCCTGGTATGGCAATCTGAGCATTAAAAAAAAAAAAAACTTTATAGAATCCTAAATGCTGCTGGTAAAATCATTGGCAAAAAACAAACCCCATTTGGGCAGTTGTTTGAGACAAACATCTATAAAAAAGCTAACAAGATCCTCGAAATAAAAAATCACCCTTTGTGTCAAGATTTTGTGATTTTACAATCACGATGGCAAAGACAAACAGACACAAACACTCTTTTGTTCCCCTAGCAATCAAATCATTAAATAAGAACAATCTGATATAAACTTTGTCACATGTAAATTATGAGTGCGTCTGGTGTGAATGTACACTTAGGTTTCTTATAGTTATAATGTTTTTTGTTTGGTGTAATGCACAAATTGTAAGACAAATTTACATACAATAAAGATTAATTTTTATTTGAATTATTATTATTAAAATATCTGCATATCCTTACATTGTGATAAATATATATATATTTATTTATATATATGTATGTATATATGTATGTATGCATGCACATACAGTGCATTTAAAAAAAAAAATAGGTGCCGTTATTTAGTGATGAATTGCCTAACTTTTAACTATTAATATATTAATAATAAACGTTAAAATACAAGAAAAGTAATAATTTTTCCCCCACATTGAAAAAAGGTGCGTTCCTTCACAAAAAAAAAAGTCGTGTGTGTGTGTATATATATATATATATTTATATATATATATATATATATATAGGCGTATGTCTAGTGAACAACCTTACCTATTTATAACCACGCAATTATCTATTTTAATCAAGACTCTATCCAACAATGAACATGAAATGACCTAAATTGTGCCGATGTGTCAAAAACTGTTTTCAACAAAGGCGTTTATAAACGTAATTATTTTTTTGACTCTATCGTAGTTCACATTAACTTTCACGTCCTCCAGAAGTCAAAGTGCTGAAGGCGGGCACTATTCTCAAACTGTGATGCGCCACCAAAGTAGGTGCAAAGTGCTATAGAAGTATAAATGGGGGGGGGGGGGGGGGGGGGGGGAGTCAGCGAAGGTGCTCTTTTTTTTTTTTTAAAGGATTTAAATCTACTGAATTAGCATTTCAGTTAGGAATCCATAATTGAATATCTACAATTATAAAAAGGACATTTCAACATTTCTCCAGCAAAGTGAGTCTAATGCAGGAAAACACTTGGGGGTTCATCGTTCCCCTGAACCCCTGCTAGCCAAAAGTCCAGGGGCGTTAACGTATTTTTTAGCTTGGTCTTAGGGAGGGGTGGGCAAATAAGGTTGTTATGAAACAAAATGGCGGATGTAACAACTGATGGTGCTTTTGCTTCGATTGAGAAAAACTGGTTTGTTAATATCCCAACCCAGACACTCTTACCTCTAAACGAGAAAGTTTGTACAAAGCTGCATTGAATATCAACCATGATAGTGACCCAATTGTCTCAAAGATCAAACTTATTAGAGATAGGGGTCTTAACCACAGGCAGTTCCGAGAAGTACTTATAGATTTGAAAACACAACATTCCGATGTTTGGTACCACATTGGTGTCCCCTGGCTTAGCATAATGTAAAAACAAGTCAATGTTGACTGACATTCATTTTTTAAAAAGCCACGAGGATAGAAACTAGTAAGATAGTTCCGGAACATTATGCAGGTGTGTAAAACAAAAAATACTTCACATTGAGCACAGCTGTACATTTGTAGTGAAATGTTAGAATGTACAAAATTGCAATAAAAGAAAAAAAAAGCTAACTTTTGTACTTCCTAGATTGGGAGTGTAACAAATAAAATGTAAATGAATAATACAGTATAAATGTGAATCAAAAGACATAGTATTTTTCTAAGTTGTAGTAGATGTTATTTATATATATGCGCGCCCCCTTCCATTTTTTAAAAATGCGACCCTCGATAGAAAAAGGTTGCCCACTTCTCGTCTAGGGGATGTGACTGGTAAAAGCTAGAGAAACATTTCCGTACTCTCCAGCAAAAGTGAAGACTGAGAAGACAAAGCTGTGTTGGTGAGGTACACACTGCTCTGTGCGTTGTGTAATCATCTCATCATTTAGAGCCTACCTATGTGTAACATCTCTTGATTCACATTCCTTCCATTGCTTGCCTCGATTGAGGACACTGTCCATAAAGTGCTTTCAGTAAAAGTAAAAGTAATAGGCCTACTAGTAAAGCGTTTATTCAGTTTATATTGGAAATGAATCTGACTCAACTATTTATTACATTTGTTCTATCACAAACATTTGTGACAACGTGTGTGCAAAGTTTGGTTTTTAGCATATGGCCAAAGAAAAGAAAACCATTATCCCAATGCAAGAGATGTGGCTAGGTGTGGTCATGGAACATCTTGCGTAGGCTGCATAGAAGTGCAAGGCTAGCTGTTTAGGTTTGTCTAGGCCATTGTACTGAACCTCATTGATGACATCGGACTGCACAGGGTTTAAGAACGTGAGCTGCATAACACTGAGTTTCTGGAAGGATGAAACATAAGAAATATCTCTAAGACACAATAATAATAATAATAAAATTTACCCCCACCAACCAAAAAAAAAAAAAAAAAGCCTTAGGCCTATTATCATATCTCCCAGATGAGGTCATGCTATGTTGACCAGCATTGTTAGAAGTATGGTATGTGTTCTGGACTGTTGTTGTCTCGATGGTCCCGGGTTGGAACCATGTCCGCTGCCATCACCTGCAGTCTTGCAGGTGGTTGGGATAGGATGTAGCAAACATGGATTGTAAAAGAACAACTGAAACATGTACACAAATAACTTTAAAAAAAATAACGGCCTTAAGTCAGAAATAAATTGTCTCTCTTACTGTTTTTATTGTTAACACCTGAGTTGTGTAGGCCTAAGGTAGGACAGGTACAGACGGCGAAAAAGAAATTTAATTGGACCCACCGCAGTCTGCGTCAGGTGTAACAAAATATGTAGGTTACAACTGGGTCTGTGTGCCCATTACAAAATACTGAACATCCCCATTGCGATCTAAATGACATTTATGCAAGTCTACAACATTATTCATATTGTTATGTTGGCTTTTCTACATTATTCATATTGTTATGTTATGTCATTCCAAAAAGATATTTAAAAAAAAAACGTACAAAAAACAATCTTTCAATATCCAACAAAACATAGACCAAATCGGACGTTAAGAATTATATCTAGGCCTACCGGTAATTTCATAAAAATAAATTTGAATGTGTTCAACCCATAATAGCGTAACATAAACCTAGAAAACCTCTCCATTCATTGAAGTTTAAACTAACATCACCTCTTGGCAACACGTTATGAGCTTCACTTTATCTGCCTTGTGTCCTTCATCTAGAAACTAGACTTATAAAATTCTAAATTTCTTTGTTCTCTGTATTACACTGAGACTCGAAACTAGACTAATAAAATCTAAGTTTCTTTGTTCTCTCTGTATTATACTGAGACTCATCTAGAAACTAGACTTAGGTATAGGATCTGAGTTTCTTCCTTCTCTCTTTATTACACCGTTCTCTCTGTATTATACTGAGACTCATCTAGAAACTAGACTTATCTAAATTTCTTTGTTCTCTCTGTATTACAACGAGACTTATCTAGAAACTAGACTTATAAGTTCTAAGAAACTTTGTTCTCTCTGTATTACACCGAGACTCATCTACCTGAAATATATCCGGAGGCATGTCGTAAATTACTCCAGGGGGAAGCTCTGCGAGTTGCTGTGGTTTTAAATTTAAGATGTGATCAGGATTGACAAAACCTAATGGAAATAATACAACATTCAATATGTCTGCAGTAATACATATAACACTCAACGTGTGTCTTCAGTAATACATATAACACTCAACGTGTGTCTTCAGTAATACATGTAACACTCAACGTGTGTCTTCAGTAATACATGTAACACTCAACGTGTGTCTTCAGTAATATATATATATATATAAATATATATATATATATATATTTATATATATATAACCATCAACGTGTCTGTCTTCAATAATACAGCCAAAACGTTAGTAAACCTTTTTTAGTCATGATGCAAGCCTATAAGAAGCCATACATCATATCAGTCAATACATTTTAAAACTGTCTTTCATACGCGGCTCCCCATCGGTACATGATGTTTTATCGCGAGACGTTTAGGCGCAAGGGACGTTTTGGCGCGAGATATTTTGACTATAATTTAAGAAACACGTGACTTTTATAATGAAGTTTTGTCACTATTCTCTAATATTGTATATTTTGTATGAGTTCTATCCCCATCCTCCTAATTGTATTTTGACAAAGGTTTCGTTTATTTCATGAATATATAATAAGTATGATTCCTATCTTGTAATAAATATCACGCTTCTCTCTCATAAATTATTTGTGAGTTCTGCCAAGCGCAATGGATTACAAATATTGAATTCTATTTCAAAAAGACATTTTAAAAACGTATTGACATTAGTTTAATGTCCACAAAAGCTAAGAAACTTTTAAAAGATAACTTTATTTGAACAAATATTTTGGGTGAGCCCACGGTAAGGGGTTGGTCTTCTCTTGACGGACATAAAGATGAGCCACTGAAGACAATACCTTCACCGAGCATAGTTTAAATGTATAGGTCACGATCATCAATGTGCCAAAGTCACGATCTTTTATGATGCTAGATGTCACGTTGAAGATTATCTTGATCTAAACAGCACAATCAATGATCGTGGTTGCCGAGGATCTAGAAATCGTCAGTTGATAGGATGATCATTTAGAAGTTGCTAGTTGATAAGATGATCATCTAGAAGTTGCCAGTTGATAAGAGGATCATCTAGAAGTTACCAGTTGATAAGAGGATCATCTAGAAGTTGCTAGTCGGTAAGACGATCTAAGTATGTTATTATTATAATCAATGAAGAAATTTCTCTTCGTCGAATACAAATACTTTAACTCAAAACTTGGAAAAGCTATTCACAATAGAATCTTTTTAGACTTTTGGGCGTTACCATGTGACTATAATCTCTTTGTCGCTTGGTTAATCGATTGACCAATAAAATATAGATTAGCGTACAATAATTATTATTTCTAACCAATCATATTTATTCCAAAACAGAAGTTTGCTGCATGCTTGGAATTTCCCGAGCTAGCTGAAAGCTCGCCGGCAGACCTTGGGCTAAATATAGACAAAGCGTACGTGACAGTATAGCTGGAGAGAGCTTTTTTTTTTAAAAAATAAAAATGTGCCTATACATAAACAAATATGCACAAGTCTAAATGTTTCAGAAAATGCTGTCAAACCAAACACGCAGATACATGCAATAAATGATAAGTCACACTGATTGATAGGCATAGTGTCAACTACGGATGGCTGCCTGGTTGTGAGGTATTGTCTCTAGATATGTGGTCTCGAAAGTCACGGGTTCAACCCCTTGCCGCCGCTATTCTCCACCATCCTGTGGCAGGTTTGTATTAGGATTTTATGATCCTTAATTCTGCGGGGACATTCAAAACTTATGCAATATATACAAAGTATGAAAGGTCAGACCTCGACTTGGGACCATGATAGTAACATACTTCCCCCGACCCCATAAACTCAACGTGAGATTGCGAAACGCAAATGATGACATTCATCAGTTGATTTAACAAAATTATACAACAAAGTTAAATACCAAAAAGAATGGGCAAAAATAGGCCTATCTCCTGTTCTTTACTTGACAAATATGCTAGACACAAGTACACATACAAAACATAGATATGTATCATTCTTAAATATAGAAATAATACAATAAGTATAAACTATGTGACCAAAACATTTCGCTCCAAAACGTCCCGTGCTGTGCCAAAACGACCATCGCGCCAAAACGTCCTGCTTCGGCTCCCCATACAGGTTCAATTGACTCAACACTATTTAAAGGATCAGGGAGGAAAGGCTGAGGACAGAGCAACACAACTATTTGATTTAAATGCTCAGCAGAAACTTGAAGTCAGTTCCGACACGTTTTGATTTGTCTGAGGAATTGATTCTTACAGACTGTAGCAACCCAACGTTCACAGCTCAGTACACAGAAAAGTGTAAAAAGTTACATCCAGAGCCTCAAAAGCTGCAGTCAGTTAAAAACAAACAGAATGACTCAGACTTGACGTAGTTAAAAAACAAACAAACACTAAATCAAAATCAGATAGTCAGCTTCTAAAACAAATGTATTAATGTACCATTTTAAAAACATTTTGTAGATAAGTTTCTAGTACTTACTCGTGAGTTACCTTGATTTATTGCTATGTTGTATAGTCAATATGTCTCTATAATCCTATACTCTTAAGCGAGCAATTCTTGTATGTATGTATGTGTGTGTGTGTATATATATATATATATAAATTTTATTTCGAAAACGGCTCTAACGATTTTCTTTAAAATTTCACGGTATGTGCATAAAGGTGAAAAAAAAATTCTCCAATCATTGGCCACATCGGGAAAACTCGAAGTCGACAGTTATATCGGTTTGAAAACGGCTCATTATCGAAAAATTAATTTTGGCTAGAATGTTTTATGAATGAAATTTTCTATATGACGTCAATGGGAAAAAAAACTTGACACCGCTTACGTCACTAGGCTCACAGCAGTACACTAAGACATTTCTTCGCAAACAAGAAAAAGCTTTAATGATTGAATTGGCGTAATGAAACATTTGCGCACCATCTTATTGTACATTGATCCATTATGAAACTATGAAAGAGAAATAATGAAATTAAATATCTTTATGTATGATTAGCTATTGTGTTTTAAAGGCTTTATAAATTGTTTACACTTTAATTGCGTACACCTGTAGGTAGCTTTTACTTTGTCATTATTTTGCTGGTGAATTATTGCAATGTGTTTAAGCTTCGAAGTCTACTGTCCCATATCAAAACATAGGAAATGGTCATAACACAGCTTATCTATGCCTTTCTTGTACAACAAGGGCCGGGCCTAACATTTGCGGGACCCTATGTGAAATGGATTGCGCGCGGACCAAGAAGGGTAGGGATAAGGATAATAAATGAAAATAAAGATTTTGTATTAGAAAATAAATTTGTATCTGCATTACATTTTTATTAAATGAAAGCTGACGATGCCGTTTTTTTATGTCAGGCGTAGGACTGGCGTTTACCATATTGATTGACACCCCAAAATGACAATTTTGTCTTTTTAAGGACATTTTTATGAGTTTCAGGAGATTTTCTAGGCGCTTCTTGAAAACAAGGAGACCACGGGTACCATATTATAAATTATAATGGTTTAATTTAATAATTTACACCTAGAATTAGCGTGGGGCTTTTGAACCTTCGGGGTCCACTGTGGCAGCATAGGCCTAAGGCTGGCCCTGATGATATTCAGCTCGCGGTCAACGAATTTTCATCACACTGCTGCTTTTTTTGGTTAACCTATAAACCTCGGTAAAACAGAAGTCATGTTCCAGAAGTCACCCAATAAAACCTACTCAGCCCAAAGATCGCATAGACATCCCGTAACGTGGTAGATAACTTCACATTATCTGGGAAGCATAGTATCAAATGACGCATTGCTTTAAAGAGAGGTTGATATGTGATCAGGTATAGTCGTGCTTTTGGACGCCTCCAAGTGAGAGTATGGCGAAATAAATTGCTCAACCTGTCTACAAAAATCAGTGTCAACCAGTGATTCTCTCAACCCCTCTATGTGGATCTGAGACATGAGTACTTTATAGAAAGCAACTAAGACTTCTTGAACGACTTCACCAAAGACCGCAATACAAACAGCAATATTCTTGCAAAATGGTATGAACTTCTTATAATCCGACAGTCACGCTTTGCAAGGCACTTATTCCGTATGGGGGGACGAACATATTTTGGCATTTTTTCTTTTAGTAAGCTGAAAGGATATCGGAGTAACAGAGATGCCTCACAATAACGCTTCTTTAGAATACTAACGCGATGTTTTTAAGTCTCTTAGAAAAAAATGCGAGATTTTACTTTGTTACTAGGTGCACGTTTTACACTATAACGTAGAGATTTTGCATCACTTGATGATTCTTACTAAAGCCATAATAATAAGGCTTGTCTTCGAGTGCGTATATTAGTGAGGAATGCAGTATTTTCCGTGGCTGCGCAGCCCCAGCTGTGACCTACATATTTTGCCACATCCGGGCAAGCATAACCATTGTCCACAGGTGGTCGATTTAGATTTTCTTTTTGCCGTCTGCGTTTGTCCTCGGCAGCAGATTTTCTTTTGGTCTCAAATGTGTATCACGCGGCCTTCGTGAGTGACCTCCAGCTGTCTCGTTCTGAGGCCGCATACAACCAGGTGCTCTCTTCTATTCCAGCCAAGGAAAGTTGACGCCCAAGCTGGTCTTTGAAGCGTTTCCTTGGGGCGCCTCTGTTACGTCGACCACCTTTTAGCTCACCAAAAAAAAGACTGCCTTTGGCATACGTTCGTCTCCCATACGGGATACGTGCCATACCCAGTGCAACTATCGGACCATAAGAAGTCCCTCTTTACTGTCATATCGGCGTTGGCAAGGACATCGCTGTTTGTAGTGCGTCCTGCCACCGTATGTCCATGATGGAGCGCAAGCATCTTTGGTGAAAGCACTCATGACGTATTAGTTGTTTTCTGTAAAGTTTCCATGTATCAGAGCCATAATGAATATATTAATTGCAATATTAAATGTCAGAAAGTAATCATTTTAGAAGTTACACTACAAAGACTTTTTTCCAAGCCTATAATAGCCCAATAGTTTTACGCGAAAGAAGCAATGTAAAACGTTAAGACGTGAGCTGTGGTTTTCTATAGGCCTACTGTTGGGGGGACTTTCTATTCTAATCGCCATGTATAATTACATTGAGAACTGACAGAACGAAAAAGCAACTCTTCGGATTGATAGTATTTACCCGATCGTTCATTTTCGTAATTACAACAATATTTCCAAAATGACTTCGGGTATATATCCTTCCTTAATGAGTTATTCATCCGAGCAAGGCTCGGTCACCTGATATTAGTACTTAATCGTGAGTTAGCTAGATTAATGTTAAATAGTCAATGACTCTTTAAATTACCGGAACTGAATTATGAGTAAAATGCAACAGCCATGCAATGTTATCCATTGGCATATGTTTTTACTTAGTTATTAGTGAAGTAACTACTGTCGTGATGTGCTGTCCTTTGATAAGCTGTAAGTGGAGCAGCCGCTGATATTTTTGTCTTTTTTTAAAAAACTACCCCTAAGTCTGAGCCATTCTCTGTTTTTGTTTATAGATAAATTTAGGTCAATAGTTTTAACTTACTTATGAGCGATGAAGCCTCTATAATGATGTTTCGTGGCCAATTATATACATTTATGTCTCCCATGATTTTAGAGAGTTTATTCAAATAGGCCTGAGCCACTTCATAGGAACATGTTTGTCTGTTGATGCTCTTTAAGCCATCTCTGTAGGAAGAACAAGTCCCAGTGGCAATGAATAATTCCATCTTTTAGCTTCAGTTTCCATACCCGGTATTAAAGTAACGACAACGTGCTAATGCTTTGTAGAGTAGGACGTTCTCTGGTGTCAACAAATGTGTTTTGTTGTTTTTAAATAGCAAAAGTACCGGTAGCGTTTGTGTTATTAGATGTAGTGGTAGACTATTGGTTTGTTATTAGATGTAGTGGTAGACTATTGGTTTGTTATTAGATGTAGTGGTAGACTATTGGTTTGTTATTAGATGTAGTGATAGATTGTTGGTTTGTTAGTAGATGTAGTGGTAGACTATTGGTTTGTTATTAGATGTAGTGGTAGACTATTGGTTTGTTATTAGATGCAGTGGTAGACTGTTGGTTTGTTAGTAGATGTAGTGGTAGACTATTGGTTTGTTATTAGATGTAGTGATAGACTGTTGGTTTGTTATTAGATGTAGTGGTAGACTGTTGGTTTGTTATTAGATGTGGTGGTAGACTATTGGTTTGTTATTAGATGCAGTGGTAGACTGTTGGTTAGTTATTAGATGTGGTGGTGGACTATTGGTTTGCTATTAGATGCAGTGGTAGACTGTTGGTTTGTAATTAGATGTAGTGGTAGACTATTGGTTTGTTATTAGATGTAGTGGTAGACTGTTGGTTTGTTATTAGATGTAGTGGTAGACTATTGGTTTGTTATTAGATGCAGTGGTAGACTGCTGGTTAGTTATTAGATGTAGTGGTAGACTATTGGTTTGTTATTAGATGCAGTGGTAGACTGTTGGTTTGTTATTAGATGTAGTGGTAGACTATTGGTTTGTTATTAGATGTAGTGGTAGACTGTTGGTTTGTTATTAGATGTAGTGGTAGACTGTTGGTTTGTTATTAGATGTGGTGGTAGACTATTGGTTTGTTATTAGATGCAGTGGTAGACTGTTGGTTTGTTATTAGATGTAGTGGTAGACTATTGGTTTGTTATTAGATGTAGTGGTAGACTGTTGGTTTGTTATTAGATGTGGTGGTAGACAAAAACTGTTTGGTCGTCCAGCCAGAACAGTAAAAAAAAAAAAAACCTGTGAGAACACAGTTCTGTTTGAGAGCGACCCGAGTCAATGTAAAGCCTATGTAAAGCATTGCTGTTTCCAATGCCTTTGGCTCCCGACTCATGGCCGAAGGCCGAGGACACCGGGAGCCTCCGTCATTTTCCTTCGTTATACCAAGCTAACCGTGGAAGACTCGCCATTTATGTAACGGTCCTTTGATGAACGGCGCATGGATGTGTGACAGGTTTGTGGGGACTTTTTTACAACCCCGCCCGTGCAAGGGGTGGACTCTCGTCTACCCGTGGGCATCCCCACGGGAGTTATGTTTCGCCATTCATTTAGCCTAGCTACTCCTCAAGTAGCCGTTTCCACCCATGTGCCACGATGAGGCAGAACAGCGTGCCTGGGACTGCTTTCACCAACTTGCCTCTTTGGAGATTTTACATTTCTGTTATTTTTTAAAACTTGTTTCTGTTCCCATTACACCAGCACCACTAAACATGGTAGAGGCTTACATCGGTCATGACACTGGACCAGCGTTTTTATTTTGTTGTTTGTCTTTTTCTCAATGTGTCACTATATTAATAGTGTTGGGACTGGTAGATAGAAAGTATCACATTTGTTGTTTTTTTTGGTGTTGTAAGCAAGCTCACGCTTGTTATGAAAACACTTGCCACGTAATAAAAAAATGGACTTACAAAATCAGTGTATCTGGCATATTCATGATCTCTTGAGGGCTAAATACACACAATAACTGCGACAAGGAGGAGAACTCTTCAATCTTGAGTCTACCAATATTACCGTCTTTAACTCTGGACAGCCAATTCTGGACTAAAATTGTACCCTAAAAACAAAGTTAACAAGGTTACAAAAGACAGTTTGTGTGGAAACACAAATTCAAAATCGGCCCCCGAAGTGGTCCACCCAGGCAGGCTTCAATATTTTCAGAAAGAACATCCGAATGAAATTATATCAAAGACAAATGAGAGATAAGAATGGAAAAAGAAGGTTAACAGATCTTGCAATCCAGCAGATCAAAGAATAGGTGAAAGTGAATGTAAAGTTAGAAGTGAACCTGGCCTAACTAGTTCCCCTTTCAGACCTTGTGGTCTATAGGGCAGATGATGTAAAGTTCATCTGTTTTTGTGGCACAACGACCAACCGCCATTACTTTTCCCCAACTAATGTCAGGTACCCATTAGAGCTGAGTGGACTCAGAGGCGCCCAAAGATTCCAAAGTTGAAAATCCCAGTCTTCACCAGGATTCGAACCCTGGACCCCCGGTTCGGAAACTAAGCGCTTTATCACTCAGCCACAGCGCCTCCCCTGGGCTAACTGATGTCTTATAATTGATCAAAATGTTTTGAGAATGCTAATTGTATCCACACAATGGCATCAACTTTGAGGTGATGACAGAATCCAATCAGACAGACGGACGGAGTGAGTTCATAGAAGCTGTATAATTAAAAGGTCTTCAAAACAGGTTCAACATAAATGGTTTGCATGCTGAAGGTTTAGATTACTGTTCACTGGCATTTGCCAATGACATCTAGATCTATTCTAGGAATGACTTGCTATGGACGTCCAGGCATTTGGACAATGTCAGTGCATTGAAAAAAAAGACATGTAGCCAAGCTGAAAAAAAGAGATATCCACGTGTAAAAACTGCGACGAATTTTCTATATATTCTATATATTGAAGGCACATGTATTACATTGATTTACAACTAAAGAGAATTAAAATTGAAATGCAGTCGTTATATGATATAGCCTAATTAGGTTCTGATGTAGAAACCAAGTAGAGGACACGTTCGAGCTTCAATGTTTTACCAGGTTTAGTGTTTGAATGATGTGCTTTAATTATGACCTTTATAATACTTCAATGTTTTACCAGGTTTAGTGTTTGAATGATGCGCTTTAATTATGACTTTTATAATACTTCAATGTTTTACCAGGTTTAGTGTTTGAATGATATGCTTTAATTATGACTTTTATAATGCTTCAATGTATGCTGTCACACGAAATGTAACCCCTATAAAGTCTGAAAAAGTAAAAGGGAAATCAAGTTTTCAAGTAGATACACAAAGTTCACGCGCAGCCATATCACGTGAGTGAACCTTATCAGCAGACGTGGAATTTAATACATTTAGTTCTACAGTTCAGTAGGTCAAAATAAAACTATGTATACCATAATTCATTTTTATTTATAGTATGAAATAACTTGAGACAGCGAAACCTAAACCGAAGTTGTGTGTTACATCATTCAACGTGTGGTCACTTAGATTATTAAAATCAGCATGGAGCTTTAGCACAGGAAGACATGAATGCCCATGATCAATATATATATATATATATATATATATATATATATATATTATATATATATATATATATATATATATATATTATATATATATATATATATATATATATATATATATATATATATATTATATATATATATATATATATATATATATATATATATATATATATGAATTTTGTTTTTAAATAAATTCAGCTTGTAGTAAACAATGCAAATGATAATTGATAAAAACAGAATAAATGTAACAAACAAATTTGAAAGGATAAGTGAAATCCTATCACTTTCTCAATACGCTATGATCCTATCACTTTCTCAATGCTCCGTGATCCTATCACTTTCTCAATGCTCCGTGATCCTATCACTTTCTCAATGCTCTGTGATCCTATCACTTTCTCAATGCTCCGTGATCCTATCGCTTTCTCAATGCTCTGTGATCCTATCACTTTTTCAATGCTCCGTGATCCTATCACTTTCTCAATGCTCCGTGATCCTATCACTTTCTCAATGCTCCGTGATCCTATCACTTTCTCAATGCTCTGTGATCCTATCACTTTCTCAATGCTCCGTGATCCTATCGCTTTCTCAATGCTCTGTGATCCTATCACTTTTTCAATGCTCCGTGATCCTATCGCTTTTTCAATGCTCCGTGATCCTTTCACTTATCTGGACCAGTTGGGAAATGAGGAGGAGGGGAGAAAAAAATAACTGGGTGAATGTTTACACAGTAATCGCTTTTTAAAAGCATTTTTATATAAAGGGAAAGACCTGAATTTGAACTCAAGCCGACATACTGACCACTCTGCTAGTGAGGTGCATATGAAAATAGAAAATTGTATAGATATCTATTGTTTGTTTATTTGTTGCAAATTTACTTAAAGCGGCAACCTATAATGGGGACTAATTCAATTTCTTTTCCTTGTTTGATATACCAAACAAACTAATTAATTACCAATAGTTAATTAACTTTGGTTAATTATTTTAATTGATTCTTGTGTTGTCAGGTAAAAGAACTAATTATGCTTGATCCGCGATTGGGTGTCGGAGAAATAACGTATACAAACTTTTAACCAGACTGACATACAAACAGAGTGAGTTGATCTAAGCTTGGTAATAATAAAAACATACAAACTTTGTCATATGACAACTTTGGTCCACTAGCGATTCTGTTCAAACTCTCCACTTCATAAATCCTTAGCTCACTCAGTTGGCTAGCGCTGAGACCAGACAGTAAACTTCCCATGTTCTGTATAAGTGTCTCATTCCAACGTTTGAAGTCTATACCAGTGTACTGAAACAAAACATACTTGTCTATACCAGTGTACTGAAACAAAACATACTTGTCTATAACAGTGTACTGAAACAAAACATACGTATTGATACCAGTGTAATGAAACAAAACATACTTGTCTATACCAGCGTACTGAAACAAAACATAGGTCTACTTGTCTATAGTGTGTACTTTAAATCTTCGACTGGCTCTTTACTGGGGCATACATTAAAAAGGGTTTACATGCATCTGGATGAAAGTGTTTGAAATTAAATCAACACTAATACTAAAATAAATAAAGAATGCTTATATTAAGTATAATTGTATCAATTAGTTTGGATCAGTCATGAAATTAAATTTGTAATAGATCTAGATCAGACAATGATAAATCTGTGCGATTAGAAATATTTCTACCATTTGGTATTGTTTAGCGCAATTTTATGCTTTTAACTTTTTCAATGTGCCATGATCCTATCACTTGTCTCAATACGCTATGATCCTATCACTTGTCTGGACCAGTTGTACAGGGGCGGAAGGAAAGAAGGGGTTATCTGGCTAAATGTTATCCTGATAGCTTTTTAAACACATAAAAAAACGTTAACACAGGACTCAAGCTTCCTCAAGGAGACTAATTAAACTTATACCACCACATCAGAGAGGTCATGTCTCACAAGTAGCCACTTCAAAGTAAGCTAACACCAGAGAGGTCATGTCTGACAAGTAGCCCATTGTAAGCTAACACCAGAGAGATTATGTCTGACAAGTAGCCCATTGTGAGCTAACACCAGAAAGATCATGTCTGAGAAGTAGCCCATTGTAAGCTAACACCAGAGAGATCATGTCTGACAAGTAGCCCATTGTACACTAACACCAGAGAGATCATGTCAGACCAGTAGCCCATTGTAAGCTAACACCAGAGAGATCATGTCTGACAAGTAGCCCATTGTAAGCTAACACCAGAGAGGTCATGTCTGACAAGTAGCCCATTGTGAGCTAACACCAGAAAGATCATGTCTGAAAAGTAGCCCATTGTAAGCTAACACCAGAGAGGTCATGTCTGACAAGTAGCCCATTGTAAGCTAACACCAGAGAGATCATGTCTGACAAGTAGCCCATTGTAAGCTAACACCAGAGAGATCATGTCTGACAAGTAGCCCATTGTAAGCTAACAGAGTTGTGCTGTCTAGTAGTCGTAGTAGCAAGTGCCCCCCCCCCCCCCACTACCCTCTTGTCTCACGTGACGCTAGCCAATATTTCAGCCACTGGGAAAAAATGTTACTGACTACAAAGTTGGACTGGATGAGGACAGCTTACTTCTAGAATCAGGTTCAGTAGAGCTTCAACGTGGTCAGCCGTCCACCTTTTCACTTGACCAAGGTAGGGTATGCACCTGGCTAGCTCAGACTGCGGCATATAGGTAAAGTAGCCAGGTGCTACATGGGATACAGCACTCTTCAGCATCTTGAGGTAAGTACAAGAAAGTGTTTTGATCTGAATCCTTGAACTTGTGATGTCATCCTCCACAGGTGTCGCTCTAGCCAGCTGAACAAAATATGCAGTCTTTATACACATCTACATATACTGATACAAGAAACTAATCACATACACCTATATCTACTGCTGTACGCATTGAGTGTACCTTTATTTAATTATCAATTTTCTTAGTTTTCGGTGGAATTCTATTTCTCAATGGATTCATACTGTCCATTATGTATGTTTTGTAGTTACGTGAATTGTATACGTTACCTGTACTCTACAAACATGTACAATGTGGGTGTGTGTAGCCAACACAGTAACAAGACCCACCCTCTTTTCTTACCTGTTGCTAGGTAAACTTTCACAGCCTGAGGACTCACAACTTGGGTCCGTTACTCTCCTCCCCGTATTTCCACAGGAAAAAACAACTTTGCAGCTATAACGTGAACTCAAAATGTTCTGGTGTAGTGGAACTAGATAGAACAGTGATGCCCAAAATACGGCCGGCGGGCCAAATCCGGCCCGCGACGTGGTTACATCCGGCCCGCCGAAACGTCGGCACAAAGATTAGAAAAACCATTGTACAAATAATAAATTTAAAAAATATATTTCCCTACGTAGAGTAAATCGATTGGTATCGATAGTAAGCCAACATATTTGTTTTATTAAGAAAGAGTTGATCTTTTTAAAGAACGTAACATTAAAGGAAATCAAACAAATTAGGCAACATTCTTGGTTTGAGACACGATAGTTAGATTACCTCTAGAGTGGAGGATTGATGAGATTATTTACCTAAAGTAGAAGAAAATAAGTCGGATGTATGTCTATTTTCTGTTGCCGCTGACGAGTCTACCGACATATCTGATACCTCTCAAAATTTTGGTATTTATTTGCGATAAAAACAACAGTCTTGAAATCAGAAAATTTGTAGCTATTGGGAGCATGCATGGATCGCCAGTGGCGAAGCACTGGTAAAAAGTTTCAACCATCACAGAGAATCTTTTTCCCTTGGAGAAATTAGTGGAAGTGACTACTGATGGTGCCACAACTATGGTTGACAGCAATAGTTTTTAGAAGTCAAATGGAACCCGAGCCTCTGTGGTCTCGCTGAATTATTCACCAACAAAATCTATGGACCATGCGATGATGATTGTGTTCAGATTGAACAATATTCGTCGTTTCTAAAATCCATCTGCTGCCAATGTGTCAATTGCCCAGACAGAGCTACAACTGGAACGGATAGACTTACAAACTAGACATCCTGGCTGGATTCAAGTGATGCAGACTATTGATTTTTACTCCATGTTTCTTGCGTAAACTTTTCGAAATCTCCAAAAACAAGTGTTATGGATGATCACAATAATTGACTTACTGACTTAATCCTGTGCACTCCCAGAGGAGCATAAGGCCGCAACCTCTCCACCGAACTCGGTTCTGCTCCCAATAATTAAAGGACTTATTAGTGAGACAAACTTTTTCAGTGATGAATCGTGGCGAAATCAATACTACGTAATCGTATGGTCTCTTAGACAAACATCTCGGAAGCGTCGAGAGGTCAAGTGCGCTTGAACTTGAAGGGGGCCCGAAGTTCGACACCCGACTCGAGCAGAGTTGTGTTTACTGAGCGCCTAAAGGCAGCACGGCCAACTAACTCTTAGATACCCCCTCGCCCCCCCCCCCCCCTAACAACTGTCCACAAATGAGATTGGACCAAAAGCGCTCTGAGCATGCTATAAGCATGAAAGTAGCGCTATATAAAAGCTATAATAAAAATTCTATGATTTAGGATAAACTTCTCATCAATGTAAATACTAGATTCACGGGTTTCTAATAAAAAAAATTATTTTATAAATCCTTTTTTTTTTCACCTTTTCTTCATATGGCCTGCGAGTCGAGTGTCGGATATTAAAATGGCCCGCCGTCCGAGTGAGGTTGAGCATCACTGAGATAGACCAATCACAGGTAGAGAACAAGGCCACTTCCGGGTTACTTTATCTCACTCGGGGTGGGATGAAACTATTGAACAAATAGCCCGGTAACCCAGTCCAACAAGTCCGCCACATGGTTCCATTCTAAGGTGGCGATCCTACACGGAATCTGGCGGTTACAGTATAGGAACATGAGGCGAACTCCCCATGGTAAGTGCTGCAATCGTCAGCTAACAGCAAGCGAGACCCAGGAACGAGGCGCGGTACGTGGTATACAGGGTAAAATCCCCGCTCGTGGCGTATGGTCGTACTGTTAAGAACCCTCAGACAAGACTGGGGATGAAGAGCTCCCGGCCCACGTCTGCTCGAGGGATTAAATCATCTGCAATGATAATTGGGAGAGTGGCGCCTTCTGCGTCGATTCCCTAGTGAAAATGTTTTCAAGGTGTACCACGCCGTCTTAGTTAGTGATATTTTAGTATCTACTCACAGCGTCAAATATCTTGGTCACAAAACCTTCCATGCCCTTTTCACTGTTGTCTAGCTCTGACTCTCTCACAAAGCCCGCCTTTCTACGGGCATCTAAAATGGCGTCTCGCTGAATGACTTGCTCAATTAAACGTGTCGCTGCCCTGGCGATCGTCTCCTACAGTAAAATTACAAAAGTTTGCATTGATCTCATTGACGTTATTAAGGAATCGATTCTATCTCTTCAATACTGATAAACTATTAGTAATGAGACAAGTTTATGATGTGTAGCATGAAAGTGATTGCTTTAAAGGGATGGAGATAGAAGGGGAGCGAACTGCATGACAAACTCATTATAAAAGACATTGTCATAAGCTGAGAATATTTTTCACACATTTCTCTTGGACAATGTCCCATGAGTTTTCCACAGCAACGCGTTTCAGAAAGTGTTACATTGTTAAGAGATAAACTGCCTAAACACTTGTTATAATCCATAGATTAGCCCCATTTCAAAATGGCTTATAAATGACTACCTACGTGACAATTGATTTTAAAGACATCTGAATCAAACTGAAGCATTGTTCCAGTCCTACCAACAATATGAAGCTTGCATTTCCATTTTCTGTTGGTCGTGAAGACACATGGAAAGAGGAAGAAAAGTGATATTAGTGAAACATAACATTCGCTAGAGATACATGTTAATGAATAATTCACATACAATATAGAGACATATTACACAAATAATTCACATCCGATATAGATACATATGACAGAATAGTTCACATCCGATATAAATACATATGACAATAATCCACATCCGATATAGATACATGTGACAGAAATAATTAATTTCGATATTGATATCATATATGTGACATACCTAAGCTAAACAATATCAATGTTTATATCAATGTTTCCATGCCATATACTAAGTTATATCATTCAATGTAAAAACAACTTTTGCATGTAATAAACTTTTTGCGTTAGACGTCTATCTATACTAATAAAAGGCAAAGCCCTGACTCACTGACTCACTGACTCATCACTAATTCTGCAACTTCCCGTGTAGGTACAAGGGTGAAATTTGGCAGGCGCATTCCCTACAGCTTACTTACAAAAGTGCAGCAGGTTTCGTTTCCCAATCGTACGCGTAACGGTCGTAACGGTCGACAACGTCCGCCATGTTGAACGTTCGTATTTATGGAGCCATCTTCACGAAACTTGGTACGCGGTTTCCCTGCGCTAACCGAAACCGATGTACGTACTTATTTAACGGTCGTAACGGTCGACAAAGTCCGCCATGTTGAACTTTCGTATTTATGGAGCCATCTTCACGAAACTTGGTACGCGGCTTCCCTGCTTATTTTAGTGTTTTTATACGTAGGAGGGCAAAAATGTGGGAGGCTCATTCTTAATTTTCTGTCGACGATTGTTACTGGCTTCGCTTCTTGGTACGGCGGTTTACTCTTTTCGCTTGGCTTTTGTTGTATCTTCGTTACAAGGGACGGCGTCACCTTTCTGTGTGCGCATCGAGGTCTTCTTTGTAGTCTGCCACAGCAAGGTAGCGTCCACGATTGGCGTTGTTATATCCCGACTCATTCATTCGACTGCTGGTATTTTACACTCACGTTTCATTTATCGCTCCAAGCGTACCCCCACTGAACATGTCTCTCGAGATGGTCACCATCGATCAAAGGACTGTGGCTTACCGGGTGGTTTCCATGCCCCCTGATGGATCCTGCCTTTTCCATTCTCTGTGCTACACATTGCACGGCCACATCAGACTCACTGCTGATGTCCGAAGGGACATTGTGTTGTATGTGCTCAACAACTGGGACAGGTTCAAGGTGTGGACAGATGATGGTACGGGAGACAATTACACAACACAGGAGCACTATCACAGTGAAATGCTTAAGCCCTCAACTTATGGTTCTGCCTGTGAGTTGATGGCTGCCTCTGAGTTGTTTTCTTGCCGTTTTCAAGTATATCGAAATGGCCAAATATTCTACACCTTCGGACAACCGCCAATGCCTCTCAAACATCTTCGATTCTCAGGTGACAATTTGAGCAGTGGACATTTTGATGTCTACGAGTGTTTAAACTCTCAAAACCTGGATGAGAAGTTGTCGATGACACCGGTTGTACGCTTACAACGCTTGGCAAATCCCTAATGTCACTAAAACACAAGAACTGGCAAGACATTCCTCATAAACCTTCTGCTTGCGAAAGTCCAAGCGGAAGGTGACATTGCTGTAGCTGTGGCTTCTTCTGGCATTGCA
The DNA here is from genome assembly GCA_030265305.1 of Biomphalaria pfeifferi. Classification (NCBI taxonomy): domain Eukaryota; kingdom Metazoa; phylum Mollusca; class Gastropoda; family Planorbidae; genus Biomphalaria; species Biomphalaria pfeifferi. The sequence continues at coordinate 7,892,803 of JASAOG010000002.1, read as the reverse complement.
GCAACTCTTCTTCAGGGTGGGAGAACTGCTCATTCAGCTTTCAAGCTACCTCTCAACCTCAGCCACACCACTGATTCGCCCTCCACGTGAAACATATCAAAGCAGAGCAACATGGCTGAAGTGCTAAGACAGTGCAAGCTGATTGTCTGGGATGAGTCCACCATGGCACACAGAGGGGGTGTCGAGGCTTTGGACAGGACCCTCCAAGACATCCGAAACACCACCACACGTATGGGAGGCTTGACAGTGTTGCTGGCTGGAGACTTTCGGCAAACCCTACCAGTCGTGCCCAGAGGAACACGCGCCGACGAAGTGAAAGCCTGTCTGAAGTCTTCGTACCTGTGGCGTCAAATCACTGTCGTCACTTTAAAAATAAACATGAGGGTTCATCTGAATGGCGACACAAGAGCCGGAGAGTTCTCTGATCTTCTGATGAGTATTGGTGATGGCAGCTTCAGTCAAGAAAATTATAAAATAGCAATTCCCTCAAATCTCTGTCTCCTGGTGAAGACCTTGCAAAACCTTCGTTACAATGTTTATCCCAATCTAAGAACTCTCCAGCATATAGACGTGTCATGGTTGAGGGAGAGAGCTATCCTAACACCACGAAACGACATGACCACGGCCATAAACCACGTTTTACTCCAAGAACTCCCCTCACAATCTAAAACATACCAGTCTGTGGATTCAGTTGTGGAAATGGAAGACGCGGTGCACTATCCGGTAGAGTTTCTCAACTCTCTGAATCCTCCAGGCACTCCTGAGCATCGTCTCATTTTGAAGGTTGGGGCACCGATAATGTTGCTGAGGAACTTGCAGCCACCTAAACTGTGCAACGGCACCATACTTCAAGTCACGTCTCTGCAGAAGAACCTCATTGAGGCAACTATTTTCACTGGCAGTGGCTCAGGAGAGACAGTTTTGATTCCTCGCATCCCCGTCATCCCCTCTGACCTCCCATTTCAATTCAAACGCCTCCAATTCCCAGTAAGGCTCTGCTTCGCCATGACAATCAACAAGTCTCAGGGACAGACACTACAAAAGGTTGGCATTGACTTGAGACAGGACTGCTTCTCACATGGGCAACTGTACGTCGCATGCTCAAGAGTAAGCTCGGCGCAGGGATTGGTCATACTGCAGCCGGAGGGCCGAACTGACAACGTGGTGTACAAAGAGATCCTCAACAAATAACTGTGTATTGGTACATGTATGTTTCTTCTCTATTTCAAAAGGTTTACTTTTCTTCTTAGTAATGAAATATTTAAGGCAGTACATATGACACATTATTTTTACTTATCGGACTAACATTGCAAAAAGCCACACAAAAACTGCGTTGTTCCGGTTATTCCAAAAATACATGCGCTACATTCCCTGCGGTAACACTCCTGGCACAAATGAGAATGTTTTGTTGTTACATGTAGGCCTATTAATTAAAGCAAATTTGAAATGTTAATGCAATAATCCTCCCGCTGCAAAGCGCGGGTATTTTGCTAGTAAGAAATATAAAATTAAAAAAAAAATTTGCAATAAATGTGATCCACTAGTTTAGGTTTCATGGCCATCTACCATACGTGGTACTAACATATACCATACGTGGTACTAACATATACCATACGTGGTACTAACATATACCATACGTGGTACTAACATGATCGATGTACCCAGACTAAGTGTTCTTATTACTCCTTTATAGTTTATATCCATAGCATAAAGTCTCTATTGTACATTGACTCTACGTACATCTCAAAGTGCGTTTATCTATTTTGTGGTATGAAGCCTATATTGTCGCATGTATTCCAGTTTAACTCACAGACTACAGAATAATTAATACAGATAGGAATGGAAAATGGCATAATACTGTCAAATAGTCAGCAGTGTATCCATAAAAGTATGTAAAGTAAAGCTTATGATATTTCAGCACAAGTTTCATCATAATTCTTAACATGATTTGTTTCCCCTTTCTCCTCCCATGTTCTCATTGAATGTAAATATTGGCAGTGAATAAAAACTAAATGTCAATGTCTCACGGCTCAGCTTTGTACAGCATGGTCATCACGGCTTGAGACTGGGCAGCCGACAGGGGCAGTTGACCCAGTGTGTCCAGACTCTTTACGACGGTGGCAGGACTTAGTTTCATGATTTCCTCCGACGTGAGACCGAGTGCCATCACACCAAGTCTACTAATGATAGCTGCATCCTGGTCTTCCTGGTGTAGAGAAATCATTGGATCTGAGAAGAATGTCTGCAGAGCTTATCTTGTAAACTATTAGTTTAATGTAAATAATTACTGCTGGAGTTGAATCTCATTTTGATTTGTTGTACAAAGCTTAAATCAACTCACTCTGTCTGGTACAACGTTTGTACACGTTATTTCTCACACACCCAATCTCGGATCAAGTTGAAACTTTGCACAATTATTCAATGGCATATAAGACATGAATCAATAAAAAAAAATCTAACCAACTAGTCAATTAATTACTGGTAATTAGTTTTTTTTTAATACCAACAAAGGAAATTCGCAGACGCGGCAAAATATGTAGGTTTCATCCCTTTAGTTAAATGTAAACATCATTTCTCCCAGACCCATGCTCGGATAAGTCATTACGTTTAACAGTTAGTTATTTTACCAAACAAAACATGAACCAATTTAAAAAAATTAATCAATAACGTCAATTAATTATTGGTAATTATTTGTTTTGATTGTTATCGAATAAGGAAAATAACTAACATTATAGTTGTAACTGTGGAGTTCTTTCCATTGTTTGTTTGTTAGTTTGAATAGCTTTTACAGAACGCAACTTTCCCATAGATAGGTTTATTTTTTTTTTAAAAAGGACTTTTATTTTGCTTGCTAATGTAATCGATTTTCAAAAATTAGTAGACATAATCTACTCCAGCGCCGACCCTGGCTGAAGTAATAGTGAACAAATAGATGCTATCTTACTAGATTTTTCCAAGGCTTTTGACAAAGTTCACCACCATAGTTTGCTTAAAAAATTAAAATATTTCGGCATTAACGGTCCACTGCATCAGTGGATTAAAGATTTTCTGATAGGGAGAGAACAAACTGTAATAATAAATGGCTCTAAATCAACACCGATAACAGTAAACTCAGGTGTACCTCAAGGAACAGTCTTGGGTCCACTACTATTTTTAATTTACATAAATGATTTACCAAATTGCATTAGTTCAGGAACAAAAGTCAGATTATTTGCAGACGATTGCATAATATATAGAACAATAAAAACAAAACAAGACACAGATATTTTACAAAGAGAATTAGATGAATTACAGAAATGGGAATCAAATTGGAGCATGTCTTTCCACCCAGAAAAATGTCAGTTGTTAAGAGTAACAAAAAAACTAAAACAAATTAATTCCACTTATCTTATTCATGGCAAACCAGTAACACAGACTAAAAACTCAAAATACCTAGGTGTTATAATAAATGAAAAACTGTCATGGAATCCACATATTGATGAAACTATAAAAAAATCCAACAAAGCATTAGGGTTTATTAAAAGAAATTTCTATAAATCAAATAAGAACATAAAACTAAAATGTTATTTAACCTTGGTTAGGCCAATAATAGAATATGCATTCACCGTGTGGGACCCCTCAACTCAAGAAAACATTAAGAAACTGGAACAAACACAAAATAGAGCAGTGAGATTCATAACAAACGAATATTCACATTTGACTAGGGTAACACCATTAGTAAAATCACTAAATTTAGAAAGCCTTCAGGACAGAAGACTCAAAAGTAAAGTAGCAATTATACATAAAACACTGAACCATAATCTTCAAATACAAAAACAAAATTTAATAATATACTCTGCAAGACACAAAAATAAAGGCACATTTCTCGTCCCATATGCTAGGACAAATTTGTACAAATACTCCTTCTTCCCTAGTGCTATTAGAGCATGGAATGGGTTGCCTGAGCTAGCCAGAAAAACCAGTGACTTGGCAGAATTTAAGTCATTGGTTAATATGCATGACTAAATGCATGACGCGTAGGACGTAATCATCTTCTTTTTTGAAGTAACGTCTGTATTATATAAGATATAAGATAAGAAGATAAGTATTAAAAGTCGGGAACAGAATGAAGGAATACTTTTTTAAAAATATCTTAAAGTTTCCATAGCGTGAAGGAGCGTAAAGGCGTCGGGAGCCATTTCAGAATTGAACATTGTATCACATCAATAGATTAAAAAAGTTTCTTTATTCCTGTCCTTATTGGAACTAAGACTGAATACTTATATTAAAGCATTCACGTAGGCCTACTCAGTGATTGAACTTCATTATACTTTACTACAAACAGGGCAAGATGAACTTGTTCTAACTAAATAAACCAAACCAATTTTGAACACATTCTGTTGTAATTAAAAACCCAATTTGTTTTATCATAGAGGTGGCCCATATGTACAATTGGGCTCCGTATGTTAAAAAACAAACAAACAAATAAAAACTAAAACAAATGGAAAGAGATCTAATGAAATTTACATCGACATGTATTATGGACATATAACAACTATAGCGGGTCCAACAAAAAGCTGAGAGAAATAGCAGGCCTATCTGCATCTGACCTAATATACCCATGCCACGTATGCGACCGGCTTTTTAAAGCGATGATTGGACTTTACATAGGGTATGAGAAATGTGCTCATCTTCTATCACGAAGGAGGAGCTATATAGCGGGTCTATATATCTTACCAATGATATAGGCACATAAAATCTATAGGGGTCTATATATTTATATCTTACCGGGGCGATGTGAACATCTTTTAATATAAAAGTCTGCAAATATTTGGACAAGTACTTGATCTGTTGGAGTGGTAGTTTGACTATGGACATGGTCGACAGCCTTTTGATAAGAATGTCTGCACTGGCTGGGGTCAGTTTTAAGTTCTTCAAATATTGTGGATACCTGGTGATAATGAATAGTTGATTATCTTCACCTAGACTATATGTAGGATAATGCTGGGTACCTTCATTCTCACTGAGCGCTTAAGATCTAGACTACCCACAACAAGCCTAGTCAATGTCTACTATTTATAAGATCTAGACTACCCACAACAAGCCTAGTCAATGTCTACTATTTATAAGATCTAGACTACCCACAACAAGCCTAGTCAATGTCTACTATTTATAAGATCTAGACTACCCACAACAAGCCTAGTCAATGTCTACTATTTATAAGATCTAGACTACCCACAACAAGCCTAGTCAATGTCTACTATTTATAAGATCTAGACTACCCACAACAAGCCTAGTCAATGTCTACTATTTATAAGATCTAGACTACCCACAACAAGCCTAGTCAATGTCTACTATTTATAAGATCTAGACTACCCACAACAAGCCTAGTCAATGTCTACTATTTATAAGATCTAGACTACCCACAACAAGCCTAGTCAATGTCTACTATTTATAAGATCTAGACTACCCACAACAAGCCTAGTCAATGTCTACTATTTATAAGATCTAGACTACCCACAACAAGCCTAGTCAATGTCTACTATTTATAAGATCTAGACTACCCACAACAAGCCTAGTCAATGTCTACTATTTATAAGCAAAGAAACAATGAAAAACAAGCACAGCTTATCAAAGGGAAATAACTCATCGATTACAGCCATATCTCTCAATCATCAGAAGCCATTTCACTTATTCTTATAAGTAATGGACTAATTGGTTAACTCATGTTTTGTTAGGTACAATAAATAATTATTTAAAGTTTCAACTTGATCCGAGAATGGGGTGTGGGAGAAAAATAACATGTACAAACTTTTTATCAGACAGACAGAGTTGATATAAGATTTGTAATAAGGTGCTTAATATCATTCCATAATAAACAACTAAAAAAAATCTTAAACTAATATAAAAAGTCACCATACAATTGATTCGAAATACAACAAAACTTCAATTCATCTCACAAGTGTGCCAGATGCCTGGAGAGTTTGAAAGCTTGCTCTGGATTCAGGCTGACCTTGATAATCTCACTCAAGCGTGTCGCTTTTCTAAAGGTCATTACAATACCTTGTATCTGACAATAATGTTAAGACTTGCATGTCACAAATACACACACCTTGATCGATCGATCGATCTATCTATCTATCTATCTATCTATCTATCTATCTATCTATCAATCAATCAAACAAACAATCAATCAAACAAACAATCAATCAAACAAACAATCAATCAAACAAACAATCAATCAATCAATCAATCAATGTGATATCTATCAATCTATCAATCTATATCAGTGACGTCACAAAGTGGGTGCGTGGGTTACGGTCCTCACCGGGTAACACCCATTAGGTGGTGAAACCAAAGTGGTAAAAATTGGCAAAAGTTAAAAATATTAAAACTCTATATATACCCAAACATGCCTAGGCACATCTATTGTACTAATCTTGATCATTTTCTTTAGTATAAATGCCCAAAAAGGGGGATGCAAAGGGGCTGTCTTTAAGAACAAACAATAGATCGTATTTGCATTGTAGTTATTGTATAGTTTAGTATTACGGACCAATTTTTCCGACTAACGACCAACGTACCATCGTACGATTAACGAATTTTGACTATTAACCAGTAAAATGACATTATTATCAATGTTTTAAATTAAATATTGTAAGCTAAAGACTTCTTATTATCAACTAATAAGGACCTTTAAAAATATCTACAGTTTTGGTGAGAGGCGCTTATTACAATATCGATTCAAAACTTTAACAAAAAAAAAAACAAACATTTCCCAATGTCTCTGCTCGTCACGTGATTCCTTTCGACGTTCAGAAGTGTTAAACATCGTTATGTTGACCTTTTAAAAAAACACTATTCGCGGAAAGACTTATTGAATACGTACGTGCGCTCTATGTACCGCGAACATCCCTCGTATAATAGTATTGGCCAATGCTGTCCCCTTTTTATTGGACTTTATTTGAGCGACTTTTTAAAAAACAAATAGGATGGATGAATAGTGCGCTCAGATACCCAGAAAATACTTTATTATTGGAACGTCCCATTCCGTTAGATATTCATTTTGACATGAGCTCTTCTTACTAGCAGAACAAAAAAATGCCTAAGAAAGAATTTATTAAGCTCAGAGTGAAGGAAAACGCTTGGTGGAACTAACGGTGCTCTGCCCTGACAACCTTGGTGGATGGATACTATCCCCAAAAAGAACCTTTTCGGTTTAAAATGATCTATAAAACACTATTTCTGAAAGAAAAAAAGATTTAACATTCATTGGGGCGGGGGCGGCAATGGTATTTTTATGTGGAATGCCACACTTCCACCCTCCTCCCTTTTTTTTTTTTTCTTAATTTCTTTCGGTTTGATCTGCAATTTTCTTACTAGGAGAAATAGTACAAGCTAGACTTGAGGAGAATGAGCTTCTGAAGCTCCAAAAATCTTTGTGCATTTTTTATTTAAAGAAATATTAGTCAATAAAATATATTGTGGTACATTGTTTTTTTTTCCCGTCCATGTAAGATGAAATATTTTCAAACCAAAGCTCTAATGCCATGATTAATAGTGCGCAGAGCTTTATGAGAATAATTGTCTGTGTTGGTAAACGATATCATTGTCAATCTACTTGAGATACGAAGTCTTTAGACTCTTGTGCGAGGTTATTTAAAACCATTGTAGTTAATTACATTTGTAAGCTAAAAAAACCCCCAACAAATTCGTTGAATGAAATGGCCCGCAAAAGAAAAAAAACTAATTCAGTCTCAGCAAATGATCTCTAGTAGATCTAGTATCATCTGCAAATTGTGTCATGGTCAGTGAACTGTGACAATATCAGTTAGACCTACCTGTGTGGAAGTGGAATCCTCCTCTGGGAGACGGTAGCACAGATTCATGACATCGGTCTCATTTTTCATCAGCCCCATGAGCTCTACCTTAGAAATGCCCTTGAGAAGTGTCCCTAAGCATACCAGGTCCTTCGTTGTTAAGGGACGCTGCATCGCTCTCTTGTATTTCTCAGACAGGACGATGGCCTACCATTAGAAAACATTCAAACGAGGTCAAAGTTTAATCCGTTTCCATGCAAGACACAAAGGTGGGGAGAAAGTAGTACAGCACAGATTTAATCAGGCATTATTTATAGTGAATGTTTGTCACCTTGGAACATGATTTTAAAAAATAGTCTGGTGTTGTTGCACACCGTCTACGAAAGATGACGGTTAAACTTAATACCCATAATATAACATCTGAATGTAATACCCATAATATAACAACATCTGAGTGTAATATCCATAATGTAACAACATGTGAGTGTAATTCCCATAATATAACAACATCTGAGTGTAATATCCGTAATATAATAACACCAGAGTGTAATACCCATAATATAACAACACTTGAGTGTAATACCCATAATTTAGCAACTTCTGAGTGTAAAACCATAGTATAGCAACATCTGAGTGTAAAAACCATAGTATAGCAACATCTGAGTGTAAAAACCATAGTATAGCAACATCTGAGTGTAAAAACCATAGTATGGCAACATCTGAGTGTAAAAACCATAGTATAGCAACATCTGAGTGTAAAACCCATAGTATAGCAACATCTGAGTGTAAAAACCATAGTATAGCAACATCTGAGTGTAAAAACCATAGTATAGCAACATGTAAATATGTAGCCGAACATTCAGAATCTTGAAATAGATGTATTTTTTTCTTGAGCAACTAACCTTTGGCACATTGGTTAGAATTTAGATCTTTAGCAGATTAGTGTCACTAAAGAAATTTTATTTTTACTAGCTTGGACTAGTTCTATCACACACTAGTGGACCAGGTCACATGTGAGTAAAAATATCAAAGACTTATACATTTTTAAAAATAAACATTTCAAAGTAATCTTTCAACCGAATGACATAAAGTGTGAAATAACAAATTATTGACTTAAAGCCTCACTAAACAGTCTAAGTGCAAAAATCACAATGATCACATAGACATACTTGCTCAAATGTTTAACAGTCTAAGTGCATACATCCCATAGACATACTTGCTCAAATGTTTAACAGTCTAAGTGCATGCATCACATGGACATAATTGCTCAAGTGTTTAACAGTCTATGTGTATACATCACATAGACATACTTGCTCAAATGTTTAAGGGCATACATCCCATAGACATACTTGCTCAAATGTTTAACAGTCTAAGTGCATACATCCCATAGACATACTTGCTCAAATGTTTACGTCTAAGTGCATACATCCCATAGACATACTTGCTCAAATGTTTAAGTGCATACATCCCAAAGACATACTTGCTCAAATGTTTACCAGTCTAAGTGCATACATCCCATAGACATACTTGCTCAAATGTTTAAGGGCATACATCCCATAGACATACTTGCTCAAATGTCTAAGTGCATACATCCCATAGACATACTTGCTCAAATGTTTAAGGGCATACATCCCATAGACATACTTGCTCAAATGTTTAAGGGCATACATCCCATAGACATACTTGCTCAAATGTCCAGCGAACTCTTTGCACTTCCTCTATATTGTCATACACAAACGAATCTGTCAGCAGCTTGCTCAGAGTGGATGAACTTGCTATGGCCGCCAACCTTTTCAGTTTCAATAACTCTTTAGGATTGTTTTGGATAACCTTGTGTGGGATGAAGTTATACAGTGAAGATTATATTGGAGGTAAAAATAAAAACAGGATTCAATCTTTCTACATCATACGTTCTTGCGTTCAAGTTCCTATGGAGTCAGGGAGATGAATTGCCTTTGAATAGATCACTTTGAAGGGATTATTTGGAAAAGCAAAGGGCAATCATTGAATATGTTCATGCTGTTTTCTATCTACTAGAGTTTCTTTTTCTCCCTTAGAGAAAATGTTCAGTGTGTAAAACTGGCAAACAAATTCTTAACATTGTCTTAACTAAATTTTTCATACCTAACCACTAGATACATACATATATTAAACATAAATGAATAACAGCACCAGGGACCAAGTTTTCAAGAGAGAAAGTAGTGAATTAAAATGCTAGGAAAATAAGGGCATGCGCCGACCGAGGCTCGAACCTGTGACTCTGGATTCGACACCACCGCCTAGCGATAACGCACCAAGCGAAACTAACCTCTAGACCATCGGAATGTCCAAAAAAAAACAACATTCTTCTGATCCAGAGTCATTTCGCCCGTATGCAAATTACCACCCCAGTGGTCAAAGGTTCGAGCCTCGGTCGGCGCACGCCCTTATTTTCGTAGCATTTTAATTCACTACTTTATCTCTTTAAAAACAAGCGAAACTAACCTCTAGACCATCGGAATGTCCAAAAAAAAAACAACAACATTCTTCTGATCCAGAGTCATTTCGCCCGTATGCAAATTACCACCCCAGTGGTCAAAGGTTCGAGCCTCGGTCGGCGCACGCCCTTATTTTCGTAGCATTTTAATTCACTACTTTATCTCTTTAAAAACTTGGTCCCTGATGCGTTATTCATTTATTTTTAATAAATGTATGTATCATTTGTTTCAGCACCTAGCTTCAACTCTATGTTTACTAACCACTAGATATAGTGAACTTTTCAAGAATAAAATATAGAAAAACAAAATGTAAAAGGTAATTTTCACTCATGCCAGTGAGGGCTATAAATGAGCCTGAGTTTACGGAGGAGGAGGAGGGAGGGGCACCTCGAGCGCTGTTACCCAGTCCTCCTATAAGCTCACCAAAGAAGATCGCCTTTGGTATGCGGTCGTCTCCCATGCGGGATAACTGTCCGACCCAGAGCAGCTGTCGAATGTTAATTAGTGCTTCTATACTGTCCACACCGGTCTCCAGCAGAACATAATTATTTGTAATGTGGTCTTGCCAGCTATGCCCATTATTGTGCGAAGGCATCTTTGATGGAAAGGTTCAATGAGCCTTAAATGCCCTCGACAGGGCACCCACGTCTCAGAACCATACTTTAACAAAAGTGTGTCGAGAACCACTGCTTTATAAACATTGATTTGTGTTGCTAGGTGAAGATCTATTCCGCCCTACTCTCAGACTGAAGCGACCAAAAGCGCTGTTGGCTTTTGCGAGACGGGTGTCTATATCTCTGGACACTGACGCATCGTTGGCCACTGTGCTGCCCAGGTAGGTAAAGTGGTCCACAACATTTAGGAGATGGCCATTCACAAATTTCACAATGATTTGTGAATCTAGATTAATTCCCATTGCAGACATCTATTACCTATTCTATGACTACAATGCAAATGCAACATATTTTTTTATCTTAAAAAAAATACACCTTCGCGTCTCTGCTCACTTTAATCACTACGTGCTCACCTTAATAGGCGTTGACCTACCAGACTCACCTTATTTACTAGTACCTTCATTGGTACTTCACTGAGAGCCAGACCATCTAATGAAGGCGCATGGATATGTAAATTATTCATTTTGCGCAGTGTTTCTGCCGACAAGCCTTGCGCAATGTAGCCCATTTGTACCATTTCATCCAGTCCGAAGTAATCTCCGTAACTCTGACAAAAAAAAACAACAATCTATGAGATCAACTTATTTCCAGTGTTAAGCAATTGTAAAGTAAATTAAAGTGTGCCCTGAAATACAGTTCTAAGAGAGAGGAAAGTGCGCAGATTTTTATACTAACTAGGTTACATATAAAGGCCTATATATGTATTTGGCAGGATCCTCCTCTCCTTTTTCTTTTTACACTTCCAATAAAACGGCAACAATTTCAACGACCACCCAACATGCTAGTATCTGTTACTTTGAATTGGAATGGCCCACTCTATTTTTTTCTCTTTATAACACCCCAGACACACACACATACTTTTAGCATGTGACTTCAAGCATCCTTTCTCCAGCTTCCTGCATTCCCTCCCACACACACACAAAAGTATTACATGCAATGTCTTCAGCTTCCTGCCTTCCCTCCCACACAAAAAGTATTACATGCAAGTCTTCAGCTTCCTGCCTTCCCTCCCACACAAAAAGTATTACATGCAATGTCTTCAGCTTCCTGCCTTCCCTCCCACACAAAAAGTATTACATGCAATGTCTTCAGCTTCCTGCCTTCCCTCCCACACAAAAAGTATTACATGCAAGTCTTCAGCTTCCTGCCTTCCCTCCCACACAAAAAGTATTACATGCAAGTCATCAGCTTCCTGCCTTCCCTCCCACACAAAAAGTATTACATGCAATGTCTTCAGCTTCCTGCCTTCCCTCCCACACAAAAAGTATTACATGCAATGTCTTCAGCTTCCTGCCTTCCCTCCCACACAAAAAGTATTACATGCAATGTCTTCAGCTTCCTGCCTTCCCTCCCACACAAAAAGTATTACATGCAAGTCTTCAGCTTCCTGCCTTCCCTCCCACACAAAAAGTATTACATGCAATGTCTTCAGCTTCCTGCCTTCCCTCCCACACAAAAAGTATTACATGCAATGTCTTCAGCTTCCTGCCTTCCCTCCCACACAAAAAGTATTACATGCAATGTCTTCAGCTACCTGCATTCCCTCCCACACAAAAAAGTAATACATGCAATGTCTTCAGCTTCCTGCCTTCCCTCCCACACAAAAAGTATTACATGCAATGTCTTCAGCTTCCTGCCTTCCCTCCCACACAAAAAGTATTACATGCAAGTCTTCAGCTTCCTGCCTTCCCTCCCACACAAAAAGTATTACATGCAAGTCATCAGCTTCCTGCCTTCCCTCCCACACAAAAAGTATTACATGCAATGTCTTCAGCTTCCTGCCTTCCCTCCCACACAAAAAGTATTACATGCAATGTCTTCAGCTTCCTGCCTTCCCTCCCACACAAAAAGTATTACATGCAATGTCTTCAGCTTCCTGCCTTCCCTCCCACACAAAAAGTATTACATGCAAGTCTTCAGCTTCCTGCCTTCCCTCCCACACAAAAAGTATTACATGCAATGTCTTCAGCTTCCTGCCTTCCCTCCCACACAAAAAGTATTACATGCAATGTCTTCAGCTTCCTGCCTTCCCTCCCACACAAAAAGTATTACATGCAATGTCTTCAGCTACCTGCATTCCCTCCCACACAAAAAAGTAATACATGCAATGTCTTCAGCTTCCTGCCTTCCCTCCCACACAAAAAGTATTACATGCAATGTCTTCAGCTTCCTGCCTTCCCTCCCACACAAAAAGTATTACATGCAAGTCTTCAGCTTCCTGCCTTCCCTCCCACACAAAAAGTATTACATGCAAGTCATCAGCTTCCTGCCTTCCCTCCCACACAAAAAGTATTACATGCAATGTCTTCAGCTTCCTGCCTTCCCTCCCACACAAAAAGTATTACATGCAATGTCTTCAGCTTCCTGCCTTCCCTCCCACACAAAAAGTATTACATGCAATGTCTTCAGCTTCCTGCCTTCCCTCCCACACAAAAAGTATTACATGCAAGTCTTCAGCTTCCTGCCTTCCCTCCCACACAAAAAGTATTACATGCAATGTCTTCAGCTTCCTGCCTTCCCTCCCACACAAAAAGTATTACATGCAATGTCTTCAGCTTCCTGCCTTCCCTCCCACACAAAAAGTATTACATGCAATGTCTTCAGCTACCTGCATTCCCTCCCACACAAAAAAGTAATACATGCAATGTCTTCAGCTTCCTGCCTTCCCTCCCACACAAAAAGTATTACATGCAATGTCTTCAGCTTCCTGCCTTCCCTCCCACACAAAAAGTATTACATGCAAGTCTTCAGCTTCCTGCCTTCCCTCCCACACAAAAAGTATTACATGCAAGTCATCAGCTTCCTGCCTTCCCTCCCACACAAAAAGTATTACATGCAATGTCTTCAGCTTCCTGCCTTCCCTCCCACACAAAAAGTATTACATGCAATGTCTTCAGCTTCCTGCCTTCCCTCCCACACAAAAAGTATTACATGCAATGTCTTCAGCTTCCTGCCTTCCCTCCCACACAAAAAGTATTACATGCAAGTCTTCAGCTTCCTGCCTTCCCTCCCACACAAAAAGTATTACATGCAATGTCTTCAGCTTCCTGCCTTCCCTCCCACACAAAAAGTATTACATGCAATGTCTTCAGCTTCCTGCCTTCCCTCCCACACAAAAAGTATTACATGCAATGTCTTCAGCTACCTGCATTCCCTCCCACACAAAAAAGTAATACATGCAATGTCTTCAGCTTCCTGCCTTCCCTCCCACACAAAAAGTATTACATGCAATGTCTTCAGCTTCCTGCCTTCCCTCCCACACAAAAAGTATTACATGCAAGTCTTCAGCTTCCTGCCTTCCCTCCCACAAAAAAAGGATTACATGCAAGTCTTCAGCTTCCTGCCTTCCCTCCCACACAAAAAGTATTACATGCAATGTCTTCAGCTTCCTGCCTTCCCTCCCACACAAAAAGTATTACATGCAATGTCTTCAGCTTCCTGCCTTCCCTCCCACACAAAAAGTATTACATGCAATGTCTTCAGCTACCTGCATTCCCTCCCACACAAAAAAGTAATACATGCAATGTCTTCAGCTTCCTGCATTCCCTCCCACAAATAAAGTATTACATGCAATGTCTTCAGCTACCTGCATTCCCTCCCACACAAAAAGTATTACATGCAATGTTTTCAGATTCTCAATTTTAAAAAATATACTCTACTCTATGTTGCTTTTTGGCCGGACCCCCTCCTTTGTTTTTTTCAGTAACACTCTCTCACATAGACCACAATTAGAAGTTTAGCACACTTTACTTTACACATGAATTTAAAAAAAATTTAATCCTATATCTAGACTTAACATTGGGCCTTTATCTAGTGATGCACCATATACACACTTTAACTTATTTTCCCCATTATTTATAGCTCGTGAAGACCAAATAGCTCCAGTTCCTCGAACTGCATGAAAAAAAAATCCTCATCAAAACACACACACACACACACTTTTAATCGGCCGTAACATTCACTGTGATGATACTTTGGATTTCTGTCATGGAAGAGTTACATCATTCTTACTTTTCTTTTGTTTTCATTTGGATTATTTTGAGTATGTTATTTTTACACTGTTATTTTTTTGTTAAGGCTGCATTTGTAACACTTGTGGCAAAAGAAATATAATTGTTAAATTGTTAAAGTTTGATTTCTTATTCTAGATTTAGTATGTATGTAAATGTAGATCTAGTTATTATTATTAGTATCAAATTCTACACAATTTACATTTTATTTTTTAGTAGTTTTCTCCTCACACTAAAATGCGTGCGCTTCACTTAATAAATATATTATGTGTTCTCCCAAAAATATATTTAAATATAGATTTGGTTTTATTAGTTGACTTTTTAAAGTTTCCACAATGGAAAGTTAATCACATAAGATTTATTGATTTCATTTTTTTAAAATGTGTACACACAAACACATGCATTCATGCAGTGATACAGAAAAAAACAAAAATATGCTTTAAAAAAAAAGACAGGTCTATTTAGTGCTATTGAACTTTTGTATTTAAGCTTTATGTATAGACTACAACCATTTAGTGGAAATACCGTAAATTCCACATGACATGCCTTAAGAAAAATACTGAATGTCAAATGGCAAGACAAAAGAGTGGGTCTGCAAAGCACCCACACAATCCTGATGCAGTCCCAGCTGCGATGGGCAGGACACGTATGCAGAATGGAAGACCGCCGCATCCCTAAACGACTCTTGTGTGGCCAACTAAGCGAAGGAAAGCGCTCGCAAGGTGGTCAAAGATAGCGCTTCAGGGACACCCTCAAAGCTTCTCTGAAGGCATTCAGCATAGACCCAGTCAACTGGGAGACAGAGGCACATGACAGAGCATCATGGAGTCGCGGTGTGAAAACTGGCGCACAAGTTGTTAAGAAAAAGTTAACAAAGCTGGCACAAGAAAAACGCCAGAGAAGAAAAGCAAGGCCAATGACCCTAGCTCCAGCTGGAATAACCTGTCCAGTGTGCAGCCGAACATTCCGAGCTCAAATAGGTCTAACCAGCCACCCCAGAACAAAGCCCTCTGCCCCCTCGATGACAAAGTGGTCATCATCGAATCACAATGGACGAACTATACATAGACTACAAACATTTAGTGGAAATAGCGATAATTAGGCTAAATACAATTGCTTAATAGCTAGCGTGGGATTTTTCGCCAATTTCTGGCTCCAACTGCAAATCTATCAAAACTGTTTCTTAGAGAGCACTGAAAAGGGGAAAGGAACCTGTGTACAAAATTTCATGTCAATCCGTTTCGCGGTTCCATAGATCTCATGATGGTTAGAAAATGGGTGGTATTTCGCAAATATATTATACATTCTTTTCAGGTTTCTTTCATTGACATTGGCATCACTTGTGTACAGGAATGACACGTACAAGTTACACATGGCTGACATATATGACTAGAACCACTAGACGGACTTATGGATACGCATAGAACTCTTTGAAGGCACGCCTGTAATGTATAAGATATGTTGCAGTAATACACAATTTTCTTTCGAAGCATTCAGATACAGAGAGATGAAGAAACGTTTCTAGCCATGAGCAAAACACTTTTCACCAGCCACTCTAAAACCAACATAGTGTCTAACTTTAAAGTACAGATGTATGGGTCAAACAGGGGGACTTAATAAACAAAGGTTCACATCTATTTTTCTCCTTTGGATATTTAGAGGTGTAATTGCAGAACCTATTGAACTATAACTGATTCAGTCAGGAAACGACTATGGCTGGTCTTCTTGAAACAAGATAAATGCCTAAGCATTAGCTATGGTCGGAAATATGTCGCCCACGCTCTCTAAACAGCTGATTTAAAAAAATTAGCGACAATTGCCGAAATGTCGCAAGCTCTCCAAAGTATAACACTGTGTGAAGCACGCTGCCTAAAGTCCGCCGGCTCCTAATTTTTCTCAGGGTTGACTCCTAAAGCCTTTCCCATGTTTGAGTTTTCCTTCACCTAGGTGTGTAGCCAGAAACAAATTAAGGAGCTCCTCTAGCCCAAAGCTTATTCGTTTCAATGCTAGTTATTCGCCTTTGTCCCCCTTCTCCTGTCAATGATAACAGTTCCGCTGGACACAATATTCGAGAAACACATAAAGGCCAGGGGTCAGACTGTCAGAGGCTATTTGAGATGCCTGCCATTGGGAGCATTATAAAGGTAGTGGAGTGCTTACCACTTCCGGCAATATCAACCTTACCTAACCAGACACACACACTTGTATATATATATATATATATTTCTCTCTCTAACTGTTAACTGACTTCCTGATTGACATTGGCTACTGCTTCAGATAGCATAAGAAAGACTTACCTCAACTAATGCCAAAGCCAGTTTCTCAGTCTAAAAAAAAACACAAAAAACACCAAACAGATAAATAACAAAAATAGTTGGTTGCTTTGGTCGTGTTGAATGGCATTCACTAAACCAGCTGACTGGAGAGATAGGACATGGATCAAACCCCGAATCTTAGTTAACATCACCATCAAAATAAGTTACCGAAATGTATCTATAAAATCTGTCTGAAGGATGAAATTTAATTTACCTCTACTAATTGGAATAGATTCAAATTTTGATTTGATTGATGGTCACTAAAATATAAACACTTCAAAGTTAATTTTTAAAAAGACCATGAGCTAATAACCTAATGTACAGCTGAACAAATAATACATTGTACAGTGTACAATAACGTAAAGTACCAGTACCAGTTAAAAATATAAATATTAACACAGAGTGTAACATGTTCAAAGCACAAAATATTTTACAATAGACAGACTCTGTGTAGCACAGGTCAGCCTGGCCTAAGGAGACCTCCTTGGTGCAAGATATAATATAGTAGTAATTGAGATGAAACGTTACCTTGGTAAGATCTAACTGCTGGCCATGGCTTGATAATTGAGTTGTTGACACGGAGGCTTCCCATGAATTCAATTTACTATTTTGATGTACCTTGTCAATTTACAAGGTCCCTATTTTCTTAATTGCTCTGTATCTTTGTCAATTTACTATGACCATATATTCCCTGTATCTTTCCATTGATTATATCACCCGTGTTTTGTCAATTGAATATGTGTACAGTAGGCCTACCTCGTCTATTTAGTAACTGACCTGTATTTTGTCAAATTGGTATTTCCTCAAGAGATGAATATTTTCTTTCAGAACTCCTGGATTTATTCCATACAAGACGTCTGGGTCCCAACCAATGGCCAGCTGGCCAACAAAGCGAATAGTCGATGTACCGATATCCTTGGCTCTGTTAAAACTTGCGCTGACGGAGATGACCTTTTCTAGCAGTAGTCGACCCTTATGATAAAGTAGAAATAAAATGTAAACATAGCAAGCTAATGTACTCACTACTCAGTAGGAGACGCGGTGGCTGAGAGGTAAAGCGCTTGGCTTCCGAACAGGGGGTCCCGGGTTAAAATCCTGATAAAGACTGGGATTTTTAATTTCGGAATCTTTGGGACCTCTGAGTCCACCCAGCTCTAATGGGTACCTGACTTTAGTTGGGAAAAAGTAAACGCGGTTGGTTGTTGTGCTGGCCAGATGACACCCTGCTCGTTAACCGTGGGCCACTGAAACAGATGACCTTTATATCACCTGCTCCATAAATCGCAAGTTCTGAAAGGGGAACTTTACTTTTTTCTTTACTAATCCACCTCAGTGTCTCACACATGTAAACACAGTAAGTTAATGTACTTACCAAAGTGTCTCACACACATGTAAACACAGTAAGTTAATGTACTCACCAAAGTGTCTCACACACATGTAAACACAGTAAGTTAATGTACTCACCAAAGTGTTCATCATAATGACTTCATTCGTGTAGAATAACCCATTCATCACAATTCTGTCTGGTATCAAAATGATTAAAAATGGATCGAGCTGGTAGTAGGGGCGAATACTGCAAGGAAAAAACAAAAAGAAAATCAAACACAAAAACTGAGTTGAATGAGCTATAGAATATGGATAATAAAACATTTCCCTCTGATTTTCTTTGATTTTATTCCTTTGTTCTCTAATCACTGCACTTTTGACTAGGTATTACACAATTATTTTCTAGTCACTGTACTTATGAGTAAGTATTACACAACTATTCTCTAGTCACTGCACTTTGGATGAAGTATTACACAACTATTCTCTAGTCACTGTACTTATGATTTAGTATTACACAACTATTCTCTAGTCACTGTACTTATGATTTAGTATTACACAACTATTCTCTAGTCACTGTATTTATGATTAAGTATTACACAACTACTCTCTAGTAACTGTATTTATGATTAAGTTTTACACAACTATTCTCTAGTTACTGTATTTCATATTAAGTATTATTCAATTATTCCTTAGATAGAGTGTGTCACAGTCTCAGTAGACACATTGCCTGATTTAATGTTCACGTCATGTTAAGACACGTGGAATTCCTGATGTAGGAAGTAGAATGAATAAAGTTGACTTTGAGTTCAGTCAAGTGTTATCCTCTGGACGAGGCAGTCAAATATGATTTTTAGTAGTAGTGTTTTAGTCGAGTTGTAACTCTGAGTTAAGAAGTAACTTTCGGGCAGTTGATGCCAGTGGTCTTTTTGAGACATGTATTTCTAGTAGTTAATCTGTATTATTCTGTACAGTGTTACCTGCTGAGATGAGAACGTGATTTGTAATCTACTCTGGAGAGTTTAACGTATTAGATATATTTGATACTGCTGTTATGCGGATAGGATCGTTCTTGAGTTGTGTAACTAACAAGGAGTGCAGTATTATTATTATTATTGTTGTCAAATAAACGGACTTAACTCCTTCTCTCCTAATTGACGACGCCAGCGTTGATTGAACTCCCATTAAACTAAATTGATTTTTGAATTAATAAACTTGAATTTGTTTTGTGTAAAAAGAGCATGCATTCTCCTATAATTCAATACCAAATAGAACATTTTCTGAGGACAAACAAAAAAAGTTATTGAAGTTTTATCATAACAGGAGAGTGAAATACAAATGAACAAAACGAATAATACTATTGGGACGAGAAAAATAATTACGGAAAGAAAGAGGTAAGTCAATTTTGGTATCTATGTTTGTCACGTGTCAAGAGTACTTCATGAAACACGAACCCAGCATTCTACACATTCGCGACACAGTTATAGTGACCAGTCCCTCTATAGGCACACTATATCAACGTCTCTCAACGTGCATTTACAAAGTGTTGCAGCTGAAAGACTTTGTCCCCTACCGTTCCATTTGTTTCACGTCGTTGATACCAATCCTCTTCCAATAATCAGCCATGATCTTTATGATAGCCAGATTCACTTCCGATTGAATTAAGTCAGTGGATGGATCTTTGGGTAATAGATCATCAAAGTAGTCAACGATCTGACCAGGGTGCTCCACGGCATTAATATTTCGTGTGCCAATGACTTCTGTCATGTTCTTGTTGAAGAAAATGTCTGCTTCGTAAAACTTTTGGAAAAAGAATAAGAATCGTTAACTTTAAAATGTGTGTAACCCCAATGTGACATTTCGGCATCAATTAGTATAATTACAGTGAGGATTACTGTAAAGATTAATTTTATATAAATTTTTAACGACGTCAGCTCGCCAAAAGACATTTCATTTTTGTTTACATAGTTTATATCAACTCCCTCTGTCTGTCTGTCTGGTACAAACTTTGTACACGTTATTTCTCCGACACCCAATCTCGGATCAAGTTGAAATTGTAAACAATTAGGCTATTTATTGTAGGCTACTTAATAAAACATGAATCAATTAAAATATTAACTTCTTCTTCTTCTTCATCGTTCTCAATTAAAATATTAACAAATTAGGCCAAATTATTGGTACTTACATATTTCTTTTGATATCGAATAAGGGAAATAACGTCTAGATTATTGAGAGATATAGTTGTACGCGCGGAGTTCTTTTCCTTATATAAGCTTTATTGTTATTTTAAAAGGATTTTTTAAATATATTTTCGTTTGTTTTTTAATACATTCTAAAAGTCCTCTCGAACCCCACTACAGCGCTCCCCAAGGTAGCTAAGCTACAAAAAAAACTAAATTCTTCTCGTTTAGTTGAAAGGTTTGAGAAACACTGGGGTCTATTTGTTAGAGGGGAGTAGTTATTGTTGTTAGAGACCTGGGAGTTTTAGAACCTCTAGTAAGATGCAGTCTTCTTATTCGTTCTTCAGCTTAGGATTGGTTTGCTCAGTATACTGTGAATTATCTCATTAAATTTGTGTGATCGCTTCAATTCCGTGTTGCTTGAAGTCTTGTTTGTCCATATACTTGTAAAGCCTATGTCAGGCGCTCACAACAGTGTGTTTACATCGATAAACCACAGCAGACAACCACATGACCAGCATACACAGACTTACTGACTGGGTATTCAGTATGTAGAAAGTTTCCGAATCAAAGCAAAGTAAAGCTATAGGATTGTCTCTAAACTTGAAATAATCCCAGCTAGAGAGATCTTCGTCTTTGAACAGGTTCCGCACGTAATAGCAGAACACGTGCAGTCCATGAGCAATGGCAACTTTAGCCAGTTCATTGCCACTGAAACAAAACATAACGAACTCGATCAACTCTTTAGAAGAAACACATTCTAGCTTTTTAACCCAAGACTTTGTGTGGACAACATTAAATCCACAGAGAGATTTAAGGGGGAAAATGGGCGGGGGAGAGATACTACTTAAAATGGTTGGAAACGCTGCGCGAGTAGCCAGTGAACAGTTTATACACAATGTGCACAGAAGATGAAACAAACCTTGAAAACTGCTAATTCTGTCGTTGGGTACACTTTACTTTTTCAAAGATTACAATGACCATACCACAGACCTATCTATGCTCAAGTTTTCATTCTTTGGGTGTAAAGAGTCCTCCTGCCCTGACGCCATCTAATAGGCCTACTAATCAGGAGCTGAGAAATAAACGGCCCTTGTTCTTGAACTAAGGGTGTATTAATGGTACACTCTGTCCCTAATACCTGTATCTTCTCCTTCACCTGTTCAACAAAAATATAGTCACCATAAAAAAAAAAATGACGGGAGATATTTAAGAGGGAGACAATTATTTCTTTAAACAGGCAAGTATCAATAAAAAAAAACAAAAAACAATTAGTTAATTAACTATTGGTAATTAATTATTTTGTTTGGTATCTCGAACATGGAATAAATTGTACTTGACTGATGTGGAGGTACAAGTTTGTAGGTCGACGCTTTAAAGTTTGAAGCTAACAATAGATAATTAAAAACCTATTTTTATAAGTGATTCACTGGCAGAGTGGTTAGTGTATTGGTTAGAAGAGGCTTTAGAATTTAGGTCATTCACCTTTTTTATATAAATGTATTTACACAGCAATCACTAAGATACCCCCTTCTTAATGCCTTTTCCAACTGGTCCAGACAAGTGACAGGATCATAGCGTATTGAGAAAGCTAAAAGTGTGAAATTGCGCTAAATAAACAATAAAAAAAAGGGTAAAAATATTTGTGATTTCTCAGATTTATTGTTGTTAGTTTAGATCTATTACAAATTTAAATACATGACTGATCCCAGCTAATTATTATAACTACACTTAATATAAGCTTTGTGTTTTTAAAAAGTATTTTTTAAAAATGTTTTTCTTGTTTTAAATTCTCTTTTCTTCTGAGCTTTTTTCTTAAAAGTTTTCTTATAGGCTTGGGCCTGTATCAAAGATCTTATTGGCCTGTATCAAAGATCCATTATATTATGATTAGAGACGCGTTCACTTACCATTCTTTCAAAACTTTTGGGTTAATTTTGTCGAAAACATTAGAGTTAATGGCATTATAATCTTTGACCAAGGCGTTGATCACATCAGTTTTCTGTATGGAAGCTTTTGACGCTTGAAGATTCTCTAGATTGAATATTTCTGACTCTAATTTCTCCCAAGTCTACAGAGTAAAATGAGTAGAGGAATAATCTATCAGGACATAAGTTGTCATTAACCATACAACCATACAGGCCCATTTCAGACATGGCTTTATAGCGCTATGGCCGACAGGTTTATTGGGCCAAAAGCCTTGTAATACGAAGAATGTGATGGCATTTTTAACTTTTAACTCTCTCTCACAGTACTAGGCGAAAGACAGTGTGGAATAACGTGTACAGACTTTTTATCAGAGTTAATATAAGCTTTGTAAAAAAGTCAAGTAGTTCCAAGATGGCTTTTCATGAAGAGTATTACTGTGGGGAACGTAGTATGGTAGTATGTATACTATGTTAGGATTAGATGTGAAATAAGAGAGTTCTAAGCCAAAAAAGACTTTGTTAATGTATGGTTTGTACAATCTTGGCTAATTCATAAGAAATAATCAGGGGTAACTCAGCAAGAAAAACATCTGGGATAATTTCATTAAAAAAATATGTGGTAATTCAGCAATAAAAAAAATCAGGATTAATTCAACAAGAACATATTTAATACAATATTCACTCCGTATGAGACCATATAGTCATCATTTTGTAAGAGCCATAGGCCAATAGATAACCTACGTGCGAGTTAAGATATAAACACTTTCCATATGCAGCAGTTTTGGCGATACCGTTTTGGCGTGGTGCATAGACCTACAAAATCTACACATATTTATTTCAGCATCCTTGCACTTTTATCTCGATTGGATTTGTCACTGATCACAATTCAAGTAGATCAAGATCTAAATATTTGTCTAAACAGAAACTACTCTATCACCTTGAAAGAATGTCAGAGAACAGAGGAGCGAAAATTGTATACAGGCAGAAACGAAAAGGTAGGCGACTCAAAGGCAAACCCCGAATGCGATGGATTGATGATGTGGAGGCAGATCTGCAACAGCTTGGGGTTAGGGCGTGGAGACGAAGGGCCCAGGAGAGATCTGAATGGAAGGATGTGTTGAAGCAGGCCAGAGCCCTCCAAGGGTTGTAGCGCCACTGGGATGGATAAATGGAAACTGCTCTTCAAAACTAAGTAACAAATAAATAAATAAATAACAACTACTTTCTTATTCATGTAAGCCAGTTACACAGAGACCTACTACAGACTACAAACAAGGGGTTATATTAAGTGAAACATGATCATGGAATTCCTAGATTAAATAAAATATTTCAAAATAAAACAAAGCATTAGGATTACTTTAAAGACATTTTTACATATCAAACAAGAGCAAAAGACTAAATTTAACCTTGGTTAGGCGAATATTAGAATAGGTTATGCGTCCTTTGTTTGGGACCCCATTAGTGAAATTACTAAATTTAGAGACACTTCAGGACAGAAGAATAAAAAGTAAAGTAGAAATAATACATAAACACTGAACCATAATACAAAACTTAATAAAATATTTAGAAAGACACAAAGATAAAGGTGCATTTCTTATTCAATATGCTAAGATAAATTTGTATAAATTCTCCTTCTTCACTATAGCCATTTCAGCATGGAAAAGGTAGCCTGAATCAGCCAGAAAAAAAAAACGAGTTGTTTAAGTCTCTACAAATAGTCTGTAATTAATAAGATTAGATTTATTACCAAACAAAGTCTATATGTTGTATTAAAATTTAAAGCAAGACCAGCTCTATGCGTTAATGAAATTAAATAAACTTATAACAGATCATGAGTCTGGATCTTCATCTACATTTACTTTTTAAATCTAGATCTGGTCTAGACTGAGACTCAGATTACGGAAAGTCTAACAGTATAATCTACAATCGATCTAATTTAGATCTGACAGACTCTACTTTTAATGTTGGGTTTATTAATTTACCAATGATCTCGCAATACAGACTGCTGGCTGCAAAGAAAACAAAAGCAGGCCTATATGTAAAGAAAAAGAACGAACTATCAAGAGAATGTGAGACATGTTTAGTGTGAATGGAACAGGAAATGGGCCTAATGTCAACAATGACATCAATAGTATAGTTCCATAAGTAGACACACGTTCATTGATTCGTGTAGAGTTTTTGTCTAAAAATAGTTTGTCCGCGCACATAAGCTGAAACAACGCAATTTTCAAGTAGATATGCCTAGATCTATAATATATTTGGTTATGTCTGCTCTAGATATGGCAAAGTATGTAGGTCGCAGCTCGGACTGCGTAGCCACGGGACATACTGCATTCCTAATTAATCTTCGCACTCAAGACAAACCACTAGCGGATCCAGACTGTGGAGTGGGGGGTGGGCGATTTTTTTCCAAACCCTAACCCTAACGCCCAGTAAACCCTAACCCTATGCATAAACGTGCGTACAGCGCGCGCGCGTGCACACACAAACATATATATATATATTTCTCAACCTTCGGCGAAAACAAAACAACTGGGGCAGCGCTATAAGGTTCTCTTGTGGGGTTCGGGGCGAAGCCCCGACGACTAAAGCGTTTTCTTGCTTTTTTCACAGTAGAAACGTATTCTCCTCCATGAATGTGTGTCGCCTGACGTACCTGTTAGCGCTTTCCTCGTATAGGCTTCCATGTTATCGCAACTCTTGGTGTGCGTAATTCATTTTGTCGTAGAACATGTCCCGCAAACCTCATGCGACGCTCTGTCAACCTCACAATGTGTTCGACTCCCAGTCCGGCATAGGATTTCCTTGTCTGAGACCCGATCTGTGTAACTGACTCCCAAAATCCGTCTCAGCCATTTTTGTTGAGCCACAATTAGTCTTTTCTCACGGGATTGGACCATCGGAGTCTAGTTGTAGTCAAGTCAATGAAACAAGTGCAACATAGTGAATCTAGTTGTAGAGTCCAGTGGCGTAGCAAGGTAGCCGTGGACCCGGGTTCAATAGCATCTTGGTGGGCCCCCCTCCAGCCAATAAGACAAATTTAGTGTGTGTGACAAAAAGTGAGTAATCCAAATGTAATGACATTCCAATGCAAAGATCGTACCTTTTTTTAAAAATAAGTAGTAGTGTCTTAAAAGTTAATGTTTTTACAACTTTTTAACAGAGTTAAACGACTTTAAAAGTGTTTCAAATCAACAAACAGATGTTCTTCCTAAGTTCTTATGTGAGCCCCAACTGGCCTCTTGGGCCCAAGCCTAATGAACTCCTTCACGCCATGGTTGCTACGCCACAGCTGTGGGCCCGGATTCATTGAACCCCTACGCGCCATGGATGCTACACCATTGGTCAAGTCATTGAAACAAGTTTAACATAGTGAGTTTAGTTGTAATGAAACAAGTGCAACATAGTGAGTTTAGTTGTAATGAAACAAGTGCAACATAGTGAGTTTAGTTGTAATGAAACAAGTGCAACATAGTGAGTTTAGTTGTAATGAAACAAGTGCAACATAGTGAGTTTAGTTGTAATGAAACAAGTGCAACATAGTGAGTTTAGTTGTAATGAAACAAGTGCAACATAGTGAGTTTAGTTGTAATGAAACAAGTGCAACATAGTGAGTTTAGTTGTAATGAAACAAGTGCAACATAGTGAGTTTAGTTGTAATGAAACAAGTGCAACATAGTGAGTTTAGTTGTAATGAAACAAGTGCAACATAGTGAGTTTAGTTGTAATGAAACAAGTGCAACATAGTGAGTTTAGTTGTAATGAAACAAGTGCAACATAGTGAGTTTAGTTGTAATGAAACAAGTGCAACATAGTGAGTTTAGTTGTAATGAAACAAGTGCAACATAGTGAGTTTAGTTGTAATGAAACAAGTGCAACATAGTGAGTTTAGTTGTAATGAAACAAGTGCAACATAGTGAGTTTAGTTGTAATGAAACAAGTGCAACATAGTGAGTTAAGTTGTTGTCAAGTCAATGAAACAAGCTTAACATGGAATGAGATATTGTCCTCATTGGAACATAGCAGCAGAAATGTCTGTTACATTGAGGGCTCACATCTATAAAATTAGATAATAATTGAAAATTGTTGAGAAAAACACAAGACAAATCTCTCCAGAACATTTTTGTTTATTCTGTAATCCCACATCAAGGCAACACATGATGTAGAAGTGAGCCCACTCATTCATGACATGATTCCATGGTACAATGACTTACACTGCTAATTACTTCATTTTACTGAACGATATACATTTTTTTTTTTACTGATGATACTTTTGGTAAAGCTTTTCTTAGCATTTAGTTATAATGTCATTTGCTTTGATAAATATTCGTGCAAATAAATTATAAATATCCACATTATGAAAAAACTTCGTAAAGATATAAATAATACAATGAATGGCCTTTTTTTTCTTCCCCAAAATAATGGAGAATGAGCTGTAATATATGTGGAGAAAAAAAGACAGGAAGGCTAATTATCATCATAAGATGCACAAATACTTTCTTTTAAAAACCCTGATTTCCTCTTCCTGCCTGCAATGTTGACACCATGGGTTGTTTTTTGACTTGAAATGTTAAAAGCAAATGGACAATGATCCAAACTACAATGTGCTATAAGAGCTTTTTCAGGCCTAGATAATGCCCAAGTGTGCACCCAAACAGCAGATGTTTTTTGGATTCATCTCAGAACTTAGAAACAATTTTCTTCTTCAAACTTTTGTAGGGTTACTCATGCATGATACTGGATAATAGATGATATACTTATACACACACAAATACCAAGAAGAAAAAAAAAATATATCTTAAGAAAATACTTTCAGTTTCTATCTACCAGCCAGCGGAGACAAAAAGTTGTTTTATTGTACAGTTGGAATGAATACATTTATTGCAGGACTTTGAAATAATGTAAGTCATATAAGAATAGCTTTATTTTAATGTTCAAATCTGTAGAGCTGCTATAAAAATGTGCTAGTTTAAAAAAATATCAAAGTTGAGGTAGTCAAGAACCAGTGGTTTTTAGTTGGCAACAATTTTACTACCCAGACAACAATGACATACAGAGATTCTAAAGAGAAACAGTTTAGTGCTGTATGGCTATAAAGTTAAACTGAAATCAGATCTTAGTGCTGTATGGCTATAAAGTTAAACTGAAATAAGATTTTAGTGCTGTATGGCTATAAAGTTAAACTGAAATAAGATCTTAGTCCTGTATGGGTGTAAAGTTAAACTGAAATCAGATCTTAGTGCTGTATGGCTGTAAAGTTAAACTGAAATCAGATATTGTCTTTGAAATAAAAAACAAAGTTGCTGTTTATTCAAACAAATTGAACTTAATTGCCATTGAAAGTACAGACAAAATCTCACCGGTGTGTATGTAACATTTCAACATTTATAGTGTATTTAAAAACTTTTCACAAATATTTCACTAGACATTATTTTAGTGTACCCTAATTTCCAGCTCTCAATTTTTCATATAAAATTTAATCCGAATAGGGCAACATTATGGTATAACAATGAAACATTTTTTTTTTAAAACCACTAAATTCCAAAAAAAAATTCCAAGCTATTCAAAGGCTGTTATTATACCGTCTCCTGTTATTGAACTAGAGGACAAAATATTATACTATTACATTTTTTATTGAACAATATTATACTACTACATTTTTTATTGAACTAGTGGACAATATATTATACTATTACATTTTTTATTGAACTAGTGCACAATATATTATACTATTACATTTTTTTTTACAGAAGAGATGCTCTTACTGTATGTATTTTTCACTGAATGTCAAAACAATTAGCATGATATAAGAAATATTGTATGATTTAAACATGCCATAATGTGCAATTAAGTGAAAGCTGGCTGATTTTCCTTCATCAGTAAGAAAAATGAATCCTGATTGTACAACAGAATATTATGGAACTCAGTAAAAAAACTGATTAAATTGAAAGTTTGAATCATTCAATGCTTTGGACTAAAAAAAAACATTCTTGAGTACAATCTAGTTGATTTAAGTAACAAAAAAAAAAAAAATGTTTGTTGACTATAGCATGAAATGACAAAACAAAAGTTGATTGTGTTGACTAAGTTGAACTATTCAATGGTAACTAGTTAGGAGATAAAGTCTCATCTGGTGGTTGAAGTATATATAAAGAACATCTATAAAGCCACACAAGAAATAGTTTAGAATATATTGTGCTATGGAAGATATGAATGCAGCATTTAACACTTGACCTGAAAAAAAAAAATAAAAAAATTTAAAGCTAAAAAAGTCAATTTACCAACTCAGATTCACTGGTTCCCAGATATGGGTCAACACTCATATCATAAACATTGGTGCAACTTAGTGTGCATAAAACAAGAGATGGCTGGAAAACAAGTGTAGTTTCAAGTGAGGCAGAGAGGTGCTCTCAAAAGAAAAAAAGTCTGACAAGCTAAGAGACGACACAAGGCAGTAAGACTGAAGGAAAGACATTTTTTCAGTTTTGCAATAAGTAAATATTTCATTTTCAAAATTATGAACCATGTTTGATCTATGCCACAGTCAGAAAATTTTTAGATGTTAAAAAGCATTTATAAAAACCAATAAAATAAACCAAGACGTTTAGCTGTATATGTTTATTTTCTACCATAGCGGACACTTATGATTATATACTAATTAGGAGAGTAAGTCCTGAAATTAGGACAGCTTCAAATCCAAGTAATATAAAGCAGTATTTTAATAAGACAGAAAGCCCGAAGACTATGATTCTAAGCAGTTCTGTGAAAAACATTATCAGTTAAGGAGACTTTAAAGAGTTAACTGACAAAAAAGTCTTCTCATGCATATTTAACCTCTGACACAGGTTAAGGCTACTAACTCACCCTACATACCCACATCTAAAAGAATGTGATGCCCTCAACAATACTTACAGCTATTCTAAGAGCCTGGTCCAGATCTTTGATTAGATCCTCAACATCTTCAAGACCAACTGACAAGCGGATAAGAGAGTCTGTTATACCTAACACTGCTCTTTGGTCCTCAGGAACTGAAGCATGAGTCTGCAATGACCTAAAGAAATACAAGTTGATATTAAAAGGAATGTAAATGAAAAAATAAATACATTACCTTATTGTTGAAAAAATCTCTACCTGGATGATGTATTAAATATTGTCTATAAAAGGTAAACTTTTTTGTTTTGTATTTCTACTGATATTAAAAGCTAATAAAGATGGCCTTTTTCCCCTTTTTATTTTGCTTTTGAAAAAAAAAAAAAAAGATTCTCTTTCAAAAAACAATAACCAATTCCCAACACATATTTTATAGATACAAAGAAGTTTATTGGGCACATAAGGTGAAATTCAACTGTTTTTATTATCCTGGGTTTAGTAATAACTATATTCTCTGGTCAGGAAGAAAGAGTTTAATAAGTCAATCACTACTTCTTGCTGCAGAGTGCTAGCTCATTAGACTAAAAATAATCCCTTAGTTTTAAAGGTATGTTTAGGCTTTCCAGTGCTTTTTGATAAACCACAAATTTCAAAGGAGGTTGACATTAGTTAAAAGTGTCAAATAAGTTTGTTGAACTGGTTTGTCCATGGAATAATGTAGGGTTAGCCAATCATCAGCCTTCCAAAGAGCACTCCAAAAGAAAGTTTGTGAAGCAGTTAGTATAGTACGGGGTGAACTGTACTATCACTCATTGCAGTCTATCAGTTACAAGTTATAAAAATCTTCAAGATGAGTTTCACTTCTTAAGTTACAGAGTCCTGGAAAGTGAAATCCAGACTTCACCAGCTGTAAACTGAAGAAATTCAGTCAGACAGAATAGAACTAAATGACTTAACTACTTTCCTAATGCTTTGTACTAAGTCTTAGTTAATATTACTGAAACATACAAAAGAAGTCTTCACTTAACTTACGGTAGTTCACAGAGACTTTCAAATCCACCAAGACTTTCAGCCAAGGTGAAAATCTGGAAGGAACCAAAAAATATTTAAAATTCCCTATGTGATAAATTGGTCAGTTAAAGTGCTTAACTATCCTTCATATCTAGTTAACACTCTCTATGGTATAAGAAAGCAAATAATGCAACAATATTCTCTCCTACTCAATGCAAGAGATCATGTGAAATGTTCAATTTCTTAGGCTTATTTCATACTAAATAAAGCTAGGATTGTTGGACGGTTTCATCGTGTGTTAGATGCATGTAACGTTTTCAACTCCCACTGCCCGACATATTAACAAATAAAAGTTCAATGAGACCCATATTTGAAAGTCTTCAGCAAAAAATGTAAGGAAACTTTAGGCCTTTATTTTTTTTAAGTGACTGTAAATTGATTATTTCTTCAATGTTAATTTTGTTAAATCTCACCTTGCATGATTTAAGAAAGGTTCTAGAAGCTTCTAGTCCACCTTTTATAAAAAATATCAGCATGCCAGAGTATCCAATCATTTGCTTCCTTCCCAGCTCATATTGTGGGTGAGAAGGAAGCCCTACAGTATAGAGAATAGTTTAAATATTAGCCACACTAGTCAATGCAGTTCACAAAATTGTGTAATTCTATCATCTACATCAATGATATCATTAAAAGAAGACTTCAAAATAGCTGC
Source organism: Biomphalaria pfeifferi (assembly GCA_030265305.1). Lineage (NCBI taxonomy): Eukaryota > Metazoa > Mollusca > Gastropoda > Planorbidae > Biomphalaria > Biomphalaria pfeifferi. The sequence goes on along the minus strand of JASAOG010000002.1, from coordinate 7,861,504 downwards.
CAAAATTAAACACATGAAAAATCTTTAATCTCTCAATCAAGATGCATTTGTATATAGTCTTCAAAAAAAATTCTTAGTTAAGGATGAATCAAACTATATTTTCTTTTTTTTGTTTGTTTGGAAAAACAAAATTTCTTAAAGAAGACTTGACATATAGTTTACAGTACCTGGATGGACAACTTTCTCTACAGCTGGATGAGTCTCCAAAAACTCTGCCACAGCCAGTCCATTTTTCATGTGTTCCTTCATTCTTACTGCCAATGTTTTCATGCCTCTATTACACAAGTAACAGTCAAATGGTGATGGTACAGCTCCAATAGCTAGAATTTCAAAAAACAAAAATGACCTTATTTAAAGAGAGCTCAGAAAAATATTTTGTAAAATGTATTTTAATAGGACTATATTTTCTATTTTCCTGAAGTTACCATTTTGAAAGAAGCGAAGTTGCTCTGCTAATGCATCATTGTTTAAAAGCACAGCTCCCATTATGACATCACTGTGACCTGACACAACAAAAATATTTAGATATAAATCAAATTGGTTTTTCAAGGAAACATAACTGTTATTTATTTATTTAAATTTATTAAATAAAAATATTTCTAATAATTTAAATTCTCAATTTTAAGAAAAGCCAACAATTATTTTTACCATTCATATATTTAGATAACGAATGCATGACTAGATCTGCCCCAAGGGATAAAGGTCTCTGAAACACAATTCAATAAATAATAATTTTAAAATGCTTTTAAAATTTCTCTTTTAATTTAGTAAATGTGCAGAATAGAAGCTACAAAATAGAGCAACAGCTCCAGACCTACTTGAAAATAAGCTACAAAATAGAGCAACAGCTCCAAACCTACTTGAAAATAAGCTACAAAATAGAGCGACAGCTGCAGACCTACTTGAAAATAAGCTGACATAAATGTGTTGTCAACAACAACAAATGGACGTGTGGCCCAACCTTCTGACTCTGCCCGGACAGCCTGACAGACAGCAGCAATGTCTACAAGTTTCATAGTCGGATTCGTTGGCGTCTCTATCCAGACCATCTGAACAAAACCATATTATCAAATTACAACAAATCTATAAAAGAAAAATAAGAAAATAAAATAACAAATGAAAAGTAAAAGCTTACTCTAGTATTTTGCTTGATGGATTCAATGACATTCTTGATCTGCGTGCAATCAACAAATGAGATCTCAAGTCCCAGCTTGGCAGCACATCTACGAAAGTAACGATTGGTTCCTAGAATAGGATGAAATACATACATTTTGAATTGAATGAGATCAAGTTGTGCGGATAAAAATGAATAACTCTGTCTACTTATACATTAAAAATAAGCATTGATATGCAGTGGAATATTGAAAGCGTTATGTCCCTTTTAAATGACATTTGAACATTTCAAGAGACCTATGTGTGCATGTGATAAATGCTAGAAATTTATTAAATGTTATCTATTGTTGACTAAAGAAAATGTACAATTTTAACTAACAAATCTTTTAGCCTTTATTATTCCAATCCTTTGACTTTTCTTGTTTTGAGAACGTAGGCTATTATAATAAAGAAAAAGTACCAAAGTTTGCCTATTCAAGCATAGCTAATAGCAAAAATCTTGGCGCATTTGTTACTGCTTGATATTTTTTATGACAACTGCCTTGGATAATTGGAGGCCCTAGGTGACGTGAATTTGTTGGGCACCAATGAAATTTAAACAAAGGTTACAAAAACAGTTTTTGTGAAAACACAAACTGAAAATCGGTCCCCAAAGTGGTCTACTCAGGCAGGTAAAAAGGCAGGTTTCAATAAACAACCCTGCTTCTGATACTATTGTATTTTGAATTTAACTAACAACATGATACCGTGGATAGGGAGATTTATCAAACTTATTATTAAAATATTGTTTATATTCATATGTATTCAAGGAACTGAAAGTTATGAAAATATGGTCCAATGTGAGCTGTAAAACATTCAACTTTTTTTATTAGCAGTGAAACATTCAAACATTATAATAGCAGCAAATCATCCAAACTTTGTAATAGCAGTGAATCAATGAAACTTTATAATAGCAGGGAAACATTCAAACTTTATAACAGTAGTGAAACATTCAAACTTTAAAATATTGATGAAACATTCAAAATTTAAAAAATCGGCAAAACATTCATTCTTCATAATATCAGGGAAACATTGAGACTTTGTAATAGCATTAAAACATTTACACTTTATAATAGCAGTAAAACATTCAAACTTTATAATAGCGTAAATTGAAACAGAGTAAATTAGTCAAATTTTGCTGAAACATTAAAACATAATAATTGCTAAGAAACACTGATAGTACTGAAACATTTAAACTTTATAAAAGTGGTGAAACACTCAAACTTTAGAAAAGCGGCAAAATATTCAAACTTTAAATAGCAGTGAAACATTGAAACTTTATAATAGCAGTAAAAAATGTAAACTTTATAAAAGCAGTTAAACATTCAAACTTTATAATGGCAGTAAATTTTTGGAAACATTATAATAGGAGTTAATTATTCAAACTTGAAACAAAATGTCAAGAGAAATCCTAGTTCACTAACCTCCGTAAACATCATCCATGCTGATGATATGATCTCCACTCTTCAAGAGATGAGTGACTGTCATTGTTGCAGCAAGCCCAGAGGAGAAGGCCAAGCCTGAAGTGGTTTTATTTGTTTTTATTAAAAATAATATTCACTAATATAAATCAATTAAATGCTATTGAGTCTGATTGTAATAGTCACTACCTAAAGACTGCATACAATAAGTAATTATAAATTAGAAAATATTTTTGTTTTGTAGGTTTAACAAGTCTGTAACATCATATACAGAGTCATTCAAATGTTCACTCAGAGTGAATCACTTCTGTTGTTCTGAGATAGTTTTATTTTTCAATTAATAATTTTTTAAATTCATATTCATGTACATTTTTCTAAATTGTTTTAACTTACAAAGTAATGGAAACAGAAAAATATTAAAATAAGAGAAATTTGAAAATTTGCAACTTTTAGAATTTGTCCCATACAATATAATGGCGATTTTTAAATGAATGAACTTTTTACAATAAAATTCCAATTTAATAAGTCAATTCAATGTTATACTATTAGACTTACCATGTTTTGCTCCCTCTGAAGCAGCCAGACATTTCTCAAGACAAGTACGTGTTGGGTTACCACTTCGTGCGTATTCAAACCCCTTAAAAAAATTTTTTTTAAAAATTAGGACTAAATCATTATTGAAATACTAAATGAAAAATAAAATCTTAACAAAGAAAAATTAGTTTCAATAAAAGGTTTGTATCTTCTTTTTCTCAATACCAATGTCTATAAACATTTCTTATAGTTAAGGTATCAACACAACAAATGAACATCATTTCAATTTTTTTATACGACTAGAACAATGAACTACATGAAAAGTATGTTTTTAATAACAGTGTACATTTAACTTCCCCCCCCCCCTCCGACACACACCAATAAGCTGATGGATATAATGATATAGAACGTCGTAATTTTGCTGATTAAATTTTAAGGGAGCATATTTTTTTTTTTTAAATATTTTAAAATTTTCAATCCAGTGTTTTACAACCTTTACCAGTGTAGCCCCCTAGATGAAAAAAATTATGATAGTGCCCCCACCCCCCTTTTGCTAGTTAGTAAACCAGGGGAGCACTTTAGGCCAGAAATACTTTTTCATTTCATACCTACAGCTTACTACTCATCCTTGTAAAAAAAAAATGCAATTTCAATCAAATAGATGGCAAAGGCTGTAACTGAAATGCTTTGTGTTAAGTAAGATGTCTTGAAATTGTCTGCATTTTTCCCAAAAAGACATCAATAGAGTCATCGTACTATTCTCTGGAGAAACTGAATCATTCTGATGCAAGCAAGTCAGGCAAAATTGTGTTGGCATGTGTTGAAATGTCATTAAAACAATCTTGAAGCAGTAGCCTCTATCGATTTATAAAGTCATTAGCTTTTCTGTCTAATGGCACAAGGGAAGAAAAAACACTTGTAAAACTTTGTCCTTGACTAGAGTAAATATATGTATATATATGGAATATGAAATGCGCTTTCATATTTGTGTCTTGTTTTTGTATTTTTGTAAGTTATGGTTCAGTGTTTTATGTACTATTAATAGTCTGAATTACTCAGGCGACAATTCAAAGAAGCTGCAGAACTTGATTTTAACATTTTAGTGCTGAAAGACATTCAAGAAAAGCCATGACAGGTTGCGTAGAAAAAACACAAGAATGTAACATTTTTAAGGTACCAGTATGTATGTAAATTCATGTAATTATTCTATACTCTAACACATACATTTTTAGAATGTAGGTAGGCTTAAATTGTAATTTAGTACACTAGTAGAGTATGTGAAGGCTGAAATCATATGTTTTGTATTTTTCTTAGATTAATAACTTTTTCTTGTTAATTTTATACCATTGAAAGTATATATATAAAATATCTTAATACGGTACATCATTAATAGAATTTCTATGACATTTATAGTTCAATTCTTTGAAGTACAGTTATGCTCTAGTAATCCAACATTTTCTGCAATCCAATACCCCTCCAGTTAAATAACTATTGGACTATCAAAGGGTCAACTGTACTTTACTTTACAGTCTTCTGTAATGAAAAATCTCTACGTTTCTTAAATGATTTTACTAATTACTAATGCTGTTACTTGGGTCAATGTCAATATTCATTTGCATTAAATCATACCTGAGAAGCTCTATATTTGTACATGTTCCAAAGTTAGTTTTAATAAAAAAAAAAGTTTTCTTGAGTTGATGGGTCCCAAAGATTTAGACCACTGTGACTGTACTTTTAGGCCTACTTGTAACAGTCTAGATATTATCAATATCTCTCTCTATGTATAAAGTTATAAAGTCAATAAAGAGTAATATGGATCTAAATATATAATATATATTTAATTTATATATATATATATACTCTAAGTACCCTTTATTTACATACTTATGTTATTTATGCCATAATGTATGTCCCGTGTCTATAGATCTAGATTTTATTTCTAGACTAGAAGGTAATCCTAGAATCTAGTTTAGTACTTGTGCTGACTAAGTGACTTGCTTAGTTTTCATAAAACGTTTACCCAGGCCAGGTTCCAGCATAACAATTGAACAAACTTACGGAATGTTCTGCTGGAGCAAATTGTTTAAAAGTTGTTGCTGTAGTTATGGGGGGTATTACTGCCATAGATTTCCATTGCTCAGGTTCTTGGCCTTCATGTAACACATCAGTAGAGAAATTTGGGAATGGCTTAAAATTTTCTAGATCCATTTTGTAAGCTAAACCAGTTGAATGTAAATTGGATATTGAACTCTGAACTTGTTTTACGATCCTGAACAATGGGACTGCACAGCTGCTTACACGTACACACAGAAAAGTTTTCATGCAGAGTTTTCTAACTTGAATAGGATTTAATAATGATTTATATATATAGAATAGATCTTACAATGTAAATAGAGAGGAGAGGATAGTATACTTGATATTTAGGGTTTTAATAGTTTCTAGCCTATAGACATAGATGTATATATAGACTATTATATATATATCTATATATAATATATATATATATATATTATATACCAGATCTATATAGTCTATTTAGTATTTATACACGGTGCAATGTACCTTGTACCAGTGATTTAAAATGTTGCATTACAAATAATATGCCACAAATAAAATTATAAAAACCTATTAAATCTAAAATAGAATTTATTTATATTAATAATATGAATATGGTTAAACATGGATAATGCTGAATTTAGAATTAACTGTAACTTGAACTAGATCTAAACCTATTTCATATTTTTTTAAATAGATCTACTTTTTTTTTTGATCTTCTAGATCTAAATATCTTAGTTTTGGTAGATCTAGAATAGAATATGCTATCCTTTTGGAGAGTTCTGAGTATTTTTGTTTTGTAACTTATTGATGTATTTTGAATGTAATGTTAAAAACTAGAAAGAAAAATATGACTTCCTAAACATGTCACATTTAATTTTAAAATGACAACACCTGTTAGTCAAGATGGAACTATTAGAGCTTGTGAAGAGGTAGATATTATATTCTAGATTACATAATAGATCTAGTCATTCTTCATTTAAATTACAGACGTTACTTCAAAAGAGAAGACCCAGACTGAGACTACTAAGTTTAAGAATTTAAGTTAGTAACTTTAACTATCTTAATCTTTAATCTACTTTTAGACTTAGACTCTTAGTCTTAGCCTTTGTTTGTCTTTCTTAATCTTAGACCTGTCTAAGTGTCTTAGTATCTTAAAGTTACTAAAAAAGTTAAGACAAAGAAGTAAAAAGTTTAAAAACGTAAACTTTAGTTAAGTCCTAAAGTCAAAGTGAAAGTCCAGTAAAGACTAAGACTAAAAGAGTTATAAAACTTTTATTTAAAGAGTAAAGTAAAAAAAAGTAATTTAGTAATACTTTTTTACTATCATGTAACTATCCCTAATCTACTATTGTATCTAGATCTAGGCTAATCTAGCTAGATTCTTATTATATTCTAGCTCTCTAGCTAGGTCTAGAGTCTATAATTAATCTCCATCTAGAAAAACTAGATACAAGTTACAAGATTTTAGCTAGATTATCATTATTAGATATATCATACTAATCATAGTCATAATCATACTAAACATAGACTCATAGATGATTACTAGTAGTATTACTAGATCATTTTTTTACTAGATGATCTAAGACCTAAGGCAAGATATAGATTATTATAGATCTACTAGATCTAGAGTATTTCAAGACTGAGTAATAGAGATCTAAATCTATAAGATAAGATAGATCTTATAAAATCTTATTATTTCTAGATCTAAAATTAAAAAAAAATGAAAGTCAAGTCAAGCCATCTCTAACTAGTCTAAACAGTATGCTTGTGAAAGGGTAGAATTATAGCAATACACTAATAAGTAAAGAATGGGGGTAGATGTTGTAAAGTTCATCTATTTCTCTGGCCTTTGGCAGACAATTAATAAGGGTGTCATGTGGATAGCATATTGACCACTTGCCCATGCCTATACTCCCCCAGCCTATGTCAATTTGTGGAAGTAAAAAGGCATCTTAAAAAATGAGTCATAAAAGCCATCTACGTTTATGTAATTAATATTTTTGTCCTTTATATCACAGGTGATTTTTGTAACAACACTTGGAGCAGAAGATCAAGCTGGCAATGTAAGTGCCTGGGATGCCAGAACTGGTAATCTCCTCCAAACATTTCGCAATGGTTCAGCTTCGCCAAATACTTTATGCCTCCATGCTGGGGAAAGTCTTCTATCAGCTTCAATTACTAAACCAGTTATACACTTCTGGAATATGTTGAGACAGGTATAGTATACGATTATGCTAGTGATTTTCATTCAGAATGCTTATTTTCATGCACATTAGAATGAAAGATTTAACACTATTCTAATTGATAGAGTCAGAAGCATCATAAAATAATCTGTGGAGGAAAAGTGTCAAGTTTATCTTTGACTCCAGACAGTACTTTTATCGCAGCTGGAATAGAAGACAAAATACATCTCTGGCAGGTAGAGTATACTTAAGCATGTTTACTACATACTGTAAAATATATATATGGATCTATTCTAGGTTGATGATTCAGTTTTTGATAGTTAGCTGTGTAACCAAATTTAGCTACTCTAGTTAAATAATCAGGAGCGTGTAAGAAGTGAATTAGCTATTTGTCACATAGCAGGTGTGGTTTATTTATATGTCCCAGTACAAAGTAATGTTAAAACAAGAAAAATATAACAAAAATACTTAAAAAAAACAACACAAGCTTTTATAGATAGTGTAATTGTATCAATTAGTTTGGATCAGTCTTGTAATAAAATTTGTAATAAATCTAGACCAAAAAAATAAATTGGTGAGATAATATATTTTTACCAATTGTTTTTGTTTTTAGCACTATTTCATGCTTTTAGCTGTCTCAATACGCTAAGATTCTATCATTTATCTGGACCCGTTGAGCGAATGGGGAAAATGAAAGGGATATCTGGGTTAATTTTACTGTAATTGCTTTTAAAAAGCATTTATAAAAAAGGGTGGAATGGTCTGAATTCAAACTCATGGCTGAAGCCAGCATATTAATCACTCTGCTTTTGAGGTGCTTATGAAAAAAGAAGATTGTATAATTAACTATAATTATCTATTGTTTGTTTAAAACTTACTTTACTAATTCAGCTTATAACACCACTTTAGTTAAGTACAGTTTCTTTCCCTTGTTCAAGATACCAAACAAAATAATTAATTAACAAAAGTTGGTTAATTTTTTAAATTGATTTTTGTGTTGTCATGTAAAAGAAATAATTGTGCAAAATTTCAGCTTGATCCGAGATGGATAGTTGAAGAAATAACCTGTATATATAACTTTTTACCAGACAGGCAGACAGTGAGTTGATAAAAGCTTTGTAAAAAAGATATTTAGTGACATAATTTTCACTGTTAAAAGTGTTGGTCATTGTTTATTAATGACAGTTATTTACCACATACCTTTTTTTTTTGTGATTACCTTTTATTTTTTTAATGTTCCTAAAATGTCTTTTAAATTGTTAAACATTTTATGGACCAGGTGTAATATTTCTTATGACATTTAGTTTATAATTTTAAGAAGTCTGTTACTTTGCTGTTCTTTTAAATATAAATAAGAGCAAACATAGTGGCTTCAGTGGTTAAATAATTTGTCTTTAATATAGCACCTAGTTGATCTGGCATAAAACAATTTTGAACAAAGGTTAAAAATGATTTTTAGTACAAAGGTCATTAATGGGTATCTTTCGAATACCTCACATTAAATGAACTCAGTATGGTATCTATTTTTTTGCACTCAGAACTCATATTGAAGGGATGTTACATAGTATAATTCTGTATTAGATCTAGAGAAAGCAAATTTTTGTTATCCTCTTGTTTTTCGTTGAAAACATACAATTAAGTTTTGAATTAAAGAAAAAAATTATTTAAAAAATTAACACATTATGTAAATTATATTATAGGCTTTCTATGTTTTAAATATTTTCCATGTTATTTTTAATTTTCCTGTGCTGTATCAACAGACTAACAATGGAGAATTGTTTAGTGTTCTCTCCTACAGCAGTGTAGAAGTCAAGCGGCTTAAATTTTCTCCCACAGGAGAATACTTGGTCGCAGCTTACAGAGATGGGGCTGTAACTGTTTGGGATCTTCAAAGGTATGGATTAGTGTTCTCTTGCTTTTGACTTGAAATACTCTGTGTATTTATTATGACAACATAGAACTAGGAATGAGTGAGAGCAGGATCTAGAAAAAGTTATTTTCTTTGTTGACAGTGTTGTATGTTATGATCCTCTGCAAGTTGAAGATCACAGACCAATCAATACATTCCTAGGTCATGCTGGGGAAGTCACAGACTTTCATATAAGTTTGACTAATAGGATAGCATCTTCTTCAATGGATTTTACAGTCAGGGTAGTGTAGAATTTTTTAGTTTATGCTCAATATTTTAAGCAATAGGTAGTATTAATTGCACATTATCTTGAATTGACCTCTGGGAAAGTTGACTGTAATTTTTATATAATAATCCATTTCAACTGTTACTCTACAGATTTGGAATTTGTTGTATAAAGAGGAAGTGAAAATGTTTGAACTTGGAGCACCTGTCATGTCAGTACTGATGGACCACTGTGAACAAACTCTCTATGCTGGTGATGTCAATGGAAATGTTTATGCTTTAGATCTGCATTATCAAGTAAGTCTTCAGGGAACAAGTAACACACTGTCATGTCAATACATTAACAGGGTGTCCGCGGCCTCCTGAAATTCCAGGATGTCCTTGAATCTCCTGGAATTTCTGAAAAAATCAAAAAGTCCTGAAAATCTCCTGGAATTTTAAAATATCTCCTTGAATGTCCTGGAATTTCGCTGATCGGAAAAAAAAAAACGGCATAAAAAAAATTCGGTACCGTTTCTGCGGACGGGCCGACGCGGCGGAAATAGATTCGAAATGAGTGTGTTTACTGCTCCTTGACAATAGGTAGATCTAATCTATTTATAGGTCAGTTTTGTTATCGGATCGTTTTTTCACTGAGCACGTTCTGGCTGTATCAATAAGCTGACCAGTGATGTGTCTACACCGCCTTTCACCCACTTGTGAAGCGTGTTCTCGTGATTGAAGATGGCCTTGGCTCAAGCGAGCATTTCAGCTGGCATTATAATGATTATTTTCTGAAGGGCTCTCCCTCATCTAAAATCTTGTTGTAACAGAGTGTTTTTGCGTAAATCATCTAGACTCTAGCTAGAAATAGTATCTACATTTAGATCTAGTGAAGATAATTCACAACTTACTTGAAAACTTCGTGAATTTTAGTCAATTTAATGATCTCGATACATCTAATGTCTAGATTATTCTAGAAATAGGCCTACGCTAGATTCTTTATTTACGCTAAATCACTAGAATATAGTGAAGATAAGCCTTAAAAAGTCCGCGAATTGTAGTGACTTAAATTAGATCTAGAGTCTGGATTTTCGGTATATTCGGTGAAGATAATTCTCACACAGCCGCGAAAACTCTACGAATTTAGTGACTTAGATCTAGAGTTTAGATTTACAGTAGATAGGTGAAGATAATTCTCACACAGCAGTGAAAAGTCCTCAAATTTTAGTGTCTTAAGATCTAGACTCTAAATTTTACACTAAATCATTAGAATCTAGTGAGGATAATTCTCTCACAGCCTTGAAAAGTCAGCGAATTTTTGTGACTTAGATCTAGACTCTAGATCTACTATAGATGTAATGAAAATATTTCGCACACAGCTGTGAAAGCTCGTAAAAGTTATTTCGGTCGTAAAAGACAGGGAAACTACATAGTTGAAAAAGAAATTGTGCTTGAAAAAAAACAATGCTAATAGGCCTGTTTCCCCCCCCCAAATCAAAATATAAAAAATCCAAAAGCCATTATTTAGTAAGCAAATGCCATCTAAACATACAAATAGGCCTGTACGTTACAGCCTCTGTTTATGAGGAGGATTTAAGCACAGTTAATAAAACATTACATACACATAGGAACTAAAAAATGTTGTCTACATTTCCACCACAGAGAAGGCAACTCTAAGAATGTTTCTTATTTTTTTTTAAAATGGAATAGTAATCATTTGTAATGTTCTTAAATAAATCTTTGAAAAGAAAAATGGTTGTTTGAGGTTTTGGGATGACAGTCAAGTTGTTACTTGATTAAAAGATGACTTACATTACATTTTCTGTGGACATACCAAGCTGATGACATTACTGTGAGCAATAATAATAATCAACTTTGACTATTGTTATGTAATATTTTGGCGCAAATTTTATGTCCTGGAATTTTAAAATTTCTCCTGGAAAACTCCTTGAATTTCATATTGACTTTGGTGCAGAAACCCTGTTAACAGGATTAATCAGTTTGAAATTGGAATTGAATGGGCATGAACATTATTTTTCTTCTTTTAATCTGTGTAGCCTGCAGAGCATTCTATTCATCTTGATTTACGTGAGGAGAACAAAGGCTTTACATTTCATAAGGCTCATAAGTAAGTATTGGTTCAATCTTTGGACATCTTGATCATTGGAATCTAGGTCATCCCTTTAACCTTAACATCCTTATGTGTGCACTTTTTGAGAATCTATGTTCATTTTTTAATTGTCATAGCTTTGCAAATTAGACTTAGTTTGGGTTTTAAGAATCTTTACTTGGATATATTCATTGTTGCTGAACTATTTTCTTATTGGGTTTCATAGAAGCTGCACTATATTCTGTTATAAAATCAAAATTGTAGTTCAGTTGTTTTTTTCTTATTGTATTACTGTATTTCTATCATTTTAGTTCTTTGTTCTTGTTAGCATGCACTAAAAAAAAATAGAAAGCAAATTGCAAGCTGAAATGTACTGGTACTAATGACAAATGTCTGTTCTCAGCGCTGCTGTTAGGTGTATGGCACTAACAAGAGACCAAAGTAAGTTGGTGACAGCTTCCAGTGATAAAACTGTCAAAGTATGGACAATGATGTCACCTGTTTCACCTCTGGTTATAACCCTCAATGGTATGTTATCATGAACACTTTCTAAACAGTAAACAGTAATGTCATTGACTAAATTCAACTATGTGCAATTTCATGTTGTTTTCAGAGCAAGTAAGCAATCTGCTTCTTGTGCCCACACCAAAGGCATTTGTGTCCCCTGACAACAAACCCAAAAGGATGCTTGGTATCTTAAAGCGTCATGTGCATGGAACAGAGGCAGAGGATGCTGATGATGATGTGAATATTGAGGTCATAGCAGTTAACAAGGTAAGTCAAGAGTTAAGATGGCAATCTTTTCATGATCATTGAATTAAACTGAGCACATACATTGTTTTTTTTTGAGTTAAAACATACAACAACTCCTGATGCAGTAAAATGCTGTAGGAAGTTACCAGCATTTTTTATTATTTTATTTACCAGTATATAATAGAATTTCTACTCCTTTCTCATACAGAATGAGTAAATAGACATAGTTATTTTTCATAATGAAATCCTAGTTTTGTCTTTCTCATTTGAATAAGACCAATTGTAGGAAAGAAGTGTTCAGCTTTTTTTTCTGTTCTAAAGTTATTGAAATTATTTTTTTGTAACTAGATTCTTGGTCCTGTATTATTTAAGGTACTGTTTATTTATTATTTATATATTTTTTTTTAGATACAAATTTTTTTGTAGAATTTTATTTAAAGTTGTCTTTCTTTGCTTCAAGCCTTAGGGCTTAAATAGGACTAAATGGGTTAATTAAATTTATTAATTATCAAAATGAAAAGTTTATTTAAAAAATAAAAAAATATGTAGTAAAATGCTTTATAAAGACAAAGCAAAGCATATTAAGCAATTTTAGATTTTTGTAAACCTGTTTAAGTAATAAGATTTTTTTTTTGCATTTGGATGGAGGAAGTATTAAATTGATTTAGAAGAAAAAGAATAAAGATAATTTTTTAAATTTTGGTATCTTTCTACCATTGTGTGTTTTGATCAACTTGGTTGGCCATGTGTAGACTCACACAAAATATAAAACTTGTATTCTAAATTTAATCTCTCTAATTAAAATGTATTTTGCCATAAAAAATTGCTTTAAATCAATTTTTTTATATTTTTAAATTATGGACAAATAGGTGAATTTTTTTTTTATCACTTTAAAACATTTAATAAAATTTGGCTGTAATTATTAGGATATTGATATGAAATTTATATAATTTTGATTTACTTTTGAAAACTTCAGAAATTTAAACTTGAAATAAATAGAATGTAGGACAGAATGCGCAAGTTCACTGATTGGGGCTTTCAGGCTTAAGTTTGTATGTGGTGGAAAAAAAAGTAGAGGAGTACCATTTTTATTTTTTTCCAATCATCTGGCATATTTTTTTATTATTCCAATTGTCTAGATTGAAGTGAATGCAGCTCCACTTGTACAAGATGACACAGTGGAAACATTGAAACAAAAAGCCAACAAACTGAAGAAAGCTAATGACGAAATGTATGAGTTTGCATTAAAAGAAATTGTGAAATAACAGTTCAATGTTTTCCCCTTTTTTCATGAATGAGTCTTTGTACCTGGTCAACAAAAAAGTGAATACAAATATTTTTTTAAATGTTAGGACGGAGTTTAGATTTTTTAAAATTATTTTTTTTATAATTTATTTTTTCTCAATCAATCTCTGTCTACTTCTATATCAATATAATTGCTGTGCCAATATGATGGGTGTTGACCTGCCTATTTCATTCTTCAGACCTAGCTTTTTTTCTTCGTTCTGCCATCAAAGCTGTTTTAGGTCTGTCTCCAGTTTTGGTCATATTAGAAATGTCCCCCCAATAAGATTTATCATTCTTTCCAAATATTCTGCCAATTAAATTTATAGACATGATTTTTCAAAAACTATTTTGCCTTTATAGATAAAGATATTTCAAATGCACCATACCTATATGACTTTCTCGTCAAACACACATACTTTAGCTGATTATTTATGTAAGTGAAAAAGTCTTCCAAGCCAGAGCAAACTGACATTGTATTTTGAATTTACTGAAACATACAATGTTGTCTTTCTTCTTCTGCATTCTCAGTTTTATGTTGGAGGGTTCAGATGACTAGAGCAATATCTTAGATGAACTGCCCAAGGGTTTCCAGAACAGGCAGCTATTTTTCTTCTATAGGGTTGTTTTGGGATCTGTGTGTTGTTCAGGTGTCTTGGTGGAGAATGCAGCTGTGAAGGACATGGTCAGCATTCTCTGGTGGCACTCTGCTACGCAAATTTCACTATTTTCAACTTCCTGAAACATATGTTATAAGTTGGTAGTGTTGGGATAGTTTATAATAGGTGGCGTCTTTCTTGTAATTTGGATGAGAGTTTGTCCATTTCTCGTTTATTCTACTATTAGTTTCTTCATTTCTTCTGGATAGAGTGAAATTTTCAATTGCTTTTTAAGTTATCTTTAAAATCAGCCCATGAATATATTCTTTAAACCGTTAGACTTATTGGCAGTAAAACTCAAAATGTTAGAGGCAATAAGCAAGTTGCTCTTTGAAATACATTGAGCTGGTTGACACATTACTTGGACTTTGAAATGCATTGAGCTGGTTGACACATTGCTTGGACACTTAAATTAGTTCTTGTAACAATGTTGGGATCGCTTTTTTAAATGAGGTTCTATTTCATTGAAATTCTAATAGGGCCAAAGGTTACATCAAAGCAGTTGGACATTAGACGCGGTACCCATCCAACCAAAATGAACATTAACAAACTTAGATGCAAAAATCTACAATATTTTGTCTTGCTTTAACAAACAACACTTGAAATTAACACCAAACAAAATCTTAGAATTAAATTGTTTTATTTCATCCTCTGTCAATACATAGAACTTTCAACATAAAAATTTCTTTCTTCCATTTATTGTTCCATCTGTAATACTCATAGATATCTCAAGATGTAGCAGCAGAAAGGTAATAGACTGTATTTATACATTTTCAATTAAGCTTATGACTCAAGACATGGGATTATTAAAGTCTTCAGATGGATGGCAGAATCTTTTTTTTTTTTTTACACTGCTGTAACGCACCTAGATCTAGGAGCACACACAGTGTTGTATAGTGTCTCCAAGTGTTGCTAACACAATTGTTAGTTAAATCAATGAAAGTAAACAAAACAATAACCCTAGATCTAGCTCTCGATAGAAAAACAAAATGTTACAATACATAAGAGTTACAAAATATTGGCGATCTTAAATTAAGTTCTAAAGCTATCTTGACTGCTCATAATGAGATCACAATGCAATATCTTAAAAAAAGAAAACAATACTTTGTACTGTAAGCCTAGACAGATAAAGTGTTAAGAGACATTGAATGAATCCCCAGCACATGCCAGTAGACGCCACGTCAGTGTTTCCCAAACGTTGGACTTATGCGTATCCCCTTCTAGAAGTTTCGTAACGCTGAGTATCTCTCGCCCCCTTACAACGCTTTCCATTTCCTGATCTTGGTAGACATTCGTCTTAAAATGTAAAATGGTAGCCTACAGTATTTGAGTTTGTCAAAATAAATAAATAATTACAAAGATTATTACTTTTTATATTTTATTCTAATTTAGAAATAAATAATAAATTATGGCTTTTATATAGCGCTACATTCATGCTTTCAAGGTTGTCATGGCCAGGGGTGACAATGGGGATAAGCTCCCACTGTCTATAAAATACTCCTATAGGCATGCGTCTCAAATAGCCTCTGACAACTAAGTCCAGCACCTGGCCTGCTCGTGTGGCTTAGATATTAAGCCCGGCGAAACTGCTCTTACTAACAGGTGAAGGCGGATACCTGGCGCCACAAAAACAGGAGCTTCGGGCAGGTGGAGCTCGTCAGCCTATTAGGGCAATTCATCTAGGAGAGGGGTACTCTGACTTCAAACCCCCGCTGCCTTGCGGTTTTAAGGCTTCAGGAGACAACCTCGAGGATAAATCAGGAGTGAAGCCCCTTAGGCGTTGGGAGTATCAGCTACGAAATTCCCTCCGGCAGCTTCTGCAACTGAGTTGCTGCCAAATGTAACGCGATGCACTCCTTTGGATCACATCAGCAAGGTCAAGAGAGGGATCATGACGCATGGGCCACCCA
The DNA here is from genome assembly GCA_030265305.1 of Biomphalaria pfeifferi. Classification (NCBI taxonomy): domain Eukaryota; kingdom Metazoa; phylum Mollusca; class Gastropoda; family Planorbidae; genus Biomphalaria; species Biomphalaria pfeifferi. The sequence goes on along the minus strand of JASAOG010000002.1, from coordinate 7,845,324 downwards.
TGACCCCTTTATCCAAGGCCCAGGAATGCGCCCCGGAGAGGAAACTCTGGTGCTGCTGCAAAGCGGCTAAAACAACACGGGAGACAACAGTTACGGGTTATAAGTCCAACTTGATTGGCGTAATGTATGGACGCCACGGGTTGTCTCTGACGGTGGGAGAGGTCTTCGCGCCTCACTGATCAGCTACCGCCCGCCTCAACCTGGGCAGCCCCCAGACAGTTAGGTGCTGATCAGCCACAGCCTGCCTGCTCTAATGGGTGCTTAGAGCTTAGTTTAAAACAACAAGTTGGCTGGAAACTTGCACCAAGCAACAAAAGAAGAAAAATTAAAAAAAGAAAATCATGCGACTGGCCACTTGGAATGTCAGGACAATGTGTTCTGGTCTCACAGATGACCTACGGCAGGTTGACGATGCAAGGAAGACGGCAGTCATAAACAACGAGCTGAAAAGAATACGCATTGACATTGCAGCTCTCCAAGAAACCCGACTAGCCGAAGACGGCATGCTCCGCGAGGCTGATTACACTTTCTTTTGGAAAGGAAAAGCACAGGAACAGACGAAAATGCATGGTGTGGGCTTTGCTGTCAAGAACAGTCTACTTCCCACAATAGTCCCTCCAGTTGGTGGCTCGGAAAGGCTACTAAGCATAAGTATGATGACTACATCTGGAAAAGTCACTCTAATCAGCGCCTATGCCCCTACACTATGTTCACTCCAAGAGGACAAAGACAAGTTCTACGAAGACCAAGGGGAAGCCATTGAGACTATTCCTCAAAAAGAGCACACGGTTATTCTAGGTGACTTCAATGCAAGAGTAGGAGCAGACCACACTACCTGGCCAGACTGCCTCGGGCTTTTTGGAATCGGCAGGATGAATGAGAATGGACAAAGACTTCTTGAATTCTGCGCATACCATAAGCTCTGCATTACGAACACATACTTCAAGACAAAACCACAGCATTGTGTCTCATGGAGACATCCTAGGTCTGGACACTGGCACCAGCTGGATTTGATACTGACACGGAAAAGGGACATTGGAAACATACTGCTCACACGTAGCTTTCAAAGTGCAGACTGTGATACTGATCACACTTTAGTGTCCTGCCGGACAAGACTGCTGCCTACTAAGATCAACTCATCACAGGGAAAAAGAAAAGCACGCCTGAATACTGCAAACACTAACAATGCTGATCTTAGCATCGAATTCACAAAGAAATTAGAGGAAGCTTTCAAAAACTTCTCAGTGACTGAGATAGAAAAAACCTGGACGCTCATACGTGATACTATGTACCAAACATCATCACTGGTCTTTGGTAACAAAACAAAGAAAAATGAAGACTGGTTTGAAGCAAGTCTGCAAGAAATGGAAACTGCCACTAAAACCAAGAGAGTAGCCATGCTAAACTACAAGAAGGAGCCCACCCCTAGCAACTTACAAGCGCTCAGATCTACTCGAAATGATGCCCAAAGAATAGTAAGACAGTGCGCAAACAAATACTGGCAGGACCTATGTGAAAAAATCCAATCTTGTGCCGACTGTGGTAACATCAGAGGACTATACGAGGGCATGAAAAAAGCCTTTGGACCTCACACCAGCAAGTGTGCACCACTTAAGTCAAAAGATGGCTCAATCATCACTGATCTTGCACTGCAAATGGAACGATGGGTAGAACACTATGCAGAACTTTACCAGATTGAAAATGCCATCTCGACAACGGCTTTGTCTAACTTCCCACCACTTTCAGTTTTGAGCGAATTAGATAAAACACCTTCTGTAAAGGAACTGAGCACAGCCATTGACATGCTTGCACACGGGAAAGCACCCGGAGGAGATGGTATTCCTGCTGAAGTCATTCAGACTGGAAAGCATGGCCTAATCAAGCCACTCCATGAACTGATAAGTCTATGCTGGGAGCAAGGAATAGTCCCCCAAGAATTGAAGGATGCCAACATAGCAACGATTTACAAAAATAAGGGTGACCGCACGGATTGTAACAGCTATAGAGGCATTTCACTTCTTAGCATAGTTGGGAAGGCCTATGCCAGAGTAGTACTGAAGCGACTACAAACCTTGGCAGAACGAGTTTACCCAGAATCGCAGTGTGGCTTTAGGGCCGGTAGATCCACAACAGATATGATCTTCTCCCTACGACAGCTACAGGAGAAAAGCAGAGAACAAAGGCAGCCCCTTTTTATAGCTTTTATTGACTTGACCAAGGCTTGTTTGCCGTATTAGAGAGAATCGGCTGTCCAAACAGCTTTTCATGAAAACATGCAGGGCACCGTACAGTTTGACAGCTCCATCTCTAGGCCATTCTCCATCAAGAGCGGAGTAAAACAAGGATGTGTTCTGGCTCCAACACTATTCGGCATCTTCTTTTCAGTTGTACTCACCAGCTCATTCAAATCTCTGGAAGATGGAATATATATCCACAGTAGATCCGATGCTATTTAATCTGGCACGCCTTAAAGCCATAACGAAGAGACGGCGTATCTTGATTAGAGAACTGCTGTTCGCAGACGATGCCGCACTAATATCTCATTCACAAGAAGGATTACAGAGGCTTGTGCACTGGCAGCTGCTTGTCAAGAGTTTGGCCTCACAATAAGCCTCTCCAAGACTCAAATCATGGCACAAGATGTTGCAGAAATACCAGTGATACACAATGGAAATCACACACTTACGGTGGTGCAGGAATTCACATACTTGGGAGCAACAATAGCCAGCAACCTAAACTTAGACACTGAGTTGACCAAAAGAATAGGGAAGGCTTCTGCAGCAATGGCAAAACTCTCTTAGTGTGTGTGGGAAATACCAAATTGACCACGGCAACAAAAATCCTTGTCTACAATGCCTGCATTCTGAGCACACTTCTCTATGGCAGTGAGAGCTGGGCAACTTACATGCGTCAAGAGCACAGATTAAATAGCTTCCACCTACGCTGCCTGCGACGCATACTGTGCATCTCCTGGAGGGATCGTGTCACCAACCAGGACGTTTTTACACGGGCCAACATACACAGCATCTATGCTCTCCTTTAACAGAGAAGACTACGCTGGCTCGGTCATGTCACTCGCATCCCAGATGGAAGAATCCCTAAAGACATCCTGTACGCTGAGCTAGCAGAGGGAGCCAAACCCAAGGGCCGCCCAAGACTAACTTACAGAGATGTCTGCAAGCGAGACATGAGAGCCATGGGCATCGACCAAAGTATGTGGGAAGATATAGCCCAAGACCGGACAGCATGGAGACAGAGTGTACGTGCTGGTACGAACTTTGCTGAATGCAAAAGAAATGAAGCTGCATCGGTCAAGAGAAAGAAAAAGAAAGCTGCCCTGTCAGTGAGCCCTAGGACAGATGAATATAAATGCTCAAACTGTGCCAAACTCTGCCGATCCAGAATTGGCTTGATCAGCCACTCCAGATTCTGCCCCGTCTCAAGACGTAACCAAAGCCAGTGACTCATCTGGGCGCATCCATTGTCTTACGAGACAGAAGGAGCCATATATACATTCATGCTTATAGCATGCTCAGAGCGCTTTGGTCCAATGTCAGTTGTGGACCAGTTGGGGGGGGGGGTTCCGTTCTGCCTTTAGGCGCTCAGTAAACACAACTCTGCCCGAGTGGGGTGTCGAACTTCGAGCCCCCCTGATAGGTAACCAAGCCAAGTTCAAGCACAATTAGCCTCTCGACTCATAGTTAACTATGTGCAACTCGAGCCCCCCAACAAAGTCTTCTCGTAACCCTGGGGGTACGCGTTCCCCACTTTGGGAAACACTGCGCTACGTTGATACACATAGTCACAGAGTCTAGATGTAGGTTACAATCTACATTAGATCTCTAGTTCTACAAGGTTTTGGCACTATCAAGGTGTCTCTCTCATACAGATGAAAACGAAATTGAATTTAAATAACGAATAGCGAACCAACAATTCTACGGACTGACACAATGGTTCTTACACCACGTATTTCTTCTCCAACTGAAAAGTTCGCTTGTGACTTTGATTTCAATGCCCAATGCATTGTGCTCAAAACATTTTCCATATTATTTCTAACATTGAAAAAGCTGTTGTGAATGTAATGCAATAGGAATATGAAACTGCACACCATTATACACATATAACACTATGTCAGCACATACAAGTCTATTTGCGTGGAATGACATTAGAATAACAATTCTATCTCTGATTTAGAACACAGTAAATCAATACTAACAGTAAAGTACATTAAAATCTTTTTTTTTAATAGCTGAAACATCTTGTGTAGCATGTACAAGATACCTGTTACTGATATGAAGGAAGCATTGTTATACAAATGGCAAGATCAAGATCAGCTTGTCCGCTTTGTTATTAATATTTTTTTTATTTGATTGAAGGTGTGAAATAGTTTCAGTCCCTAAGAGGTCAGTTTGGGGAGACAGATAAGGTCAGTCTGGCAAAATAGATATGGTCAATCTGGCGAGACGGATGAGGTCAGTCTGGCGAGTTAGATGGGGTCAGTCTGGTGAGACAGATGTGCTCAATGTGGTGACGCTGAGCATAGATTTGAATCCTGCAGCCAGGCCGAGCTCTCCCACTAGACTTCATCTTTTTTCGCCTCGTTAGCTTTTGTTTGGTCACTAAAGTGAAGCTTGCAGATGGTCATAGTATGGACATGACTGCTTTAGACTTGTGGTTTAAGGTCACGCCACGGCCGGTGTAGCCCAAGTTTACGTCTGGTGAGATCAAGATGTGTTGAATGTTTACGTTTTTGATGCTTACTGGAGAACCTTTTAAGTTGACCTTAGTTCTTCGAGTGCTGGAAGAGAAAGAAAGGTGAAATTTACCGTCATAACTTTTAAAGAATTTAAAAAACAACAACAACAAAAATTGGAAACCACCCGAATTCGAAGTCATGGCTCACGCCTCTCCAAGGCGACACACTAACAACTCCGCTTGAGGTACTTATGATTATAGAAGATTGTATAGTTATGTATTGTTTGTTTCAAACTTTAAAGGGGACTCATTCAGCTTATACCACCACCTAAGTCAAGTACAATTTCATTGCCTTGTTCGAGATACCAAACAAAATAATTAATTACCTTTGTTAACTAACTAATTGGTAATTTTTTTTCAAAAATTGTTATCAGGTAAAAGAAATAATTGTGCACAATTTCAGCTTGATCTGAGATTGTGTGACGGAGAAATAACGTGTACTAACTTGTTTACCAGACAGTCAGTTTGAGTTGATATCAGCTTTGTAAAGATGTAGAGTTAGTAGAGCAATTCACTTCTTTTTATCAAATTTGCTTAAAATACCCCCGCCCCCCCTTTTTTTTGGGTTAAAACTCCGTAGGTTAGAAATCTTTCAGATAAAGTATGTTCTGTCAATAAAATGAACAATTTTAATTTAGGTAAAGATGAAGATGTATAAAAAGGACTAATTTACTGTAGCATATATCTCAGATAATCTATAATATTAAAGGCGTCAAATGATCGGCTGTATACCGGTGTCTGCAAAGAACTGCAGATATTTCCAGACCTGATCTCCCTATATGAGTATCTTTATTTTTATTAAGTGGATCCATTGTTTTGACTGTCTCTCCATAAGCCCGTAGATCTCTGAAATCACTCCTCGGTGGCATGTGTAAATGGTTACATCTTCCAAAATATTTCTATATCATTTTAGTTCCTCGTTCGGAGGGGAAAAATTGTTTTCTCTGTGGCTTGAGAACAACCAAGCAGTTTCCCTTATCCTGGTGATAATTTGAACTTTTTTCGTTTTGTGTAGTCGTGTAACTATTGTTGTCCTAGTAAAAGTACTTTGATATTTTTGTCTGCTTACTACATCCAAAGTTGGTGACCAATTTTCCCAACATAATTACGAAGAGTTTTGACTTAATTTTCTCTGAGCATTCTTTGTCTTTGACCTTTTTGGACGGAGGAGAAAACAGAGGCGACATTTTGAAGTCTTGACAAACACATTGCTCTACACATAGGTCGAGACAAACAAATTGCTCTACACATAGGTCGAAACAAACACATTGCTCAACACATAGGTCGAAACAAACACATTGCTCTAGAAATAGATCGAGACAAATACATTGCTCTACAACTAGATCGAAACAAACACATTGCTCTACAACTAGATCGAAACAAACACATTGCTCTACAACTAGATCGAAACAAACACATTGCTCTAGAAATAGATCGAGGCAAACACATTGCTCTACAACTAGATCGAAACAAACACATTGCTCTACAACTAGATTGAAACAAACACATTGCTCTACAACTAGATCGAAACAAACACATTGCTCTACACATAGATCGAAACAAACACATTCATCTATCCATCCATCCATCCATTCATTCATTCATCTACCCATTCATTCATCCACTCATTCACTCTTCCAAACATCCATTCATTCATTCATCTATTGATTTTTTCCATCCACCCATATATCCATCTATCCATTCATTCATTCATCCATCCAACCTCTTTCTTTATGCGGTTGCTCGATGGATAAATGCTATACTCACTAAATCACCTAAAATTCAGTTAATTAAAGAATTGAAATGTGACAATGATTTTGTGACACAAGATCAATAAACGCAACAAAATGTTTGTGGAAACGCCAGAAGAAATAAATCCTATAAAATTATGACAAAATGGTTTGATCCATTCGCTTGATATATGAAACTTAAACAAAAGCTTAACCGCTATTCAAACTTAACAAAAAGCTTAACCGCTATTCGCTAAACGAGAAGACATTGAGTTAGTATAACTATGAATGAGTCTCTGGCCATGTGTCTTGTCTTTGAAGTCAACTGCGTGTTATTATTTTACAATTAAGGAGACAATAAACTTTAATTAATTCAGGTGCCATGTCCGCTCGCTTCGAGTTTCCTGGTCTCAGTGACACAGAATGGAGATCAATCATCAGATGAAACAACAGTTTAAAAAGGGAAATCACCTGCGTAGCTTTATTTAGGATCGAGGTAAATCTGATGACATCATCATCTGACAGTCTCGCAGTGAAGGAAATTACCCACAGTTCTGAGAGCATTGTAAAAAACAACAAACGATTAGAGATTCGCGTGCCTTTGGTGTGTGAAGAGACCAGAGAAACATTGCACTCATCGATTTCTCCATCACCTGCCTCTGTTGCTGGGTCAGAGGCGGATCTAGAGTTGGGAGTAGCAAAGAAGCGATCGCCCTCCTTCCAACGATAACCATCTTAACTCTACGTCAGGTGTTGTGGGTTGCGGACGTACTTTTACGGACAAATTACAAAACAATTCGTAATAATTAAATAATGTAGGTCTATGTAATATTTGTCTCTTATTGATATTTCCGACATATTTTCTTTTTTACGTTTCTGACTCTAACCGTAATTTGCCCACCCTTGGTTTTCTACACCATGACAAAATGTTTTGTGTAATTTTGCTGCTTATAAAATTGTATATTTTGACAAGTGAAAAAATAATTTAATAAATTATAAGGTAATAACAATATATGGGAAGAAACAGAATTAAAAAGTAATAACAATATCTGTGAAGAAACAGAATTATAAAATTATAAAGTAGGCCTAATTACAATAGCTGTGAAGAAACAGAATTATAAAGTAATTACAATATCTGTGAAGAAACAGAATTATAAAATTATAAAGTAGGCCTAATTACAATAGCTGTGAAGAAACAGAATTATAAAATTATAAAGTAGGCCTAATTACAATAGCTGTGAAGAAACAGAATTATAAAGTAATTACAATATCTGTGAAGAAACAGAATTAAATACTCAAGACAAAACTAAAAGCGAAGCATGTAACACACTTTCTTTTTCACAGGTGAGACTTTTCAGACTTTCTCAGGTGAGACTTCTCAGACTTTCTCAGGTGAGACTTCTCAGACTTTCTCAGGTGAGACTTCTCAGACCTAATCCTGACCCAGGTGAGACTGCATCCACATCGCAAAATTAGGCAGTATTTTTTCCTCAATTTACAATCTCCCATTCATCTCCCGAGACCCTAAAGAGTTTTGTTTTTCTAAAAGGACTATGTGTTAGCTCTGGAAGATGCAAGTCTAAAACAGACCACAAGTAGCAGTCCCAGAACTTTTGCTCTGGTAGTTCACGTTGGCTTACGTCTTTGCAAATAATACAACTTTTGTGTAAATAGCGATTTGTCTTTCAACTGAAAATATTTAATGTTTGGTTTCAATCAAGACAGAGAAAAAACTATATGTCAAAAGCCACAACGGATCATTAAATGCTATTAATATTGAAGCGTTAATCTTTCTTTCACTGGTTTTCCCCCTGATCTACTCTCTCTCTGAAAAAAAAAAAGTATTAAACTCAGGATCTCGTGGAAATAAATTTGGTACATTTTTAAAAAGGTTGTGATAAAAGGGCGACAACACAACTCAATGTAAACAAAAAGATAAACTTTACAATAACAAAATAAATTTGAAAAATAAAATAAAAGCTAAAAAAAAAAGGTGTAAGGACATCAACAACGCTGCCAAAGAAAGTAAAACTAAATGAAGTTCATCTAAAAGAATGTAAAACTAAAAGAAGTTCATCTAAAAGAATGTTAGACTAGAAGAATGTAATCTAAAAGAAAGTAAAACGTAAAGAAGTTCATCTAAAAGAATGTAAAACTAAAAGAAGTTCATCTAAAAGAATGTAAAACTAAAAGAAGTTCATCTAAAAGAAGTTGTAGTGACAAAAGAACGAAGAAACAAAAAGATTCATAATGGAATGACAAAAGAACTAGCAATAGACAGTGACATTGAATGTATACAACATTCTAAATATACTAGTCGACCGGCGGCCTAGCATACGCCGATATTTTGCAGGGCCGGCCTTAGGCCACTGCAACCTATGCGACCGCCATGGGCCCCGCACTTTCATAGGACTCACGCTAATTCTAGGTGTATACATTATTAAATTAAAACTTTTTATAACTTATAACAGATTTCCCGCGGCCTACTGTCGATTTACCAGGAGCTCCTGGAAATCTCCCGAAATTGCAAAATATATGAAAAAATCATGGAAAAAGGAAATTATTAATCTTTTGAAAACTCATACAAATCTCAATCTCAATATATAGACAAAAATTGTCATTTTGGGGTGTCATTCAATATGGAAAACGCCAATCCTAAGTGCAATAAATAAAAACGGCATTATGCATTACCCGTAATTGTGTAATCTGGTGAAAGAAGCTTCTCGCTCCTCAAACTAATGAAGAATTACTTGACATCAACAATTCTCGTAGATAGATTGAAACGTTTGGTAATTTTTGCTACTGAGCGTGATCTAGGAAATAAAATTTGTATGATATACTGTATGACTTCGCAACACGCAAGGTTCGTTAAGTAATTCTGTACGTAATAAAGAATGAATAAAATGCAAAGACGAATTTATTTTCTAATACAAACTCTTTTATTTCACTTATTATCCGTATCCCTACCCAAACTTGGCCCCGCGAAATCCGTTTCGCATAGGGCCCCACAATGGTTATGTCCGGCCCTGCTATTCAGTGACGGGTGAATACAGAGTAGATTACTTGTTCTCCTCCCTCCCCCCCTTTTTTTTTCCGCAGACCGCTAAAATAAAAAAGAGTGATCTTTCCATGACTTCTTGGTCACAACGGTTAAGTCTGATATTTTGTGACGGGTGAATGCTACATGTTCTTCCCCCCCCCTCTTTTTTTTTCGTAGGGTAACTCTAGTTCGTCCGACTTGCAGAAATAAAAGAGTGATCTTTCCTTTACTTCTTCTTTCGTGTCCAAACTCTTGAGCCACGAAGAGAATTATATATATAGATACTGAGTGAATATCAAATGACAGTACAGTTTTAGACTGCTACATTCCTTGGTCAGGCGAAACACTGAGAATAATAGTCAAGTTTAAATCCGGAGGGCTAACAATATCTCCCCCCTCCCCACATACGAACAGCAAAAAAACAACAGATGAATTGATAACAGAAGTCACTTTATGCTCCTCACACCCTCCCACACTATCATCGCACTTGTGGGCCTGGAAACATTTAGTGTCTGAACAAAACATACAGCCTCGTCTGCTGCATAATTTTCCCTTTTCTTATTTCCCTAAGTTAAAGAGCTCTCATTAATACTGATCTAATTAATCGAAGCAAGAACATAACACGCACACATACACTCTCTGTCTCTCTCACACACAAGTAATCAAATCTACCTTCTAATAACACTGGGCAACAGCCAAAAAATCGTCTGGGGTTTCTCAGCTGATTTAGACTAATTTTGGTGTCCTGAGTCCGAATATCACATTGGTTTTGCTCAATCAGGTCAAATTTTTGAGCTATCTGACAATCTACACAATGGTAATAAACGCACAACAAAACACCATCGATATCCACCATCGATATCTTACCAACATAGAAATTAATTTAGATCAATAGAACCGATATTAAAATAACATAAAATGATACAAAGACTACTGATTTACAAATATGTATATATAGGGCTTACTCTGCTGCTATTTCATTTACTAAAAAATAACTATCTAACTAATATCTAAAATGGCTTCAGCACGACGTTCATGCACTAATAACCCTGACGTTTTCTGCTACATTTGCGGAGAGTACACACTGTCAGCTGATAGGATGAACATCACAAAATTTGTGAAACATGCCTACCAGGCTTACTTTGAAATCAAGCTGGGTGACCAAGACAAGTCTTGGGCACCGCACACGGTGTGCAAAACATGCGTGGAATACCTCCGGCGGTGGACGAAAGGCGAGAAAACATCACTAAATTTGGAATTCCGATGGTATGGAGGGAGCCATTTGACCACGCATCGGATTGTTATTACTGTGCCATCAATACTGCAGGCATCAACCGAAAAAATCGGCGCAGCCTCCAGTACCACGACCTTCCATCTGCTCGTCGTCCAGTTCCTCATTGCGAAGAAATACCCGTGCCAACGTTCCGAGAGATTCCAGGCAGCGACGACGAGGCCACCACTTCAGACGAGAAATGTGGTACAGAAGAGGAGTATGAAGCACAATATGGTCCGCAGCCCTTCACACAATGTGAGCTCAATGATCTAGTTCGGGACCTAAGCCTGTCGAAGAATTCCTCCGAGCTGTTGGCTTCCAGGCTCAAAGAGAAAAACCTGCTTCACTAGGACGCGCGTATTACCTTCTTTCGTAGAAGGCATGAGGAGTACATGGACTACTTCTGCCAGGAGGAAAACCTTGTGTACTGCCGAGATGTCGCCGGTCTTCTTGATAAACTGGGCGGTCCTCAATACGATGCGAGAAATTGGCGACTCTTTATTGACAGTTGCAAGCGTTCTTTGAAGTGTGTGCTCCTCCACAATGGGAACCAGTTTGCCTCAATCCCGCTTGCGCACTCCACGACTCTCAAAGAGAAATATGAAGCAGTGAAGTATGTGCTCGAAAAAATCCAATATCAGCAACACCAATGGATCATCTGCGTCGACTTGAAAATGGTGAACTTTTTACTTGGTCAGCAGTCTGGGTTCACGAAGTACCCATGCTATATGTGTATGTGGGACAGTCGAGACAGAGCCCAGCACTATGTAAAGAAAGAGTGGCCGGTGCGAGAGCAGTTAGTACCTGGGGCGAGAAACATCATAAACGAACCTCTTGTTGACCGGGAGAAGATATTGATCCCACCACTACATTTGAAGTTGGGTTTAATGAAACAGTTCACGCGCGCTCTGGACAAGGATGGGAGGTGCTTCAACTACATGTGCCGAGCATTTCCTCAACTAACTATTGAGAAGCTGAAGACCGGCATTTTCGACGGCCCACAGATACGGCAGCTCATAAACGATGCAGAGTTCTGTAGCTCCATGAACTCACTTGAGTGCGCCGCCTGGGAATCCTTTGTGCAGGTGATGAACAACTTCCTGGGGAACACTAAGGCAGCAAACCACGCAAGGCTCATCAGCACCATGATTGAGGATTTTCAAGAACTCGGGTGTTTGATGAGCATAAAGATGCATTTCTTGTTTTCGCACATGGATAAGTTTCCGGAAAACCTTGGGGCGATGAGCGATGAGCAGGGAGAAAGATTCCATCAGGACATGCACCAAATGGAGGAAAGGTACCAGGGGAGGTGGGATGCAGTCATGCTGGCGGACTACTGCTGGTCGCTGAAGAGAGACAACCCAGCAGCTGCTCACACACGGGAATCTAAGAAACGCAGATTTATGCCCTGAACTTTTTCTTCATATTATGTCAATTATGCTAATAAAATTTGATAAACTAAACAAAAACTGAATTAATTGAATTGTGTTGACTTTAATTATTGAGGAATACCGAAAAAATCGGCAGGGGTTTATCGACTGGTGAGCCGCAAAAATTTTGTTTTTTACAAAAAACGATTTTTTAAAAGTTTCTGTAGCAAAACATTCTGACCTGATTGAGCGAAACCAAGCTCATTTTCGGACTCAGGGCATCAACATTAGTCTAATTCAGCTGAAAAACCCTGGACGATTTTCCAAAAAAATTTTTTTGTTGCCCAGTGTAATGACAAACAGTAGGCCTACATTTGTGTGAACGTCGTAGACCTATACAAATTATGAACTTCCTAGTTACAAAACAAAATGTGCGAACTCATTAGCAAAGGACATTGGAAAAGGTTCGCTCGACTATTTTTCTAACACGAGGCCTCCTCAGTTAAATCTTTCATTTCAATGGTTCTATACTATTGCACCTGGTGGCAGGATTGACGCTGAATGCTTTAGAAAGTTCTATCGTCTGCTGTTCATGGAGGAGTTTAAATTATTTGCTGAAGCTCAAACACCAAATGCCTCGATCAAAAGGGGGAAGAACTTCAGCAATGATATTTGTCGTTTGGCCTGGATACATATGTCAAGATCAATATTTTAAAAGGCAAAGTAATCAAGGAGGCATTAAAGAATTAAATTCTATCTCATTGTATAAATATTTTGAAATTTGCCCGAATGTCAAAATAAGCCATTAAAAAACAAAATAAACGAAGACTTTCTTTCGAAGCACGATCATTTGGGTAAATGATATGTCTGCAATGAGTTGTTGAGACTGTCTCTGTAATACTTCACTGTATGTTGTCATTATGTCAGCCACAATGAGTAGAAAAACTTTTATAAATGTATGTACTCCCTGAGCGTATAGAGACGCTTCACTAACCAATGCATTTGTGTGTTACTAAAATGTGGTATGCCTAAATAGAAAATAAAATATATTTAGTTATCTCTTTCTATAAAAGTTCCTGGCCTTGACACATTGCCTAGAGAATACCTAGGTACGTGAGAGAGAGACCTACTTAGAGCCTGCACCAGGCCCCCCCCCCCCCCCCACATGGGGCTACTGAGAGATGAGATAGACAACAACCACACCTATATAAATAATGAAATAATAAATCCTTAATTTTAAAAAATAATTATCTTTATTAACAAATTTAAGAATGGAAGCTCTGATAAAATGGAAAGTTCTTTCTCAAAAATAAATACTTGTTCTCAAAATCATTCTTGATAATGTATCGATAACTGAACGCATAATTACAATGAACTCTGTATCTTTTTAAGAAATATAGTAAGGCTTATGTTGCTTTTAATCGATAAAGGTGTGGGCCCTAAAAGGATAAAGCCTACGAGTATCACTGTCTATGGATGCAGACTATAGATTAAATTAGCATTACACCGATTTAGCATTACGCTCTGATGGCCCGTTGTAAAAGAGAATATTTAAAAATGTTTTAACAATTTAATACATTCTATAGTGGCATTCATGCGGCCCTTTAGGTAGCCCTAACTGCCCGTTTGAGTACCGGGCCACCGGGCATTTGCACCAATGCCCATATAGCCAGTACGCCCCTATCTAAGAGATATCTATATGTGCTAAGAGATATCTATATGTGTTTAAAAGATACCTATGTGTTTAAGAGATACCTATGTGTTTAAGAGATACCTATGTGTTTAAGAGATACCTATGTGTTTACGAGATATCTATGAGTACTTAGAGATATCTATGAGTACTTAGAGATATCTATGTGTTTAAGAGATATCTACATGGTGGACGTTTAGAGATAATGAGATAAAGTCTATTTAAAAGCTGGGCTTGTACATATGAATTTATAAATATAGAGCTGTATGAATGTATGTTGGTTGAATGAACTGTTGTTAAAAGAATCGCAAAATATATATGTGACAATCCATTCAACAGCAATGGAGACGGAGGCAGAGAGACAAGAGAGAAACGTAAAGTGAGAAGAACGAGAGAGAGAGGGAGAGAAAGAGAAGAGAAATGAGAGAGAGAAATGAGAGAGAGAGACAGATGAGAGAGAGAGGTGAGAGAGAGAGAAGAGAAATGAGAGAGATAGGTGAGAGAGAGGGAGAGAAATGAGAGAGAGAGGTGAGAAAGAGAGAAGAGAAATGAGAGAGAGGGAGAGAAATGAGAGAGAGAGGTGAGTGAGAGAGAAGAGAAATGAGAGAGAGATGTGAGAGAGAGAGAAGAGAAATGAGAGAGAGGGAGAGAAATAAGAGAGAGAGGTGAGAGAGAGAGAAGAGAAATGAGAGAGAGGGAGAGAAATGAGAGAGAGAGGTGAGAGAGAGAGAAGAGAAATGAGAGAGAGAGATGAGAGAGAGAGAAGAGAAATGAGAGAGAGAGAAGAGAAATGAGAGAGAGGGAGAGAAATGAGAGAGAGAGGTGAGAGAGAGAGAAGAGAAATGAGAGAGAGAGAAGAGAAATGAGAGAGAGAGAAAAGAAATGAGAGAGAGAGGTGAGAGAGAGAGACAGATGAGAGAGAGGGAGAGAAATGAGAGAGAGAGAGGTGAGAGAGAGAGAAGAGAAATGAGAGAGGGAAATGAGAGAGAGAGACAGTTGAGAGAGAGAGGTGAGAGAGAGAGAGAAGAGAAATGAGAGAGAGAAATGAGAGAGAGAGGTGAGAGAGAGAGGGAGAGAAATGAGAGAGAGAGGTGAGAGAGAGAGGGAGAGAAATGAGAGAGAGTGGTGTGAGAGAGAGGGAGAGAAATGAGAGAGAGAGGTGAGAGAGAGAGGGAGAGAAATGAGAGAGAGAGGGAGAGAAATGAGAGAGAGAGGTGAGAGAGAGACAGATGAGAGAGAGGGAGAGAAATGAGAGAGAGAGAGGTGAGAGAGAGAGAAGAGAAATGAGAGAGGGAAATGAGAGAGAGAGACAGTTGAGAGAGAGAGGTGAGAGAGAGAGAAGAGAAATGAGAGAGAGAAATGAGAGAGAGAGGTGAGAGAGAGAGGGAGAGAAATGAGAGAGAGAGGTGAGAGAGAGAGGGAGAGAAATGAGAGAGAGTGGTGTGAGAGAGAGGGAGAGAAATGAGAGAGAGAGGTGAGAGAGAGAGGGAGAGAAATGAGAGAGAGAGGGAGAGAAATGAGAGAGAGAGGTGAGAGAGAGACAGATGAGAGAGACAGGTGAGAGAGAGATGAGAGAAAGGGAGAGATATGAGATTGAGAGATGAGAGAGAGAGAAGAGAAATGAGAGAGAGAGATGAGAAAGAGGGAGAGAAATGAGAGAGAGAGAGATGCGAGAGAGGGAGAGAAATGAGAGAGAGAGAGAGATGAGAAAGAGGGAGAGAAATGAGAGAGAGAGATGAGAAAGAGAAAGAGAGAAATGAGAGATGAGAGAGATGAGAGAGAGAGGGAGAGAAATGAGAGAGATGAGAGAGAGAGGGAGAGAAATGAGAGAGAGAGAGATGAGAGAGAGAGAGAGAGAGAAATGAGAGAAAGATGAGAGAGAGCGAGAGGGAGAGAAATGAGAGTGAGAGAGAAGGAGAGAGAAGTGAGAGAAAGAGAGAGGGAGAGAGAAGTGAGAGAGAGAGAGAGAGAAGTGAGAGTGAGATGAGAGAAAGAGATAAGAGAAAGAGGGAGATAAATGAGACAGAGAGATGAGAGAGAGATACGAGATAGAGAGATGAGAGAGAAAGAGATGAGAGACAGAGAAAGAGAAAAAAGGAGAGAAATGAGAGAGAGAGGGAGAGAGAAGAAGAGAAATGAGAGAGAGATGAGAGAGAAAGAGAGAGAGAGAGAGAAGGAGAGAAACGAGATAGAGAGAGTCAGATGAGAGAGAGGGAGAAAAATGAGAGAGAGATGAGAGAGAGAGAGAGAAATGAGAGAGAGATGAGAGAGAGATGAGAGAGAGAGATGAGAGAGAGATGAGAGATATGAGAGAGACATAAAAGAGAGGAGAGATGAGAGAGAAAGATGAGAGAGAGAGAGGGAGAGAAATGAGAGAGAGATGAGAGAGAGAGGGAGAGAGAAATGAGAGAGAGTTGAGAGAGAGATAAGACAGAGAGAGATGAGAGAGAGAGATGAGAGAGAAAGGGAGAGAAATGAGAGAGAGATGAGAGAGAGAGGGAGAGAAATGAGAGAGAGATGAGAGAGAGATGAGAGAGAGGGAGAGATATGAGATTGAGAGATGAGAGAGAATAGGAGAGAGATGAGAGAGAGAAGAGAGAGAGATGAGAGAGAGAGAGGGAGAGAAATGAGAGAGAGAAATGAGAGAAAGAGATGAGAGAGAAAGAGATGAGAGAGACAGAGAGATGAGAGAGATGAGTGAGACAGAGAGAGTTGAAAGAGAGATGAGAGAGGGGGATGAGAGAGAGAGATGAGAGAGAGGGAGAGAAATGAAAGAGAGATGAGAGACACAGAGAGAGATGAGAGAGAGATGAGAGAGAGAAGGAGAGAAATGAGAGAGAGATGAGAGAGAGGGAGAGAAATGAGAGAGAGAGATGAGAGAGAGATGAGAGAGAGAGATGAAAGAGAGAGAGAGAGATGAGAGAGAGAGATGAGAGAGTAATTAATACAAAACTTAAATACAGAAACTAAACAAGATTACATAAGATTACATCGTGTTTCACATAAACTCTAAGGCGGCCCCAAGTGTCCACCCAAGGATCAGCGTTTATCAGACAGACTGACAAAAAACAACTTGTTTTAAAGGGGAAGCTAAAAAATAGAGAAATAAGTTGCTACAAGAATGTGACCATCCTTCTGTGATACACGAGGTAAAAACAAAAAAAAGATGGAACCTCCTCCAACCATCATTAGTGATAAAGACCAAACAGAAAAGGAAGATATTTCAAAGAATCACTCACAAACATAAACATTTTTCTATTTTAAGCTCCATGACCGACCAGTTTTTCTAACGGAAGTTCGCACGGATGCTCTTTTGTAATTAAATGGAACAAACTATTTGATCCTAGTTTTCTTTTTCCTTGAGGTTTCCCAAAGACTCAAATAGTTAAATACTGGAATCCAGTAGTCGATCTAACACGCCTTCTGTATTTTCAGTCTGTACATGTCAGAAAGTCTGTAATTTAAAACTAACATTGTAAAAAAAGATTGTAAACTACGAGTTGTTGGCCTATATCTACGTACGCTCTAGCAACAAAAGAGTCATGCTTCAATACAAATAATGATTTATTTTTTTACATTTTGTTTTCATCAGTGAATCTTCTGATGTCACCAAATCGAAAGGATTTCAATTCTTTTTTAACAAACACCACGAGGAATGTGTTCTTTTGCTATGACATTGACATTAGGTGTGTGTATTTCCTGCTTTATTTCATAACGTTTGTGTGAGTGTGTTCTTCCAAGTTTGATATCGTTAAATTTTCAGGCAGGGCCGGTCCTAACAATTGCGGGGCTCTATGCCGTTTTTTTTTATCGCACGTAGGATTGGCACCCCAAAATGACAATTTTGTCTATTTTTCAAGAGATTTTTATGAATTTTCAGGAGATTTTTAATAATTTCAGGAGATTTCCAGGACTTTTTCGTATATTTTGCATTTGCATGAGATTTACAGAAGGCCCAGGAAAATCAGGAAGCAGCGGAAACCCTGTTATTATATATAAGTTAAAAATTAGCGAGGGGCCTATGAAACTGCGGGGCCCACTGCGACCGCATAGGTTGCAATTGCCTATGTCCGGCCCTGTTTTAAGGTGTGCAATCTCTCTCTCCCATCACTGTCCGACAGTTAGCTAGCGTATACATTTCAAAAGTATAAGTTCGAATCTAGAGGTATAATGTAAGGTCTAAGTTGGACACTAGAATTTTCTTTCCAGCCCAAATTAGTCTCAGTCTTACGAACTAGAATTCAAAATCCAAAAGTGGGGGGAGGGTGGGAGGAGGACAAACCAGAAATAGTTTGGGATTTCATTGTAATGTTACCAAATTTAAGGAACAAAGAAATGTGTGGTTTGTGTGGGTGTGTGTGTGTGTAAGTAGGGGTGCCGTTTTGATTACACGGGAAAAAAGTATGTGGTTAGGGAGGGACATTTCATTGGATTGTGTGTGTGTGTGTGAGCAGACGAGAAGGCCTATTTATTTCAGCTAATGAGCCGAAGTAATGTTTGTTTGTTTAGACTCATTCTAGTCTACATTAGCGGGTTGCAGGCTGTTCGATTAAAAATTGTGTTGGGGGTGAAAGAGCGTTGTGCTGCAGGCCGTGCTCTTGAAGGATGAACAAGTGCTCCAGACCAAATAAACACAGACAAACTTTGTCCAAGCGTGCAGCGCAGGTATCATGTAGTTATTCATCATTGAAACAAAATAGTTGGCCTGACAAAACATTGAATTGTCATTTAAAATAAAATAAATAGCACCAATGACAGTGGGAGCCTTTTTTTTTTCTTTCGGAATAGTGTCACTAGTTTAACCTTTCACTAACCTTCTGTTCTACACTGAATCATTGAATTCTTCTAATGGAACATAAGAGGGTTTTATTTTACAAAGTCTAAGATGTGTCGTTGCAATATCTGTTAAAATAACAAATTAATGATGAAGTTAAGGACGTTTTTTTTTTAAATTTGTTAAATTAGAAGTTGAGTGACTCAATGTGTTAAATTAGAAGTTGAGTGATTCAATGTGTTAAATTAGAAGTTGAGTGACTCAATGTGTTAAATTAGAAGTTGAGTGACTCAATGTGTTAAATTAGAAGTTGAGTGACTCAATGTGTTAAATTAGAAGTTGAGTGACTCAATGTGTTAAATTAGAAGTTGAGTGACTCAATGTGTTAAATTAGAAGTTGAGTGACTCAATATGTTCAATTAGACGTTGAGTGACTCAATATGTTCAATTAGAAGTTGAGTGACTCAATATGTTCAATTAGAAGTTGAGTGACTCAATGTGTTAAATTAGAAGTTGAGTGACTCAATGTGTTAAATTAGAAGTTGAGTGACTCAATATGTTCAATTAGAAGTTGAGTGACTCAATATGTTCCATTAGAAGTTGAGTGACTCAATATGTTCCATTAGAAGTTGAGTGACTCAATATGTTCCATTAGAAGTTGAGTGACTCAATATGTTCCATTAGAAGTTGAGTGACTCAATAAGGCTTGTAACAAAACGGCAAATCAAAAAAGACAACGATAACAAGCTGGGATATTAAATCTCCATCAGGCAGGGGGAGTTACAAAACAAAACATTTTCGGTCATCCAACGTGGCCACTTCTTTGTAAATTCCGGTACATAATTACAGTACTTCCATCGTTGGGTATTTTCCACTAAACCTGGCATCTTTTTCATTTTAAGATTATCTTTAAATATACTATGTATTATCTGAGAAACGATTGTAGAAGCACGGTGACTGTCCAGCAATGTATAGTGTTGTCAGCTGTGCCACTGGCCATTCATATCTAAACTGTAACCCTAATCCTGTAAACTGTAACCCTAACCCTGTCAACAGTAACCCTAATCCTGTAAACTGTAACCCTAACCCAGTCAACTGCAACACTCCCCAGACGTTACCAACTCTTTTCTTCTCAGTCTTTATACTTTCCAAGAAAAAGAGAATCAAATTATAATGAGACCTTCAACAAATCAAATTATAATGAGACCTTCAACAAATCAAATTATAATGAAACCTTCAACAAATCAAACTATAATGAGACCTTCAACAAATCAAATTATAATGAGACCTTCAACAAATCAAATTATAATGAGACTTTCAACAAATCAAACTATAATGAGACCTTCAACAAATCAAATTATAATGAGACCTTCAACAAATCAAACTATAATGAGACCTTCAACAAATCAAATTATAATGAGACCTTCAACAAATCAAATTATAATGAGACCTTCAACAAATCAAATTATAATGAGACCTTCAACAAATCAAATTATAATGAGACCTTCAACAAATCAAATTATAATGAGACGACCTTCAGCAAAACAAACTTTATGACGTAGATCCTGTTGGTCTTACCTGACGGGAGAAGGCGCAGGGTAGGTGTAGGCGGCAGCTGTGGGGAGAAAAGAAGACTTGATGTCACGTGACAAGAATGAAATTTAAAAATCAACAATGTCATTGAAAACATTTTGGAAAATATGGGTGGCTGCGGCTCGGCCTTTATGTGCCCTGAAGTAGCCCTACCGGAGCAGACTAGACATTGGCCAATTAACTGTTATGATTTAGCTTTTATATTTGGATTATAATAAAATGAAAATATTTTTAATAAAGTTTGTAATTAATCACTTGGATCAATAAAAAACAAATAACTGACTTTTCCTGTGCAAATAAAATAGAACTATAAAACGACCTAAAGGCATACAAGCTTTAGAGCAGCTTTGGGATTGACATCAAAATATAACTTTGAAAAGAAATGAAACAAAGCTTTGATTAAGGCTCCCAAATAATTATGGCCCAGAATATAATGTTTGTTTGTAAAATGTTTGACATGTTTCGGATGTTCCTTCAGAGTTGAAGTTTACGTCCTAGTCCAAAACTCCCGCAGGACGACGGGGTATGGGAGCGGGCAGGGTTTGAACCCGGGACCATCGATAAATCCAAACGACAGTCCAGTCATATAATACCCAGATCTAGTAAAAAAATTATATTTTATTTAAAGCAAACTTTTTCTAACAATATTTCTTTGACTTGCAGGTTAAGCAAAGAACCAAAAATAAAACAATGTGAATAGTTACAAAAGAAAATCTCCCATGATTCTCAAATTTTGTACTACATGAAATATCAGGTTAATTTTAACAAGAGGTAAAAGACATAATTTGTGATTCAAATCTGGGCAATAGAAAAATGACGTCAATTTCACTGAAATTAAAAATCTTTTTTGTTCGCCAGGTTACTCCTTTCATTGCTGTGGGCCACATAGTGTCTATGTAGATCTAGATTCTATCTAAATCTATAGAATAATTTCGTGATTCGTATATATATATAAGTTACAGTATTATATAATTTCGAAAACATCATAATGTGACTAAACATTAAGTGAGGGCTCGAAAACGAAGGTCATAAGGTTTTTATATCACCATGTGGTCATGTCAGGATGGCCGAGTGGTTTAAGGCGCCAGGCTCAAGGATGATAGTATCCTTCTTATGAATCATGGGATTGAGTGTTCTGGTCCACGAATGTGGGCGTGTGTTCAAATCCCACGTCTGACAATTTTTCTTTTACTTTTTTTTATAGGATTTTCTCTTAATTGAAAACATTACGCCCTTCAGCATAA
Source organism: Biomphalaria pfeifferi (assembly GCA_030265305.1). Lineage (NCBI taxonomy): Eukaryota > Metazoa > Mollusca > Gastropoda > Planorbidae > Biomphalaria > Biomphalaria pfeifferi. Next base: position 7,823,855 of record JASAOG010000002.1, on the reverse strand, counting down.
TCAGAATCTGATACTTGTTATTTAAAACTTCCAGTATTGATCATGTTTGATATGGCTTCCATTTAGTCGTGAAACCATGAGTCGTAAGTCATTAAATTATCTGTCTAAGGTTGCCAGATTTAACAGTTTGCGTAGTAGCAAGGTCAGTTAACAACTTACATTTCAAATATATATGCCATTTATTTTAAGACTAAAGGAAAAGACAACCATTCTTTATAGGTCAGTGTAAGTATGGACTCGACAACGAGAAGTTCCTTACCACACCCAAACCCCACCCCCTTTTCCACCAGCAAGACAATATAAAATGATTTTTGCTGCTTCATCTGGTGCATCTTGACACGCCTGATTCAGACAATGTGTGGCATTAAAAAGTTTATGTTTATTTAACGAGATCTAGCTCAGTGGTCTAGATACAGACTCTATAGACACAATGTCCATTACACTGACATAAGATCAACAGATCTTACAGAATGTTCAAATTAATCACAAGATCAACACAAGAGGGCAGAAGGCAAAAGCTGCTTCTGTTATGACCACTTCATAGAGACATAGCCACAGTAACGAAACATAAAAAAAATAGGGCGAAATGATTTTACAATAAAATACAGAAATGCCAACATTGTAAATCTAGTACCAAGTCAATAGGTTCTACACACACACACACACACACACACACACACACACACACACACACACACACACACACACACACACACACACACACACACACACACACACACACACACACACACACACACACACACACACACACACACACACACACACACACACACACACACACACACACACACACACACACACACACACACACACACACACACACACACACACACACACACACACACACACACACACACGCACGCACACGCACACGCACACACACTCACACACACACACTCACACACACACACACACACACACTCACACACACACTCACTCACACTCACTCACTCACTCACTCACACACACGTCTATGGTTCTACAAACACTCACACACACACACATAATATATATATATAAATGTCTATGGTTCTACATAAGAAATACTCAAACATATAGGCTAATACTAAGTAACCCTAACCCTAACCCCCCTCCCCTTACTAACCATTTTTTTTTCCACGTGCGAACTACTATACTATTTTGTTTATGATGAAGGGCGTAAAATGACATAAGAAGTGTGTTAGTGTATTATTGTGTATTTGTTTTGTTTTAATTTTCTAGATTGAGGATTGAGGATTGTTTTCGTTTTCTGTTTGTGGATCAGTGTTATGTGAATTCAATGTTAACAATTCAATTGTTAAATATTTCTTTGACCGGGATTATTGACTTATTACAACTGGATTGGGTTTCGGCGAGAAGTCTGCAGTCAGAGTGATAGCTGCGTCAGGGGAAATGGTGAGTTCTTTTTTTTTTTTTTGCTGTTTCAACCCACATCATAATAATATAAAGCCTATACACATTACCTAGCGTAATCTACATTAACAGGCACAACCTATAGCTCAAAATGCGTCTTTTGGAAAACTTCAATGTAAAATTGCTAGATTACAATCAGCAGACTGTGGTAGCCAAGACAACTGTAGTAGCCAAAACAACTGTAGTAGCTAATGTCATAAGATTGCAGCGGGCGATAGTAGCAACGACTGTGCTGTGAAGGAACAGCGAAAGAGTTCAAATCAGCTTAATCTAGACCATTTTATGATCTCTTACAGTGTATTTGGAAACGAACGATAAAAGCTCTGGTTGATATCTACACTACAAAACTAGATCTAATTTTACCCACTTAGGCTACAGAAAGGAATAACTTGCTTACTGAGAAATACTTTGAACTCATGCTTCGAAAGAAAAGAAGAATAAGCTGGGCGTGTGCATGTGTGTGATATCGGGAAAAAAAGTGAAAAAAAAAGGGGGGGGGGTAGGGAGGGAGGTCATTAGGAGGGGGCGTTTGAGAGAAACAAAAAGTAGATAACCACTGGTTTCACGTCAACACACCACATGCCTGTACTTTAATGTTTATACTAGTTGGATTGGGCGAGTCGGCGAGACCTTAGTTACTTTATTTGAAGGAAAATTTTGTGCAACTTTTAAATCAAAGAAAGCCAATGTTTACGTCAAAGGTCATTTGTTTTACGCAGTGAAAATAGTGGATGCACTCCCTCCGTCAAAAGTTGAGCCCCAAGTGTCCGTTTGGAACAATGGCAACCCAAACAACTAAAGAGCGAGTCTAAACCATAAGGGAATGAAACTAATTCGGTTTTAAAACACAATGAAAGACAAAGAATACAAGTGAACATAAACACAAGAGACAAACAAAAAACATAAACACAAGCCAAGGAGAAACAAGGTGACATCATTTTTTACAAAGGTATATCAACTCACTCTGTCTGTCTGTCTGGTAAAAGTGTATACACGTTATTTCTCCCACACCCAATCTTGGATTAAGCTAAAATTTTGAGCAATTATTTCTTTTACCTGACAATACCAGAATTAAAAAAAATTAACCAATTTGTTGATTAACTATTGATAATTATTTTGTTTGGTATCTCGAACAAGGGAAATCTTCCATGTTCATAAGCTCTTCACTAACAGAGCTTGAGAAGCATGATAAGGCTATAGCCCACGAGTTCGAATTCAGGTCGTTCACTTTTTTAAAAAATATATAAATACATTTACAAAGCGATCATCCAAACACCCTGTTTTATCCTTCCCTCACCCCTTTCCAAGTGGTCTAGACAAGTGATAGGATCGTAGCATAGGGACCCTTGAGACAAGTGATAGGATCGTAACATAGGGACCCTTGAGACAAGTGATAGCATCCTAGCATAGGGACCCTTGAGACAAGTAATAGGATCGTAGCATAGGGACCCTTGAGAAAGCTAATAGCATGAAATTGCGCTAAACAAAAAAAAATTGGTAACAATATTTCTAATCGCACAGATTTATTATTGTTAGTCGATTACAAATTTAATAACATGACTGATCCAAACTAACTGATACAACTAAACTTGTTTTTTTTTAAAAAATTTTGGTTATTTCATTAAGTTCAACTTTTTGTTCAATGATCTAGAAAATTGAACATTTATATTTGTCAATGATAAGCGGAAAAAAAAATGGCCAGTGTGGGATCAAACTCACTACATTCGTGTTATTACCATGACGCTCTACCACTAAGCTAACCATCCTTACTAATAAATAAATAAAAACCTTGCGCCAAATAAAGAGGGCTATACAAATACTCTATAAGGTGTACAAAATATGCCAGTTCTAGACAAACTGCTAAAGAGTATCCAGAGTATCTACAGTTGTCTTTTAAATTGTTTTAGATTTAAACAATTATGTTGCATTATTGTAAGAGGTTAGTAAAACTTATAAGAACGAATTAGTTGAATGAAGAAATACTGGAATGAGGTCTGTTGCTAACCTTGACATTGTGACGCCATCCTGTAGTTCTGATTGGGTGAAAGGTACTTGACGTCATTGGCATCACTGCACAGCACGTCGATCCCATGGTTGGAGGCAGAGGTGGCCCTGTATCCCATAACGTAGTTGGGTGCCAGAAGATTTGGGTTGCTTTGGTTTTGTGGGCACAGACTGCTGCAGGACGAGGCTAGAGTTCCAAGAACCATGCTCTGCGTTGGAAGGGAACATGAGTTGTCTTTCATTGTCGGACACGTCGTCTGGTGCATCTCCTGGCGTAGACGATTTTTGTTATGATTGCGCAGTCGCAGAGCTGGCGGATGAAGACACAAAAAATATAGGTCAATAAAATCTTGTTTCCTTGTAAGGTTCTGCAGTACAACGCGTGTAAAATTAATTTCGCGAACTTAGTGTTTAGAGAGGAACACTTTAACATCAGATATACCGCTCACAATCGCGTTTAATTCATTGGACGAAGAGCCTAATAATCACAATTAATTAAACACATTGTAATGACAGGTGAAAGCGTAATAATACACCACCTGATGTTTTCACACATAAAGAACATGGTTCAGAATTCGTAATTAAACAACAATGTTCACATTCTCTCTTTTACGAAACTAAACAAAATAATAATAAATGGCTGCAATCTTTACGAAACAGAATTAGATGAAGAATACATTAAATTACATTTGATTTCTAAAAGGCGAATATAATTTACATATTTTTGATTTTAAGTTCAAAGCAAAAGAGAAAAAAAAACAACAAGAAGACTTACAGACGCGCACACACACACACACACACACACACACACACACACACACACACACACACAAACAAAAAGACACACACACACACACAAACAAAAAGACACACACACACACACACACAAACAAAGACACACAATGATGGTCTAGATTACTATAGACTCTAGATGATACATTATCACACATTCAAGACACAGCACAGACGATAAAGAGACATTCAAGGAGCATTATTACACATAGTACAATATTTTATTATTTTAGGAGCGCAGGGAAGCGACTATAAGGAATGGGAGTCTTTAGCATGTTCGACAATTGTTACATGCATTTAGGGGACAGTACCAAATAATAATAGCTGATTTAAAAATCAATCAAATTTTATGCCCATATTGAAAACAAACAAATCAGTTTGAAAGTGAGATTCTAATTTGACATTCAAAAACATTTTCTTTTAGCGCAAGGAACCAAATAACTTTATTTCCAATTTTACTCAGAAAACCAGTTGGTGGTTATGTCCCTTATAGCGATGCCTTTATAATCTGGAGCTGTGGGAAAAAAAAACCCCTCCCGTTGGCCTGGTTGATCATGTAGCGTCAAATCTTGAGTCGTGCTCTCTCCAGAACTAGATGACTAGAAGCAGTCTCGAGGGAAATGAAAGAGTAGGGCGCCAAAAGGTCATCAATTGACACGCTTCTTTAAGCCACTGGGAGGTGGAAATGTCGTAAAACTGTTAGTTCGACTTCCAAGTCAAGTGACTTAAAGAACTACAGAAGTAGTGTTCAGATGAATGAGAGGTTTGAGTTTCGCTGGATTACTTGACTTAAACACACACTCATTGACATGATGTTAATGCACACATACTCATGTTAAATGTAAAGATATTATATCATGGAATCGTCACATATATGGGCCAGTATTGACTTCTGCGCTTTTATCTGCACGAGAAATTCGAAACAAAATGTCTTAAGCCAACAATAAGTGCTAAAACTGAAATAGAATAAAGAAAGACAAACAAAAACATTGAGGCTAAGTTTCCAATCTTCTTAGCTGGTGAAGTTGAACTGGAGATGGAAAATAGTCATGTGAGAAGACTATGCAATGAATGCTTTCCTTACGAGTACTTTATTGTGTAAAATTTAGTAGGCCTAGATCTGATAGGTTCTGGACAATGTGTTTACAATTTAAAGGTTTAATTTGTATTTAAGCTATTCCCACTAATTAGTTAGTATTTACGCTGGGTAGGGCACGTATCCCGTATGGGAGACGAACGTATGCCAAAGCCAGTCTTTTTTGGTGAGCAAAGGTGGTCGACGTAGCAGAGGCGCCCCACGGAAACGCTTCAAAGACCAGCTTAGCCGTCAACTTTCCTTGGCTGACATAGAAGAGAGCACCTGGTTGCATGCGGCCTCAGAACGAGACAGCTGGAGATCACTCACGAAGGCTGTGGGATACACATTTGAGACTAAAAGAAAATCCGCTGCCGAGGACAAACGCAGAAGGCGAAAAGAAAATCTAAATCGACCACCTGCGGACAATGGTTATGCTTGCCCTGGGTGAGGCAAAATATGTAGGTCACAGCTGGGGCTGCGCAGCCACGGGAAATACTGCACTCCTAACTAATCTTCGGACTCGAAGACTAGCCTTATTATTTACAGTGGCACATTATCTTCAGACAAAACTATAGTCCTTTATTAAGTTTAGGAATAAGCATATTATACGAATAATCAAAAACTCTGGTAAAGAAAACTTTGAAACTTGATCTAAAGTCAAAGGGAAGTAAGTAGGCGCAACGTATATAAGATATTCCCATTGATTTAACTCTAAGGTCGTTCCGCCCCATGAATCTAAATCTCTAAGTTCATTGCTAGATAAATATCTCTTAAGTTGCCAGTATTTGTTAAATAAATACCTCAAGAGCTGAAATAAAACACAGAAGCAAAATTTCCTAACCCCCAGAATCTATTAAAATTTTTGAAAATGTAGTTCCAAATTTGAATTCAAATTTCTGAGGCTTTTATTGTAAAAGAAATAAAACACTGTTTAAAGAGTTGTTTTGTCCAGTTTGCACCGTATATAAATGTAAAAAAACACATAAAACTTAACACGACTAATTACTTTTTCAATGAGCAGTTCTGTCTTGATGCCCGCCCCCCCCCCCCCCCCCCCCCAATTAGATTGATTAGAAACAACGTAACTCGTATCTTCCAGACTTTTTTTTGACTAATGGGAAGAAAGTGTGTGGGTAGGCTTGGGCTCAGTAAATAAATATGTTATTCTGGATTACTTTTGTCTGACTCACACAGTGCTGGATTACTTTTGTCTGACCCACACAGTGCTGGATTACTTTTGTCTGACCATTACAGTGCTGGATTACTTTTGTCTGACCCACACAGTGCTGGTTTACTTTTGTCTGACCCACACAGTGCTGAATTATTTTTGTCTGACACACACAGTGCTGGATTACTTTTGTCTGACCCACACAGTGCTGGATTACTTTTGTCTTACCCACACAGTGGTGGATTACTTTTGTCTGACCATTACAATGCTGGATTACTTTTGTCTGACCCAAACAGTGCTGGATTACTTTTGTCTTACCCACACAGTGGTGGATTACTTTTGTCTGACCATTACAATGCTGGATTACTTTTGTCTGACCCACACAGTGCTGGATTACTTTTGTCTGACCCACACTAAGGGTTTAATCAGAGTAAGGACTTCAATTACTCTTGAATAGTAGACCTAAGAAAAACTTAGTTGTTTTAGGGTAGAATATACTTCAACCAAAAAAAAGCCATCAAACTTTGATCTAATGAGTAAATACATTTGACACATTTGTTCCTGACCCTTTTACATTTTGTAAGTGGTCCTGTTGTATTACAGCACCCCTACGACGAAAGTGTCGCCCTGTATGTGATTTTAAAATTTAGTTACACGGACACAAAATACTAGTTTGTGGTGGAGATATACGAGATTGTGCATACAGTTGACTGGCCAAACATTGGAAGCAGTTGACTGGACAAACATTGGAAGCAGTTGACTGGCCAAACATTGGAAGCAGTTGAACACATTTCAATACCTCGGTGTGGGGGGGGGGGTCAAACATAACAAAAGATGGAGGATCAATACAAGAGATAAAACCCGACCTTGACGTTGTGCCATGAGCACAGTGTGGACAATCTGTAAGAGTATGATCAGCTTCCCAGAAGACAAATGAGTTTGTATGTTTACAAATCAACACTCTGGGCCTCTGGCTGGCAAAAAAGAAAAAACTTCTCAATACAGGGAAGAGACGAAAACTGAGCTGGTTTGGTCCTAGTGTGAGACTCGCTGGTTTGGTCCCTAGTGTGAGACTCGCTGGTTTGGTCCCTAGTGTGAGACTCGCTGGTTTGGTCCCTAGTGTGAGACTCGCTGGTTTGGTCCTAGTGTGAGACTCGCTGGTTTGGTCCCTAGTGTGAGACTCGCTGGTTTGGTCCCTAGTGTGAGACTCGCTGGTTTGGTCCTAGTGTGAGACTCGCTGGTTTGGTCCCTAGTGTGAGACTCGCTGGTTTGGTCCCTAGTGTGAGACTCGCTGGTTTGGTCCCTAGTGTGAGACTCGCTGGTTTGGTCCCTAGTGTGAGACTCGCTGGTTTGGTCCCTAGTGTGAGACTCGCTGGTTTGGTCCCTAGTGTGAGACTCGCTGGTTTGGTCCCTAGTGTGAGACTCGCTGGTTTGGTCCCTAGTGTGAGACTCGCTGGTTTGGTCCCTAGTGTGAGACTCGCTGGTTTGGTCCCTAGTGTGAGACTCGCTGGTTTGGTCCCTAGTGTGAGACTCGCTGGTTTGGTCCCTAGTGTGAGACTCGCTGGTTTGGTCCCTAGTGTGAGACTCGCTGGTTTGGTCCCTAGTGTGAGACTCGCTGGTTTGGTCCCTAGTGTGAGACTCGCTGGTTTGGTCCCTAGTGTGAGACTCGCTGGTTTGGTCCCTAGTGTGAGACTCGCTGATTTGGTCCTAGTGTGAGACTCGCTGGTTTGGTCCCTAGTGTGAGACTCGCTGGTTTGGTCCCTAGTGTGAGACTCGCTGGTTTGGTCCTAGTGTGAGACTCGCTGGTTTGGTCCCTAGTGTGAGACTCGCTGGTTTGGTCCCTAGTGTGAGACTCGCTGGTTTGGTCCTAGTGTGAGACTCGCTGGTTTGGTCCCTAGTGTGAGACTCGCTGGTTTGGTCCCTAGTGTGAGACTCGCTGGTTTGGTCCCTAGTGTGAGACTCGCTGGTTTGGTCCCTAGTGTGAGACTCGCTGGTTTGGTCCTAGTGTGAGACTCGCTGGTTTGGTCCCTAGTGTGAGACTCGCTGGTTTGGTCCCTAGTGTGAGACTCGCTGGTTTGGTCCCTAGTGTGAGACTCGCTGGTTTGGTCCCTAGTGTGAGACTCGCTGGTTTGGTCCCTAGTGTGAGACTCGCTGGTTTGGTCCCTAGTGTGAGACTCGCTGGTTTGGTCCCTAGTGTGAGACTCGCTGGTTTGGTCCTAGTGTGAGACTCGCTGGTTTGGTCCCTAGTGTGAGACTCGCTGGTTTGGTCCCTAGTGTGAGACTCGCTGGTTTGGTCCCTAGTGTGAGACTCGCTGGTTTGGTCCTAGTGTGAGACTCGCTGGTTTGGTCCCTAGTGTGAGACTCGCTGGTTTGGTCCCTAGTGTGAGACTCGCTGGTTTGGTCCCTAGTGTGAGACTCGCTGGTTTGGTCCTAGTGTGAGACTCGCTGGTTTGGTCCCTAGTGTGAGACTCGCTGGTTTGGTCCCTAGTGTGAGACTCGCTGGTTTGGTCCCTAGTGTGAGACTCGCTGGTTTGGTCCCTAGTGTGAGACTCGCTGGTTTGGTCCCTAGTGTGAGACTCGCTGGTTTGGTCCCTAGTGTGAGACTCGCTGTCAAAAGTCCTCCTCAACGGTACGGTGGAGGGAGCATAGAGAAAGGGTGTCCAAAGAAAGATGGCTGAACAATGCAAAAGAATGGACAGACCTCTTTCTTGATATTCTGCTAAGAAAAGCTGCTGACCAGGAAAAATGGAGGAATTTGGTTAAGCGAAATATTATAGCACCCCTATGACGAAAGTTAAGGGAATGATGGTGATGACGCTTAAGATAAATTACTTGGAGTTAAGTATTTCTGGTAGCAAACATAGGAACTATTCATTCACTTTCTTAAGTTGGACAAGTGTCTGTTGAACGTTTAATTGAGCGTCAATTCTGTCTAGAATATCAAACTATAGGAAAGAAGTTTATGAGGAAACATTAAGCCAAATGTAAGAAGAGGATTGGTAGAGTTAATTAAATGAATAAACAAAATAAACATTTTCAAGCACTTCATATTGAACGATTTTATTTGCTATCGTAATAATAACAAGGTTACAAAGAGAACTCAAAATCGGCCCCCGAAGTGGTTCACCCACGCAGGTAAAAAGACAGGTTTCAATATTTTCAGAAAGAATATCAGAATGAAATTCTATCAAAGGCAAATGACAAAAAAGAAAGAAGGTAGACAGATCGTGTGTGGTGCTCCAACGGTACAGCAGACCAAGAGATAGGTGAAAGTGAAGGTGAAGTTAGATGTGAACCTGGCCTAACTGATGTCATATAATGATTATCTTATTGATCTAATTGTTTTGTAAAGGGTCAATCTCTTATTCAAAGCCTCATTAAAAAAAAATTCTTTAAAAATATAAGAAAAAATTATAGTTATGTGTCTTCTATCTGTGCCATCGACATGCAGTTCATGTGATAATATGAAAACTACTTATTAATTGTTGCATTAAATTATTTTCTACCTACATGCATATTAAATAGATTTTATTCCATTTGAAAAAATAGTAACAATTTTTTTTTATAAATGTAGTAGTTAGTTGGACAGAACTTATATAACTTATCAATACATTTATAAAAAAAAATATTTTTTGATAAAAAATGTAAAACCGTGTGTATTAATGTGTCAACAATATGGTAAATATAAAATAGCCTCCTGTGTTTGTTACTATTAATAGTGAATGGTTGTAAAAATGGTGTATATTTATGAAAAAACTGCTTGCATAGTTGATTTTTAAAATAATTTTTTTCAATTTCAGAAAAGAAAAAAGTCGCCTTTGTATCAGGACTTTGAATGGTCTAAAATACTATGATGTCGGATTTTTAATTTTCATGCTTTGAGCTTTCTCAATACGCTATGATCCTATCACCTATCTGGAGCAGCTGGGACAATGGGGTGTGGGGGGGGGGCGAGGAAGTAGAAAGAAAGGGACATCTGTCTCTGTACAACATAGTCTGATTATGTCTCTGTACAACATAGTCTGATTATGTCTCTGTACAACATAGTCTGATTATGTCTCTGTACAACATAGTCTGATTATGTCTCTGTACAACATAGTCTGATTATGTCTCTGTACATAGTCTGATTATGTCTCTGTACAACATAGTCTGATTATGTCTCTGTACAACATAGTCTGATTATGTCTCTGTACAACATAGTCTGATTATGTCTCTGTACAACATAGTCTGATTATGTCTCTGTACATAGTCTGATTATGTCTTTGTACAACATAGTCTGATTATGTCTCTGTACAACATAGTCTGATTATGTCTCTGTACATAGTCTGATTAAGTCTCTGTACAACATAGTCTGATTATGTCTCTGTACATAGTCTGATTATGTCTCTGTACAACATAGTCTGATTATGTCTCTGTACAACATAGTCTGATTATGTCTCTGTACATAGTCTGATTATGTCTCTGTACAACATAGTCTGATTATGTCTCTGTACAACATAGTCTGATTATGTCTCTGTACAACATAGTCTGATTATGTCTCTGTACATAGTCTGATTATGTCTCTGTACAACATAGTCTGATTATGTCTCTGTACAACATAGTCTGATTATGTCTCTGTACATAGTCTGATTATGTCTCTGTACAACATAGTCTGATTATGTCTCTGTACAACATAGTCTGATTATGTCTCTGTACAACATAGTCTGATTATGTCTCTGTACAACATAGTCTGATTATGTCTCTGTACAACATAGTCTGATTATGTCTCTGTACAACATAGTCTGATTATGTCTCTGTACAACATAGTCTGATTATGTCTCTGTACATAGTCTGATTATGTCTCTGTACAACATAGTCTGATTATGTCTCTGTACAACATAGTCTGATTAAGCCTAACACATAGGACTAAGCCTAACACATATGGTTACCAGACACCAGCTCACCCAGAGCAGGACAAAAAGGTGGACAAAGCCTTACAAAGGAGGACACAAGACACAATACATTTTAAAACTAATATTATTACATTGTATTATACAACCAATCAAAGGTTAAAGAAATTTACTGTATTTAGTAATGCAATTCGTAAACAAAAAAATCTTCCAAATATAGTATACCAATAGCACCAAAATACTAGTTGAACTCCATGCATATTTTGTCTTCATCTTGTAAGTAAAGTTCCGCTATTAGACCTTATGATCTAAAGGAAAGGAAAGGAAAGGGCAGATGATGTTAAGGTCATCTATTTCTTTGGCCAACGGTTGTCAGACCAACGACCAACCGCCTTTACATTCACCAACTAAAGTCAGGTATCCATTAGAGTTGAAAATTCCAGTCTTCACCGAGACTTTAACTCACAATATAGACTTGAGTCCTAAAAATGTTGAGACTTTAACTCACAATATAGACTTGAGTCCTAAAAATGTTGAGACTTTAACTCACAATATAGACTTGAGTCCTAAAAATGTTGAGACTTTAACTCACAATATAGACTTGAGTCCTAAAAATGTTGAGACTTTAACTCACAAGATAGACTTGAGTCCTAAAAATGTTGAGATTTTAACTCACAATATAGACTTGAATCCTAAAAATGTTGAGACTTTAACTCACAATATAGACTTGAGTCCTAAAAATGTTGAGACTTTAACTCACAATATAGACTTGAGTCCTAAAAATGTTGAGACTTTAACTCACAATATAGACTTGAGTCCTAAAAATGTTGAGACTTTAACTCACACTATAGACTTGAGTCCTAAAAATGTTGAGACTTTAACTCACAATATAGACTTGAGTCCTAAAAATGTTGAGACATTAACTCACAATATAGACTTGAGTCCTAAAAATGTTGAGACTTTAACTCACAATATAGACTTGAGTCCTAAAAATGTTGAGACTTTAACTCACAAGATAGACTTGAGTCCTAAAAATGTTGAGATTTTAACTCACAATATAGACTTGAATCCTAAAAATGTTGAGACTTTAACTCACAATATAGACTTGAATCCTAAAAATGTTGAGACTTTAACTCACAATATAGACTTGAGTCCTAAAAATGTTGAGACTTTAACTCACAATATAGACTTGAGTCCTAAAAATGTTGAGACTTTAACTCACAATATAGACTTGAGTCCTAAAAATGTTGAGACTTTAACTCACAATATAGACTTGAGTCCTAAAAATGTTGAGACTTTAACTCACAATATAGACTTGAGTCCTAAAAATGTTGAGACTTTAACTCACAATATAGACTTGAGTCCTAAAAATGTTGAGACTTTAACTCACAATATAGACTTGAGTCCTAAAAATGTTGAGACTTTAACTCACAATATAGACTTGAGTCCTAAAAATGTTGAGACTTTAACTCACAATATAGACTTGAGTCCTAAAAATGTTGAGACCTTAACTCACAATATAGACTTGAGTCCTAAAAATGTTGAGAACCTTAACTCACAATATAGACTTGAGTCCTAAAAATGTTGAGACCTTAACTCACAATATAGACTTGAGTCCTAAAAATGTTGAGACCTTAACTCACAATATAGACTTGAGTCCTAAAAATGTTGAGACTTTAACTCACAAGATAGACTTGAATCCTAAAAATGTTGAGACTTTAACTCACAATATAGACTTGAGTCCTAAAAATGTTGAGACTTTAACTCACAATATAGACTTGAGTCCTAAAAATGTTGAGACTTTAACTCACAATATAGACTTGAGTCCTAAAAATGTTGAGACTTTAACTCACAATATAAACTTGAGTCCTAAAAATGTTGAGACTTTAACTCACAATATAGACTTGAGTCCTAAAAATGTTGAGACTTTAACTCACAATATAGACTTGAGTCCTAAAAATGTTGAGACTTTAACTCACAATATAGACTTGAGTCCTAAAAATGTTGAGACTTTAACTCACAATATAGACTTGAGTCCTAAAAATGTTGAGACTTTAACTCACAATATAGACTTGAGTCCTAAAAATGTTGAGACTTTAACTCACAATATAGACTTGAGTCCTAAAAATGTTGAGACCTTAACTCACAATATAGACTTGAGTCCTAAAAATGTTGAGACTTTAACTCACAATATAGACTTGAGTCCTAAAAATGTTGAGACTTTAACTCACAATATAGACTTGAGTCCTAAAAATGTTGAGACTTTAACTCACAATATAGACTTGAGTCCTAAAAATGTTCAGACTTTAACTCACAATATAGACTTGAGTCCTAAAAATGTTGAGACTTTAACTCACAATATAGACTTGAGTCCTAAAAATGTTGAGACTTTAACTCACAATATAGACTTGAATCCTAAAAATGTTGAGACTTTAACTCACAATATAGACTTGAGTCCTAAAAATGTTGAGACTTTAACTCACAATATAGACTTGAGTCCTACAAAAGTTGAGACTTTAACTCACAATATAGACTTGAGTCCTAAAAATGTTGAGACTTTAACTCACAATATAGACTTGAATCCTAAAAATGTTGAGACTTTAACTCACAATATAGACTTGAATCCTAAAAATGTTGAGACTTTAACTCACAAAATAGACTTGAATCCTAAAAATGTTGAGACTTTAACTCACAAAATAGACTTGAATCCTAAAAATGTTGAGACTTTAACTCACAAAATAGACTTGAATCCTAAAAATGTTGAGACTTTAACTCACAATATAGACTTGAATCCTAAAAATGTTGAGACTTTAACTCACAATATAGACTTGAATCCTAAAAATGCAATGTGGAATCCAATTGGCCCAATTAGTTTCTCCTCCCACTTCCGAAATTTTTATTTAGAGCTTTGATATATAATTATGTAACAAAACAAAGTTACAAACCTGCCTATTGAACAAAATGTTTCACTTACACATGAGCTTTTTTAAAAAAATATTAGTTTTGAATAATTTTTTTTCGGCGGCAATCCTCAAAGTCTTAATCTAAATAAATCTTATATTTTCAAGGAACAGATCGGTTGTATTTGCAATGTAGTAAGGGCCTGCAAATTCATATTAGATTATTTTTCAAGTAAAACATTATTTAAAGGGTCGTTTTTTAATAGGATGAATAATGATCTGTAGATTTCAGGAGAATGCGTTTCTAATGTGAAGAATGCAAGAAAACGCTTTTGGCGTCGGGGCTTACAGCGCTCCCCCAGACTCCAGACCCCCTAGTTGTCAAGAGAAAGGGCTCAACCAGGCTGTTTTTTTTAAATTCTATAATATATATATATATATGCTGTACACGCATTTATGCTAAGGGTTAGGGTTTACTAGGCGCTAGAATTTGGGTTTGGAAAAAAATCTTTTCCCCACTCCATATTTCTGGATCCGCTAGTTTCATTTCTTCATTTGTTGTAACATTTCAAAACGTACAATTCAAACTGCTCACAGCTGTCAAGATTTAAAACAAAGAAGAGAAATGCCCAGGGCGCCAACAGACACATAACTCCATGTTATGATTTCTTTAATAGTCTGACCGGTACAGACTGCTGCTGCGTATTAGAATGTTTTGGTTTTAAAGAACCGAGAGATTACACTGACTCCCATCTCACACCCACCTAATCTTTTTTTTTTTTTGTGTTGTAATGGTAAAATATGTATTTTTGTTGCTAAGATATATGTTTTTGTTGCTAAGATCTGTGTTTTTGTTGCTAAGATATATGTTTTTGTTGCTAAGATCTGTGTTTTTGTTGCTAAGATATATGTTTTTGTTGCTAAGATCTGTGTTTTTGTTGCTAAGATCTGTGTTTTTGTTGCTAAGATCTGTGTTTTTGTTGCTAAGATATGTATTTTTGTTGCTAAGATATATGTTTTTGTTGCTAAGATATGTGTTTTTGTTGCTAAGATATATGTTTTTGTTGCTAAGATCTGTGTTTTTGTTGCTAAGATCTGTGTTTTTGTTGCTAAGATCTGTGTTTTTGTTGCTAAGATATGTATTTTTGTTGCTAAGATATATGTTTTTGTTGCTAAGATATGTGTTTTTGTTGCTAAGATCTGTGTTTTTGTTGCTAAGATCTGTGTTTTTGTTGCTAAGATCTGTGTTTCGTTGCTAAGATATGTGTTTTTGTTGCTAAGATATGTGTTTTTGTTGCTATGTTATGTGTTTTTGTTGCTTAGATATGTGTTTTTGTTGCTAAGATCTGTGTTTTTGTGGCTAAGATCTGTGTTTTTGTTGCTAAGATATATGTTTTTGTTGCTAAGATATGTGTTTTTGTTGCTAAGATATGTGTTTTTGTTGCTAAGATCTGTGTTTTTGTTGCTAAGATCTGTGTTTCGTTGCTAAGATATGTGTTTTTGTTGCTAAGATATGTGTTTTTGTTGCTATGTTATGTGTTTTTGTTGCTTAGATATGTGTTTTTGTTGCTAAGATCTGTGTTTTTGTGGCTAAGATCTGTGTTTTTGTTGCTAAGATATGTGTTTTTAATAGAGAGATATTTGTTTTTAGTTTCTCCGCTCCTTCCTTTCCCAAGTTTTTCTTATTTCAAGATTTACAGTTTGAATGTAGGAGAAATGTCTTAAATCTGTGCATCAATGTATTCCCAGAAGACCTGGCTCATTAAGTTCTAATGTATTCCCAGAAGACACGGTTCATTAAGTTCTAATGTATTCCCAGAAGACCTGGCTCATTAAGTTCTAATGTATTCCTAGAAGACCTGGCTTATTGAGTTCTAATGTATTCCCAGAAGACACGGCTCATTAAGTTCTAATGTATTCCCAGAAGACACGGCTCATTAAGTTCTAATGTATTCCCAGAAGACCTGGCTCATTAAGTTCTAATGTATTCCCAGAAGATCTGGCTCATTAAGTTCTAATGTATTCCCAGAAGACACGGCTCATTAAGTTCTAATGTATTCCCAGAAGACCTGGCTCATTAATTTCACTTGATTGAAAATGTGGCAAAGCAAGAAGAAAGAAAAGTGTCGGACATTTTGTTCTGACCATGTCTGACCACATCTGGTAGACCAGAAGAATAAATACAGCAGCTGGCGCTGCTAGTGTCCCAGATTGAATGAACTAGCAACGACAGATGTAGGCAAAACAAAAGGAGTTAATGCGTTTTGACATGTGGAGGTTGAGCCTTGGAATCACCAGCAAGGTGAGACTGACAGATGTGAACGTGTTAAAAATCAAAGCACAACAACAACAACAACAACAACAACAACAATTTCTTCGTTCTACTCTGTCTATTTGTATGAAGACATTTGTTAATAGCCAAGCTAACATGAATACATAAAAAAATGAAAGACTCGACTGACCTCTGCATTGAGCAGGCACATGAAGTTGACGAAATGAAGCTGTCCTATTTACGCACTGATTTATTGAAGTCACAAGACAGGTCGTTTCATTTCAAATGTATTTTCAATATTCCAATAGTTAGAAGATTATAGGTTTAACATTTCGGAAGTCTGAAATTCAGACGTCTGTATGAAATTCTAATATTTTAAAGAAAATACGTTTTCCAAACATTTGGATTAAAAGATTGTATTCAGGTCACAGACATATATAAATATATATATGTCTATGGTTCATGTATTACAACTTCCTGGGTGGCCAACTTTTGTTCCGCCAATAGGCTTTACATCTAGTGACATGAGTTATTAAGTTATGTTTGAGAAGGATTTACATGAGAAGTGTAGTATGTACACATTGTGCACCGACTCCTGTGACGTCTGATGCCGCAATGGAGAAGCGGAACTATTACAGATTCACACGACTTTAAAGACGATGTATCCTGCTCACCATCTTGTTTCCAAACTATCACGAAGAAATGATTCTTATATATTTATAAAGCTCTTTCAATTTGAAATTTGTTTTAAGACCCGTACCAGTGGCGTATACACAAGTTTAGATTTGCTGATTTCTGACTCCGATCAAGTTCAAAAAAGTTTATTTAGCTTTCTTGCTGTCTTCCACTCTTCAGTTTCGGCAGTTTTTCTGCTGGCCTCAACGGAGGACTTGATCTATGTGCCGAGGATTTAGTACAAGTTTGAAGCTGGCCTGTCGAATACATTTTGACAAATGTTCTTCCGAAGGCAAGAGCAAGCTGATGATCTATAAATCACTTCCATTGGAACGCCGCTGTCACATTTAGCGAACAAGTATGTGGTTTAGCATTTAAAGTTTAGTAGGTCTAGTTGTGTCATAGAATTATATAATAATTGCAAATTGTATCCAAAATAAAAACACCTGGCAGTCTGATAAATATTACGAGGTCGATGTGACACGACATAAAGAAACTATAAGACACGAGAGTACTGTAACATTGCCGACATGACAACATTAGTAATTCTTAGTGGACATGTACAATGATCCGAGACTGATCGTATTTCAAACAATGGGATTTGGTTTTTTAAATATCAAATAGTGATTTCACTTTTGACAAAATTTTCAAAATGGTTTTACCAACTTTGATATATATATATAAAAAAGAAAACGTTAATTCACAAAAGAATGACATAAGTGAGAGTTTCTAAAGTGGACACTTTGGCAGCATTCGTCTAACACTCAGCCGCTTATTAATAATAGCATTAACCCTTTTCTCCCCGTGTTCATGAATAGAGCTCAGCTTGGCTAAGACATCTCCATTGAACTTTAGCACATTTATGTTCTGTGTTTGTTTCTGAAAGATCAAGTGATGGAAATGTTTCCAACTTTTTACTTTTGATGACGTAATCAATATTTTAAAATATTTTAAACTGAAAAATCCAAAGTTTATTTAAAAAGCTGATGTAATAGCTTTATTACCTGAGCGGCTGTGTCTAGCCAGAAGATGAGCTCAGAAATGACCGCTGCTATAAAAAAAAAACATTAGTGTTACTAATTCTATGCTTCCATATTGATAAGAGTGATGCCACCCGAGTGGCCCAGTCTACCAACGTACTTCCCTTTGGATGATTCATGAGTTATTTCCTTTATGACACTAGCTATTCCCAACAAACCAATTGTATGATGCAAAACAAGTTTCCTTTCTTTCTCTGCTCAAGTTCAGCTGGCCACCAGGGAGGGGGGGGGGTCAATAGGTCTTGTCAGTTTGATTGCTTGAGTTCATCACAGGGCATGGGACCTTTCTGACCTTCCTATGACCTTCTTTTGATGTTGTGACATAGCAACTGTAGCTTGAGACAATGTTAAGAACCTATATATGTTACGTCTACAAAATTCTGCCTTCGCATCGCTTTCTCTGTCTTCCTCTTCATCTTCTTCCTGGTGCTGTTCTCTGAAGGAAGGTCTTTGCGAGCCCTGAGGACTTGGTGATGTGGCCATAGAGTTTTATTTTGTGTTTTTTTTTTACAGTGGTTAGCAGGTCATAGTTGGGTCCAATAGCTGAATTAATCCTATTTCTAATCTCTTCTTCGTGATGCGGTCTTTGTAAGTGACACCTAGGATTTAACTGTATCCTTATAACTATCAGTTCATGGAATACATATGAATATGAAGAATGTAATAATAATAACATTAATAAATCTTCGTACCCTGTTGTATCAAGTCGTTAGTCAAACTAACACTACAACAGTATCGGCAACACACGAGCACGTCTCTTCATTTTGTATGGACGGAGCTGGGGCTGTTGTTGTTGACAGTTTGTAGTTCATAGTTTCTGATACTCTTTCTGAAAATATTGAAACCTGCCTTTTTACCTACCTGAGCTGACCACTTCGGGGGCCGATTTTGAGTTTGTGTTTCTACGCAAACTGTCTTTGTAACCTTTTTTTTTTTCAAAGATTACGTAACACTGAATCTAGCTAGTATGAAATAACTAGCTTTTTTATGTGTTACTTGTGACAATCTGAATCTAACCAGGATGACATGGCCAGCATTATATCAGATGTTATGTAACAATCTGAATCTACCTAGCATGAGATGGCTAGCTTTATATCAGATGCTTTATGTACTATAATGAATTCAGCCAGCTAATGTGACAATCTGAATCACGTGAGAATGAAAGGCTACCAGGGAGAAGTGTAGCAAGTGTCCTGAAAACTGTTTCACATACACAATATTCTATAGGTCAGTGATAATATACTATCACCATCAGGTCACCGGAATTCTGTTTTACTGATTCTTAACTCCCAGGAATTTAATGGTGAATTAGCATAACATAGCTTGTAGATTAGATTCTTGTGGTGCTTTTTTTTTCAAAGTATATTTTCATCTATGAATCTTGTTTTTATTTGCAGTCTAGAACAGCTCAATTCAATCTTTCTATCTTCAGCTAATATTTGAACAAGTATCTTAGCTTTGCGTTGTTGGTTTGAACGTTCATGTAATGGAGGCACGGTCAGTATCACGTTACAGTGTGATCACTAAATTCTTTTGTTCTGTCTAAACATACGAAGTGTTTTTTTTTTAAAGTTGGGCGTATGTCCAGGTCTAGAATTAAATAGAAGCATGTCTTTCATCGCACTGAAATAAAATTGTGTATTCTCTCTAAGTTGAAACAAGTAAAAATGTGATTTAAATAAGAACATGTATTTTTGAACTTTTTTGTATTAAAAACAACAACTTACGAAATAAACAAAAGCAAAAGTTTGCTGTATTTGTTTAGAATATTTTCACTCGGTCATTAGAATTGTGGATGTTACTCAGTAAGGTCACAACAAATATTTGTTTTCTCTTTTGTTGTTTAAAAGATTCAAAATGTTCAATTTGGTGGCCAGACTGACTACATGACGATGTCAAATGAGGATTATAAACCTACTATTACTTGATCAACAAGAGAATCTTAAAATGTTGATATGCTTTGGGGGCATATTAAAAAGTCGATTGTTGAAGAACCATTCATAATCAATACAGATTGACTGGAAACACCGATCCAGTTATTTCCCTTTGAACATCACCACGTACTTTTCTGAGATACAAGACACAACACATAACCAACAGTCAGTTCCAAGTTCTAACTTTATTTACTTGACATTTCGAGGTGTCCTGATTGCCTCATTGATTTCTATTTTTTTTAAAGATAATAAGGACAGAAATGTACTGTAAAATCAGTGAAACACATAATTACACAAACACTAAACCTACATATCATATTGTGACATCAACAACTCAAACTGATAAATAAAATTAAAACAACATTGTCGAGTGTAAGTCCTAACAAACTATAGTTATGTTTATCTTATCGTATCATATCTTTTCTTATATGATACAAACGTTACTTCAAAAAAGAAGATGATTCTTCCTACGCGGCATGCATTTAGTCATGCATATTAACCAAAGACCTAAATACTGCCACGTCACTGGTTTTCCTGGCTAACTCAGGCAACCCATTCCATGCTCTAATAGCGGCAGGGAAAAAGAAGCTTTTGTACAAATTTGTCCTGCATATGGAACGAGGAATGTACCTTTATCTTTGTGTCTTTCTGAATATTTTATTACATTTTGTTTTTGTATTTGAAGATTATGGTTCAGTGTTTTATGTATAATTGCTACTTTACTTTTAAGTCTTCTATCCTGAAGGCTTTCTAAATTTAGTGATTTTACTAAAAGTGTTACTTTAGTCAAATGTGAATATTTGTTTGTTATGAATCTCACTGTTCTATTTTGTGTCTGTTTCAGTTTCTTAATGTTTTCTTGAGTAGAGGGGTTCCAAACAGAGGATACATATTCTAGTATTGGCCTAACCAAGGTTAAATAACATTTTTAGTTTGATGTTCTTATTTGATTTATAGACATTTCTTTTTTTGTTACCTTCATAGATTGTACTGTGTGTGGATTTACTCCGACAACAAATGTGGCACGCGATGCGAAATTCTCGTCTGAAATTACCTGCAATAGAGTTCATTTTTTATACGTTACATATAGATATGTGATTGTTACTACACACTAGTATATGTAACATTCCAACAATTTTAAGCATTTAAATTTACTTGTTGTCACAAGTCTTTATAAAATACTTTAGCATCGAACATGTACGTTTTTAAAACTTGAATATATTACAATCTCCACAGTTAGAAGTCTTTGATATTTTTACTAATTATCAAGTTCAATTATTCCAAAATATACTTTTAAGAAATACAGTCTTGTAGACCTATGAATTATACTGAAATGAAATGTGTACTTACAACTCATAAAGTTATAAATAGCTGGGTTGATGGCACTGTTGAAGTAGCACAACCAATGGGAGAACATGAACAAAGGGCGGACTACTTGCCATGGGAAGTAATCCATTAATTCAGCATAGCTACACAAAACACACACACACAAATAAAAATAATTTGGTATTACATGGAATTGAAATGGTTTAGTCATTAGTTTGTTAAAATGTGTGTTTGACTTTGCTAATAGTTTTTAGATCTCTCCGCCTTGTAATTAGGGGCTCTATCAAGGAATTTTTTAAAAGTTCTTTTTGTTCAAAAATGTAGTATTGAGAGACATAGATAGAGAGAGAGACACACACAGATAGAGAGAGAGAGCTACTCATGGACTCTCGTTGAGTAACATTTGATTGATTCATGTTTTGTTATGACCAATGAATAATTTTCTACGATCCGAGAATGGGAAGTGGCAGAAATAACTTGTTCAAACTTTGTATCAGACAGAAAGATAGACAGAGTTGATATAAGCTTCGTAAAATTTGATCCAATTTTTAAAAGGATCTTTATATATATATATATATATATATATATATATATATAAAAACCGAATGGGATGGATTAAATGGATTAGATTTCAGTATACTAAAACATCCCACAATGGCAGCCCCTACGGCCCCAACAATCCCTAAAGTCCCTACAACTCCTACATCCCCTATAGCCTGTACAGCCCCTATAGCCCCCACATTCCCTACAGCACATGTGGCTCCTACAGCCCCTACAGCCCATGTGGCTCCTACAGCCCCTACAACCCATGTGGCTCCTACAGCCCCTACAGCCCATGTGGCTCCCACAGCCCCTACAGCCCCTATGGTCCTCACATTCCCTACAGCCCATGTGGTTCCTACAGCCTCTGCAGCTCATGTGGCTACTACAGCCTCTGCAGCCCATTTGGCTCCTACAGCCTCTGCAGCTCATGTGGCTCCTACAGCCTCTGCAGCCCATTTGGCTCCTACAGCCTCTGCGGCCCTTACAGTACTCCTACTTTGACTTTGTGCATGAAACAGGCGACAGTGAATCTTTATTTCAGAAACGTTTAAGTGAGATACATTGTTCAAATAGAGATAAACGACGGACAGAAAGACAACATAAAACAAATGTCATATTTTCCCTATAGGGTTGCTGAAAAAATATGATGATAAGAAAGTGTCATTTTGTCTCGACCCATGTTTTGACTAAATATAATTTGTAAATGATTTATCTGCATGTATGCAAGTTACATCTGTTTAGCAGTTGCTGTGTACAGTTTTATATTCTATGTTTAAATTTAGTTAATATGTCAATACATATTTTTTAAAATCTTCAACATTAAACTGAACATTCTTGTAGCATACGAATACCCAGTAGGACTAGGTGTGTCCTAAATAAACTATGCCTAGGAGAGTTAGAGAGTATGCACTATGTCATTGAAATGTGACCCAAATAAATCCTAATGAAACAAAATCAACTTGTCTAGAAAACTTTAAATACAACCCAAAAACAAAAAAACAAAAAACCCACGCCGTTCAGTCCTGATCACTTGCGTAGTAAATAATTAAAACAACTAAAAAGCTTTCACTTCGAGTCATTAAAAAGAGAAGCTCTAATATTAAAAATGGTTTCCCCAAGCCTAGGGATATGAATACAATGAGAAATATAAAAACAAAACAAAAAAAAATACATAATATAAAAAAAAAATTTGCCGTCAACGGAAACAAGAGAAACTACTCCGTCAGGACAAACATTTGAAAGTCATCACCCATAATTGTTTGTGACAAAGCAGACATTTTATCTGATTGGATTGATCTTCATTCAAATCTATCTATCTATCTATCTATCTATCTATCTATCTATCTATCTATCTATCTATCTATCTATCTATCTATCTATCTATCTATCTATCTATCTATCTATCTATCTAAAAAAACTACTCTCGGCAATAGCACAACTTAGTAATTAGTATCACTTAATACAAGCAGTGCTGCTATTCTGAATTGTGTTTGTAGAATACTATTTAATAAGTATAGAGAAATCTGGTACAAATCAATTCCATGCAGCTCATACATCGGACACGCTAGATCTAATGTTCGGTAAATCCGTTTCACAGTTGAAATAAATCTTCTAGTTATCAATTATTCATAAGCCGGGAAAACCAAATTGAAGATGTAGTCTAAGCTGTGGGTGTGCAGTATCCATGTGTTTGATGTAGTCTAAGCTGTGGGTGTGCAGTATCCATGTGTTTGATGTAGTCTGAGCTGTGGGTGTGCTGTATTCATGTATTTGATGTAGTCTAAGCTGTGGGTGTGCTGTATCCATGTGTTTGATGTAGTCTAAGCTGTGGGTGTGCTGTATCCATGTGTTTGATGTAGTCTGAGCTGTGGGTGTGCAGTATTCATGTATTTGATGTACTTTGAGCTGTGGGTGTGCTGTATTCATGTATTTTATGTAGTCTGAGCTGTGGGTGTGCTGTATCCATGTGTTTGATGTAGTCTGAGCTGTGGGTGTGCTGTATCCATGTGTTTGATGTAGTCTGAGCTGTGGGTGTGCAGTATTCATGTATTTGATGTACTCTGAGCTGTGGGTGTGCTGTATTCATGTATTTTATGTAGTCTGAGCTGTGGGTGTGCTGTATCCATGTGTTTGATGTAGTCTAAGCTGTGGGTGTGCAGTATCCATGTGTTTGATGTAGTCTGGGCTGTGGGTGTGCTGTATCCATGTATTTGATGTAGTCTGAGCTGTGGGTGCGCTGTATACATGTGTTTGTTGTAGTCTGAGCTGTGGGTGTGCTGTATTCATGTATTTGATGTAGTCTGAGCTGTGGGTGTACAGTATTCATGTATTTGATGTAGTCTGAGCTGTGGATGTGTTTTATCAATTTGTTGGTCATGAAACCAAATTAAAATGTAGTCTGTAATTTCATATTACTAGTGGCTTATAGAAGAGATCCTCGAAGGCTGACTGTTTCTTGGTTCTTCTATTTCCGTGATACCTCATTCGACTTTTTATTTCAAAACTCTCAAGGCTGTGGGGGCAGGGAAACAATCGCCGTAAATTTATATTTAGCAGCTCGCTGCATGAGAGACAGCAACCCAACCAAACTCAATCTAATCAAACCCAACCCACCTCACCGTTTCGTTGATTTTCTAATGCTGTTTGCATACGTCAAATTATGTTGGAAATAAACATCCCAGTTAGAATGCAGCCCATCAGAAAGTGAATGAACCAAAGCCCATTATGTGGGAAGCATAGCGTCTGAGAATCAGTTCTGCTCTGTGTGTATGGACAGCCTGACTGTCTCGTCACGTGACATATGATCGCCACGGAAGGCAAGATGCTATTCCCACCCGAAACGAATACAAAGCGAATACAAAGCGAATACAAAACACTCTCTTTGCAGTCTTTTTAGACAAGGGAGATATTGGCATGAATGTTGGACCATTTGTTTCCCTCCTTCTCTGGACAAAACTGAAACCCTCTGAAAACGGCAGTAAGTTTTGGGCTTCAATACGTCTGAGATGTTTTGTTGTCTACATAGCTTTCAATGTGAAATTCTGGGGTACAAGTGTTACGATATTTTAGACAGAACAGAATTGTGTCTCTAGAACTCCGCGCTCTACTCAGAGTTACAATGGAGCGTGTTCAAGTAATAAAGAGGAAGGGGGGGGGGAAAAGACTATAATAAATTCAAACACTAACATTTTGATTGCCCTAGACTTTCAATAATGGTTCCATTGTCTTATAAGTTAAGGAATAGTACCATCAAATCAGCTTGACATTTTTTACTCTTATTTTGTTTGTTTGTTATTAATTATTCTTATTGTAATTATAAAAAAAAATGAATCTAGAAATAGATTCGTTATATAAGAACGTATCCCAAAGGTAATCTTTTTTTTTTTTTTGTGAGCTGTTAGGTGGTCGGCGTAACACACGCCCCGCCTCCTCCCTTCCGTTTAAAGACTTAGACGGCGGAAAGAGAGCCTAAACCTACCACCGACAGTTACGGTTATGTCTGCGCTGGGTAAAATATATTGGTTGTACCTGAGGCTGCGTAGCCAGGGGGAGATACTCCTCATTGATATTCAGACTGGATTTTAATTTGTTAAATGTTTTATTTACTAACAATGCCACTGCGAAAAATTCAGATTTTTAAATAAAATCTAATCAATTATTTATTTCAATCCATTCTATTCCAACCCTGACACTTAAGAAACATCGAGCATGAAAGGTATTGTCTGCATTTTCTGTTTTAAAGTTTAGTATTCAAAGTGTTAGACACAGTATTTATTTGATTCATTTATGGTTTATTGAAGTGTCCAAAGTTGTTTTTAGCACTGGTAAAGTGCATATCAGGTAATCTTTAGCTTCTTAAAAGAAATGTATGCCTAGAATGTGGTGTATTTATGAGAACTTTATGCCTAGAATGTAGTCTATTTATCAGAGCTTTATGCTTAGAATGTAGTCTTTTTATGAGAACTTTATGCCTAGAATGTAGTCTATTTATGAGAAATTTATGCCTAGAATGTGGTTTGTTTATGAGAAATTTATGCCAAGAATGTGGTCTATTTATGAGAAATTTATGCCTAGAATGTAGTCTATGAGATCTATGTGGACTAGTTTTTTACCTCAGGTCTTCATATAAAGACAAACCCAGTAAACAGCTCAGTGATTCAAGCTTAAAGAAAGATACACATCTGTCAAACGCCCTGCCTGTTATTTTAACTATAAAAAACCAACAAACAACAGAAAGCCTAATTGATCTTCCAACTCACAAGATGAACAAAAACAAAGACACACACAAAGGTTATTTGAAGAATGATCAAATGAGACCAGGTTCTGTCACGCGCAGCCTTTAAATAGTCTTGGTTTCTAGAAATAAAACATTACCTAAAAAGGACTTAGAACTTAACGAATTGGAGATTTTTCGGTTACCGAAATAATGTAGAATGTAGTGGCGTGACTAGATTTTAACATCCCATAGGCGTGACTTGTCTGCCTGAGCAAAAGATGAGGCTGTGAGAATCAATTTCTCTTGTTGGTCAAAAGACTGATACAATTGTACGTTCACGACCATTCCTCCTTTATACAGCTGCTCATTCTTTGTACGAGAGATACAAATAACATTAAATATTGACTAGAACCTTTAAACATAGTACCTTAGACATAGTGCTAGTACCTTAGACATTGTGCTAGTACCTTAGACCAGTGATGCCAAACCTTTTTCGGCCGGCGGGCCATTTTAATTTCCGAAACTCGTGTCGCGGGCCACATCATCGAATAGATAAAAAATGAAATAGAGAATAAACTATTTTAAATAGTTTTATTAGAAACCCGTAGCACTAGTTGGCCTACGTACAAACGTAATTAGATAGGTCTAATCAGTGAACATCAATACTGACATTTGGGAAGACATAGCTCTAGACCGCAACAGATGGAGACAGAGAGTGACCAAGAAAGCTATGGACAGTGAAAATACATGGGTCTCAGCTCAGGAGGAAAAACGTAAAATCCGAAAAACGGCCAGCTCCTCTACCACCGAAGCAAAAGCCATCTTAACCTGCGCTATCTGTGGACGGGAGTGTCTCTCCAAAATAGGGCTCCACAGCCACACGAGTAAGTGTGCTCTGAGATGAACCATAGTCGTTCTCCGACTGAAGGAGGCCATTGATGATGAAAGATTAAATGAAGTGCTTGTAAACATTGGGATCGTCCTTAACACGTCATTTCGGACATTTGAAAAGTTTCTTCATACAACACGGCAAAGAAATCAATTGTTTGCATCGCTCTAAATTTCTCAGTTTTGGATGTCTGGCTTTGTAAGTCAATCAGTTCCAGTTACAGATCTGTCGGAGCCATCCTCAGTGGCAATAGAAAACATTTCAAAATCTGCTGCTCTGTCATTGAGTTTTGAATGGAAATGTTTGAACATATAGTGTCCAATCGTTTTGCTGTAACAGTTTTTTTTCCAAAGGATAAATTCTTTCATCACGGCTAGAAAGCACATTTCTCATGATTTGAGCAACTCTGTAGCTTGCCCTTACACTCACTTTCTTCTCTTTTTTTCTCGTCACTCACTCAACTCACTCAACTCACTCAACTCACTCAACTCACTCAACTCACTCAACTCACTCAACTAGGCGTAACTTAGCGATCTTTTTCTTTGCGGCTCAAACCAACAATGCTTTCATATTTTTGCTTTAAAAATGACTTTGCTATAGTTAAAAAATAAACAGCCACATTCACTGTACAAATCATGTTGGCTTATTATCATGTTCCACAAAGGAAAGATGTGACCACTTTTCCCGGAAGTTTCTACATTCAGAATCTAGTTTTCGTTTTTACGGCTCTAGCATTTCATTAATCAACAAATATTAAATGGTACTACCATTCTCTTTGATATAAACTGTTAGAATGTTACCAAAAGTGATGCGGAATTGATGCCCCTGTGTTACACACAAAATGTTAAGAACATGACTAGCTCAAGTCAGCAGCGGACTATCCAAGGACCTAAAGCAACTGTCAACACTTGTCACCGAAACAAATATACATTGTGTTCATTTAAAAATATAAAAATAAAAATGTAAAAATATAATAATATGATAATTACAATAACATGGATTGGAATGAAATTCATCAAAGAAAAAGTATGAGTCCTAACGTTGAGAATATACATTTTTCAACATTTTAAAAAATTTTCTTCATTTTGTGCCGATGTTTAGGCGGGCCAGATGGAACCACGTCGCGGGCCGTAGTTTGGGCATCACTGCCTTAGACAGTGCTAGTACCTTAGACATAGTGCTAGTACCTTAGACATAGTGCTAGTACCTGTACTACTACCTAAGTGCTAGTACCTTTACTACTAACTAAGTGCTAGAACTTAGAACTCCCATACCTTAATAAAAACTGTACATAAACAGGTAAATAGCAGACAGCAAAGAGCGCCACCACCACAATCAACATCTTAGCCTTCTTGCGTCTGAGTAGAATCTGAGCTCTCGGCACGTTAGCGCTGGCTTCTGACAAGTGGAACAAAAGTGAATTCATTGGACAACTAGACAATGTCAATTAGTACCTGCAGCTTAGTAGTTATTAGTGCGAATCAAGAACAAAAGGTCAAAGGTTAACTCTGTATAGATAACTAAACTTTTAAAATCTATATGTCTAGAAAATATAAACTAACATTTTGTTTACTATTGTCAACTCAAAATGTTCTCACTGCAAGTGAACTGCTAAGAGTCAGTCCTAATATAATAAACTAATTTCAGAAATCATCCGTCCAAAGGACTGTTATTTTCTATGTTTAAAAAAACACTAAACATCATTATAGTGAACTTTTTTTTATACCATTGGGCAGTTGGGCAGTGCTTCCCCAGACTTTTCCCTTAACGGAACACTTCGCACAGTCTGAGTAGTTAGCGGGACACTTTGCTTATTTTTTTTAGAGAGGTTAATTCACTTGTTGGCCTATTAATTAATTATTCCAGTAGTTCGTGGAGCACCTGTTCAGGCCTCGTGGAATACCAGGGTTCAACGGAACACAGTTTGGGAAACACTGCCATGGGGCATAGACTATAATTATATATATATATCTTATAAACTGTCGTTTCTTTTGGGGATTTCATAGGAAAAGTTCATCTCAGTAATCTGCTCTTTGTTAGCACTTTGAGATTTAATTTCCCGTTCACGTTTTTAAGTTCTACATTGCAGGAAGAGAAAAAAAGAGAACTCTCCACCAAAATATTCTGGGAGTTAAAGAACAAGGTAAAAAATTGAATGGAGCAAATTGAAAGAGATTTGGAAATACATTTCAAGGACGACATATTGAATCATCTCTGTTGGCAACTCAATGCTGCCTGGGCGTGCGGTATGCGCGCAAAACCGTCTTCTCATACTCAGCCCGTTGCCATCTCCCGTAGTTTTGCGAGAGGTTTGGACTAGGAAATAGATTGTCTTCCACACTGGAACATTCCGAAACATGTCAAACATTTACAAGCCAATCATGAAAATGAGGCTACTTTGTGCTACAATTAGAAATGTCTTTTACAAGACTGAAAAGTTGGACACAAAACTATTTGATGATTTATTTGAATACTTCGCTATCTTTCTGTATCCTGTACACCGGATACATCAAATAGATTGCTATTTATAGATTTGCCTGCATCTATGAAAATCTCGAAAACTACCTTCACAAACCCTCATAGACAAAAGCCACAATATTACTATTCTAAGCATTACAAAATAATATCAAACCAGGCTAAAATACCGTCATTGTCACTCGTGAAGCCGGACCTCCAAAGGCACAAGGCCACCTTGACATAAGTGACGGTCATGATGACCAAGGGCACCAGGTAGAAGAGTACAAACATAATCCACAGCTGGATAGTTGAGGAGAGCTGAGACCAGCTGGGCTCACACACCACATGCCCATCTTTCAAGTGTGTGTCCTGAGAGATGGCATCGGGCACAGCGGAGACAAGGGAGATGGCCCACACGATGGCCACAGCTCGTTTGGCCCTGACCATGGTGTGTCTGAACATGAGAGGTTGACAAATGGCCAGCCATCTTTCTAGAGCTATAGCAGTCAGGGTCAGGACAGAAACCAGGACAGAGATTTTCTGAAAAACAAAAACAAAACACAAACATAAGATTGTAATGTAAAAACATACTATTGTAACAAGTAAAAGCATACTATTGTAACAAGTAAAAACATACTATTGTAACAAGTAAAAACATACTATTTTAACAAGTAAAAACATACTATTTTAACAAGTAAAAACATACTATTGTAACAAGTAAAAACATACTATTGTAACAAGTAAAAGCATACTATTGTAACAAGTAAAAGCATACTATTGTAAAAGTAAATACACAAGAGTGTTACAAAGACAGTTTGTGTTGTTCGCTCAGGCAGGTTTCAATATCTTCAGAAACAATATCAGAAACTATGAACTACAAAACTGTCAACAACTACAAGCCTGTTGCCGTCGATACAAAAAGAAGAGACCAGCTCGTGTCGAAAGTGTGGCCGATACTGCTGTATTGTTAGTTTGACTAACGACTTGATACACGCAGGATAATTAATTATTAATGTTATTATTATTACATTGTTAATATTCCTATGTATCCATTCAACAGATAGTTATGAAGATATAGTTCAATGTGAGCCTGGTCTAACTGATTTGATTGAGAGACTATCTAATTGATCTATTTGTTTTGTAAAATGCCAATCTCTCATTCAAAGCCTCAACAAAGAAATCTTTCCCTTAAAAAAAACAAGAAAACTTTTCCCTTGAGTTTAGTGCACCTAGTGTATATTGCACAGTTTGCACTCAGTGTATAATATGAAACACTACGACACGCTTGTCGATCATAGAAACAGATGACCTTTATATCATCTGGCCTATAGATAGCAAAGACTGAAGCTGCTTTTTTTATATTATTAGAAGTATTCAAAATTGGGCAAAGGTCTAAAAAAGGAAGAAAGAATGAACTAAAGGAATGGAAATAAAGGAAAGGAACTAAAAGAAAGGAACTAAAGGAACTAAAGGAAAGGAACTAATGGCGAGAACTAAAGGTAAAGAACTAAAAGAAAGGAACTAAAGGAAAGGAACTAAAGGAAAGGAACTAATGGCGAGAACTAAAGGTAAAGAACTAAAAGAAAGGAACTAAAGGAAAGGAAATAAAGGAGAGAACCTAAAGGTAGAGAACTAAAGGTGAAAAACTAAAGGAAGGAATTACATATATATTATCTATTTTTACAAGTCATTTTAAGAGTTTTCTGAAAAATTAAAAATAATCCCTCCCCCCACCGATTGGAAAAAAAAATTGCTTCGCGCTAGACAAGACAAAATAATTACAAGAACGCCCTGATCATTATTAGGTTTTGGAACATACGGACGATGTGTCCTGGTCTCAGTACCGACCCACACCTCGTTAAAAAAATAGCGTCCAACTGCCGTTGATCAAGGAGAACTCAGCATGACACATACATGACACATACATGACACATACATGACACACACAATTTTAATTGTGACAAGGAGAACTGAGCATGACACATACATGACACAATTTTAATTATAACAAGGAGAACTCAAAATGACATATACATGACACACAATTTTAATTATAACATAGAAAACTGAGTATGACACATACATGACACACAATTTTAATAATAACATGGAGAACTGAGCGTGACACATACAT
Organism: Biomphalaria pfeifferi; assembly: GCA_030265305.1. NCBI lineage: Eukaryota > Metazoa > Mollusca > Gastropoda > Planorbidae > Biomphalaria > Biomphalaria pfeifferi. Next base: position 7,792,104 of record JASAOG010000002.1, on the reverse strand, counting down.
GACACACAATTTTAATTATAACAAGGAGAACTGAGCATGACATATACATGGCACACAATTTTAATTATAACATGGAAAACTGAGTATGACACATACATGACACACAATTTTAATTATAACAAGGAGAACTCAGCATGACATATACATGACACACAATTTTAATTATAACATGGAACACTGAGAATGACACATACATGGCACACAATTTTAATTATAACAAGGAGAACTCAGCATGACATATACATGACACACAATTTTAATTATAACATGGAACACTGAGAATGACACATACATGGCACACAATTTTAATTATAACAAGGAGAACTGAGCATGACACATGCATGACACACAATTTTAATCATAACAAGGAGAACTCAGTATGACATATACATGACACACAATTTTAATTATAACATGGAAAACTGAGTATGACACATACATGACACACAATTTTAATTATAACAAGGAGAACTAAGCATGACATATACATGACACACAATTTTAATTATAACATGGAAAACTGAGTATGACACATACATGACACACAATTTTAATTATAACATATAGAACTGAGCGTGACACATATATGACACACAATTTTAATTATAACAAGGAGAACTAAGCATGACATATACATGACACACAATTTTAATTATAACATAGAAAACTGAGTATGACACATACATGACACACAATTTTAAGTCACAAAGTCTTTTTTTTTTGGGCTCTTTTCACATTTTTTGTTGTTTTCTTAACGTTTCATTTTGACTACAAAGTAGATGACTTAAAGGCAGAGTTAAGGCAGAGTTAAGGGAGAGTTAAGGCAGAGTTAACCTTATGTGAGACAAATTGTTTCAAAATGTTTTTTTTTATTTTTTTATTCTAAGACTAAGATTGCTTTGTTGATCCTTTTGGAATTTTGGGCGGGTACTAAAGATTCTTTTCTCAATTCAAAGCAACAACAACATTCCACATAAATAGAACAGACACAGAGAGAGAAGTTCCTGAAGTGACACACAGAAGTTCCTGAAGTGACACACAGAAGTTCCTGAAGTGACACACAGAAGTTCCTGAAGTCAAACACAGAAGTTCCTGAAGTGACACACAGAAGTTCCTGAAGTGACACACAGAAGCTCCTGAAGTGACACACAGAAGTTCCTGAAGTGACACACAGAAGTTCCTGAAGTGACACACAGAAGTTCCTGAAGTGACACACAGAAGTTCCTGAAGTGACACACAGATGTTCCTGAAGTGACACACAGAAGTTCCTGAAGTGACACACAGAAGTTCCTGAAGTGACACACAGAAGTTCCTGAAGTGACACACAGAAGTTCCTGAAGGTTTTTTTTTATCCTTTTCACCTTCCTTAGTCAACGAGCAGCGCTGATATACTCTGACAGAGGAACAGACGAATTCAGCGGGATTGGAACCTTTCTCATCTGTTTGGTAGCCAAACGCTTTACTACTTACCAATTAAGCCAATACAATACATTATGTAACTGTATAATTAACCAAGCTGATTAATAAAAGTAATTAAAGATTGAAATTTTTCATGAATTGAACAAACTTCGACCTGATTTATTTAAAGAACACATCGCCTATAAAACATCGGATGTGAACTTGTAAGGCTACGCGTAATGAATGGAGAACGGAATTACATACAGACACATGGGAAGAACACAATTTCTCAACAAAAAATGTTTCAAACAACAACAGACAGAAGAAATAAAATAAAATGAGATCTTTACTACATTAGCTGTTTTCATGCCTTTAATTGTATCACATGATCACATAGCAGTTCAATATTTTTTTGCATCAGGTTTGCTCCATCTTAAATGTAGCCTTTTAGTGCATGTGTACCTTTCATTTCAGCTCATTTTCAGTCTTTTGTTTTTGTTTGCAACATTGTGTCATGTTTCTTACAACTGGTTGTGTCCATTACGTTTGGCATATTTTTATGTTTCCTACATTGTATTATGTTCCTTATATTTTGTGATGTTCCCTACATTCTGTTTTCTTCCTTCTTTGTCCTATATTCTCGACATTTTGTCATGTTCTCTACATTGTCCTATTATCCCGACATTTTGTTATGTTCCTTTTATTTTAGTATGTTCCCTACTTATTGTTGTGTTCCCTATATTTTGTAATGTTCTGTTCATTTCGTTATTTTTCTTGCAATTGGGTTGTAATCCCAGCAATTTATGTGTTCTGTTGTTATTTCCACGCAGTTTGTTATGTCACTGGTCTCTGTACTTCATTCAAGTTTTCGCCCCTATCCCCCACACAGACACGCAATTGATGTAATTTTGATTATAAATGAGCTTGCTAATAAAAATATAATCAAATGCTGTAAGTAATCAAAAGTACCTGTAAGTAATTAGAAGTACCTGTAGGTAATTGGAAGTGCCTGTAAGTAATTAGAAGTGCCTTTAAGTTATTAGAAATTCTGTAAGTAATTAGAGGTGCCTGTAAGTAATTAGATGTGCCTGTAATTAATTAGAACTCTGACATTACGGCTGCTTCACATATGTTCACTTAATAACTCTGACATTACGGCTGCTTCACTTATGTTCACTTAATAACTCTGACATTACGACTGCTTCACTTATGTTCACTTAATAACTCTGACATTACGGCTGCTTCACTTATGCTGAGAACTAGAATGATGTTTTTATCCATTTGAAAATCGATGAATAGAAAAAAACAACACTACATACAAACCCTATCTCCCTTTCATATTCCTCGCCAACATTTATAGATATGGAATGTGTCTAACCGTTTCCATTATGTTTCTACTGCTCTTCATAACTATGAGAATATTTGTCCACAAGTTGTTTCTGTGGCTTTACAGAAGTGTCTGATTGATACGTTCTTTGACATATCAGATGAACTTTACAAATAGCTTTATTAATAATTTTGCAGTCGCAAAATTTTAGCGCCCCTTGGGATTAGGATCTGAGCTTTTTCTTTCGATATTTGTTTTCTCTTTTTAGTCTGAAGCTATTATTCATTCTTTTGTTATTTGTCTTTGGCTTTAAGACTATCTTCATCGGTGGAGCATTGAGTGGGAAGCGGAAAAACTAGAAGGCCTAAGGATGATAAATATTGCTGTGACCCTTGGGCTGCTTCGTTGCAAGAGACAATAACCATGTTTTGATCGCTGTCAGGATCGATGATTATTATACGAATATATGACCGCCGGACATGAGCTGGACATCCAGATGACGAGAGGGAGCAGTCAACGGTAATTAAATACCTCGACAGTTGGCCGTGTCAATAGCCCAGGTCTTAATCTCTCAATGATAGGATAGGGGCGCTCAATGCACTCAGTGTCTGGGTCAAAGATTTAGCGAGGTCATTTTGACCCGAAATACCTTCAATATTATTTTTACGTCTGTTTATTTGTTTATAATTACTGTCTTCACATTGGTTACAGAAATACACTGACGTGAACACTCAGACACAAAGGCATAAACACAAATATGTGGCCTCCTTCAGTCGCGATGCGACTATATGGATCATCTCATGGACATGAGATAAATGTCTGGACATTAGCTGTGGTCGGAACGATGTCGCCCACACATCAGTTCCCCTCCTCCTCCACGTATCCAAAGGAAAGAGAGGCCTACGGTTTGTGATCAGCGGCGCCGCAGGTTCTGCTAAGGTATAGCACTGAGTGCTGCAAACCGCCTAAGGGTAACCGGCTCCTGATTTTTTCTTAGGGTTGACTCCCAAGCCCTTTCCCATGATTGGGTAAAGCTGCAAGGCAGCAGAGGTTTGAGATCAGAGTTTTCCTTCTCCTAGGTGGGTAGCTAGCCATAGCACACGAGCCCCCTCTAGCTCGAAGCTTACTGGTTTAGGTGCAATTTACTCGCGTTCGCCCCTTCTTCTGTTAGTGAAAACAGTTCCACATGACTCAATATCTGAGCCACACTTGAAGGCCAGAAGTTGGACTGGTTGCAGAGGCTATTCGAGACGCATGCCATTACGAAGCATTTTATAGGTAATGGAGTGTTTTTATCCATTTTGACTTCCTTGGGAACCAAACACAAATACACAAACACAAATACTCATACACAAATACACAGATACAAATACACAGACGCAAATACACAGACACAAATACACAGATACAAACACAAATACACAGATACTAATACACAGACAGAAATACACAGACAGAAATACACAGACACAAATACACAGACAAAAATACGCAGATACAAACACACAGACAAATACACAGATAAGGAAAAAAGTTTATTTGTGGAACGGCAAGGTGAATCGAGAGGATGGGCAGGCTGGAGGTGGGGGGTTGTAGCGAGCCTCAGGAGCACAGAAACTAACACAAAAAGACAAACACAAACACAAAAAGACAAACACAAACACTTTGTCTTTCGAAGCAAAGAGTGAAATGTGCAAACTCTTAGTGACCTTTTAGAAACTTCAAGAGATTGAATACTCACTAGGAATACACATACACATTGAGGTGTGGTAAGCAATATGTACAGAATAAAAATGTTGATACTGTGACGTAAGTAACAACTCAATAATTTAGTTATAACGCGCAGTACAAATTTCAATATATAGTTTGACCAGCAGAAAAAAAAATCATTTCGTTTGACTAGCAGTAAATAAAAGGATAGATCTAGAAAACATAGTTTATATTAATGCTACAGCTAAAGAAATTCCATCTCGTAGTTTGACCTTTAAAGAATAATAGAATGGAGTCGAGTTATTAAATAACTTTTTAAGTAAAACAATTATTCAAAAAAAAATGTTATGATAAAAAGCTTAACTCAACTCGCACAGAGAATGTTATACTGGGGGAGTCAGGAAAAATGATGGATGAGAAAATGTTTTTCACGCTTCTAATTGATTTTTAGTGGCCCCCGAAAGGGGAAAAGACGCTATTAGTTTTATGTGGTCTGTCTGTCCGTCCGTCTGTCCCGTTTAGATCTCAGAAACTAGAAGAGAAAATGAAAATGGGACATCATGATATTTTAGATCATTCAAAGTTCTGATGCAACGGCAATTTTTTTCTTTTCTGAAAGCGAAAAATCTAATTTTTAAAATCAATTATGCAAGCAGTTATTTCATAAAAATACACCATTTTTTACAACTATTCACTATTAATAGTATTTGACTCTAGATGCTTTTTAGTAAAGTGGATATAAACCTACCATTTTTTGAAACACATTTATGCGAATGGTTTTAGATTTTTGATAAAAAAAATATTTTTTACAATTGTATTGCTAAGTTATGTAAGTTCTGTTATAATAAATACACATTTAAAAAAATTAACTTTTTTTAAAGAGAAAAAAGTCTATTTAATATGCAAATAAATTGGACATAATTTAAAACAACAATTAATAAGTTGTTTTTCATATTATCGCCTGAACTGTAGACATAGATTACAACCATGAAACAAAACTTCAATAATTTTTTTTTATAAGGAATTTTTTTTCTTGAGGCTTTGAGAGATTACTCTTTACAAAACAAGTAGATCAATTAGATACTCATTATAAGACATCAGTTAAACCAGGTTTACATCTAACTTCACATTCACTTTCATCTATCCTTTGGTCAGCTGAACCTTTGGGGCACCACACAAGATCTGTCAACCTTCTTTCTCCATTTTTCTCTGTCATTTGCCTTTGATAGAATTTCATTCTGATACTCTTTCTGAAAATATACGAAACCTGCCTGGGTGGACCACTTCGGGAGCCGATTTTGAGTTTGTGTTTCCACACAAACTATCTTTGTAACCTTGTTTTCTTAATTTTTAAAATCATGTTAAAATTTGCATCCAACCACGTTTTGTAACTTATTTTGGTCCGTCAGGATTCGACCATTCCTTTGAAGTCATGACATACCGCAGGGGCTGACTTCACGACCGACGTCATTCTTGAAGGATCGTTTGTAGTCAACTCCGCCCTAAAATCTGGTCTGACAAACGTTTGTTGTCAACTCCGCCCTAAAATCTGGTCTGACAAACGTTTGTAGTCAACTCCCCCTAATGTCTGGTCTGACAAACGTTTGTAGTCAACTCCCCCTAATGTCTGGTCTGACAAACGTTTGTAGTCAACTCCGCCCTAAAGTCTGGTCTGACAAACGTTTGTAGTCAACTCCGCCCTAAAATCTGGTCTGACAAACGTTTGTAGTCAACTCCGCCCTAATGTCTGGTCTGACAAACGTTTGTAGTCAACTCCGTCCAAAAGTCTGGTCTGACAAACGTTTGTAGTCGACTCCGCCCTAAAGTCTGGTCTGACAAACGTTTGTAGTCAACTCCGCCCTAAAGTCTGATCTGACAAACGTTTGATGTCCTTGTTCAATGTCTACATTTAGAACTTCTAGGCACAAACTAAAATGTCCAAGATGTAATCCAACGCCTTCCATTATCATTCAATGTCCTCAGTGAAGAATCACATCAAGAAGTTATTTCACAAAGACGTGTAGCTTTACTCATTAGTCCAGGGATAAGTGCCAAACTCTTTGTGTACGTGTGTCTAGGTGTGTCTATGTGTGTGAATGTATTGATTAACTGTCTTCAAATGACTTTGTTCAAGTCAACCATTTCTTCACTAAAACATTTCACTCCACACCAGAGGGTTAAAGAGTGTTTGCTTTGTTGATCACTCTAGTATCGGTGACTAAAAAAACTAAAAAAAACAAGATTACAAAGAGGGTTTGTGTTGCCACACAAACTCAGAGGCGGCCCCCGTGGGAGACGGATCCCTTTCGGATCCGCATATTCGCTGGTCGACTGAGGATGGCATCGAGCAGGGTATGAAACCGAGACCGTAGAGATGATCAGTCCTGCTCACTAACCGCACGACCAGGCATTGCTCTTAACCTAATGACAAACTGGTTACAAACTAATAGCCTATTATTGATAATATACCTACACATTACGGAATAATCTTTTGGTATTGAGCATTTTCATTTAAATGGAATTAGAATGAGGATGTATATCTACCTAAATTAAACCTCTAATTCAGCACTCTCAATATCTATATCTACTAGATCTAGATCTAAAATATAAATTTGGGATAATGTAAATGTAATTTAGATAAGATTTATGTTAAAAAAAACACACTAGAAAATCAATTAATAGACTAATTGCAATATTAAATTTTAAAATAGTAGATTTGTTTTAGTATTTTATAACATTGCAATATTGACATATTGACAATCTAAACTTTAGAAATAAAAATCTACACTTGAAGTCTAGAAATTAAAATGATAGATCTTGATCTAGTATAAATCATGTCTGTCTGGTAGTGCGGTTTGCGCGCTGGACTGTCGTTTTAATTCATCGATGGTCCCAACTTCAAACCCTGCCCGCTCCCATCCCCCGTCGTCCTGCGGGAGGTTTGGGCTACAACTCTAAAGGAACATCCGAAACATGTAAAACAACAAACATTCTAAACTAGACCAAGAAATTCTCGATCTAGATTCTACAATGATTTTAATTATAACTTAAATCTAAATCTAGTTTCAAAAAAAACATCTCTAGGGTAAAAAAAATCTAGATCTAGTGTAAAAAATCTAGCTGTTGTGTAAAAAAAACCACTATATCTAGTGTAAAAATCTAGATTAGATCTAAATCTAGATATTATGTCTTTTTAAAATGCGAGTCACATTACGAGGTTTTATAAACGTTACTATACCGAGTTGTTTTAGCATTTCATTTCAAGAATTAACTCCATATGACGTCAAAGGAAAAAAATTCCATTATGTCACACGGCCAAGTTAGACTAAAAAATGTCATCTATACGAGCAGCTTCTCGATGGTTCATAGACATTGGTGCACCGAGTGGGTTCGTTTTGCATTTCATTGATGGGCTAGTTAGACTAAATATGTGTGTTTATATATAAACATCATGGGCGTAGCCAGGATTTTTTTCTTCGGAGGGAGGGGGGGGGGGGTTTGGAAGGGGTGATTTTTTTCTCCCCCCCCCGACCCCCCTCCTGCGAAAAAAAAATTATATGTATTTATGTGTGTGTGTGTGTCCATAATCTTTATTACATTCTGACCCTTCATTCTTTCGCAAGACGTTTATTGTGCCCTAGAATAGGTTCTTCCTGGAATTAGTGGAAAATTGTAAATTCCCCGTCATTGTCAGCAAAGGGGTCTGGGGAAGCGCTAGGAGCTCCCCCATCGCCGCCAAGCGCTATTTCTGGTATTGAAAGCCAACAAAATGCATATTCTGAGGTATCTACAGTACATTTTCCTGCTATTAAAAAGTCTTATTTCAAAAATCTAATGTGCTATTCTTACTGACTTAGACCCTCCCGCGCCTTTCAGCGGATTTGCCGTCAAGCTGTTTCCACAAATATTTGTCACTGGCAATGTCTGATGCCTATTCCCACCTGCTCTGAGGACCTCCATGAATGTGTGGCGCCAAGTTGTACTAGGATGTCATCGCAACTCTTCTTATGAGTAACTCGCTCGTTGAGACGTTACGCTACTGCACGAAAGTTGCTGCATAAAAAGTCCATTTTAAAAAATGTGCGTGATATTTACATACAAAGTGCATTATTAGCCTTTATAAACACACAAAAACGTTTTCTTTTAATCTTAGCAGCTAGTTGACCAGAAAAAACACCTTTAACTATTATTTATATTTGTTGTAAACATTTCTTGTACATTTTATAAATATATTTGACTTGGTGATACTGAAAATACACATAGATTGTACATCATTGTTAGCATAGTGTAACATTGCCTCCCTTACATTAACGTAATTGTTTTAGAATTGGTGTATTTTTATGAAAAAATCGCTTGCATAATTAATTTTATAAACTAAACGGTTTGCTTTCAAAAAACCAAAAGTAGCCGTTTCACCTAAATTTTTTAAGCCGCATTTAATGATGAAATAATATTTTTCATTTTTCTTCTAGTTTTCGAGATCTGAGTGTGACAGACGGACAGAATGACATTTTGCACAAACCTAATAGCGGCCTTTTCCCCTCACGGGGGCCGCTAAAAATTGCATGATGTTTACATTGAATGTAAAAAAGTTTTACAGTCCAGAAGTTTCACTGCATTGTACATTGTGTGTAGGTCTACATCTAGATTTAGTCTGGCGGGAGGTCTACATCTAATTTAGTTTCAATAAAGGTCTACATCTAGATTTAGTCTTAAAAGAGGTCTTTCAGTTATCACAAAAAATTACATTCAATAATTTATATCTTTTCCTTTTCCGCAATAGAATAGAACATGTACAGGTAAGTTCATTCAGCAGTTACAAATAATTGTTACATCTCTCTGTCTCTGTCTCTCTCTCTTTCTCTCTCTATAAATTCTGTTATGTTGAATTGTGATAGCCCGCTCTTTCTCCCAGTATCTCTCTCTCTCTCCTTCTCTCTCTGTCTCGTCCTATTTTCAGACCTTCTCTCTCACCTTCGCATCGTAATGCTCTCAACTCTCTCTTTATATATATATATAAGCTCTAATGGTATGTAGAAATATAAACTTTAAATTTATGTATTGAATGTTCATTCCAGTCAGTCATTAACTTTGTGTGGGTTAAGGTCTATAATACATTGTTCCTGGACTTAATGGACTTACAGTCGATACCTCTCCCTTGCGAGCTAAGGGGTCTGGGGAGCACTGTTAACAAAAAAAAAAGGAAAACAAATTTGAGCCCCACCCTAAACCACCTCAAAGAAATCCTGGATATGCTGATGATAATTAGTGTTAACACCCATTCCACTAGCCAGACATTAGAAATGAACTCATTAATGTGTAAAGTCTTTTAGTCACGCTAGCAGCTGTAACTTGTGCTCTCACAGGTCTATGTTTTATTCTGTTTCATTTATCCTAATTAAAGTTTTTTTTTTTTTTTTACTGGGAGCTGAACTCGTTTGGCTGGGGGCTTGTTCAATGTGGTTGACAGCATTGGATTATGGATTTCATGTCGATACAAAATGAAGGAAATGTGAGAGGGAGGGGAAAGAAAACAAAAAAAAAAACCAGAAGAAAAAAAAAGAAAATTACTTTTTATAAAAAAATTTTTGGGTAGTCAAACTCAAACTGTACAAGGTCTTATAAGTGAACAGGACAGCAACTTAGCAATAGCCATATGACAGCAATAATCATTTGATAGCAATAGCCAAATGACAGCAATAATCATATAAAGCATACACGCAAATAAACACGCAACAAAACCTATGTGTTGAGATTTGAATTTTCCATTCAACATCTTTATAAAAAGAAAACCTATAACAAATGAAAAGAACCATTGTAAGTTCGCTCATTTAATATTCAACTAGTCAGCGTTAAAGACTAAACTATTTGATTCTAGTTCAATATAAAAGGTAAAAGATCTAAAGTGCTAAAGCTTTTTATTTTTTTAATTCATTAATGACATTGTTAATGTTATTAACAACCAACCCATTGAATAAAAGCCACCTATCCGATGTAAACGTCACCTGTAATGTTAATTAACTTGCATACGTCACCCAAATATTACTTCCCAACTATTTCTAATCTAATCAATAGAATATGTCTGATCACCTATATAGGGGAAAAACTGAAACACCTCAACTGTAAATTGGAAAAACTTCTGAAGATAGAAAACTGTGGATTGTAAAAGACTTTTGGATGCTGTCCTACAACAAGTCAAGTTTGAAGAGCAGGTCTGCTGTTGGGTGTTCAACATCAATCTCTCATTCTCCGATTACTTTAAAGTTGGCATGTCAAGAAGAAGGACGTGGAGATTGTAGTCCAGTGACATGGTCATCGAGTTTCCGGTCAAACTTTTTTTGTTTTTATTTTCTGATTATCTTTTACAGTTTTATTTTAAAATTATAATTGCTTGAATTCAAAGTCTAAAATTATATTTCTATATTTCAAATCAAACTTTTCAGAATGTTCAATGCATGCCGCTGGTGTTCTATCTGTAAGAAGAAGTTGAAACTCTACAAATTTTTAATGTCGTCATTGTCGTTTGGTTATTTTATTAGTTTCCGAAGTGAACTACACGATGTCATCAGTGAACAAGCCTATATATCTCAATAATGTAGAAGTGATTTCCTTTTTTTCTCCGATATCAAATAAAATAATTAAATACCAGTAATTAATTGAATATATAGTCAGTTAATTAAAAAAATTGATTCATGCATTGTCTTCATAAATGAATAATTGTTCAAAGTGTCATCTTTGTTTGAGTATAAGTGTGGGAGATAATGTGTATAAGATTATACCCGATAGAGTGAGAGTGTTGATATAGGCCTAAGCTTTGTTAATAGCTCAACTATTTGACTGTACAGACCTTGACAGGTGGCACCCTGCTAGAACACTCCGTACAAGCTTGACTGTTGGCCCCTTGATGTATTTTAGAGGAGACTTTGCGATCACATTCCTTTTTTATTTACTGATTCAGCGTTTTACCAGACGATATTGTTTCATGTGAGCAGTTATCGCCCGCTGTTTGGCTCGCGGTATGAGCAGATATATCGCCAAGCAATATTGCCTGACGTAACAGATAGTTGGACTTTACTGTAGCAGGGGGAGCCACTGTATATCAATTGCATGGTACCTAGTGAAGAATAGCGGTGCACAGAGAGCTAGACAGTTCAAGTATGTAACCTATATTTAGTTTGCTGCGACATTAATCTAGCAAGTGACTCAAGCTCAGCGTGTTTTATTTCATGGCTTCATACTGGCACATCTATTCGTCTCTGATTGATAGAAATCTTTATGTCTTTATGAAGACCAAGAGATAATGGCGTGGCGGATAAATATTCATATAAAGTCCGTTTTTGATGAAGTGGGTTTCAAACCTCGGTTGGGGGGGGGGTTCTCTTAATTGCAAATGACATGATGTCAAAGTCGTTCTCCTTTAAGCGACACACAAGTGAAAAGAAAACACTTTAGCTACCTATGACGTCATTTTGTTTTTGTTGGTTTGCTGATGGGAGGTAACTTTCTTCTCGGATTCTTAAAAGTATTGGGAAAAGTCACTGCACATAATGTAGCTGTAAAATACAAACACTAAAAGTGAAACTGCATGGAGCTAGATCACTCTAGACAATAAATTAACTTTTACTGCCAATACTGATTATATCAGCAAAAAAAAAGGGCAGCAAAGCTTACGATTACTTAAAATAATGTCCTCGTTTAATGTTATCGAAAAGGTCTTGGCGATGTTTTATGACATTCACATCTGCATTTTTCTAAACTTTTAATATCACTGCCTGTTACGGCAATCTGAACAATAAAACTAAACTTCATAAAATCCTAAATGCTGCTCTGGTCAAGTCAATGACAATAAAACAACAACAACAAATACCTTTTGGGCGGCTGTTTGAGACAAACAATAAAAAAAAAAAAACAACTAAAAAGATTTTAGAAATAAAAAATCACCCTTTGGGTCAGGATTTTGTGATTTTACAATCACAAAAGAGATACAAGACATCGATAGCAAAGACAAACAGACACAAACACTCTTTTGTTCCCCTGGCAATCAAATCATGAAATAGAAACTGATATAAACTGCATGTAAATTATGAGTGAGTCAGGTATAAATGTATATTTTGGTTTTCTATACTTATAATGTAATGGATAATAAAGATTATTATTATTATTCTTAGATCTGAACTAGATCACTCTAGATCTGAACTAGATCACTCTAGATCTGAACTAGATCACTCTAGATCAGACAATGTTTTCAGCCATCAAAACTGATGTTTGGATTCAAACAAAACATCTTTTAATTGCCAACTTTTTTAAAACCAGCAATATAAAAGCTGACAGTAATTGAGGTAGAAATTAGAAAGCTTGAGTATCCATGATCTATTGACCTCTAGAGAAATGTAATGGAACTCTGTCGAGAGGGAAACTTTTTTCCCACACAAGCAACTCATCAACTTTGACAGTGAGTTGAATCAAACTAAAGGAACATTCCAAAGAGTTCAGTAAACAATCCAAGTCTCGTTCAAATCACGTTCCGTCTGACATTACCAACGACTTTCCACTTTCACTATTTGGCATTACAGTGTCAAGACTTCCGGTGTAAACATTAAAAGGTGACAGCAACAAAATTCACATAAACACGAGGCATAAATAATAACAGTCTTTAATCCTTTAAATAAAACATTTCTTCAGCTTCACTGGACATTGTTTCATGGCCTGCTATTCAATTCTTCACCTTGTCTGCACACTTCATCAATTTATCGATCTACATTTTTGATCGATGTTAGCAAAGATCTGGTCAAGCACTTTTCTTTTTGCTGAGTTAAAATACTGGCAGTCTAATTTCATCTCTCTCCGCCCCTTTACTCTCGCGTCTCTCAGACTAGGGAGAAGGAAATGACGCATTATGGGTAAGCAATGAAAAGTGGGAAATGGGGGCCAAGTGCTTCGTAACAGCCTGAACATGGGGTTCACTTCTGACAAAATCCTACAAATCGATTTCTTTTGCTTGAAAGTAGATTTATATAGAATGTATAAAGATAGCCGTAACATGTACTGGACATATGATGTGATTACGTCCTGTGTTTAAACCGCGTCTGCCGCCATTCCCCGCCATCCTGACGGAAGGTTTGAGCTTCCCTTCTGAACGAAAGCTGTAGCTTGAAACCAAACCAGATCCCAGACCATTGCATATGGTAGAGAGGAAGAGTTCCACTAGGATCACTCAACTATTGATGAGGTTATAAGTTTTAAATGATAGTTTCAAGTTCTATCAAAATGTTTTTTTTAATGGGGGAATTGGTCAAAGTGCGAAAATTAAAATCCTTCCAGAAGTAAACTATTGGCCATCGTTTATTGTTATTTCATATTTTATCAGGACTCATTTTTCTAAACTTTCCCAGACAAACTTAACTGACTAAGAGAGGCTCAGTTTCCCTGACAAATAAAACAATTCGTTTGCTTTGAAATAACTTACACACACACAGTGTTTGAGTCTTTCAATGAACTCGCCAGGAGGGGAACAAACGAAATTGAAACTGTACGTCTTAAAGGTCAAAGTCAGTGCCAATAGTTCCACGTCTCTCTCCCCACAAAAACACACATGACTTCACAAACACACATGACTACACAAACACACATGACTACACAAACATACATAGAACTTTGTACAACCAACGTTTAAAAGTGTTCCATGAATGTGACTATATGAATAAATAATATGTTTTTAATCCTGTCGCCAAACTGACGTCATTGACCTTTAGTAAAGCTACAATCAAACTTTTCCCTGTTGAATACTGCGCTTTAGTTTCAAGATGAGACTATCAGAGAACAGATCTTTTCGCAGAACCTTCTACCAAAGAACAGGCACTTTCATGTTTAAAACAATGATCCATAGACGTCTCGTCGTATTCCGTAGGTGGATTAGGTCTATGAAATCTCTCTACGAGCCATCGGCAATCAAACTTTAGTCCCCAGTGGTCACATCCAAGGAGGAGATGACGTAAGTGGCCCTGCGGGCAGATATAGCTGATTTTTTCGTCCTGGCCATGTTTCGGACCTTTCACATTTCACTGTAAAACTTCCATTTTTTGGAACATTATAACTTAAGACTGATTTGGGAACTTCATAAAGATATTATCAGTTGAAAGATGTCCATCAAGTTTTATTGACACAAGAACGTTGTCGTGGAATCAAACTACGTGTTACTAAATAGGTCGTTTTGTTGTTCAATTCCCAAGCAATTCGCTTTCAATCATTCTTTTTACATACACATATATCTCCTCACAAAGCCCTCCCATACCTCCTCCAATAGCCTTCACATACCTCTTCAAATAGACTTCACACACCTCCTCGTTGTAAGAAAAACAACAACTTGAAAATGTTAACTTCATTATGAAATGATTTTTTGTAACTCGTAACTCTAGGACGACAAACTTTGCATGTAACATTGGCATTGTTACGGTACAGTAAGACGCATTTGGAACCATGTTTTATGGGAGACTTTCCAATTCCCAATCTCAGGAGGAATACAAAGTGAACATTACACATTTTATGCCAGACATCTCGCTCCTTCTCGTCTGTCGATCAAGAAGATTAGGGAAGTGAGAATTTCCACATGAAAGGACTGGGGCATCATTGTTGGAAACACGAGTTTTTACAGCTTCCTGAATGCAAGATACTGTCACCATTGGGATTGGTCAAGTCATTGCTGCATCGGCAAGAAAAACAAAATTGCGTATTTGTTGGTTATTGTTTCCATGGTTATTTGAATTCATTGCATTGTTGAGAATAAAAGAAATAAACATTTTAAATGATCCGTAGATTTGACATTTAATATATTATAATCGTTAATGATTAAAAATAAAAATGTAATTTATGAAGAAGTATGAGGCAATGTGTCGTACATATAAAAAAAATTCTGATTCTTTTGTATAGATTGTAATAACCAATCCTTATTAAAAGCAGGGCAACTACTGTGCACAGATTTTCCAAGAACGGTCATTCGAAAAAGGGAAAAACATCAAACGGTTTAGATGAAGGAAAAAATAACTGAGGGAAAAAAGCGGATTCATGCAAGAAGGCTTGAACCAGAGGGGAGAAGGGGGTGCTATAAGGTTTGGACTATCGAGAGAGCCACTAACATTGATTACAACCTATCGATAGGGTCAGGGCGCTGAGTAAAGTGGAATGGTTCAGGAAGATAGGGCGCTATTTGCAAGAATTACACCTCATTTTATAGATGGCGTTTTAATGGAACTACTAAGATATAATGACCACGTAGCAGTGATGAAGTATTTAGGGGCCACTGCTGTGCGGTGGTCATTACGCCAGCTAGGAAGATAGATAGGCTTATGTTAGACCACCCTGAAGTGGGACTGACATTGCCATGAAACTACTGAAGTAATAGAGTTATTTCCCTTTTCAGTAATAACATTAACATTGTAATTATTGTTCCAAGTGATTTATTATTATTATTATTATTATTATTATTATTATTATTATCATCGTTAGTTGTAGTAGTTGTAATCAAGTTGTAGTGGTAAAACCTGTATTACGGTTCAACCTAACAGTCTCTAATGATAAAAAAAGAAATATTTTCATAGCCAATTTACATCGAAGTTTTATCTCGAGTTTGTTAGTGGTTCACTTATTTACATCGAAGTTTTATCTCGAGTTTGTTAGTGGTTCACTTATTTACATCGAAGTTTTATCTCGAGTTTGTTAGTGGTTCACTTATTTACATCGAAGTTTTATCTCGAGTTTGTTAGTGGTTCACTTATTTATTGAAGATGTTTGGATGCTTTTAATAATCTATTTGCATAAATAATTCAATTCCCTAACTTATCTTATCTTATCTTATTATTAGAGTCGTTTAATTCTAAATAGATCATTGCGCCAAGGGCGTACCCACTGGTTTTTGTTGCTCATCGTATGTTAACTATTATGTTCCTAAAAGTGGCCTTCAAATGGAAGCTAAACCAAAAAAGGTCACTGGGCAAACTATCTACTGTCTACTATCTAGCGTCACTCACAGAACTTGAGAGCATGCTGGCTGCCAACTAGACCGAGTTTTATCTGGACACTGTTTGACATTCTATCCCGGCAGGACGGCCGGGGAGATGGCGGCGGACGGGGTTCAAACCCTGGGCCAACGAGATAACAGTCCAGCATATACTACAAGACAAAGCCAAATAACTAGATATCGTCATCTTGAGTCATTAAAGCCAGACGTATACTACTCTCTCACCATTGAGACTTAGGTCAACTTAACCTTTCTGTTTCTAATCGGACCAAGTCGTCTGTGGGGAGACCTTGTTTCAACACAAGGACTTAATGCATTAGACGGGTAGAGGAATGATACAGGGTGTTGATACATAATGTTGTTACAGGATGTTAAAAGTATAATGCTACATAAAAGTGAACTTAGAAAAGTGTAAAATAGTCCCATGTAATAGATCTTCAACCTGGACAATGTGTATGACGTCATGAAGAAAATTTGACGTCAAATCAGTCAAAAGTATATTGAGTCATATCAGATTCTGATCACTTTATTGTGATAGCATGGACCACATAGACATAAACGTTCGGCGTTGGTTTTTAAATCCATTATTGTGGCATGATGTATGAATTTAAACAATCATATTTTGGTTGTATACTTCTGTAATTTGAGATAAATATTACAACAAATAAGTGGCAAACTTTATAGAGATTCTTTTCTTTATGTTTTAATTTTTTCTTTTCATAAAGAATGACAGTGTTTTTCTCTATGTATGTAATATTATTAATACTTGATATTAAAAAAAAAGGTTGACTGTTACTTCCCAAGAGTCCAATAGGAGAAAAAAGAGAGAGGGAGAGCGAGAGAGAAAGAGAGAGAGAGAGAGAGAGAGAGTTGAATAGAGACTGAAAAAGTTAAAGAGAAGAAAGAGTTAAAAAATAAGAGAGAGAAAAATAGTTAAAGAGAAAGAAAGAGTTAAAAAGAGAGAGAGAAAGTAACATTTAAAGAGAGAGAGTGAGAGAGAGGAAGAGAGCCTCTGTCCAGTGTTTCAATAGATGTACTTTGTTTGGCCTGTGTCAATGTTGGCCTTACACAAGCGATCATTTAGAAGTCATGCACTTTAAGCGTAACGTCAGACAGCAATATTGAAATCTTATTAAAAGGAAATTATCATCTCCAGTAGAATATATCCACTAAGCAAAGAGACACACATCATCTTAAGTAAACAACAAATTCAGTACTTTGTAATTCAGTGCTCAGTAATTCATATTATGGTACCCAACATTCAGTATTCAGTACACAGGATTCAGTACTCAGTATTCAGTTGCAAACAAACAAAAAAAAAGAACATGAATAGAAATAAAATCTTTAAATTGACCAACGAAGGCCCCCCCCCCCCCTTTTCTCTATCCCAATGACCAGCAGTTGTTAGGTGTCCATTGCTGAAAGCAAGTTCTAAGAATTATGACCTAGAACATTGGACTAAATATTTGATTCAGCCCACCCCGTGTTGTCAGTGGACCATGTCAAGGATATTGTCTTAATTGCAATGCCTGATCGAATATCATTCTAACATATCACTTCATTAGCTCGCATACCAGCAACATTAATTAGCTTTCTCCCCTCCCCCCCCCACCTGAACAATGTTGTTAAACAATTCTGCAGTAATTTATTTTCTGAAACAATGGCTGGTACTAGACACTATTTTCTGCAATTTCCAATAATGAAAAAAAAAAAGAATAAGAAAAAATCGGCTGCATGTTTGATTTGTTTGGCTATTGGTTGAATGTTTATTTCTTTTCTATTTCAAACTTTGTTTCGGTTGTTACAAATACAGTCACAGTTTTGTTTTTCTGTTTTTTGTTTTTGTTCTCTTGACGACGTTTTAAGGCTTTGAGCCACGAGTGTAGCAATATTCATTTGATATTCTGACATTCTATTGTCCTGAGGGCAACTACTCTTGACCAGGCTGACAAAACTATCATTTTTCTGGTATTGACCTACTGCTCCCCTGCCTTTGTGTCTTGATCTTTTTTTAAAAAAAAACTACGCCTGTTCAGAGTTACAGAATGAAAAATATGTAAAGCTTAAATCTACACCAACTGAAAACCAAGGCGTAAGTGAAAAGCTCCATGGTAGCGTAGAAGTATCACATTGAGCAGTATGAAGCTATCCAAACTGGATAAATGGAACATTGTATATAGTCTTGTTACGTACCACTGAACTGATGCTATCAAAACGTAGGTCCCGAGGAAAAGCTGTAGAGATGTGAAATACAATGTTCTTTCTCTAAAGACATTCGTGCAGCCTATCAGTTCGTAACAGTAGCTACTAGCTGTTTCAAAGAAATATCAAATTAATGGCTGATTTACACAAAAATATAGCGTTTGAAAAACAAAATTGGGCGAAATAAACACATTTGAATGAAAATATTTTATTTTATTCGTGTATCACACACATTTATATCTACATTCATTTCTACCATCTACCATTGTACAATAGGGATTTTAGCAAATAGAAAACATGAAGGTAAGCGTGCCAATAGACTTTTTTTGAGACATTCAAATACACAAATATAAAAAATAGCCTCTATTGGTTGTGTGCTGTTGTCCATTCGTCTGTGTGTCCCATTTAGATTCCCAGTTGACGCTTTAAAAATCTAATTTCTGCATCATTTTTATCTTTCTTGAAAAGGTGGGTATACATTCTGCCATTTGGAACATGTGTATCGACTTGCACCTTTTGGTCTCCTCTCTGATTTCACCTTTATCTCTCTCGATCTCAATCCCCCCCCCCCCCCCCCCGCTTTTGTTGTCACTATTACATCTTATGTGGCACTGACATATGGCTGTCATTCGCGTGATGTCTCACATCACTCACAAGACGACACGCACGAGATACTACAGGCACGCGTGACCTCCGAACCCAATCACACGTCGGGTGATCGCTTTTGTCATTTTTAATTTCTCCCTTGTCGGAGAGCTCCATTCGAGCGTAAAGGTGGGCGCGCTCTCCTCGTGGCTAGGCACAGCGGTCATAATGACGATTAGAGGCCAATAAAGTCTCTGGCAGGCTGGGCCACGGTCATGATGTGTGTTCAGCTAACGTCATCAAGAGACCCTTACCACTTCGTCTCACACAGCGAGAGAGTGACGGCTCAGAGGCGGAGACTTTTATGCTTTCAATACAATTGGAAATGGAGCTAGAAACATAGTGGGAGTAACTCTGACTAGGTTAGCATGTACAGTTACAGCATTGAATTTTAGACACAAAAATAAACAAAAATTGAACGATTTATTTCACATTGAAAAGCCCAATGACTTTAATGAAGATTCTCACAGATAAACAAATCAATGTCAAAACGTTAAAATTAAATTTCACGGTTACCAACTAAATAAAGAATTGAGCTATAATTTTAATGTCTCAATGCACGCCAATACATGCGGTAATACACAATAATACATTAGTTATAAGTCATAAAATGTCTGAAGTATATTGAAATTATTTTGTGCAACAAACCGAAGCGCCAACAAAATGTCCATCTCCAGTGCTACAAAGTGCTTACTAAGTATTCTCTCCCCTTTACAAACCTAGTATCTCAACAATTCTGTTTCTTTTGTACACCGGATACACCAACCCCCCCCCCCCCCCCCAGCTATTTATGGAATGAATTTATGCATTAAAATCTTCAATTGATTAATCATGGGAAATACCAAAATAGACATTGTTTATAGGGATTTAAATGTCACATTCTTTGGACTGGTTAGAAATGCTCGATGAAGGCAATAGTTTGTATTTTTTTTTAATGTTGTGGAAAGATGAGCCTGATAGAAACTAGAATGACGTTTTGTGGAAACATTTGCTGTTTCTGTGTCCTACATTGATCTCCTGTGGTGCTCAGGTTTAAAGGTGCTCAGGTTTAAAGGTGCTCAGGTTTAAAGGTGCTCAGGTTTAAAGGTGCTCAGGTTTAAGGGTGCTCAGGTTTAAAGGTGCTCAGGTTTAAAGGTGCACAAGGTGAATAGTTCGAATGGCTATTACTAAAATTGTTTTTGAAATTAATCATTACAAAAATTTTACAAGAAAAAATGTATTTTTTTATTTATTGTGATAAAATTTAGATCTTAGGAATACAGTACATTTCAATTGTAAATCATAATTACTATAATTATTTTATTGATATAAATAGAAAAAGGTAAAACATATTTGTGTATCCTGTACATATCTCTGCAAAGCGTAACATATGACCTATCTATTTTTTAATACACATAAAGTGCACGTATTACACATGTTTAAATGCATACAGGCTGACGTAATGCACACAAAGTACACGTAGTACACACTTTTAAATGTATACACCATCCTGTCCGCAGTAAACAAATTTAAATGTACACTAGATCAAATGTATACAACTAAATCAAGATTGGTTTAAATGTACAGTAGATCCCTTCAGATTGGTTTATCGATGCCAAAACCATGAGATTTGATGTTACAATTCGTTACAATCCTGATCTTATCTTATCTTATAGAATACAGACGTTACTTCAAAAAAAAAAAGATGATGTCTACATCCTGTGCGTCATGGATTTGGAGGGGAAATAACCCAAGACACGATCACAGGATAAAATAAAATAAAAACATTTTACGCGATACTTTTTTTTCTTTGAGTAATTTCTTTAATCCTACATCCTTCGTTGACATCCATTGTTGACAATATTGATCTTGACAATTGACCTGATATCTTTCACTTAAGGATGTATGATTGTAAACCTTTATTATATCATCTTAGAACTTGTTCGTCCATGGGTACCTGAGATACTTAGTTTTATCCAAATCATTGTTAAGGTTATCTGTGAATGTTATCTACGAATGGTTTCAGAGTAGGGCATCTCAGAATGATATTTATGTATAGTATCTGTGCATGGTAGCCTTATATCTAGGAATGGTAGCTTTGTATCTGTGAATGGTAGTTTTTTTTGATCTGTGAATGGTAGCTTTGTATCTGTGAATGGTAGCTTTGTATCTGTGAATGGTAGTTTTTTTTATCTGTGAATGGTAGCTTTGTATCTGTGAATAGTATGAATGATAGTTTTAGTATGGCATATGTGGGTGTTATCTGTGAAAGACAATGTTTAAGATAAGGTAATTAACGACTACTGGTAACTGGTGAATCGGAACGTTACACATTTTGTAAATATTTTGTTTTAAATATCAACTTTAATCACTCTTTTGTTGGGAAAACAAGTATTTTACAATCTTATGTATTACCGTGTTGTGAAAAGTTTTTAAAAAAGATTATATTCCTGTTTATTTCCCTCACTATAAATTGTTAAAAGAATAATCTGAACTTTTGTGTCTGTATTACTGGGTCTGCGGGTGTGAAAATATGCTCTCGGTAGTTACAATAAAAACAAAAGCGCCGTTCAGATCTTTTCAATTATGTAGAGTAAATGTCCGAACAGCCTTATCTCCCCTGCCATCACACACATTCTTCTTTTGAATAGCCACTTATCTGCCCTGCCATCTCATCTTTCAATTTTCCAATTAGCTGCATGTTTTGACAGCAGGTGACAGATCCCATTAAATGAGATCTAAGTTTTCGTCCTACCCCTGGACACCGATACAGACGATCAATCGTAACATGTATTACCAGGTCATAGCAAAATCAAACTAGAGACGTCTGTGTATACAACAAGAGACGTCTACTTGCATGGTCGAGTTGTTATTTACATAGTCGAGTCAACAAGTTATAACAAAATCAAGTTAGAGACATCTATGTACAAGGACAAGTCTCAAACTAGAACACAAAGTGTCTGACAGACATTGACAGATACAGTTCGTAAATGTAGCTCTTCCGTGTACACTATAAGTTGAGGGACAGCAACTTGTACACACTGCTAGCTGAATAGAACTAGACTTTCTTACATGCACAACAGCAACTTGTACACACTGCTAGCTGAATATAACTAGACTTTCTTACATGCACAACAGCAACTTGTACACACTGCTAGCTGAATAGAACTAGATTTTCTTACATGCACAGACATCAGGTCTACAACGTGTAGATAACATTGACATATTTTATTTTCCTAAATTGTAGACATCATCTTGTGGTCATTATCTTGTGGTCATTATCTTGTGGACTGCATGTTGCGTTTATCTTGTTATCATTATACTGTTGACATCATCCTGCGATGGTCTTGTGGTCATTATCTTGTGATGGTCATGTGGTCATAATCATGTGTTTATTTTCTAGTGAGGTTCTCGTGGTCATCATTTTGTGGACATCATCTTGTGATGTTCTTGTAGACATTATTTTGTGATGGTCGGGTGGTCATCATCCTGTAGATTTTATCTCATCGTGTTTATCTTGTCGACACCCTCTGGTGCTTTTGCTGTCATTATTTCGTGGTCAACATCTTGTGATGGTCTCGTGGTCTTCATTTTGTGATAGTCTTGTGGTCTTCATCTTGTGATGGTCTCGTGGTCTTCATCTTGTGATAGTCTTGTGGTCTTCATCTTGTGATAGTCTTGTGGTCTTCATCTTGTGATGGTCTCGTGGTCTTCATCTTGTGATAGTCTTGTGGTCTTCATTTTGTGATAGTCTTGTGGTCTTCATCTTGTGATAGTCTTGTGGTCTTCATCTTGTGATAGTCTCGTGGTCTTCATCTTGTGATAGTCTTGTGGTCTTCATCTTGTGGTCTTCATCTTATGATAGTCTTGTGGTGTTCATCTTGTGATAGTCTTGTGGTGTTCATCTTGTGATAGTCTTGTGGTGTTCATCTTATGATAGTCTTGTTTTCATTATCTTATGGGCATGATCTTTTGATCATCATTTTGGGATTATCATCTTGTAGTCAACATTTTGAACATCCTATTGTGATGAACCTTCAATCATTATGTGATCATCTCATGATTGTTTTAAAATGCTGTGAACATTCCAAAGAGTCAACTGATTGTGTAGAACTTAAAACATTAATCAGACAATAATCACATTCAATTTCAAGATGTATTATTAAAACATATATTTTTTTTTAAATTGCATTCATTCCGAATCGCATGTAATTTAAATAAATTGAGTTCTTTCCCCTGTCAACATGTTAACCTGGATTGTTTTTTAATTTGTAACCAGATCTATGAAAGTCAAATTAGTGTTTACAAAAATATGATATTCCACCCCTCGATTGCTGTCGTTTAGAAACAGTGGACATCAAAGGAGAGATAAATGTTCTAATGAAATAAATATTGCTTTCTGAACATCTGATTACTTTCTTTTAAATAATTATTATTTTGATATGACAATGAAAAAGACTAGATCTAGCTTCAGAATTGAATGTGCTGAATGAAAAAGTGCAGACACTAGTTTGGGAACACTATAGCACATTATTTTCTTTTGTACTCTGCGTGGCCCACACGAATTGGAGGATCTAGGTGGCCCTGATTAAAGCTACAGATTGTAGTCACAATATCAACCGTACATATAGATTTGTTTTTGTAATAAAGTAATATTAGGTTTACGTACTGCATTGTAATGAATTATTGAGCCCCTGAAACCAACGTATGGTCAAGACACAACACCAGCAATAAATACCGAGATATAGGATTATAGTCTCCACTATAGGGTTAGAATATTAGATGCTCTTATCATTGTGACATTTTTGTAAGCGTGCAAATCATTGACTTTAACAACAGAATCCTAGCCACGGAACTGAGATGTTACAGAAAGATTCTAGGCATCACAACAAAGTAGGTCTATAAACGGTCCAACAGACTAAGGGACAGTTGAAGCTGAAGTGATGTGTAAGATTTGAAAGAATGTGATCTTATATTTGCGAGAAAAAGTTCCACGATTTCACATTTATTTCCTATGTCTACTTGTGGTTATGTGACACGGATTTTTTGTTTTAATACAGGACAAACAAATTAAAAGAAAAAAAATGAATTCTCTCTTTTCCTCATTTGTATTATGTTGGAGCGTTCAGATGACTAGACCAGTATATAAGATGAACTGCGCAGTGGTTTCCAAATCAGGGAGCTCTCTTTATAGTTTTCTTTCTATTGGGGTGTTTTGGGGTCCATTGTCTTGTTCGGGCCTCTTGGTAAAAAAAGCAGTTTTGAAGGATATGGTCAGTATTCTCTGGTGACACTCCGCATGGGCAGATTTCGCTAGTTCCAGTAGAGAATGAGTGAACACCTAATGGAGTTCTAGAGATTAAACTCATTGATCATATTATTGTTAAAAGTGTTTGATGCTATCAATCAGGCTAAGACAAGTTTCTTTACAAGGTAAACATCTTCATGAATCTAAGCTCCTCAGAACGTCTACAAAATAAATCACTCCGAATAGAGATCTATATTGAACGGGGTAAAGAACCAATTTGTTTATGTACTGTCCTGTCTGTCTGGCATTGAGACGAACTTTGAACTGTGCGGGTAACAAGAAGATTAAATATCTCGTCAATTTATCTCGCAAGAAATAAACTTGTGCCCAACATCCAGGGGAGGACTGGCTATTTGGGCATTCGTGAAGATGCCTGGTGGGCCGGTACCTAAATGGGTTGGTTGTACTGCTGATTGGGCCACTTTGAATGTCAGCAAGTCCTGTTAAGTGACTGTTCAAATATTACATTGGTGTCTGTGTGTGTCTCTGAACAGTATATATGTGTGTCTCTGAAAAGAGTGTGTGTGTGTGTCTCTGAACAGTATATATGTGTGTCTCTGAACAGAGTTATGTGTGTCTCTGAACAGAATGTGTGTGTGTCTCTGAACAGTATATATGTGTGTCTCTGAACAGAGTTATGTGTGTCTCTGAACAGAATGTGTGTGTGTCTCTGAACAGTATATATGTGTGTCTCTGAACAGAGTGTATGTGTGTCTCTGAACAGAGTGTGTGTGTGTCTCTGAACAGAGTGTATGTATGTCCCTGAACAGAGTGTATGTTGTATTTATGGTCTTTGCCATTCAGTATTTTTAAAAAAAATCCATAGCTCCGTATTTTCAAAACAAGTTTAGATCTACTGTCCGGAGTGATGCATCGGGCCCAAGACACGACTAGAAGAAACCACTAGGGGAAGATACATATGGTCTTGGTCTAAAGAAGAACAACTCTCTGTGTAGTTACTCTTCGAGATCCAAACTATATTCTTCTAACTCAGTGTTTCCTAAACATTGTCTTTAACTTCGCACCTTCGGAGAATTTAGCGGAACACTTTGCACCTTCGGAGAATTTAGCGAAATACTTTGCACCTTCGGAGAATTTAGCGAAACACTTTGCAACTTACAAATAAAATAGCCCGATTTCAATGGTTTGATTGAAACAATTAATGCTGACAAGTAATGAAATTTAATAAAGCACCTCTTTGCGGTAAAGTGCTTTACGTTTTGAGGCAACAGACTCGAAATAACGTTTTTACATATTTACTATGTTAGACACTTAGTTTAGTTCAGGAACGCACTATAGCAGACTGACTTTGAACGCGACATTTTCTAGTGAGGACATAGGCATTGGGTTAGAGATTATTATTTTGACAGTTACTGCTAAGCTCTTGAAGGGATAATATCGTTTTAGTGACTGACTCGACTGTGGCCCATTCTGTATTAAAGTTCATGTGTACAATTTAACTACTAGTTAATTACTCCAATGGTTCGTGGAACACCTCTTCAGGCCTCGAGGAACCCTAGTGTTGGGGAAACACTTGTTCTAATAACTAGCTATGTCTCAACAAAACTTGCGCCTGAAAAACTAGCCAGATTTTGTTTTATTGAAACTGGTTTCTATTTCATCCTTTTTGTACTGTTGACATCCCACGTGACTAGATCCGCAATGAATTATGCAAGATACATCTAAAGGCCACTGGATTCTTTTATTAATCATGATATGCAAGATGGGAAATTGCAAAAGTTGAAATCGGTGTATGAAATATATAGTCTACATAGACTTGTTGAGTCAATGGGAACATAACAATGAGAGACTATCTAGTTCCATTGGTAATTGATGCAGGGCCAAGAAACGAAGACACTTGAATTCGTAGATAAAACAAATACTTGAGCTTTGTATTCGTTGGAATACAATGTACACTACAAACACTCTAGATCTCACTTCCCCCCCCCCCCATCTCCTCCCAAAAAGAAATAAAGTGAATGAAAAAACAAATCAGAACTGAACTGACCAGAATTGCGACTGAAAAATTGACTTTTAAAAACGTTACCATGCTATAAGTAAATAAGCTCTCTAATTAAAACTTTGATATTTAAGTTCTTCTTTACGCTTTGTTAAGCAATAGACTATAGTCAGAGAGAGAGAGACAGAGAGACAAAGAGAGAGAGACAGAGAGAGAGAGACAGAGAGAGAGACAGAGAGAGAGACAGAGAGACAAAGAGAGAGAGAGAGACAGAGAGAGAGACAGAGAGAGAGACAGAGAGAGAGAGACAAAGAGAGAGAGAGACAAAGAGAGAGAGAGACAGAGAGAGAGACAGAGAGACAAAGAGAGAGAGAGACAGGGAGAGAGAGACAGAGAGAGACAGCGAGACAAACAGAGAGAGAGAGACAGGGAGAGAGAGAAAGACAGAGAGACAGAGAGAGACAGAGAGACAAAGAGAGAGAGAGAGAGAGAGAGAACAAGTGACCTAAAGAAATGCGGTAGCGCTATAATGGAACCTAAAGAAAGTACGTCACAGAAGGAAAGGTCGCAAGATGAAGGTCGTGAGAGGATTGAAAGTTGACACAATATACAAGGTCAAGGACGTCATATAAAGAGAGAGCGCTCTTATCAACTCAGTCATACAATTTAATTAGTGCTACAATCAAAAGTGCTTAGAAATTAGATCTACGGTGCTGAATAGGGCACCAAAAATTAAACTATTTAATTTAATAATTTGATCATCAATGGACCTTATAATATAAACCCGATACGCAAAAAAGTTTGCAATTTTTCGGATTTTCCTCCACATATACAAATTTTCACAACTAGACCGCTTTCTTTTCAAATTTCTCCTCTTCCTGTCTTTTACCTACTTACTTCCCTTCTTGTGCCATTCCTAAAGAATGTAATACTATGTGTGTACAGGTTGTGCTACTTGATACCTTATCATGCTTGTAGGAAGTCATCTGAACCGTTATGAATGTTGGCGAGGAGCTAAATCCAGTCAACAGCAGTGTTTAGAAACAGTTTGCACCAATCCAGGAGAGTGTATTGAGCAGTACCCACCAATACAATAATATAATGTAGACAAAGATTTAGTGTGGGGTTTTAGTAACCCAATTTGGTGCCTAGAATAAATCAAATTTTACTATCAAGACTCGATTAGTACTAGCAATATCAATGTCATAATCAATTGATACAGATCTAAGTAAAGCATAGTAGAGCTAGATCTGTACACAAATATTTTGTTTTAATTGAAGTGTGTATAATAATACAATAGGCTACTTAAAAATACATTAAAACTTAACTGTTCAGATCTTAATATGCATAGAAACTGCACTCAGAGTGTTTATTGATCATAACCGATTCAATATGTTACTTTTTGATTGTCATTTTCCTTAAAGGCCCAATATTAGGTCAGTTAGGCATGGGCAGGTCAGTTAGACATGGGCAAGTCAGTTATGCACGGTCAGATCAGGTAGGCATGGGCAGGTCAGGTAGGCATGGAAGATATTTGGGAATAAAAATTGAGTTTATTTTGTTATAAAGATTTCATGTTTTTATTCCAATGTGTGTGTCGAGTTATACGCACACCTACTGGTAATTACGTCAGGAGCTTCGTCATAACACCCAACGACTCACGTATAACCACAGTCATACATAATACATACACAATATGTACAAACAATGAAACTTTTAAACCCAGGGTTTACTGTCAATCCAAAATATCTTGATGCTATTTCAACACTTAAGAAGCCTACTATTTGTGGTTCACATGCTAGGCTGCTATTCTGATATACGTGTGAGATTCTGTGCTCTGTCACTTGTAAGGCTTGCTTATATCAAATACAACTTTTGCAGCGGTGCAAAAATAGAATGGCCAAATTAAATCTCAACCAGAAGTCTAAATAAAAATGAGATCGATTGAAATGTTTCCATGCTTCGGCTTAGGGTTCCATCAATGCAACTGCGCACATCGTCTGTTGTCCTTGACCTGATTTTGAAAACTATAATAGACTGGACAGTTTGACTTGTCTAGACCAGTGATTCCCAAAGTGGTCTATATAGACCCCCAGGGGTCTACGAAGACCTCCAAGGGGTCTACGAAAGTAAAAAAAAAAATTGGGGGTCTATAAGATGTCCACGGGGTCTACAATAATAGATTTCATTTAAGCAGGTCGAGTTACTTAATTTTCACATTC
Organism: Biomphalaria pfeifferi; assembly: GCA_030265305.1. Classification (NCBI taxonomy): domain Eukaryota; kingdom Metazoa; phylum Mollusca; class Gastropoda; family Planorbidae; genus Biomphalaria; species Biomphalaria pfeifferi. Next base: position 7,763,340 of record JASAOG010000002.1, on the reverse strand, counting down.
CATTAATGTAATTATTTCATACACTAATATATTTGTACCTTCGTTAATCCTTTAAATATTTATCCTGCTATTCAAACGAAAAATTGTTGTAATCAATTTCAATACTCATTTAAATAGCTTAATTTTGTCTAAATGTAACTAATATTTAGAAAAAAAGAAAAGAAATGTAGATAGTCAAACTATCTAGGGAAAAGTAATAATAGATAAGACACCTGCTTTCGTCACAATTCTAAATTTGTATCGACCTCTGACGAATAGGAAAAATGCCACGCATCAGTGAATACCAAATTTCTTGGGATTTATAAATCAAAGTACGTCCAATGATGGCCTTTTAAAAATTTCAGGCTTATGTCGGATTAACATTTTGTTGGATTGTACAACAGCAGAACAAGTCTTCTAAAAGTTTCGCACTTATCTTTTGAAGAAATAATGATTCTGCAGACATCTCTAAATCAATTTCTTGCACTTTAACATTAGTCCTCTATATTAGCTCAATATTCCACACTTTGATGGTAATTTGTAAAAATAATATAAGTGTAACTTTTAGGGTTCTGGTTTCTGTGTACAGAATAAAAGGTAGCTTGTAGTAAGTGTTAGAGTTTGTAACATAGAGACTGTAACATAGAGTCTGTAACATAGAGTTTGTAACATAGAGTTTGTAACATAGAGTCTGTAACATAGAGTTTGTAACATAGAGTTTGTAACATAGAGTTTGTAACATAGAGTTTGTAACATAGAGTTGTACTATAGAGATTGTAACATAATGGAATTGTGACATAGAGTTATAACCTAAAACGTCCGAGGAATTTGTTAGTTGTAACAGTCTATTGAGATCTAACTTGTAGCTTTAGTCAACAGCTAACGTACTCATTGAGCAAGGGCAGATAACTAGTTGAACGTCTACAGCTTTTCTAACCAGTACGTAAGGGGGGGGGGGGAACACACGAAATTCTGAAGAGATTAAAAAACCAAATAAACGTTTTATTTCACCTCAGATATCTTTTAGCCACAAAGATAATTGAATAATAACCGAACACTGGAAGTGGAATATAGTACACAAAAAAACTAATTAAAAACTGCTCTACATTTCTGATGGATTCAATGAAGTTGATTACATTCAGACTGCGCAGCAAACACTCAACTCCTACATATAAAATGTAGTCTTAAATTGGTTTCAAAATAGAACAAAAACTGAGTTTTAATAGTTGTTCAACTAACTATAGAGTCAAAGAAATTGTTCGCACAGAAAAAAGGGGAAGTGGAGAACGAAACAACTGACAGAGGAAGTAACTGTATGGCTAGTGAGTGGAGCTACTGAAAGAGTCAAATTGTGAAACTTTATGAACTCTAACCAGGTAAATGATTCTTGGCCACCTATGACAAATCCAAGTCAACAATTAAAAATGATGATGATGCTTTTTTACTGAGAGTATTGGTCAAATGATGTTGTTATTTTTGTTTACTGAGAGTATTTGTGAAATGTTGTTATTTTTGTTTACTGAGAGTATTTGTGAAATGTTGTTATTTTTGTTTACTGGGAGTATTTGTGAAATGATGTTGTTATTTTTTATTTGGAGTATTTGTGAAAGGATGTTACAACATAGACAGTTGCTTCTCCCTCTCTTCTCCTCCACATAGTACACAGGGGCCGCATCTTGTCACACGAATATTGCCACTGCCACCAGGAATGTCTTTCTTGCGCTCTAACATAACTACAGCAGGAACAAAACTCAAGACCACCTTCCTGACAGCAACACAAAGTCCCCTTGGCCCTACTAGTCACTTCTCACCTCAATTCTGGCCTGTTTCCTGGCGATGGCCCCCCCGCCCCCTCATTCTTGATAGATCTGAACAAACGATTCCTTTCTACCACTCAGTCTAGACTTTACTACGGGGTCGGAACTCTGTCATTACCAAAAGATTATGTTCTTCTCCTGTCTAGAATAGTGCACAATGTCCTGTGCACTTGGGGCACTATCGAGATAGCAGTGCGCAGAGTTTCAACAATATTATATTTGTGACACGAAACATTTAGGGCCACCCGCTCGTCTCTAGCGTTTCACACTGACTTAGAAGTTGGAATGAAGAATATTTGAGTGTTTTTATGTTTTTAATTGCCTTGTTATTTCGTGTGCCAAAATATATTACCTTTTGTTTTTGGCTACAGAAAATCAAATGAACTGGACGTTGTCTTAGCTAATTTTGTCTGCTATTTTCTTCGCGCCAATGCATAGCTTTACGGAAGAATTCCCTCAGTCTGGCTAAATCGTTTATAGCCGTTGCTTGGTCTTTAAGGGATCTCCATGGAGACCAACTTAATTTGTCTGGAGATGGGAAGACGTCGCGGAAAGATCTGGGAAACATGTATTAATTATAGAAACTAATTTGAGAAGCTGAAACAATCCTAGGGCTTTCTAGATGGCTCATAATAATATATGAGTTTCTAAATATAGAAACCAGGAGTCAGTGTGTGTGTATTTGTTTCTTGATTCAATGGAAGTGATGCGGATATGACGCACAAAAGCAAGAAAACAATGACGTCACTCGAAACTAGTATAGAACTGAACGAGTTTTTCTCCTCCTGATTTATTCTTTCTTTTTGTCATACTTTATTGTCTTACTTTATTGTCTTACTTTATTGTCTTACTTTATTGTCTTAATTATTGTCTTAATTATTGTCTTAATTATTGTCTTACTTTATTGTCTTAATTATTGTCTTAATTATTGTCTTAATTATTGTCTTAATTATTGTCTTACTTTATTGTCTTAATTATTGTCTTACTTTATTGTCTTAATTATTGTCTTAATTATTGTCTTACTTTATTGTCTTAATTATTGTCTTAATTATTGTCTTACTTTATTGTCTTAATTATTGTCTTAATTATTGTCTTAATTATTGTCTTAATTATTGTCTTACTTTATTGTCTTAATTATTGTCTTACTTTATTGTCTTAATTATTGTCTTAATTATTGTCTTACTTTATTGTCTTACTTTATTGTCTTAATTATTGTCTTAATTATTGTCTTAATTATTGTCTTACTTTATTGTCTTAATTATTGTCTTACTTTATTGTCTTAATTATTGTCTTACTTTATTGTCTTACTTTATTGTCTTAATTATTGTCTTACTTTATTGTCTTACTTTATTGTCTTACTTTATTGTCTTACTTTATTGTCTTACTTTATTGTCTTAATTATTGTCTTAATTATTGTCTTACTTTATTGTCTTAATTATTGTCTTACTTTATTGTCTTAATTATTGTCTTAATTATTGTCTTACTTTATTGTCTTAATTATTGTCTTAATTATTGTCTTAATTATTGTCTTACTTTATTGTCTTAATTATTGTCTTACTTTATTGTCTTACTTTATTGTCTTAATTATTGTCTTACTTTATTGTCTTACTTTATTGTCTTAATTATTGTCTTAATTATTGTCTTACTTTATTGTCTTAATTATTGTCTTACTTTATTGTCTTAATTATTGTCTTAATTATTGTCTTACTTTATTGTCTTACTTTATTGTCTTACTTTATTGTCTTAATTATTGTCATACTGATAAGATGTTACTTAGAGGAACTGGTTAGATGTTAGAGGAGCTGATAAGATGTTACTTAGAGGAACTGGTTAGATGTTAGAGGAACTGATAAGATGTTACTTAGAGGAACTGATAAGATGCTACTTAGAGGAACTGATAAGATGTTACTTCGAGCCCCTTCAGAGGTAGCCAAGCTAAGCAAAGTTCAAGCGTACTTAGTCTAACCAAGTCGAACTGTAAAACTTAGTGGCAGTTCTGTATTTGCCCTTTTTTTTCATCACAATTTAAAAAACAATAAAATTCCTGACACTAGGATGTTTTTTTACTTTTATTCCAATCTTTTCTTCTGTTCCTTGAGTGAAGAACTCAGTGTAAATAAATGGCATGCATTTCATGAGAATGTTTCCCCTCAAAATCTCCATGATTTACTTTGATATAAACAAAGTCCTGTCAAAACAAGAGTCTCGGTGGTTGTCCATATTTTGGTGGATGTCTAGATGTCCAATACGTGGGTCATGGGTTCTATCTCCTCAAGAATATTTCCAGTCTAACTGCAGCGAGCCTCCGTGACTCTGTTATGCACTGTCAGCAAATAGAGAGGCCGGATAGCACCGCGTCACGGGGTGGATTCCCGCTGGCAGTAGTTTGGGCCAAACTGAAATGTACATTCTTACGTGTAAAGTTTCATTCACAGTTGATTCACAAGGGACGTCACTTGTCAGTGCTACAAATTTTGTCCGTTTGTACGGACCGCAATTTATTTTAACGTGATTTACACCAAGTCAGTCACGTTACCAACCCTTGAAGTACACAAGTCAGTCACGTTACCAACCCTCCTTGAAGTACACAAGTCAGTCACGTTACCAACCCTTGAAGTACACAAGTCAGTCACGTTACCCACATCTGAAGTACACAAGTCAGTCACGTTACCAACCCTTGAAGTACACAAGTCAGTCACGTTACCCACACCTGAAGTACACAAGTCAGTCACGTTACCAACCCTTGAAGTACACAAGTCAGTCACGTTACCCACCCCTGAAGTACACAAGTCAGTCACGTTACCCACACCTGAAGTACACAAGTCAGTCACGTTACGAACCCTTGAAGTACACAAGTCAGTCACGTTACCAACCCCTTAAGTACACAGTCAGTCACGTTACCAACCCTTGAAGTACACAAGTCAGTCACGTTACCCACACCTGAAGTACACAAGTCAGTCACGTTACCCACACCTGAAGTACACAAGTCAGTCACGTTACCCACACCTGAAGTACACAAGCCAGTCACGTTACCAACCTTTGAAGTACACAAGTCAGTCACGTTACCTACACCTGAAGTACACAAGTCAGTCACGTTACCCATCCTTGAAGTACACAAGTCAGTCACGTTACCCACCCCTGAAGTACACAAGTCAGTCACGTTACCCACATCTGAAGTACACAAGTCAGTCACGTTACCAACCCTTGAAGTACACAAGTCAGTCACGTTACCCACACCTGAAGTACACAGTCAGTCACGTTACCAACCCTTGAAGTACACAAGTCAGTCACGTTACCCACACCTGAAGTACACAAGTCAGTCACGTTACCAACCCTTGAAGTACACAAGTCAGTCACGTTACCCACACCTGAAGTACACAAGCCAGTCACGTTACCAACCTTTGAAGTACACAAGTCAGTCACGTTATCCACACCTGAAGTACACAAGTCAGTCACGTTATCCACACCTGAAGTACACAAGTCAGTCACGTTACCCACACCTGAAGTACACAAGTCAGTCACGTTACCAACCCTTGAAGTACACAAGTCAGTCACGTTACCCACCCCTGAAGTACACAAGTCAGTCACGTTATCCACACCTGAAGTACACAAGTCAGTCACGTTACCCACACCTGAAGTACACAAGTCAGTCACGTTACCCACCCTTGAAGTACACAAGTCAGTCACGTTACCCACCCCTGAAGTACACAAGTCAGTCACGTTACCCACACCTGAAGTACACAAGTCAGTCACGTTACCAACCCTTGAAGTACACAAGTCAGTCACGTTACCCACACCTGAAGTACACAAGCCAGTCACGTTACCCACCCCTGAAGTACACAAGCCAGTCACGTTACCAACCTTTGAAGTACACAAGTCAGTCACGTTATCCACACCTGAAGTACACAAGTCAGTCACGTTATCCACACCTGAAGTACACAAGTCAGTCACGTTACCCACACCTGAAGTACACAAGTCAGTCACGTTACCAACCCTTGAAGTACACAAGTCAGTCACGTTACCCACACCTGAAGTACACAAGCCAGTCACGTTACCCACCCCTGAAGTACACAAGTCAGTCACGTTACCCACACCTGAAATACACAAGTCAGTCACGTTACCAACCCTTGAAGTACACAAGTCAGTCACGTTACCCACACCTGAAGTACACAAGCCAGTCACGTTACCAACCTTTGAAGTACACAAGTCAGTCACGTTACCAACCCTTGAAGTACACAAGTCAGTCACGTTACCCACACCTGAAGTACACAAGTCAGTCACGTTACCCATCCTTGAAGTACAAAAGTCAGTCACGTTTCCCACCCCTGAAGTACACAAGTCAGTCACGTTACCCACACCTGAAGTACACAAGTCAGTCACATTACCCACACCTGAAGTACACAAGTCAGTCACGTTACCAACCCTTGAAGTACACAAGTCAGTCACGTTACCCACACCTGAAGTACACAAGTCAGTCACATTACCCACACCTGAAGTACACAAGTCAGTCACGTTACCAACCCTTGAAGTACACAAGTCAGTCACGTTACCCACACCTGAAGTACACAAGTCAGTCACGTTACCAACCCTTGAAGTACACAAGTCAGTCACGTTACCAACCCTTGAAGTACACAAGTCAGTCACGTTACCAACCCTTGAAGTACACAAGTCAGTCACGTTACCCACACCTGAAGTACACAAGCCAGTCACGTTACCAACCTTTGAAGTACACAAGTCAGTCACGTTACCAACCCTTGAAGTACACAAGTCAGTCACGTTACCCACACCTGAAGTACACAAGTCAGTCACGTTACCCATCCTTGAAGTACACAAGTCAGTCACGTTACCCACACCTGAAGTACAAAAGTCAGTCACGTTACCCATCCTTGAAGTACAAAAGTCAGTCACGTTTCCCACCCCTGAAGTACACAAGTCAGTCACGTTACCCACACCTGAAGTACACAAGTCAGTCACGTTACCCACACCTGAAGTACACAAGTCAGTCACATTACCCACACCTGAAGTACACAAGTCAGTCACGTTACCCACCCCTGAAGTACACAAGTCAGTCACGTTACCCACCCCTGAAGTAAACAAGTCAGTCACGTTACCCACACCTGAAGTACACAAGTCAGTCACGTTACCAACCCTTGAAGTACACAAGTCAGTTATGTTACCAATCCGTGAAGTTCACTGCAATTGAATGAAATGGAATGTCGAGTTTAGAAAAAAAAAAGTCAAACTGAAAAGGTAAGTATTCCAACCTGACCACTTTATTCTTCAATGACCGTTCCTCACACGCAAATAGATTCTCTAACTGTAGAGGAAGCACAGTGAAATTGAAAACAAACGTTCAAATTATTGCCGGGCAATGTGGAGGACCAATCAACTTGCTCAATTCACTTAAAAACGACCAATCAGATGAAACTCCTTAATTCTTCTCATTTTCTGGTCAATGTAATTATTGCTCTCAAACTCTTGTTTTTTTACTCCGCCGTGTGTGTGTTTGTATGTGTGTTTGTGTGTGTGTCTTCATCTAACCAATAATTGAATGTAACAACGAAATAGAAGAGTGACTTGGTAGATATACTCATTACTTCCATCAGTTGTATCCCCTCATAAACAGATCCATGACAGATCCTACCTGTCGTCTGCCAGAATCTGGCTCGCTAGAGGTCGCAAAGGTCTGAGAAGCAGAGGCGGCCTTAGCAGATCGTGGAGCCCTGGGCGAGTGTACCACATCACGCCACATTCAACATACATACCACAGGAAGGCTAACATTGTTCAGAAATTGTTTAAACTAGACAAGAGGTTTGACATACTTTATTTACGTATTCTATGTGTGGTATGTGGAGAGACAGTTCTCTCAATTGTATGAAAAACTACTTGTTAATTGTTGTTTTAAATTATGTTCCACTTGTATACATACATACATTCTCTTTAAAAATAAAAGTAAACATTTTTTTTTATTTCGCCGGCGGTCTCGGAACGTATCTCACTCGAAAGACAAGAAAACAATATATTTCTTTATTATATTTCATTAAAAAAATAATTTTTCAAACGTTGCATTTATGTTACAACAATATAAATGACCTATGACTCCTTCATGTAGATATAACTATAGCCTTGCATCTAGTTCAAAGTTGATCACTGCGCGTTTTCCTCTTCAAATCCGATTGGATGTCGTTTATTTACGAAATAAATTATGTTAATTGGTCGTTTCCGGTTACTTGTTTTTTTTTATACAAAGGTGAGCTGTTAAACAATGAAAGCCTCGTGGTGTCGAAGGGTCATAAGATGCTATCTTTACCGCAACTGGACGGTATTGGAAACCAAAAGATGTCATGTTAAGAGCTTGCATGGTAATTGGTATCATATACATGCCGGAAAGGCTTCCAAAATATTAACAGGTCATAATTAATGAGAACTGATCTGGAATGCGAAGCTGAAAGTGACAATGAAATCAAAGATCGTTGATAAATCATTGCAGCAACGAGAGTTCTGTAAAGAGAGTTCTACCTAAATGACTTCCTGTTCTGTAAAGAGAGCTCTGAATGACTTCCTGTTCTGTAAAGAGAGTTCTGAATGAGTTCCTGTTCTGTAAAGAGAGTTCTGAATGAGTTCCTGTTTTGTAAAGATAGTTCTGTATGAGTTCCTGTTCTGTAAAGAGATTTCTGAATGAGTTCCTGTTCTGTAAAGAGAGTTCTGAATAAAATCCTGTTCTGTAAAGAGAGTTCTGAATGAAATCCTGTTTTGTAAAGAGAGTTCTGAATGACTTTCTGTTCTGTAAAGAGAGTTATAAATAATTTCCTGTTTTGTAATGTCGGACATTATTGAGACACAAGAACCATGCACTGAAATTATCTGAGTCAATTTAATTTAATACGTGGGAATACAGGACACAGACAGGGAATAATTGTCGGTAAACTGTTGGATACCTTTTTTAAGCAAGTTTCTTTAAAATGCAAGAGAATCAATGTAGTTTTAAGTTTTCACACAAACTTTCAGGGTATCTTTATGTGTCCGTTATTTGATAAGGTAAAAAAGTGGTTTTGTTATTTATTTATTTATTATCACTACGAACTAAGATAAACAAACTATTATTACCCTCAATTCTATTTTTCGTCATATAAAATGTGTATTTAAAGCATAAATGGCTGCAAGCCGTCAAATGCAATGCATTAGGTTCTCCTTGGCACCTGACTGAATACTGTCAACTTGAAAAGTTAACATCTTCTATATGTAAACAAATATGTGGAAAAATCGAAGACTACTGTTGGGCTGTACAGTGGTGGCTTACAATGGTGCAGAACCGGCCTTAGATAATTGAAGGCCCTATTAAAAGTGAATTTGGTGGTCCAAATGAAATAGAAAAATAAAAAATAAACAGCAAAAAAATAAAATTCTACAATTTATTGAAAACCTATTCAGGCTAGTATATTCAAACAATAACATTTTGCCCACGTTTAGCTATTTCGTCACCTATACCTATCGTTATAACTAGTCGACCGGCGGCATAGCATACGCCGCTATTTTGCAGGGGCAGCCTAAGGTCATGCAACCTATGCCACCGCAGTGGGCCCCGCACTTTCATAGGAACCGCGCTAATTCTTGATGTATAAATTATTGAAATAAACCATTTTATAACTTATAACAGATTTCTTGCGGCCTCCTGATTTACCAGGAGGTCATGGAAATCTCATTAAATTGCAAAATATACGAAAGGTCCTGGAAATATCCGGAAATTATTAAACATTTTTCAAAACTCATACAAATCTCCTGAAATATATAGACAAAATTGTCATTCAATATGGAAAACGCCAATCCTAAGCGCGATAAAAAAAAGGCATTATGCAATACCCGTAATTGTGGAATCTAGTGAAAAAGGTTATCGCGAATCAAACTAATGAAGAATTACTTGAGGTCAATAATTCTCGTAGATAGATTGAAACGTTTGGTATATCTTACTGTTGAGCGTGATCTATGTAGGAAACAGAATTTTTATGATATACTTTTATAATATACTGTATGACTTCGCTACACGCAAGGCTCGTGTAGTAATTCTGTGCTTTGTAAAGAATTAATAAAATGCACAGACGAATATATTTTCTAATGCATACAAACTCTTAATTTTCACTTATTATCCGTATCCGTACCCAAACTGAGCCCCGCGAAATACGTTTCGCATTGGGCCCCACAATGGTTAAGACCGGCCCTGCTATTTAGTGACGGGTGAATACTACTTGTTCTCTCCCCCCCCCCTCTTTAAAATAACGTGGGGTAACTCTAGTCCGTCCGACTTGCAGAAATAAAAGAGTGATGTTTCCATTACTTGGTGTCCAAACTCTTGAGCCATGAAGAGAATGATATATATATAGAATCCTGTGTTAAGTCCCAACCAATCCGAGGCCCTGGACGGCTGCCTATATTTTAATGAGAAAACTGTTTGCAGTTCTAATTGTTAAAACGAAAAGTTCCTTCTAAAAGACCAAAAGTAATGATTTTCCTGACTTTTTGAGACGTGACAGACGAATGGACGGACGGACAGATGGACGTTAAATAAAAAAATAAACAACCAATTTATTAATTACTTACACAATGCCCTTATTGATTGATTGTTAGTTAGTGTGCTTTGGATCAGAACTTTTTTACCTCGGTAATATTAATAACAAATGTGGTTGTATTATATCCTATGTGGATCCAATTCTAAACATATTTAAGTAGCCCCGATATAGAAAAAGATAGTTCTACCTTAGGTGAGCGATGTCATATAAATATCTTCCAAATATACGTGTTTTAATAGACCATGCAATGTAAAAATAAAATAAAAAAATATAAACCTATGTATGCTTTATCACATAGACGATGGAATAAATATTCAAATTTCGTAATGCAGGCATATTGTCACGTGAGTTATTGTCCTTGAGTAGCAAGAAATTGTTGCCCCTTGGAAAATAACTTTCGGAAATTTGATAGCTGCACACAGAAATCAAATTATAAAAATCAGATTTTTCTCCCAGCACGACATATTATTGTAAACGATTGAGCTTTGGGCTGCCAACTTGGATCAGATCAAATATATTGGCAACTGAAAAACACTAAACTACTTGTAAGCTGTACATTTTGAAGCTAAAAATCAACCCATGTTGTTTAGATGGTCTTGTAATGGTTCAGACATTGAGACACACCCATACAACAACTTGATGGTCAGATAGTGAGACACACACCCATACAACTACTTGATGGTCAGATAGTGAGACACACACCCATACAACTACTTGATGGTCAGATAGTGAGACACACACCCATACAACTACTTGATGGTCAGATAGTGAGACATACACCCATACAACAACTTGATGGTCAGATAGTGAGACACACACCCATACAACTACTTGATGGTCAGATAGTGAGACACACACCCATACAACTACTTGATGGTCAGATAGTGAGACATACACCCATACAAGAACTTGATGGTCAGATAGTGAGACACACACCCATACAACAGCTTGATGGTCAGATAGTGAGACACACACCCATACAACTACTTGATGGTCAGATAGTGAGACACACACCCATACAGCTACTTGATGGTCAGATATTGAGACACACACCCATACAACAACTTGATGGTCAGATAGTGAGACACACACCCATACAACAACTTGATGGTCAGATATTGAGACACACACCCATACAACAACTTGATGGTCAGATAGTGAGACAGACACCCATACAACAACTTGATGGTCAGATAGTGAGACAGACACCCAGTCAATTTATACCACTTGATTGTCAGATAGTGAGACACACACCCAGTCAACTTTTACCACTTGATGGTTGATGTATCATGAAATAGTTTGGACAGAGTTACATTCGCTTGATTGACAAATCTAATTAGACTAGACGTCATTTCTAAATGGATGTCTAAGAAATGGCTACTTCAGTTGACAGTTGTTTCTTCTTGGAAGTGGTTTATTTCATTTAGAGCTGGATTTTTATTTTTAAAAAAACTTTTTTTGTGTCATATCTATCACTTATGATATTAACCGCTATCTTCTGTACAATAAGATTGAAATTCTTTACTTCTAGGAAACATTATTAAGAAAAAAAAAGAAATTCTGAGCTACCTAAATAATCACCTATTAAAGCTTTAAAAGATGATTTGTTATGATAGAAATCTCGAACGTCGAACGAAATATTTTGTTTATAAAAGTCAGTTAAAGCCATTGTTTAATCTTCCTTCAATGAGTATAGTAAGATCATCTTTTTCTAATACCAAAGTTTTTCCAATACCAAAGTTTTTCTTATACCAAAGTTTTTCTAATACCAAAGTTTTTATTAATACCAAAGTTTCTCTAATTCTTAAGTTTCTCTAATACTAAAGTTTCTCTAATTCTAAAGTTTTTCTAATACTTAAGTTTTTCTAATATTAAAGTTTTTCTAATACTAAAGTTTCTCTATTACTTAAGTTTCTCTAATACCAAAGTTTCTCTAATTCTTAAGTTTCTCTAATACTAAAGTTTCTCTAATACTAAAGTTTCTCAAATACTAAAGTTTTTCTAATACTAAAGTTTTTCTAATATTAAAGTTTCTCTAATACTAAAGTTTCTCTAATACTAAAGTTTCTCTAATACTAAAGTTTCTCTAATACTAAAGTTTCTCTAATACTAAAGTTTCTCTAATACTAAAGTTTCTCTAATACTAAAGTTTCTTTAATACTAAAGTTTCTCTAATACTTAAGTTTCTCTAAAACCAAAGTTTCTCTAATTCTTACGTTCATCACATTCATCTTTTCCAACTTCCATTGATCAAATATTTTCTACATTCTTATACAAATAAAATCAAGTTAGAGAGGGAAAAAAAGTGAAACAGAGATGTTTGGAAAGATTAGTGTTAACAACTAGAATATAAATATAACTTTGTGGTCTATGAGTTTAGACCTGAGAGTCAGCAGCGCTTTAAGTCCAAACCAATTATGTTATTATTTGAAATGCAAATAAGTCCATAGTTTCAAGAAACCAAAGACTCCATTTATGGAACTTCTCCCATGTCATTAAACAGAATACTTACTTGTGAACATTCTATACAAATCAGGCTGGACAAACCTTTTATGTTGTATTTGTTAAAGAGCTTTATAAAGACGACTGTGTTTCATGACGCTCCATTGATCGCGATGGTTAAACAACGCTAGGACACTTTCTAGTGCAAGACACTTTAAAGGGAGACAATGCTCAGCTACTAATACCGGATGTTTTCATGGAATATCTGCTCTGTAAAGTTGTACATCTGGTGTGATTATAAACAGTTGAAGATGTATTACAAAGCTTATATCAATTCACACGTCTGTCTGTCTGTCTGTCAGAGTCAAATTCGGTCACGTTTTTTTCTCCCTTTTCCCTTTCCCGGATCCAGTGAAATATTTGCCCAAGTGTTTAGTCAACAACACCTTCACCTAGCGCGGAATGAACACATTAAGTATTCCATTAGCTGGTATCAATTACATTTGTTATGCATAGGACAATGGAGTTAAACTAGGGTAATAATTTTGCAGTTCTTTCCGTAGATAGTTTTTTTTTAGGATTTTTTATAAATTTTACTTGTCTGTTTCGAGTTTAGAATATATATATATATATGCACTCTTCTACCATTCTAACTCCTAAAGTGAACTTAGTTTTGATGAAGTTTAGATCAACTCTCTCTCTGTTCGGTCAAACGTTTGTACACGTTATTTCTCTCCCACCCAGGTCTCTGATCAAGCTGAATAGTTGCACAATTATTTCTTTTACCTGACAAAACAAGAATCAATCAAAAAAAAAAAAAAAAGAAAAAATTAGTTAATTAACAATTGGTCATTTTTTTGTTTGGTAACTCGAACAAGGGAAAAAATTGTACTTGACTGATGTGTTAATTTGTCACCTTTATATTTTGTAGAGAGAAAAGTTTGAAACTAACAATAGATAACAATGAAACCTATTTTCAAAAGCACTTTCCTTGCAGAGTGGTTAGTGTATTGGCTTGACGAGGCTAGTTCGAATTCAGATCATTCATTTTGTTTTTTATAAATGCATTTAAAAATCGATCACTCAGTTACCTTCTTTTTTCTACCCCCAACCCGTTCCAATTGGTCCAGACAAGTGATAGGATCATAGCGTACTGAGAAAGCTAAAAGCATGAAATAGCACTAAACAAAATCAATTGGTAAAAATATATGTTATTGCACAGATTTATTACTGTTAGTCTAGATCTATTACAAGTTTAATGACACGACTGATCCAAATTAATACCACTACGCTTAAAAAATGCTTTTTTTTTTCAGTTTGTCATGATACATATACTATGTACAGGTTATGAATCGTAGACTGTTATGAGGTGTGGGAAAGTATAGGACTAGAATTGTTTTCTTTAAAAACTTGTATTCACATCCCATAATTGATGCACCTATTTCTCTCTCTGAAACCTAACCAAGGCACTCACCATTTATTCTTTACAAAGTATTTAGTATAATCTAATGGTATATGAAATAATCTAGGGTTACATTGGATAATCTAGAAGTACACGAAATAATCTAAAAGTACATGAAATAATCTAAAAGTACATGAAATAATCTAAAAGTACATGAAATAATCTAAAAGTACATGAAATAATCTAAAAGTACATGAAATAATCTAAAAGTACATGAAATAATCCAAAAGTACATGAAATCATGTAATCTTCAAATACAAACATTTTATATTGCGTGTAATGAAGCAATCAAATTCTTCAATCAGGATCTTAATCCAAAGCGCTTTGATTATCTCCCTTACATAACTATTGCGTTTTCTTGTAATAACTAAAACTCAATGTTAAACAAGCAAACAGATTTATTGTAATGGACACGAACTCCTTTCCGAGAACTAAGGTGGAGGATATTATCTTCCCATGTTTCTAACCCACTAGCGCCTAGTGCGATACGTCTCTTACGAGATTGGCAGACTGCTGTAGAGGGCCGTAAGGTGTGTTGGGAAGCTATTAGAATTTTTAAAAACTTTTCCATTGGAAGTGTTCTTTGTGTCTCTTTCAGAATGAAAACGAGAGTCTGGGTACTCTTTTTTATGGATGAGGTAGATATGTACGGCTTCTTGAATAATTACTTTTTTAATTTTTCAAACGAACAAGCCGGTAGCCCCAATGTATGTGCTCCCACCATGGAAATTGAGTATTTTTAAACTTTGTTTTTATTCTAAATGTATAAAACATTAAAATGTGTATATTATTTCAAAATTGAAATATTTGTCTATTTTTAGTTGGTTATTGATTAGTTTTATCTGAAATATATTTTTTAAAAATATATTTTTTCCCTTTTGATTTCATTCAGAGTTATCTCCTTATAAAACAATTTTTTTTTACCGGAAATAGGCGCCATTGGAATAGAAACAGGCGAGACTGTTTTGTAGGTCAATGCAACGTCCAAGCATGAAACAGTTGATTTATTATCGTCTTAAGTTATTTCTCTTGCAAATTAACATTTTATTTCAATATTCCGGTTTTTTATTTTAATAAAAAATTAAAAAATAACGTCTAACATAGCAATATTTTTTTATTTGAAGGAAAAATAAATCAGGTTGTTATCTATTCAGCATGGCGTCTTTCTATGAAGTTGAATTCATAATATTGGCATGTGTTCTATAAAATGTCAGCAGTCTGTATTTACCAAATATCTCTTCGTGTATTTCTACAGTCTCAAATTTGTAAAACTGGAGACATTTTGGTGTGCAGAGTAGGAGACTGTCTGCGCCTAATTCATTGCGCAAACATCAATTACTTGCAAGCGGAGTGGAGAGTATATCTCATAAAATGACGTCATTCGTCGCCTTATTGAGAAACAGTTTGTAAGTCCACACACTTGTTCGATAATAGAGACAACAGCTGAGTTTAGATTGGAACAGTTCGACTCAATCTGGCCAGTTGACTTAACTGATCCAGATTTTTTTCTTTATCCCTTGTGGTACAGCGTGGAAAAAAGAGGCCGGGTAAGGGGGGGGGGGATAGGAATCGAAGAGTGAGATCAGTCTATGAGAGACTTGCGTCTTAATGAAGAGCAGACGTTTCTCTTCTGGTCAGCACGTACTGCCCAAGGGTCTTTTATATTTAATGGCTAATTATAGTATGTTTCATTCAAAGTTCAAAGCCCCACTATTATACTATCTGACCAAGTGTCACTACATTGAGTAAGGGTCAACAAATGTCAACCTTTTGCCTGTTTATATTCAGAAATTAGTTGCTGCTCTATTTTTGTTACTTCTTAAATTTCTCCTAGTTTTATTTCAGTTTGTTCTCATTTTGAGTGACGCTTTACCACCAACAATTTGGCACTACAAAAGTAAATGTGTCAGTCTCTAAACTCATTAGTAACAATACCTCGCAAAGTCACCACTTCATGTAGGGTGAAGGAACATGGAACCTGTACAGGGATCTTAAAAAACGGCTCCTACAATTTTCCTAGAAATTTAACAATTAATATGTATCTCAGAGAAGAAAATTCTTGGTTGTTGGCCACTTTGAGAAAACACTTGTTTGACCGTTCTAGTTTTACAAAGTAAAAAAGAAATACATTTAAATTTGCCTACAGAACTAGGTCTAGATCTAGATCCAACTTCGGTTTTGAAAAGACTATCGCATTCTTAAAAGGACTGTCGCGTTCGGGAATTTCCGAATTTAAGGCATTATAGATTAAAGAGTTAAATAAATTAATGTTCAGAAGACTTTTGCGCATCATCTTCTAAATTTAGATTTAAAAGTCTATCATTTGAATATTATCAAGTCTAATAGATTTATTATAGATTCGTTTAACCAGAATTCTTTCTTGGGGTAACGGGCGAGATAGTAGAAGTGCGATGTAAATATGATCTATTGTTTGTTAATCTTACATTCTTTAGTTATTTAGAGAAAAACAATCGCTTTGTACAAAATGATGTATTTTCTTTTTTAAAAAGTAGTTTCAATGTTTTTCTTATTGTGATTGTCTTGAGGTGTACAAAACTGTATTTCATACTCATTT
This sequence comes from Biomphalaria pfeifferi, assembly GCA_030265305.1. Taxonomy (NCBI): domain Eukaryota; kingdom Metazoa; phylum Mollusca; class Gastropoda; family Planorbidae; genus Biomphalaria; species Biomphalaria pfeifferi. The sequence continues at coordinate 7,746,500 of JASAOG010000002.1, read as the reverse complement.
GATTCTAAAGCTATTTCTAACATGTTTTTTATCTGATTAGGCGTAGATCTGTTCCTGTCTCTTGATTGCAGCTGAACATGTAAGTAGAACTCGTGCTCCTAGCCTCACTTAGTTGTATGTTTTACAATATTAATCCGAATCATAATCATGTCAAAGTTTACCGTTAAGTAGACGAAATCTATACGTCAAAATCCTTTTTCCACTAAGATGGCGTCACCCTTGGCTTGTCCCTTCTACTCCCTACTAGCGACATCCCAACTCACTGTCATGTCATTCAGTTTTAGTAGGAATGTTCTAGACCAATGTTAGAATAGAAAGAAGAAATCATTACGTCAAGTGTTTGAATTATAACATGACACTGGCAGTAAGTGGTGTTACAGTTTTCTTTTTGCCAATGACACCAGTATATACTACAGCACCATTGGCGCCTAATCAATTGTCTAGTGTGTTTCGTTCATTTGGTTACATTTTTATGCTTGCAATGAAAACCAAATTAATTCCTGAAAGACATTCTATTTTTATCACTATGTCAAGAAAATCAAGACATGCTAGATTTTTTACCAATGTTTAGATATTTGAAATAATACTTACTCAAAATATTTTAAGTGTTTCTAATACAGGGCCGGATTTATGAAAGTTCCGTGCTTTGCAGCCTCTCAGGACATCGCAATCAAAATTATACAATTTTTTACACATCGCATATTAGAAATAAAGGAAATGAGATATCATTTTCAAGCACTCTAATTTCTTATTCGCAAATATAACATTTCTATTACTTAAAAAAATTAAGTGCATTTATATTAAAGCCTAAAGCTAAAAGAGGGTATGGGCCTGTACTAAATTTCTACCCAGGGTCTTCACTAATCCCGGCACTGAATATGTCCAAAGCTGAATCTCTGTCTTGCTTTTGTCTCCCACTAAAGGACTAATAACTGCCTGTAGTCTACATAAGTAAACATATATTGATATTAGTGATAACAGACTTCAATCAATATTTACAATCTTATCCTAGAAGTATATCGTTCATCTCTAGTCAGCAACACAATTTTAATGACCTCCGGAAATGTCAATGACACAAGTCAAATGTAGCAGTGAAGTAGACGTCGAGTATTATCCATCGTCTGAATCGAGTCTATAGCCCTTGACAGCTACGTTCACCTTTGACTTGCTTAAAAACTGGGTCTCCGAGAAACTCTTGAAATATTAATACTTTGTTTACCTCTGGTTGCAGTGGAGTTCAACATCGATATACATGTCTTTCCACCCAGAAAAATGTCAGTTGTTAAGAGTAACAAAAAAACTAAAACAAATTAATTCCACTTATCTTATTCATGGCAAACCAGTAACACAGACTAAAAACGCAAAATACCTAGGTGTTATAATAAATGAAAAACTGTCATGGAATCCACATATTGATGAAACTACAAAAAAATCCAACAAAGCATTAGGGTTTATTAAAAGAAATTTCTATAAATCAAATAAGAACATAAAACTAAAATGTTATTTAACCTTGGTTAGGCCAATAATAGAATATGCATCCACCGTTTGGGACCCCTCAACTCAAGAAAACATTAAGAAACTGGAACAAACACAAAATAGAGCAGTGAGATTCATAACAAACGAATATTCACATTTGACTAGAGTAACACCATTAGTAAAATCACTAAATTTAGAAAGCCTTCAGGACAGAAGACTCAAAAGTAAAGTAGCAATTATACATAAAACACTGAACCATAATCTTCAAATACAAAAACAAAACTTAATAAAATACTCTCAAAGACACAAAAATAAAGGCACATTCCTTGTCCCCTATGCTAGGACAAATTTGTACAAATACTCCTTCTTCCCTAGTGCTATTAGAGCATGGAATGGGTTGCCTGAGCTAGCCAGAAAAACCAGTGACTTGGCAGAATTTAAGTCATTGGTTAATATGCATGACTAAATGCATGACGCGTAAGACGTAATCATCTTCTTTTTTTAAGTAACGTCTGTATTATATAAGATAAGATATATATATATATATATATATATATATATATATATATATATATATATATATATATATATATATATGTATGTATGTATCAATGGTGGGTGAGGGTGTTCGCAGAGACATCATTCATTACACAAGCTCAAAGGAAAGTGTTCAAACTATTTGTTCACTCCACAGACTACTCGATGAGAAAATGTTTGTTTTTTTGGCATTAAATGTACGCCTCTATACAGCATACATTAAATGTAAGCCTCTATACAGCATGCATTAAATGTAAGCCTCTATACAGCATGCAAAAATGTAAGCCTCTATACAGCATGCATTAAATGTAAGCCTCTATACAGCATGCCTTAAATGTAAGCCTCTATACAGCATGCATTAAATGTAAGCCTCTATACAGCATGCTGTGATGATCACACTTGCCGGGATTATATTCTCAATACTTGACAATTCAATGAAATGAAGAAAGAAACATCTCTCTGTATTTTCTTCAAACTTCTTTAATAACTTCTTCAACTTTCACATCAAATTAACTTCTTAATTCAATAACAACTTGACTTGATACTTCATACATAAAACTTAAATGATACATGAAACTTCACTTAGTATAGCTTCAACTAATAAAACTTTAACTAATGGACCCGCTAATATCAAGAAACTTATTACTAATCGAGGACTGAGTGAGGACCAACGCTCTACAAGAACTACTACTATGCGAGAACCCCGTCTTACTGACTTTCCCTTAATTTATACTTTCTTTGATCGTACGTTCCAGAATCCTGGAACCTTCTCCGATAATTATTTTAGTAACTTTGACCTTCTAGAAGCTGACGTGTGCTATTTTTTTCCCTTCACCTCTTTCTTCGATTGGATATCTAAAATTAACTTGTTTACGCTGGACACTGGCACTGGTTTGAACTTGAGCTTCTAGAAACTGGTCGAAATAGGTCACGGACTCGACTCGTGACACATGCATTAAATGTAAGCCTCTATACAGCATGCATTATATGTAAGCCTCTATACAGCATGCATTATATATAACCCTATTCAACATGCATGCATTAAATGTAAGCCTCTATACAGCATGCATTATATATAACCCTATTCAACATGCATACATTATATGTAAGCCTCTATACAGCATGCATTAAATGTAAGCCTCTATACAGCATGCATTAAATGTAAGCCTCAATACAAAATGCGTTAAGTGTAAGGCTCTATTCTTAGACTTACTTAGACTTAGGTCCTCCCGCGCCGTTCGGCGCATTGGGCGGCAAGCTGTCTCCATAAAGATCTGTCACTAGCAATGTCTGAAGCCTCCTCCCACCTGGTGTCCACTGTTTTGAGGTCCTCCATGAAGGTGTGTCGCCAAGTAATACGAGGGCGTCCCTGTTTGCGCTTTCCTTGTTTTGGCTTCCATGTTATCGCAACTCTTGGTGTGCGTAGTTCATTTTGAAGTAGAACATACCCCGCAAACCTCATGCGACGCTCAGTCACAACCTCACCAAGTGTTCGACTCCCAGTTCGGCATAGGATTTCCTTTTTTGAGACCCGATCTGTGTAACTGACTCCCAAAATCCGTCTCAGCCATCTCTGTTGAGCCACATTTAGTCTTTTCTCAATTTTGACAGATGACTTCCACGTCTCACATGCATATGTAGCAGTTGGAATGACGATTGTGTTGAGAAGGTGTATTTTTGTCTCGAGTCCATTGGCTTGGCTAGTCCAAATAGGCTGCAGCCTTTGGAAAATGCTCCCTGCCCTTCCTATTCGGCACTCTACATCATGGTAAGCATCTCCATCATTTGTTATGATGCTGCCAAGGTACGTGAACTTGTCCAGCTCTTCAAGCTTTGACTCGCCAAGTCTGACGGGGACACCCTTTGCCTTATATCCCACTCGCATAATTTTAGTCTTATCCAAGTTTATGCGGAGGCCAATTTTGGGTGCCTCTCTGTCTAGGCTCTCCGTCATTTCTTGAATGCATTTATTTGTAGCCCCGAGTAGTGCAACATCATCAGCAAAGTCCAAGTCCGTCAATCGGAGCTGTTCATGCCATGGAATACCAAAGGCAGTCTGGTTCATTGCTCTCCTCATTATGTAGTCGATGGCTAGGAGGAAAAGGAGGGGAGATAAGATGCACCCCTGTCTCACACCTGTCTCGATTGTAAAAAACTCTGTTGTTCCCTCTTCTGTGGAGGGTGGATACAAGACAGAACATGGAAATTGATAGATGAGAGGAAAGAGGCCAAACGTAGACGAGATCAGAAAAATGAAACACAGGATCGCAGCCTAGCGGAAGAAGCCTATAGGGAAGCAGATCTGAAAGTAAAGAGAAGTTGTCGGCGAGATAAACGGGACTGGATTGAGCAGAAGGGACAAGAGGCACAAGCAGCTGCAAGCAGAAAGGACACAAAAACCCTCCATCGTATTGTCCGAGATCTCACTGGAGCAAAAAGTGGATATGGGGAACCGATAAAAGACAAGCAAGGCAAAACTTTGCTAACGAAAGAAGAACAGGAGGCAAGATGGTTAGAGCACTTTAAAGAGACCCTTAACCAACTGTCGCCAGACCAAACTTACATATTCAAGGACCCCTCTCCAGACAATGATCTCAAGGTCAAGACAGACCCAATAACTGCTGAGGAGGTTACCATGGCCATTGCAGTGTTAAGGAATAACAAAGCACCAGGGCTAGACATGATATCAGCAGAAATGCTAAAATATGGGGGACAGTGCATTGTTAACAGAATGACAGATCTTTTAAATCTCTGTTGGCGAACTTCAAAAGTCCCAGAGGACTGGCAAAAGGGAGTGATTGTAAAGCTTCTAAAAAAGGGCAACTTGGCAGACTGCAACAACTGGAGGGGCATTACTCTCCTCTCTGTCCCGGGCAAAGTTTTCAGCACTGTTTTGTTGAGACGGCTTCAACAGTCTGTAGATGAAAGGCTCAGAGAAGAACAAGCAGGCTTCCGAAGAGGCAGATCATGTACAGAGCAGATTTTCGTTCTACGAAATATCATAGAACAAAGTCTTGAGTACCAACAACGGCTAACGATCAGTTTCGTGGACTTCAAAAAAGCGTTTGATAGTATCCACCGAGAATCACTATGGAAAATAGTTAGAGAATACGGTATCCCAGAAAAATTCGTCCAGATCCTACGACACCTTTACAGTCAATCTAGTTGCTGCATTAAAACAGAAGAAGGCTCTATTCAACATGCATCAAATAACCTCGCTTGTCGAAAACATCCTGGGATCCTGAGATTTTAGAGAACTATTCTGATATATTACTCTTGAATGCAACCTAAAGTTTTATGAGATACTCATTCTGGTTCAAGGGCCGTCAAATTTAGTTCATACATTTTAAAAATCTGACAGAAAGGAATAGAGCTGATTAAATGGCAAGCTGCGTCATTCATTTCCCAGAATTTCTGTCCACAATCTTAGCTGGCTGGTCAAAATAAGATTTCAAACTATCAGCATGATTCCAGTCACAGTCACCCCACGCTTTTTGGTGTATCCGGAGTATTAAAAAGCATTATATAATTTATTTATATAATAATAAAAAATTATTATTTAGTGAAATAACTTATTCATCACTTTATTTCATTGCCGAAATCAAATTTCAAAACTCTTACGATTTGACCAGAAAGTAAATTTTATTATTTAGTTTTCCAATTGAACTCCCAATTTACCATTGTTAAATAGTGTTAATAGTGTTAATAGTTTTAATAGTGTTACTATTTGGGATACTGTGTATTTTGTCTATTGATGTCCAAAGCTCTCAAATATTCACGTTTTCATGTTCCTAAATTGTTCTTTACGTTTCTTTCTACTATCGCAATAATTTTACTGTTTCGCGTCAATGATTTTATTTGTTCCTTTATCGTATATTATTTGTTGACTTTTACTCATAAACTGGAAACTAACAAGGTTACAAAGACAGTTTGTATGGAAACACAAACTCAAAATCGGCCCCCGAAGTGGTCCACCCAGGCAGGCTTCAATATTTTCAGAAAGAACATCCGAATGAAATTATATCAAAGACAAATGAGAGATAAGAATGGAGAAAGAAGGTTGACAGATCTTGTGTAGTGCCCCAACGGTCCAGCAGATCAAAGGATAGGTGAAAGTGAATGTAACGTTAGATGTGAGCCTGGCCTAACTAGTTCCCCTTTCAGACCTTGTGGTCTATAAGGCAGATGATGTAAAGTTCATCTGTTTTGTGGCCTACGGTTAACGAGGGTGTTATGTAGCCAGCACAACGACCAACCGCTTTTACTTTTCCCCAACTAATGTCAGGTACCCATTACAGCTGGATGAGGATGGAGATGTCTTACATTGAGTAAAGTTACATCTACAAGATTACTATTCGTTTTAAATTAGGTCTAACTTATAATGCATACTAATTAGCTTTTTCTCTTTAAAAAACTGCTTGCATAACTGATTTTAAAAATTAGATTTTTCGCTTTCAGAAAAACAAAAGAAGCCGTTGCACCAGAACTTTGAATGGTCTAAAATATTGTGATGTCGGAGTTTCAAAATCTTTTCTAGTTTACGAGATCTAAACGGGACGGACGGACAGACATTTCACACAAAACCGAGCTTAAAAGGTTGAGAACCGCTGCCCTAGTCACGTCAAAGCGAGACCAATGGTCATAAAAGGCCTGCACTCTAACCTGCAACGTCGCAACTTGTGGGCAGTGGAGGCTACTAGCTGGTTGCTACGTTAAAAGTCTGTACTCTGTACTTTCTGCCCACACGGCTCTCTTGTCTCCCTTTCTTTAACATTTACACCTCTATTTCTTTGAACTACGACAGACACCTTTGTAGTTTCATCAGAGATTCTTCAGTCAACACAACCAAACACATCCGCCCTACTTTCTTCGTCGTTACGTCAGAAACACGCGCACACACACCCAAACACATTCACTCTATAACAATACGCAAGTCACTTTCTTGGTTAGGATGACGAGTTTTAAGAGACACACACACACAGACTTGTCAGTCGTAATGTTCCTTCTTATTCTCATGATTCATTGATTATCTTGTTTCTCTCCCTTAAATAACCCTCTTCTCTCCCTTTTGTCTTGAGAATTAGCTTCCACGTGTTGTAACTGTAGGCAGGCAGAAAGGAGATAGAACCTCTCAAAGAAAGGGTCCCAAGAAGACTTAGCCCAGTGTTAACCCCTGACAAAGAGATTAAAGAAGCCTAGCCGACCAAGTCATGACAATCCTGTACATCGACTTATCGATTTAAATTGGCGTTAATGGAGAGAAAGTGAATTTTTTTTCTCACCAGCTGGAGCTGTGCTCATTAGAGCTCATCTTATAGCGCACAGCTACGGCTAAATGAAGAAAAAAAGCAAGAGTTTATTGAAATGTTTTATCTATATGAGAGAGAGAGAGAGAGATAAATAGAGAGAGAGAGAGGATTAATAAGTCATATAGCAATGCAGTGTTTCTCAAACTTTTACCAGTAGCGTCTCCTAAATTGTAAAAAAAAATATATTTTCGCCCTCCTTAGTCAGAATTGGACCTGGAACAGCGCAGTAATCTCCCTCAGTGGGTCCTGGGAAGGTTTAAGGAATGTAATGAAAAGGAAACCTAAAGATATATAACAGAATTTTCCAGCTTTATTTTGCATTGCTATTTACACTTTGTTTAGAATCCAACTTTGCGTAACTAAAGCTAGTTCGTTTAGTCACTGAAACTTACATAATGTTTCGTAAATAACTGTTAAGTGTTTTGTATGCTAGAATAAGTTCTTTCTAGAGACAGTATTGGCGATGTAGTAATTTGTCTTTGCTTATATCTAGTAAGATTTTACTGTTTTTTATGATAAACAATTGCATTCTGATTAATTTAGTACATCAATTAATGATCCCTCTACATCATGGGTGGGCAACCTTTTCCTATCGAGGGCCACATTACTAAAATTTTGGTAATGGAGTGCCGCATACATACACAAACACACACACACACACACACACACACACATATATATATATATATATATATATATATATATATATATATATATATATATATATATATATATATATATATATAATGTGCTTACAACTTAGAAAAATACGTAACTACCTACTGTGTATAATGTCTTTAATTCACATTTCTACTGTGTTACACATTTACATTAAATTTTATATACTCCCAATAGAGGGAGTTGTCGATTTCTGGAACTAATTTTATGATAATTTCAACACAAATTACCAGCTGTACTTAATTTGAAGTGTTTAACTGTTTAAACTCGTGCATAATTTTCCAGAAATGTGGAACTAGCTTACTAGAAACAAGGTCACAGTCAATATCCTTTTAGGAACAGAACAATTTCTTCATTGAGATTCTATACTTCTAGTATCTTTCATTTTATTTTTTCCACAGCCATATTTGGCCTCTAAACTAAAATAGTATTTGACACAAAGTGAAGTCAGAGCCTAGTGGATGTACAAGCTGGTTGATCATTTCTTGGATATGACGTAATGTCACCAGTGGGAGATGTCAGGTTAACTCAATTCTACTCCCTACTCCCACGTGCTGACACTCAGTGGGTCAGCTTGAAATGAGTTAATGCTCTCTCTATATATATATAATTATATGACAGCTTTCGTTTTAGTAGAATCAATAGTTTGTTTAGTTTGCAGTAGCCCTAACCAAAAGTATCCAAGGCCGGAGAGGTCTTTGGGGAAAGGGGAGAAGAGGAGGAGTGTCTTCTAACGTTTTCCTATTCAAATGTAAGTCTCTCCCTTTTTGTCCTCTATTCGGATGCCTAAACAAATCAGTACCAGTATAGCTTTGCAAGTAGCAGAGAAAAAAAAAAGATCATTGTGACTCAAAGCTCATTTATAAAAAAACGTCTACAATTGTTGTATAAAAGTGACTTCGGTAAGAAAATGCAGAACCTAATAAAAAGCATCAAAAGGCTTCTGTAAAAAAAATTTTGCTTTTCTGGATAGATACTGGGTAGCGTAATGATCAGTTTATCAATAACTGTTTTAATGCCTAAAGATTAAAAGTTTGTAAAATCCTAACTCACGGATATACATTTGTATGAACAGTAAAATATAGGCTGCGAATAGTTCCAATATTTCCAGATAATCTTTTGAAATATAATAGACTTCGAATATTCCCAAATTTTAAAATAACCATTGATTGTAAATTTGGCATTCACTTGCATTTAATTTATACGAAGTTCAATTCAAAGACTATTGAAAATAATAAAGAAAGTAACACAATTGTCTTCCATCACCAATGCAATTGCATTTATCTTGATCTATCTTGAGTTTGACAAGAAATGTAGTGTAATTATAGTGTCATTACAGTGCCATTACATGCATAAAAATAGCATATCTTCGTATCATATTAATAGGTTGCCCATGCTTCTCATCTGTAGAGTACGGTCAGTGTCGTATGTAAACTTGAAAAGAGACATGGTGACCTTTTAGGGCCCTTAATAAGTCCAGATGTTATACGTCAGTACTCTAAAGATCATTTCGCCCCCACTGGCATAGATGCTATAGAGGAAAGTAGATGCGCCTGAAAGAGACAGTCAAAAAGCTCTCTCAAAAGACGCGGGACTCACATTGGAGACCCACACCTTGTTGAAGTCAGCCGCAGAGAACGGAAAGAAAACTTAAATAGACCCCCAGCGGACAACAGCTTTGTCTGCTTCAGATCTTGAAAAATATGCAGGTCGGAATTGGGTTTGTATAGTCAATAGTCATGTCACTGAGCTCTTACTTAATCTTAGGAATCGAAGATATTGCCCTTAAATATTTCTTGGGGGCCCTTATCTCTAGCTTGTGTTGCCTATAAGTAGCTCCGACCCTAGTTACAGTGATCAACATTCATTCAATACATTTGAATGAGACTGATCATGTTGTTTTCATGGCCCCTAATCGTAATGTTTTTTACTTTTGCTTGCATATATTTTGGCTAATAGGGGAATTCACAGTCACTGTTTCAATCCTGTAATTTCAATAGGATTTGTTTCTCAGTCTAACGTTAACAGTGAAAAAAAAAGAAAAGATTCTATTTTTTAAAAAAAGCCAATGAGAATGAAATGATCAAAGTGACCAGGTATTAGTCTGGTGATTTCCGTGGAGACCTAGGGAGATAATTGGTAAGAGACGAGAGAAACATGTCCTTGAATGGGACAGCAGGATAAGTGCATCTTTAGAGAGAGAGAGAGAGAGAGAAAAGAGAGAGAGAGATGGTAGGAGGGGCTACACCAGCTGGCGGTTGTGAATTTAAGAGAATCTAGCCATGTAAATGGAAGCGTAAAAAGGTTTTTGTCTACAACGGTTACAATCTAGACCTAGTCACCACTGACCAGTTTCACCATACTCCTAGTATCTTTCAACCTAGTCTGTTCTGACCAGTTTCACCATACTTCTAGTATCTTTCAACCTAGTCTGTACTGGCCAGTTTCACCATACTTCTAGTTTCTTTCAACCTAGTCTGTACTGGCCAGTTTCACCATACTTCTAGTATCTTTATAACTTGTCTCCACTGGCCAGTGTTACCAAACTTCTAATATCTTAACTGAAGAATCCACCATTTTGTTTGTAAATACCTCACATTATCTCATGACTGACAGTAAGGTTGAACAAACGTTTCATGTTGAAGAATTTTTTTTCTAAATTATTTCTTTTTTATACAGCATATTTGTGCAAAATTTCAAATTGATAAAGTGTCGGAGAAAAAACGTGTACAAACTTTTACCAGAGTGAGTTGATATAAGCTATGTACAATCTGAATTCAAATCTCCGCTGCCTTGCATCTAATCCAAACATGGGAAAGACTTCGCGAGTTAACCCTGAGGAAAACTCGGGTGTCAGTGTTCCTTCTTAAGCTCCCTGCACTCAGTGCTATATTCTTGCCAAAATTGTAGCGATCTCTAGTTTAAACTGCATCGGTTATTCGCCCTTTCCTTTGGAAGAGGGTCGGGGTCGGGGAGATAACTAATGGCCAGGCTTTCAATTGATTTCTAGAAATGAGCCATTCTCATTCTACGAATAGATGCAGTCAATACATGCTCAACAAAATAATAGGACAAAAGTCAAGTTGATTAACAAGCGAAATAATTTTTTTAAAGACAAAGCTTATCTAAGGAGAAGAACCACAAAATCACTGCCATATCTTAATACTGCAGAAATAAGCTCCCCTTTATATATATATAACAAAATTATTTAAATAACACTAATTGATTATCGATTCATGTGATGTCATCGACTATGAATAATTCAGCGAAATTTCAACTTGATCCGAGAATGGAAACTGGGAGGACAAAAAAAAACATGTACAAAACTTAATTAGGGAAAAACTTCAAATATACAGCCACATCTCTCAATAAGTAGAATTTATTTCCTTTTGAGATACCAAACAAAACAATTAATTTCCAATAATTAACTTAATTGGTTAACTTTTTGCTGATTGGTGTATTCACGTAAGAACTAACGTGTAACTAAGTCGTACCACACAGACAGAGTGAGTTGATCTAAGCATTCTAAAACTAGCCGCGCACGCAGAAGTGTACGAAAATAAATAGCCTGACCATTTCAATACAATAATTAGGACAGCACATTCAGCATAGTTTGTCATTTGTACTGTGTTAATGGAAGACTAAAACTGAAAAACTAAATCTGTTTGGTAAATCTGGAATGCACCTGTTGTATTTAACATTCAAACAAGAAATTGGCAATTCTAGCTGAGTTGACTCTTAACTCATTCCAGATGCAATGAACTGTGGACTTGGTGCAACCAATTAAGGTGTAATAACTGATTCACTAGTGTACGGTTCCGTTCGCTATGACTTGATTATCTTATTCAACGCCAAGAAGTTTATGTTCTCTCATTCTGTCCCCACTATATCCCTCTTCATTTGGTCCCTTCTTTCTCTCATTCTGTCCCCACTATCTCCCTCTTCATGCTGGTCTCTTCTTTCTATCGAAAGTCTGAATAAGTGTGTATGTGTGTATCTATACATCTGGGAGTGTGAGGGTGGCATTGTTTTAGGAGAAGAGAACTCTGAGCAATTAGTTGTGCCAAGAGGAGACAACACTATGTACCATGGGGACGTAATATACACAGACTGAAAGATTAAGAAGGTTAATGAAAAAAGGGAGACGAGTTTTGGAAGACTTGATCAAGACTAGGGACCAGGTTTGAAAATAGCAAGTAGTGAGGATATAATGATGTACAGGGGAGGGGGAGAGTTTAACTGGCGGGGAGTATCTAGGGGAGAAAATGTGAAAAAAAATGTCCGATACAAAAGATTTTTGTTTGCTTTGACTAATGTATTGCTCTTTCTTGTTGACTAAAATACAAACACAAACATGCAATTAGAAGACGGTGTGATTGGCATACAGTTCACACACATACGCAGACACACATGCAGGCATTGAAACACTCTGTCAAGTATTTCTATTCAATGTAAGTAAATACACATAGAGTCATACAACTGATAAAAAAATAGTTCTCCAGAAAGACTCATTTAAATAATACGTTTTTATTCCTTTGTTTTAATTCAGAATGAGTTTTAAAATATTGCAAGGTCAAGAAAAAAAATGTGTGGAATTTCAGAAACATGATTAACATAGAGAATGAGAAATCTTTGCTCGGACACAAGGAACTGGGTTTAGAAACACGTAGTGTTGTATGTTAGTTCTCTGATAAAAGCCATAACACTTTGGCCTGAGACATTTTACATTCAGTGTTAACTTTAACACTTTTTTTGTTTTCATTTCGTAAACGTTTTGAAGTCATTCAACAGTTAGTTGAACCTCGAGTGGCTACATGAACAAAGGTTTGGTGGGATGTGCATTAGTCATGTGATGTGATGACTTAGTCATAGGGTCATATGTAAGTGATATAGAGGGATGTGATAGGGATATAATGTGGCAATGTGATAGAGATGTTTTAGTAGTGTGATGTGGCGATGAGGTAGTGTTGCTATAGTGATGTAATGATGTGGTGGCATGATAAAAATGTTTTAATGATATGATGTGTCAATGTGATAGAGATGTTTAGGTGATTTAATGTGATGATGTGGCAATGTGGAAGAAATGTTTATTGATGTGATGTGGCAATGTGGTAGTAATGTGCTAGTTATGTAATGTGGTAGTGTGACAGTGATGTTATAGTGGTGTAGCTGTGATGTGATAGTGATGTGGCAGTGATGTGATGGTAATTTATGTCTTAATGATGTGATTAGGTAACGATGTGACATTGAAGTAACTGTGAAGTCACGTGGTTGTGATATGCTAAGGTACTGTTACAGTCAAATCCAGAGACACTGAATTCTTCTGGAGAACCCTCATAGGGTCCCACAATGACCCGACGCAGGCCGCGATCAATCAATTAGCCCAGAGTTTGAGCGTCAAGTGGCCAGTGATAGGACAAAAGAAAAGTCTAACAACGTTGCGTGCGTGTGTGCGTTTGACTTTATTGGCTAGTGGGAGAACAATTTAGTCTTTAGCGATGTGATTTAACACTTTTATTAGGTGATTTTTTAGCCCTTTAGTTGTTGATTATCTATCTTTTTGTTGGGTTTTTATACCTCTTTTGTAGATCATTTGATGAAGGATTGTTTGGTCATTATTTAGTCAGTATTTAGTTGTTGTTGTTTTTTTTGTTTGGTTCTTTTGTTGGGCTGCATGTAATACTTTGTTAGCTAAGTTATTTCCCTCCTAAATGGGACGGACAGACAGACAGACGGACGGACGGACAGTCAGACCAACACAAAACTGGGAGCTGCTATTATCGACATCTATTTGATATTTATGCTTTATATATAGACTGGCCTTTTGGGGAATACCAAAAATTAAATACAAAGGTTTAATAGAAAGCTTGTTATTTGTTATGACTTACAGTGACTTGCTCTTATATATTTAAATCATGTAGAATCAAAGTTTCTAAACTCATCCGTTCGTGGCTCTGCTTTTTAAAAAGCTTATAACAAATCCGTTTATATGTCTGTCTAGTAAAAGTCTATACACGTTATTTCTCCAACACTCAATCCCCAATCAAGCTAAAATTTTGCACACTATTTTTTTTTACCTAAAAAAAAAAACAAGAATCAAATTTTACAAATTACCAATTAGTTAATTAGCTATTGGTCATAAATTATTTTATTTGGTATCTTTAACAAAGGAAAGACTGACGTGGTGGTATAAGTTGAATTAGTTACCTTTACACTTTGCTTTAAAGTTTGAATCTAACAATAGATAACTATAAAACCTTCTATTTTCATAAGCACTTTTCTGGTCTAGTGGTTAGTGTATTGGCTTGAGGAGTCTAGATCCCTCGAGTTCGAATTAAGTTCGTTCTACTTTCTTCTTGTTTTTTTTTTTATTAATGCATTTAAAAATTAGGTCACACGTACCCACGCTTAAATGCCAGAAAGACGCCGATTAAAACTTAGTTCAAGGCTACAGCAGGGAAACAAAATTAACGTAGGTTAAATTACAAAAACAATGAAAAGGAAAATAAATGTTAACTGGTCAAGGAGTCAAGGATGGATATTGAGATGTCATGGTTCTTTATTCTAAAGAAAGATATAAAAGGAGGAGTGTTAGCTTGAGACGAGAGAGAGAGAGCTAGAACGTTAGACTTAGAGGTCGCTAGTTTTAAATTAAATAGTTATTCAGTTTATTGATCATTTTCACTGAATCCTGTATCTGTTTTATATATCTTTGTACATACATTTATTGTTTCAAGTTCAAGTTTTAAATAATTAAAACTCAAGAAAACATATCAGCACTTTGTTACTTCATTGATTATTAAAGTGTTTGAACTATAATCAAGGCACCTCCGAATCCGCATATGTCATAAGTTTATATCATCAAATCAAACAAACAAAATAAACACGTGACACTCCCCACCTTTTTCCCAACAGGTCCAGGCAATTGATAGAATCATAGCGAATTTAGAAAGCTAAAAGTATGAAACTGCGCTATTAATAATACAAATTTACAAATATTTCTAATCCCACATATTTATTAATGTAAGTCTAGATCTAGGCATCACATTCAAAGACCGCATCACAAACCAAGATATCAGAGACAGTGTTACTGTAGCGATCGGAGCCCATGATGACCTGCTAACTATTGTAAAAAGACGAAAACTTAAAACCTTTGGCCACATTACAAGATCAACGGGCTCGCAAAGACCTTCCTTCAGGGAACAGTGCCAGGAAAAGAAGAGGCAGACAGAAAAAGCGATGGGAGGACAACATTAAAGAATGGACGGGCCTGCCATGGAGAGAGGTTCTAAACAAGGCAAAAAAAGGGAAGAATGAAGAAAGACGGTCGACAAATCTTGCCTAGTGCCCCAATGGTCAAACAGACTAAGGGATAGGTAAAGGTAAAGGTAAAAAGTCTAGATGTATTACACATTTAATTATATGACTGATCCAAACTAATTGATACAATTATACTAAATGTAGGCTTTGCTTTTTTTTTAAATGTATCGTTCTTATTCATTTGGTAGACAATAAGTGAGTTGAAGTGAGCGTACATGACATTGTTTAGGTTCTCGTAGAACTAATAATCGTGTGATGACGTAGTCCTCTGTAGACGAATTACTTCCCTTTATTGCTGTTGATGAGACTCATTTCTTTGTGTAGCCACCCGTGTCTTATTGATGTGGTCTCTGTGTCAACATTCACTTCATAATTGTCTTCTTTGAACATGTTTTGATTAGCTAGCACTCTAGTGTCTTATCATGACATTCTATCAGATGTTTAAGGACTTGTGTTCTAGATGTGTTCAGATGTTAAAGGACTTGTGTTCTAGATGCGTTCAGATGTTTAAGGACTTGTGTTCTAGATTTGTTCAGATGTTTAAGGGATTGTGTTCTCGTTTTTAACCACACGTTCCAATGTGTTCGAAATATACTTTGCATAGTGCCGTTGATGAAAGATCCGGTTGATTGACCTTGATCTTGTTCCATGAACATTTCTGGCGACGCTTGATTGGATTTGTCAGCTATTAGATGAGGGCATCAAACATTACAGAGATATCAATCAATCAATCGGCGCGTGCATCTTGCTATTGAGGTCATTCAGACTATTGCCCAAAGAGATCGATCGTTGGCATTGGGGAGTGCATTTCGTTGTCGACTGTAATGGTCATTTATTTTGACTATGTGGTGAGTCCAGACACCCCCCTCCCAAAATATTCTTGATTTATTGAGTTACAGAACTATTGCAACAGTGTTGTTTTATTGAGTTACAGAACTATTGCAACAGTTTTGTGTTTTTTTTGAGTTACAGAACTATTGCAACTATGTTGTTTTATTGAGTTACAGAACTATTGCAACAGTGTTGTTTTATTGAGTTACAGAACTATTGCAACAATGTTGTTTTATTGAGTTACAGAACTATTGCAACAGTGTTGTTTTATTGAGTTACAGAACTATTGCAACAATGTTGTTTTATTGCGTTACAGAACTATTGCAACAGTGTTGTTTTATTGAGTTACAGAACTATTGCAACGATGTTGTTTTATTGAATAACAGAACTATTGCAACAGTGTTGTTTTATTGAGTTACAGAACTATTACAACAATGTTGTTTTATTGAGTTACAGAACTATTGCAACAATGCTGTTTTATTGAGTTACAGAACTATTGCAACAGTGTTGTTTTATTGAGTTACAGAACTATTGCAACAATGTTGTTTTATTGAGTTACAGAACTATTGCAACAATGTTGTTTTATTGAGTTACAGAACTATTGCAACAATGTTGTTTTATTGAGTTACAGAACTATTGCAACAGTGTTGTTTTATTGAGTTACAGAACTATTGCAACAATGTTGTTTTATTGAGTTACAGAACTATTGCAACAATGTTGTTTTATTGAGTTACAGGAGCAGGAATAGTAACAATCTTGACTTTTAGGACTTCTACAGCACTAGCGTTTTTTTTTCTTCGACCTCGTGAAGTTGTCGGCCATGTTTTATTCGCTTTTGCAGATGGAACAAATGTGAAGGACATAGCTTCAGGGGCCTCATAGTCCCTGAAACATCATAGTCCCTGAAACATCATAGTCACTGAAACATCATAGTCACTGAAACATCATAGTCACTGAAACATCATAGTCACTGAAACATCATAGTCAATGAAACATCATAGTCCCTGAAACACATTTATATATATATTTTTTTAGTTATTTTCAACCAATTCAGCATGTTTACACAAACTCACACACACTCAAACAAACAAAGAGTGTTGTCACAAGAGTCACATGATGAATCTTCAGCTATTCTGAAGTGTTTTGTTTATTACATCTATCTATCTATCTATCTATCTATCTATCTATCTATCTATCTATCTATCTATCTATCTATCTATCTATCTATCTATCTATCTGTCTATCTATCTATCTGTCTGTCTGTCTGTCTATCTATCTATCTGTCTGTCTGTCTATCTATCTATCTATCTGTGTCTGTCTATCTAGATCTAGATACTTATGACCTGTTTATTTATATATACATATAGATAGATATGACCTATTTATCTAGATCTAGATATAGATACATATGAGCTAGGTATATATTTCTTGAAGAACGATGAGTGATATATATTCCTAATAGAATCGAAATGTTTGTTAACTTATCAGTAAAATTTGAAACAAACATAACTCATCTATTTATTGATCACGTTCTTGGCCTGCATGTACGGACACAGTATATCCAGAAACTCGAAGCACCAGTAACAAGACCAAACACAAACCTGACATCGGGGGGACATAGCTAGGGAAATCATGACAACCTTATATCAACTCCTGGGCGGGGGGGGGGGGGGCGGGTAGAATTCATTTTTGATTGATACAAGCAGCGCAGCAGTAAATCTCTTGCCAGAGGCATAAATCCGCTGATTGGTTTGATGGCCCTCGAGTCAAGTTAGTCTTCCGGAATGATGACATTTTGTTTCATCCTACTTATAATGAATGAGTAATTTCACACTTTCAGATAAAGGGACACAACTAGTGAACATAGATAACATAGTCCGCATATGCACCCACGTCAATGCTAAAGTGTTTGTGATGTTTTTTCAGTTGATTTGATGAAATGATTTATTCAAGAGTTATTGCACTCGTATCTGATGAGCCGTAGAAAGTACATTGCGTTAGGATTTGAAATAAAGATCATACAAAATGGACTCTTTTTTTTTGTCGATACTATGTTCTATATGCGGCATTAAATGTCAAGGTCAGGAGTCACGTGATTTAATGGAAATTTTAAAAATATGCTTTTAAAGATGGAAAAAGGATTCATTTTTTTTAAATGTAAAATAAACTTTTTAATGTTGTTTTCCAATTCACTCTGTGTTTTTATGGGATTTATTTTCCTTCATTAGGGAGGAGCGATTTCCATTGATTGTGAAGTCTTATCCAAATATGTATTTCTGGATACATTTTAAATGTATAAAGCTCTGGAAGATGTCCAGTTAATCAGCACAGTATTTGGATAGGACTTCTGATTTTGAAATATCCGTTTAACTCCTAGACAGTGGCGTCACTGGGGAGGTGCGGAGGGTGCGGGCCGCACCAGGGGGGGGGGCATCCAAGTAGTGAACATCTACTTTTGCAAAAGTAGACTTTTTCAAGAAAATATGTGATAGCAGCTAAATACCAAAATATGCTTATTCATTTTTAAAATCTAGAACCAGGTGTCATATTAAGACTTGAAATGATCCTAAACTACTTTATTTAAATAAGTCAATATTTATATTATATGTTTAATTACTTTATTAAACATGATGCTTACAAAACAGGGGATGTAATGTGTTTTCAAAGACAGCAAATTGACTATATACTAGCACTTTTTTAATAGCCAGATACCGTATCATGATGTCCAGTAAATAGCTATATACTGAACATTTTGCAAAACTTCTAAATAAACAACCTCTGTGCTAGCTTTATTTTATTTTTTTTTCCCCTTACTGTTTTGAAGTGTACCACTCATTGATGAGTTCAAAAATAGTTACTGGGAAATGGAATATTGTAATCTACTGCTGCTTTGTGAAGCAAAAGGTCACTCATGTAGGTGTGTGTGTATGTGTGTTACATAGTCTAGCTTGATAATTGAGATATGTCTTTAAGTAAGCAAACTCGGTACCCTGTGTCTTGAAGTCCAGCTTCCTAATTCACATTTTTCTCCAAGTAAACAAACTCATTTCCCTCATAAGGTGTGACCTTTAGCCAGTGTCAACATGTTGATTGCTGACATTACGTTCATCTTGACTTCATGTGGTCACCTGTCTATCTATAAACTCATTGTGATGGGCTAAACAAATAAATGGGCTGGATGCTGTTCATCTCTACCTCTGGAGATGTACCCGCACAGCTAGACAGACTGGTCTGGTCAGCGTTATGGAGTTAAGAAATATAGCATGTTAACTAATCCACTCAAAGGTCAGGACAAAAGTTTTAAAAAGTGTCTTATGATATCATGATGAGTTGTCGGGACTCTAATTGGTCACAAGTTTTGATCCACTGCTACATTTTCTTTAACGCACTGTTACATTCATCCAAATATGCACATACACATATATAAACACTTGTACGGTTATGTAGTGTTACTAATGGCTCAATCTTTTTTATCGTACAGACTTATAACATGCTTTGGATTGATTTAGAATTTATTTCTTGTATTAGATGAAATTGTTTTGTTTTAGAATCTATAGAGAACGAAGAAAAAGAAAGAAGAAGAATCTATTTCTTGCTTTAGAATATATTTGTGTATTAGATTGAAAGTATTGCTGTCTAATATCCCGATGGTTCCATCTGTTGTTTCACATTTCGTTCTTGTATTAGAATGTGTGTTTTATTTTAGCTTCTGGTTATTGTTTTAGATAGTCTTTATTATATTATTTGAGTCTTTACGTCTGTATACATATATAGAAATGACAAAGTACAAACAAAACTAATCGCCTTCTATGATCAATAAACATACAAAAAATGCAGAAATGAATGGCTCACTAGAAGATATTTAGAATAAAAAGTGCAATTTTGGAATCAGCAGAGGACATGAACTAGTCAAAGGAAGAAACATCGTTGAATAGAGACAAAAAATTACTAACGATAAATTGATCCCAGAAATTGCCTAATCAAATTTGAGATGGCGACATCAAGCGCAATGATTGGCCCAATCATAAAAGAGATATTTGAAATAGAGTTTCAAAAAAAATTGTCAGAGTTGGTAATAGCATGATGCAGAAAAATAATCCTGTTGATAACTTCATAAAAACAAAAGGTTTTCTGCATACCTAATTGTCCCAGATAATAGCATTTTTACAGCAAGGTTCCTGTTTTTCTAGAATCCTTTTTTTTTTTTGGCGGTAGGGAAAATATCTTGAACAAAATGTCATCTAAATTGTATGCTTTATGAAATAAGCAAACATCTTCTTTCTCACGTCTGGCTTGTGTGCTACGTTTCAACAGACTGACTTCCTTAGCGTTGGAATAGTTCACAAAATCCTCAGAGTGACAGACTTTCCTTAAAAAACAACAACATCCTATTCGACGAACTATCACCTGCTAATCTAGTCGTGTTTGTTAATAAGTAATTAGACACTTAAACTCTGCTAAGTCATTGGTTTTCTTGGCTGATTCAGGCAACCCCCTCCGTGTTCTAGTGGTACTAGGGAAGAAAGAGCACTTCTACAGATTTGCCCTTGCATAAAGAATACACAATGTGCTTTTATCTTTGTGTCTTTCTGAATATTTTATTAGATGGGGTTTCTATATCTGTAAGTTATGGTTCAGTGTCTTATGTATGATTGTTACTAAGTGTGGTGATTTTACTCATGGTGTTATTCACATGTGAATATTCATTTGTTATAAACCTCAAGCCAATGTTTAGTCCTCTATACAAGTTATTTTAAATACAACTAACCTGCAGACATTTGACAATCTTACACATCTCCTGCCCCAGGTACCAGACGCCAGTGATATCTTCGGCCACCGTGGGCGGTAGGCAGATCAGTATTACCAGAAAGTCGGCCACCGCCAAGTTAACCAGGAAGATGTTGGTGGCGCTGCGCATCCTGGGGTTTCTCCAGACGGCGAACCACACCAGACAGTTGCCTAGCAGCCCGATGACCAGCACCACAGCAGAGAACAGGATGAACAGCCAGTTAACAATAATAACATCCAGGGGGTCCTCCTGGAGGGCGTCTAGGAGACCCTCCGTGGTGTTGCCACTCAGAGTACCATTGGCAGAAGAATGGTTGATCGCGCTGACAATGAATTTTATATTTGTGGAGAGGAGATTTATCCAATCTGTGTTTGCCTGGGACTCCGTCGATGACATGTTTGAATATTGATAAGAGCCGTGACCCCACATCTCCATAGTCCTCTGGTTTATTGTTTTATAGTGGGTATAAGGTTTTTTTTTTATTTTCACAATGTCTTGTCTATCACGTGACCATGTTGTTAGACATTAAACTCTTGTCATTTTTCATAAAATTGTATAACTAAACTTTCAATTGGAACAAATCACTAGTCATACTATCGGTACAAACATATTTTAGGAGTTAGACTTTTAACATTTAACTTCTTTAGATGCTTAGTCTATTCCCCTTAAGGGACCAATAGCTCCTCGTTCTGCATCAATACTTGGTGCTTACGTTACTAATGTATCAAACTCTAAACTCTATATCAATATCTCGTTAACTGCACGTATCAACGAGCTCAGTTAAATGAACATCTAGATAACCCTAAGGCAGAGACCTGTACCTAGACGTATACCAAAGTCGAAAGACCATATCTTGTTATTAACAGTCAAAATAGATTTAATAAAATATCATTGTAATTGATTTAGAGCCGCAATAAGGCTAGTATTACTCCAGAACAAACTGGAACCCGACAAAAAAAAAAAAAAACTTTGAAAAGAGAGAGAGTCGTACCTTCAGCTCGTGGCTTTACAAAATCTAAATTTGATGAGAACCTATGCGGATAATTACCAATTAGCAACTGCACTCTTCCAATGGTAACATATTGGAATGTGGTTGTGTCCAAGAGGATCACGGCAAAAGACACAGATCCATTGCTAACCACGTGACTAGTGCCATAGAGAGTATATCACGTGACTAAGAGTCAACAGGTTCTTGAATTCAACTGAAATAGAGATAAAAGTAAGACACTATTAAACCAGACACAAATTGGAAAGAAAACAATCAAGAAAAGAAAATGAAAACAAATCATAAAAATAGGAAGAAAAAATAAACTTCTAACCAGCAGCAAAGAAAAACAAGACAATAAAGACACAAAAACACAGACGCACACACACACTGAAGCTTCTGTCTAGTAAAAGAATAGCCCACGGAAGTGAATTTTTAAAAAAGTCTGGTCATCTTCCATCCAATATCCACTTTGTATTGAAACTTGACCTTGTAGCCAGATCAAGTCTCAGATCAAGTTCATGTGTCTGTCTTCAAAGTGCTTTTAGCATTAGCTGCGCGAGATCTTTGTCCCAATTATGTAAATGAAGCACGAATACTGGATTTAACAACAGGGGCGTAGCCAAGTTACAATTGCGCACCGGACTTATCGAGACTCAACCCACCACAACATTATGAAGATAAAATAAAGATTTCATGATTTAAATAATAAGCAAAAAAAACCACAACAAAACACGTGTATCTTGATCTTTATTAGTGACTAAAGCAGGAAGAAACTACGCAAAGATCAAGATACACTCAAAATATCTTCAACATACTCTACACGTTTGTCCACAATGAATCTTTTTTTTCTGCTTTAATAGCAGATGCAATGTATACAACACCAATTCTATGTCATTAACATTACATGAGACCCCCCCCCCCCCCCCAAAAAAAAAAAAAAAAAAAAACACACGTGGCACATGTAAAAGAAACACAATGAACTTAATAAACTTGTTTTATTACAGAGAAATAAGCAAACGAAGAAACATAAAAGAAACTACTCAGCAGTTTTATATTCATTAGGCTCTGTCTATGCCCATCCCAGCTGCTACAGCTTTTCCGAGACTTTCCAGTTCTTAATATTGCTTTTACATATCTATATATATATAAGTGGCTATATATATATATATAAGTGGCTAAATTCAGTTTTACTAATTATCACGGGCAGAGCTCTTCTTTGAGCGACCCTAATTCCTTGAGATGAAAGAATTGAACATGGTTGAGCGTGTCTGAAAACTGTACGACCAATTGTGTGGCTTACCGCCCCTGGGCTGATAGTCAGCTCCTGCGTGTAAATAGATAGCAGGCGGACCCATAATTGACAGCTCAAATGAACGACATATCTTGATCACAAGGTTGTTGTCAAAGTATTTTCATCAATTGGCTTATGTTTTGTGAGAAACAGATATATGTAACTTTTTAATGCTTCAGAGACTGTCATTGTCTATAATGTTCAGAAAACTGTAGGAATTCATTTTTCCACAAAAAGGAGGTAAGACCGAAAGTTTATTTTACAGAATATTCGGCTCATACATAATTGATATTACAAAAACCAGCAGACGATTTAGCTCAGGTGACTTAGACTTACTTTGACTTGTGTCCCGAGATGTTAGACGCATAGAGCAGCAAGATTTCTCCAGAGATATCGATACAAGGTCACTGCAATTTATTTATTCACTAAATTACGCGTTTTATCAACTTTATTGATTTGGTTCAATATTTAAGGCATTAAAAATATGATCATATATGATATGAATATATAG
Organism: Biomphalaria pfeifferi; assembly: GCA_030265305.1. NCBI lineage: Eukaryota > Metazoa > Mollusca > Gastropoda > Planorbidae > Biomphalaria > Biomphalaria pfeifferi. The sequence goes on along the minus strand of JASAOG010000002.1, from coordinate 7,722,770 downwards.
CTCAAATGCGCGATGATTTTGATATTGTATAATGTAAAGTAGGGTGCCACTTGCGATGAATTATATATGATGTGAAACTCATGTGTTTTATGGCCCACGGTTATAGAGGGCGTTATGTGGGCGGAATAACAACCAACTGCTATCAGAATTAGGCTGAGACTTCGAGACTCACAGCTTCACGCCATGAGGAGTGATCGAGAGCTAGTGCTTCCCAGCAGTGAATGTCGATATCGCATTCCTTGAAGAAGCTCTTGAGAGTGTCTTTGTAGCGCTTGTATTGGCCTCCCTGTGAGCGCTTTCCTGCACACCTCCCTGTACAGAAGTCGTCTGGAAAGGCGATTGTCTGGCATGCGGACTACATGTCCCGCCCATCGAAGCTGGGATCTTGGCATAGACAAGACATGAACCAACAACAACAACAAAATGAACTAACTAGTTCATTAATCTCTGGTAATTAATTATTTTGCTTGATAATAACAAAGGCAATTAATCCTTCAGTATTCACAGACTTTCGTCCCTTTCAAAAATTGAACATCCAGTCTCGGACCAGTTGGATCCAGTTAAAACTTGAATCAGTTATTTATTGCTCCTAACAAAACATGAATCAATTTTTTAAAATTAACAAAATCTTCAATTAATTGTTGGAAATGAATTATTTCGTTTGGTATCGAATAAGGGAAATAACTTCTACCTTATTGAGAGCTATAGTTGTAAGTGCGGAATTTTTATTATTGTTTGGTAAAAACGGATGTTTACAACTAGTATGTGCTTGTTATTCTGTGGAGTAACTGTGAAAACGTGCTAGCCCATCGAGTTAGTTCCACTTGTTCATTGTTTCAATAGGAACTTCAACATGAACTGTGTTTCTTTCACTGCACGTTTGAGAACAAAATAACAACAACAACAATAACAACAACAACATAAATTGCTAGCAGGAGATAGAGAGTGGAGATCTTGTCATCAGCTTCCTAATGAAACATAATGATGACAATTTTATTTTAAAAGGAAAACTTTTCATTGTAAAGTGACTCTTTGATTGCGACATAAGTGAAAAGAAAACTTGAGACATGTTTTAAATGGTAAGAATGAGTCATATGAATAATCACATCTTAGTCGTTGTTAACAGGCTATTAAAAATCTGTTCTAGTTACGGGTTAGTGAATAGCGTCATCAAAAATTGTGTTAGTCGTCATCAAAAATTGTGTTAGTCGTCATCAAAAATTGTGTTAGTCGTCATCAAAAGTCTGTTTGAGAAACACGATTGTTAGAGAAGATGATCTGTAGAAAAGTTCTCAATTTTATATATGTAGGCAACATAGCACTCGTTGACCCAGAGATCTCTTCTACTGTCGTACAGTCTCGCATCAAAATCTGTACCACTGGTTCCATTTATCTCCTAGGCGTTCACTAAGAACCGGTTTTGACGGATTCTCAATCCGACGACCGCCATTTTATCAAACCTTTGTATTTTATTTTTGGTATTTTCCTAAAAGGCTGCAGTCTATAAAAAAGCATACATTGAAATATCTCACAAATTACGAAATCTTACAGCAATTTTTTTCTTTTTTCTTAAGTCTATTTATTTTAGTATGCTTTACGTCATTTCCGCTTCATTTAGACCTTTTAATCTCAATATAAACAAATCTAATCCTAATAGTATTAAAAAGATAGATATAGAGTCTTTTTCTTATGATTAAAGTATGCACACAAAAAGTTAAAACTCTTCATAGATGCTATACATAGATTCAAAAGCTGAAAAGTGTGTGTTACAGGGATAACTAATCGGAGGACTCCAGAAAAGTTTAGGGTTGTTTCTGTAATAACAAAAAGGTTGAAAAGTATCAAAGTGTGGGTCTTGTGTGTGTGGGAGTGGGTAACGGTAAAAAGAGCAACATTGATGGTTAGAAGCCGAAAAAAAAAGATTGAGATTGTAAGTAGGACCAACTGTTTTGTTGTGGGAGGGAAGAGGGTCGGGGGAGGGAGCAGGTCAAAGTGATACTAGAATTCACGGGCCAAAAGCATATGTGCGTGTGTGTGTGGGGGGGGAGAGGGGCGGGTCTTTCTACATCAAGTCAAACGTCTATGTCGGAGAAATTTAGACGCACAGGGTGAAAAAAAATACAAAAAGAAAATGTGGGTTCCAGAAAGAGAGAGAGAGAGAGAGAAGGAAAGAAAAAAAGGCCGGGTCAATACATCTCCTTGTAACAGATAAACTAATCCATGGGCTAATAAGTGTGTTCAGGAGAAGCGTCAAAATGTGGCCATAAAAACAATGTAATGTCTGGGAACAAATCAACGGGCGTGACCGGTGTGTACTTCTAGTCACATTATAGTCATAGCAAGTTCAAAGATTAGTTTAGAATTTAGTTTACAAGCTAATAAGAAATTGAAATATAATAAAAAGTAGTGTTGTCTTTTTTTGTTTGTTGCAGGAGTAATTTTTTTTAACATTTATCTGTAATTCATAGAAATAGTGATAATAAAATTATGAATAGTATCAGCCTCAAGACCATCTTACAACTGTGCTTAGAATACTAAGCCAAGAATAAAATAAATGTTTTCATGTATTGATACATTTGAATGATTCTTTCACCAATTCGCCCAACCCTTCAAGCCAGTGTCAAGACACTACACACTGAACTGAAGCACATCTAATGTTTACGTGGCTCATAGAGTTCGAAATGAATTGAGTTAAAGTACATCGACATGCTAACTAGACAACAATCAAACTATAATAACCCAGTTTGTTTCTCGAGGATTTAAAACGATAATAAAGACCCAAACAAAGGAGGAAAAAATCAATAAATGATGTTTTTTACGCTTTCAACACAAAAGCTATACAATAAAATCAAATCTAACATTTTACGAGTCAAATTATTTATTATAAATCTTTACCACCGGCTACGCCCGTCATTCATATCGCGATATTTTTACTGGTTAACCGACAAAATAGCGCGGAAAATATAGTGCCTCAAAATAACGCGAACAAAATAGCGCTAAAAAAATATTTTTCAGTCATTTTGCAAGAAATACTTTTTATATCGTATAATAGGAAAAGAGTCAATATTTTTTTTATTTTAATGTTGTCATTATTTTAGATTTCTTTAGACTTTAGATATCTTAAAACCACTGGCGGATCGGGGGGGGGCGATAGGGGCGATCACCCCCCCCCCCACTCGGCCAACCCCCCCCCCAAAGGGGGGGCGAATTTTATTATAGAATTCACACAATTTGTATACGAATTTATTACTTCTGTTAAAAATATATACTAATTATTTATATTTTAGCCTATTTTTAGATTATTTTGCTCCCCCCTCTAGTATGTTGGCCGATTTGGTGGGGTCGGGTGGGGGCGACGGTATCAATCCCGTCCCCCCATACACTTTCGAGTGGGGGGGCGGTCAAATTTATTTGTAGAAATCACAGCTTGCTAACAGAATCAATTAAATGATTAAAATTGTTATTGATATTTTAACCGATCTTTATATTATGCCTTTCCCTGTATGTAGATTGATGGGGAGTGGGGGGCGAATACCTCTACTGCCCTTTCCATCTAAACCCTTTGAGGGGGGGGGGGCTGTCCGTTTTTATGAAGAAATCATAGTTTGTTAACAAAATTAGTTGAATTAATATATACATTTTATATTATGTCACTCCCTTTCTGGTATTTTGGCCGATTCGGTGGGGTAAGGGGGAGGGCGATTGCATGTACTGCCCTCCCCACTCTAGTCCTCTGAGTGCTGGGGGGGGGGGGGCGGTCCTATTTTTGTGGAGAATCATAGTTTGTGAACAAAATTACTTAAATCTCTATATAATATAAACTACGTATTTATATGTGACCCATTGTATATTATGTCTTACCACAATCTAATCTCTAATGGTATCATTAGTAAATTTAAATGAAAAAGGGTTGTACAAGGTGAGAGGGGCGATACATGCAATCGCATTTCCCCCTTCGGACAAATCAGTACTTTTTCTTTTTGTATTATAGTTAAGAAATTACAAAATTTTAAAAATCTGTCATTAATATTATTTATATATACTATAAATTAAATTCTTATATCGAGTCGCCCCACCCCTATTCTTTAATGCTAAATGCAATCTTTAGCAGAAATTATTAAAGGAGCGAGGATTAATCGTTTTCACTCTACCGCCCCTCCCATTTCCAGACAAAGTTTTTGTATTTTCACATGAATTTATCATAATTATTTTAAGAAAGACTTTGCATTGGAAAAGTTAGAATTCAAACGAAATTTTTCAGATTCATGATTGAGATGAGTTCTAAACTCAAATAATATCTTCTTAGTGGCCTTTTCCCAACCTTTACTCAATCTGATATTTTTCTAGTTAAATAAATTTGGGACTATAACTCACAATTTATACTTGCATTTTCTTGAATACTATTTATCGAATAATTTTTTTTTCGGCCGCGATCCTCAAATCCAAAATCTAAATATGTGGGGTATCTTATCTTTTCAAGGAACAAATCGGTTTTATTTGCAATGTATTTAGGAACTTTAAATTCATATTAGAATATTTTTCAAGTACAAAATTATTCAAAAGGTCCTTTTTAAATAGTAGGAATAATGAGCTTTAGGTCAGGACACCAAGAGTTGCGATAACAGGGAAGCCAAAACGAGGAAAGCGCAAACAGGGACGTCCTCGTATTACTTGGCGACACACCTTCATGGAGGACCTCAGAACAGTGGACACCAGGTGGGAGGAGGCTTCAGACATTGCCAGTGAGAGATCTTTATGGTGAGAGCTTGCCGCCCAATGCGCCGAACGGCGCGGAAGGACCTAAGTCTAAGTAAAGGTCAGGAGAATGCGTTTCTGCAGTGAAGAATGCAAGGAAACGCTTTTGGCGACGTGGCTTCGGCCCGAACTCCTTTGGTGAATTATGACCTATAGATGTAAGGAGAATGCGTTTCTGCACTGAAAAAAAGCAAGAAAACGCTTTTGGCGACGGGGCTTCGCCCCGAACTCCTTTGATGAATAAAGAGCTTTAGATGTCAGGAGAATGCGTTTCTGCAGTGAAGAATGCAAGAAAACGCTTTTGGCGACGGGGCGAACCGAACTCCTTTACTGAATAAAGAGCTGTAGATGTCAGGAAAATGCGTTTCTGCAGTGAAAAAAGCAAGCAAGCTTCGCCCCGAACCCCACTAGCGAACCTTATAGCGCTGCCCCAGTTGTTTTGTTTTTCGACGAAGGTTGAGAAATGCTGCTTTTTTTATTCTCATATATTTATGTGTGTGTGGGGGTGGGGATGTGTGGTGTGTGTGTGGGTGTGTGTTGTACGCACGTTTATGCATAGGGTTAGGGTTTACTTGGCGTTAGGGTTAGGGTTTGGAAAAAAATAGCCCCCCCCCTACAAAGTTCTGGATCCGCTAGTGCTTAAAACATAAATATGCAAACATTATGCAAGAATTATAATAAGCTGTAATGAATAAGTTAAAAATATAGCATTTATTTATATATATTCATTTATCAAAAGTGCACTTTAAAAACAAAGATACTTCTAGACTTGTCCTATTTACACACACACACAAACTTTCACAAAGATAAATTGTATGTAATGTCACGTAGAAACTCGATCATTGGCCTGTTTCCGTACATTGGCAATATAGCTTCAAGTCGTCTGTTAAGTTGGGGGTACTTTGTCTCGCTTGCAGCTTTACTTCGTTCTCCAGCATTGTACCTCAGAATCTTGTTCTCAGTGTTCTCCTGTTCTCTTAGGAAGTGAGAGAGTAACTTGTACACATTGAGGGGGGAGGGGTGTCCATCAACTGATAGCTGAAATGCATGGTGTTAATCCTCCACTGAATTGTTTTGTTCGTGGTACATTGTCTTGTACTCAATTTTAACATTCCTTATTTTTGATGTCGGAAATTTTGGAGTTATTTTTCAATTTCGTCTCTGGCGACAAACATAGTTGTGCTCCCAAAAGTCATACAAATTTCATTCATCTGGCCGAGCATCATTTAGTTCTTCGAAGACAGTATTTACATCGGCCGGTGAGATAAGTCATCGCCTGCTTAACTAATCCTGGCACGCCAATGTTGCAGCAGAAGACGAAATGATTTGATCAAAGAGAGATGCCGCATATAATCAAGATTTCTGATTATAATATAACACACATGTGTGTACACATGTGTAACACACACATCAACATATACCTAGTCCTTGAACGGGGTCACCAAATTTCAGAAAGATAACCACTACCAGCTTATGCATTTTAAACATTGGTGAAAAAGGAGAATGAGATAAAATTTTAAAGTACTCTCTTTCTCTGCAAATACGGCATACTTTTAGATCTATCAATATCGAAGATGATAGAGACCTCAACAAAAAATTGTGCCCAAGGCCTTCACTTTCTAAAATCCGATATTTTTTTACATCATATATTAGTCCGTGCTATTTTGTTGGATCACCATTTTTACTTATAAAGAGAATTAAAATAAAACATTTCCAGAAATTACTTCTCTTGTTTTGAATCTCTCTCCCTCTCTCTCCCTCCCCTTTGTTATGTGTGGTAGTAAAGCTAACACATGTATGGAGAAATAGTACTTTGTTTATGTACGTACAAGGATGCATCAAACTCCCTAACCCACTGACGTACAGCTGAATTATCTTACAATTAATGACTTTTCTAGTCATTGACAATATGTCCTAGTTTTCAGTATTATGTCTTAAAACTGATAAAGAGCTTATGGCTTTCTTTATAACGCAGGGCAGTGGTTCTCAAACTGTGATAAACTGTTTTAAAACTTTATTATTTTATGGTTGAAAACAAACTACGACCATTTTGTTGTTAGCATCAGTGTCTTTGAACTAACTACATTGTTGTGACAATCATTAAATGTTATAACATATAGAATAGGTCGAACTAAGAATATTCAATATTATCTTTGCTACTGGTAAATACAAAGGTACGCACATTTCTGAATGCATACCAACTGTTGTAGCTGCATCAAGCTTGTTATCTTTCTCACGAGATGTCATCTATGATAGTCTATGTCATTTTTGTATATATGAAATTATTTGCAAAATTGTTGTATGTTATATATATATTATTTTATTGTATATAGAAAAGTTTGGCCACTCTTATTTAGATATGATTTACTAGATTATTCAATATGACAGTTTGTTGAGACCGCAGTGACACATGTTAAAAACAATAGCACTACCAAGAAGAATGTTATCTGTGAATGTATAAACTATGAATACACTATCTCCCAGCGACTGGGCCCACCAGGGTGGTACTTGAGTCCAGCACTGATTCAATTATTTCTCTTCTGCTGAGATTCGATTCCCTCCCTCCCCGTGTCGGCCAACAACTTGGGCTCTGGCCTGGACTTAAATGTTTTTAGCACTTTGTCAGACCTAGTGATACTTTTCTCCCTTGTTTAGTTTTTGTACATGGGAGGCAACCCTCTGAATGACACTCTAGTTAAGAACTATTTGTTCCCCACTGGGTGTGTCCAACATCTTCAGTTGCTGAGTAACTATGTCAGATGATAATTGATTTAATTTTAGTTGAAGTGTATTGTCAGAAATCATTTTAATAAAAGTGTTTTCCTGATAGGATCAGATTATACTTTTGTGTATTTTTTTTTACTCCTGACGTCACTATTAATTCGTGCAACTACAAGTTTCTAAACGTGCAGATAATCAAAAGGAAAGAGTATCTACTAGCACTTAGCTTTCTTGGTATAGCAATGTATAGTACACAAGAATAATTACATTGTTTTTTAAGACAGAAACTCCAATGGAACGCCCTGTATCCTAGAGTAAAAAGTATGTCTTAGAAATTTTTTTTTTCATTCTCTACAAGTTAAAGATCCAATAGTTGTACTAGATCTCCTTCCATGGAACTAATAGGGACATCGTCTTTCATAATTAAGACTCACACACAAACTTATTTGATCATTCATTGAAGCCCTAAAGAGAAAAATGCGTTAGCTTTGCGCTCTCTATGGAAACATGAAGACAAACGTCTCTAGCCTTACAGTTTGATAACATCAAGATAAAGATGGCAGTGAACAAACACTAGGGATGGAAACATGAAGACAAACGTCTCTAGCCATACATTGAACAGTGAAAACATCAGCAATGTCTCAAAAATTCATTACAATAATCAGTAAATGAACATTCCATGGATGTATTGAGTCGCCTCAAGAAAAACGTAGACCAATGTACTTTGCATAAAAACATTTTCATAGGAATAAAGCCATGAAACCAAGTCTGCTTCATGAACATAAAAATATTTTCAAAGGAATGAAGCCATGAAACCAAGTCTGATTCAGAAACATAAAAACAGCAAGCCTCTTCACAAAAAAGGACCAGGTCCTACTATAAGAATCATCATGAACTATTTAAAAAAAACTATCGACTATTCAAACAAATATTTAGAAAAACAGCAGCAAATCAGAAGATGGTTTATCGACCTATTATATAATTGCAGAGTTTATTCCAGAAAAAAAGTCTCATAATGTTGGGAGAAAATTGATTATTCCAATTTTACAAGACGTCATTTTCACAGTGATGCATTAAGATCTAAATGAGGTTCTGAAAGTATTACCAATATGTGACACTTCCTTTCAAAGACGGACTGATGGAATAGCTTGTGATGTGAAACAACAAACTATAAAGATGGAATAGCCAGTGATGTGCAGCAAAAAACTATAAAGATGGAATAGCCAGTGATATGCAGCAAAAAACTATAAAGATGAAATAGCCAGTGATGTGCAGCAAAAAACTAAAAGATGGAATAGCCAGTGATGTGCAACAACAAACTATAAAGATGGAATAGCCAGTGATGTGAAACAACAAGCTATAAAGATGGAATAGCCAGTGATGTGCAGCAACAAACTATAAGGATGGAATAGCTAGTGATGTGAAACAACAAACTATAAAGATGGAATAGCTAGTGATGTGAAACAAGCTATAAAGATGGAATAGCCAGTGATGTGTGTAGATGAGCCAACTTTAAATGATAACTTATCCCTTGACTTGGTTATGTCAATTGCACCATATTCCGTTAGTCGTTTCAAACATAATGAAAAGATTTGTTTTCCTGACAAACTTATCAGTTACCCAAAATGTGAATCTACTTTTTGCTTTAGCAAGGCAACTCTAAAGAAATGAAATGCCATTAAAAAATGTTGAAGCTTGTACAAGTGAGGCTTGGGAGCTACAATGTTTCAAAAGCTTTATGAAATAGGAAAATTTTTCCAATTCAGGCAACATCTTGTTGCTAAGCAACATAACCTACAACTTTAACGTAACCTACAACTTCCACGTAGCCTAAAAACTTCCACGTAACCTACAACTTTAACGCAACCTACAACTTTAACGCAACCTACAACTTTAACGCAACCTACAACTTTAACGCAACCTACAACTTCCACGTAACCTACAACTTCCACGTAACCTACAACTTCCACGTAATCTACAACTTCCACGTAACCTACAACTTCAACGTAATCTACAACTTCCACGTAATCTATAACTTCATTCATCTTGAAATAAAACACGTAAAGAAAATTAAAACCCAATATAAGCGCCTCTTGAAACAGTTGAAACAAAGCGACCTTTTGAGATCTAATGGTGTGCTGAGATCATTGACAACTTTGTCTTACTTGTCTTGTTGAGCGTGACCTACAACTTTGGAATTGTGTATGAGCAACAGGTTGATCAATTCGTTTACAAAATGTATTAAATGAAACTGCAGCTACAAGGAAAGAAATACAACTTTTTCTATTCAAAGCAACTCATTATCTCTATTACTGAAAAACTATATCTCTTTTATCACAATGTTTAAAAAAACAAACTAACCTATTAAAAATGTTATTTCATTTGAAATGGCTGCACTTAAGAACTGATACTAGTGACCAATAGTACTGCCACTCCGATGGTATAAGGTGTGCCTTAGAGTTATTACTGTGGATTCATTGGTAACTTCTATCTTGCATTGAATGCTTAGGATTAATTCTTCCCGTCTGCTTGGTGTGAATACATTTCCCAGCAGTCCATCAGACAAATGGTTTGTGACAGGGAAGGCCGATAACCTGAGTCAGATGTTCATGTCATTGACTTTCTGTCTTCTCGAATCCTGTCAGGAACTATCGGCTTATTGTTTGTCATGTCAAGTGGTGTTGACATTTAAGACAAATGATATCATGACAAGATGACAGTTTGCTAAAGTTTAATTTGAAGTAGACAATGAAAACAAAAAGAACATTTCGATCAAATAAATCTCGGGGTTCAAACATTGAATGATCGTCTTCTCAAAAAAAAGGAAAAAAAAATACTATTCGAATACATCTTTCATGATGATACCGCTAATACAATACACAAGTATTGTAGCAATGACACGGGAGTCGTCAGCCGACAAAGTAGCTGCTTAATTTAGATGTTCAAATAAAATAAATACTTTTTTAAAAAATACAATTCTTCCATTATGAAGCGGATAACTGTTTCGTAAGAGCGATTACTTTTAATACCAAAGAAATGATAGATTGAAAACAAAGTGGATCAGATTTGACCCCGTTTCAATGCACCCTCCCCTCGAACAATAGTTCTGGTTAAGTGAATGTATAAATCTACTCAGAGTATATACAATTCTTAAGATAGGCCTATAGATCTGGAATTTACACTTTGAAGGCGGTGCTAGGCCTATAGATCAGGAATTTAGACTTTGGAGGCGGTGCTAGGCCTATAGATCAGGAATTTAGACTTTAAAGGCGGTGCTAGGCCTATAGATCTGGACTTGAGACTTTGAAGGCGGTGCTAGGCCTATAGATCTGGACTTGAGACTTTGAAGGCGGTGCTAGGCCTATAGATCTGGACTTGAGACTTTGAAGGCGGTGCTAGGCCTATAGATCTGGACTTGAGACTTTGAAGGCGGTGCTAGGCCTATAGATCTGGACTTGAGACTTTGAAGGCGATGCTGGGCCTATAGATCTGGACTTGAGACTTTGAAGGCGGTGCTAGGCCTATAGATCTGGACTTGAGACTTTGAAGGCGGTGCTAGGCCTATAGATCTGGACTTGAGACTTTGAAGGCGGTGCTAGGCCTATAGATCTGGACTTGAGACTTTGAAGGCGGTGCTAGGCCTATAGATCAGGAATTTAGACTTTGAAGGCGGTGCTAGGCCTATAGATCTGGACTTGAGACTTTGAAGGCGGTGCTAGGCCTATAGATCTGGACTTGAGACTTTGAAGGCGGTGCTAGGCCTATAGATCTGGACTTGAGACTTTGAAGGCGGTGCTAGGCCTATAGATCTGGACTTGAGACTTTGAAGGCGGTGCTAGGCCTATAGATCTGGACTTGAGACTTTGAAGGCGGTGCTAGGCCTATAGATCTGGACTTGAGACTTTGAAGGCGGTGCTAGGCCTATAGATCTGGACTTGAGACTTTGAAGGCGGTGCTAGGCCTATAGATCTGGACTTGAGACTTTGAAGGCGGTGCTAGGCCTATAGATCTGGACTTGAGACTTTGAAGGCGGTGCTAGGCCTATAGATCAGGAATTGAGACTTTGAAGGCGGTGCTAGGCCTATAGATCTGGACTTGAGACTTTGAAGGCGGTGCTAGGCCTATAGATCTGGACTTGAGACTTTGAAGGCGGTGCTAGGCCTATAGATCTGGACTTGAGACTTTGAAGGCGGTGCTAGGCCTATAGATCAGGAATTTAGACTTTGAAGGCGGTGCTAGGCCTATAGATCTGGACTTGAGACTTTGAAGGCGGTGCTAGGCCTATAGATCTGGACTTGAGACTTTGAAGGCGGTGCTAGGCCTATCGATCTGGACTTGAGACTTTGAAGGCGGTGCTAGGCCTATAGATCTGGACTTGAGACTTTGAAGGCGGTGCTAGGCCTATAGATCAGGAATTTAGACTTTGAAGGCGGTGCTAGGCCTATAGATCTGGACTTGAGACTTTGAAGGCGGTGCTAGGCCTATAGATCTGGACTTGAGACTTTGAAGGCGGTGCTAGGCCTATAGATCTGGACTTGAGACTTTGAAGGCGGTGCTAGGCCTATAGATCTGGACTTGAGACTTTGAAGGCGATGCTGGGCCTATAGATCTGGACTTGAGACTTTGAAGGCGGTGCTAGGCCTATAGATCTGGACTTGAGACTTTGAAGGCGGTGCTAGGCCTATAGATCTGGACTTGAGACTTTGAAGGCGGTGTGCAAAATGTTCCTAACGTCTATTTAGTTATTCATGATTATAACATTGACCTAGTTCTCTAGTCATTGTAAGATTAAACGTGTACAATCATACGAGTTCTAGTTTAGATATAGCAGATTCTATATCAAGATTCTAGATCTAGATCTACACTAGAATTAGATCTACACTTAGATCTAGAACTAGACTTAGATCTAATTCTAGACTAGACTTAGAGCGTCCAGGTTCCAGAAAGTTCTGACTTCAATAGAAGTATTGTAAAAAAAAAACAAAAAAAAAACTTAGGCCTTTAAAACTTACCATTATGTAATGTCTATTGACAAACAATGTTCATTAATGACAATGTCCTCCTAAGTCTATGATCAGTTTGTCACATAGAAAACGCAGAGAATTCGATGAAAAATCAATGTCTTTGTGGCTGTAATTACTCAGTGGAATCACTGAAGACCTGTATTAACATGACTTCAAGACGTGTATCAACAGGTCTCATGGCCCAATACGACAGGTCTGAAGTTCTAGTTACCATAGAAAAACAAATCAGCCTTGAAATGGTGTCTGTCTTTGCTACTGTTAAAGAGCCAATTAAGAGCAGATTAAATCAAGTCTTACAAGCACGACAGCCTCCAGCAACGAAGAGCAAGGATACAAACCTTTACAAAATCTAAGGCTGTTTCTCTAAACCTTGTTTTTTTTTAAATTAAAGCCACGTTTGGATTGATGGGAGGGGTGACTATTACAATACTATTACAATACTATTACAAACTAAATATTTTATTATTTTGACTATGATTAGGTCAGGTAACTTGTTATTTAGGTTACAGACGTGACTGTTTCTTCTAGTGATCATTTCTCATTACTCCAGACCGGGTTGTTTGGAATCCTTTCAAAGCTGTTACATAGCCCGAGATTTACTTAAAGGAAATGACGGGACCCAAATAGCTTCTGTACTTTTAGAACAAACCTTCATCTCCATTTTGTACACATCTTTTTGTTTCTTATTCATTTTTCTTAATCTCTCCAATTCTCTCTCTCTCTCTTTGCCTCTCGCCTTCCCTATATGCCCTAAGATTGAATTAATTGCTGAAAGGATGCCACAAAGCTGTTTTCTCTTTCAAGTAGTTTGAAATGGTTTTCTCTAGTGCTGCTTGAACTCGGCTGAAAATCTATATTCAAGTTTCAACACCTCGAGTCTATCTTTATATGGATCAAAATTTTTTAAGCTATTAAAAAAGAAAAAAAGAGTCTAGATAAACGGAACATTTGATCATAAACACACATTTGGTACATAACACACATTTGGTACATAAACACATCTTAACATTCGACTGTGTGGAGCTGTCATTATCTGGCATGTGGAACAGATATTCTCTAATGTGTCCAACTGTGTGTGTCTGATGTGTCCAAATGATGGTTAAGTTTATTGTTCCTATGGCCGACGGTTAACGACCTCCCTCCCTTATTTCTCCAGCGTATGTTAGGTACCCACTCAAGCTGTGTAGACTAGGTACCCACTCAAGTTGGGTAGACTAGATACCCACTCAAGTTGGGTAGACTAGGAACTCACTCATGTTGTGTAGACTAGGTACTCACTCAAGTTGGCTAGACTAGGTACTCACTCAAGTTGGCTAGACTAGGTACTCACTCAAGTGGCTAGACTAGGTACTCACTCAAGTTGTGTAGACTAGGTACCCACTCAAGTTGGCTAGACTAGGTACTCACTCAAGTTGGCTAGACTAGGTACCCACTCAAGTTGGCTAGACTAGGTACTCACTCAAGTTGGCTAGACTGGGTACTCACTCAAGTTGGGTAGACTAGGTACTCACTCAAGTTGGGTAGACTAGGTACTCACTCAAGTTGGCTAGACTAGGTACCCACTTAAGTTGGCTAGACTAGGTACCCACTCAATTGGCTTGACTAGGTACTCTCTCAAGTTGGCTAGACTAAGTACTCACTCAAGTTGGCTAGACTAGGTACTCACTCAAGTTGGCTAGACTAGGTACTCACTCAAGTTGGGTAGACTAGGTACTCACTCAAGTTGGGTAGACTAGGTACTCACTCAAGTTGGGTAGACTAGGTACTCACTCAAGTTGGCTAGACTAGGTACTCAGTCAAGTTGGCTAGACTAGGTACTCACTCAAGTTGGGTAGACTAGGTACCCACTCAAGTTGGGTAGACTAGGTACTCACTCAAGTTGTGTAGACTAGAGGCGTTTTAAAAAATCAGAAAGTGCAAAATCAAAGTGCAAAATAAGTTATATAAATAATATTTCTTAACAAAGTTTTGCTCACAACCTTTCAGTGTCACGTTCTGGAGTCGTCTGGCCTAACTAAGACCAAATGACAACAATGCCACCTATGTTGCATCATTCACAACCAATTGCTAACCTCTTCCCACCGTCACCATAGAAACACACACACACGTTCCATAACACGCACTAATCACCGAACGTCGAGGGAGGAGCGAAGTCTTAAGAGTAAGTCAGGAGATTACAACTCGAGGCTCTTCCTGTTTTAAAGAAAGTTTTGCTTAAAGACGACTTAAATGAAATGAACATTACATTAATTACAATTAACTAATCAAACAGGAATGGATTAATGTTAATTATTGTGTCTTAAGCCTATCATTTGAAATTAAAACAAAAATATTCAAAAATCTTAAATTGACATTGTATTGAAGAAGTCAGGATTCAAGAGTTTTTAAAGAAATAAATAGAATAAGAAAATGTAGATCGCCATCAGCTTTATAAGTAGGCATTGATTGAAAACACATTGTTTACTTGTTATTTCACAATCTAGTATTGTATTGTCTTGACCTTTAAAGCATCTAGATCTAGTTTGTTCTAACCTTATTAAATAGGGGAAGTCCATCATTTAAAAACGTTTCGAGGAAATGAGAGGTTGTGAGTGATGCTTGCCTCCAAGATTTAAATTGACCGTTGGCATTGATATTGTAATGATCTTTTGTCTCAAAACGTGAGGGCTGTTTGCTCACGTGCGCTTTGTCTTACATGGACTGTGGGCTATTCACGTGCCTCAAATCTCATGCTGTCTACCACGTGGATCAAATCTTGCGTTGCTTATCGTCTGCAGATAATCTCGTTCCTTCACGTGCATTAAATCTCGAGTTGCATAACACCTTTAGATAAACTCAGGAGTTTATCGCTTGCTTTTAATCGCATCAGAACCAGTTAATCTGCTAGATTACAAGATTTATAGAGAATCGCTTTGAAATGTAATGGATCGAGATCAGACGAGATTTTGACGAGAATTAGTAATTTATAGGCCTATTCATAGCTCGAGTACAGAATCTGATTTTCAAATCTCTATTTCGATTTTCAAAAAGCATTTCATTTTAGAACAAGGTATAATTTCTATTTAGCTATGAATAGTAAGTTTTTAATTTTAATATTTTTGTATGCCTATCTTGGGTATTTTGTCTTTATTCTAGTTAGATATTGTTGCATCCATACATGTCTGTTGTATCACTGCAATGTAGTCATGTGCGGCAAGTTTACATGTCTGTTGTATCACTGCAATGTAGTTAAGTGCGGCAAGTTTACATGTCTGTTGTATCACTGCAATGTAGTCAAGTGCGGCAAGTTTACATGTCTGTTGTATCACTGCAATGTAGTCAAGTGCGGCAAGTTTGCATGTCTGTTGTATCACTGCAATGTAGTCAAACACGTCATTAACGTCAGACCTTCAAGCTGCCCGTTTGTTTCTTCATTGTAAGGAACCAACACTTGATAGCAAAGCACCTGTAGGGGGTCAACAACAAGATGACTCTTACTAGATCTAGGCACTTCCGCTGACGCATGATTTGTCGCCACTAGCTTATGTCTTTATAATTATTTATTTCGATAATTGTCTTCGTAAAACTTAAATATTCCTGTTTTGTTTCAACCAAAGTTCTAGATGGTGATTGGTTCAAATAAATGAGCATTACAATTACACAAAAACAATTAGCAAATCAAAAGGAATGGATTAATGTTAATTGTTATTTTCAATTTTTATTTAAAATATCTTAAGCTAAGGTGTATTAAAATGTATTCTTTTAGCATGGTGGCACCAGCACAATCATCAATGATATTTTTGTTATTCTTATTAAACATGTTACTTATATGTCAAAATGGATCTCTGGGCTCTGTTTAGACGATTTTGAGTTTCCTGACCACTGGTGGTACCCCCCCCCCCCCCCCCCCCACGAAAAAAAAAACCCACCTAGCTAAATGTGCTGAAATGTCTTCTCCACACAGTTTGGTCGAAAAACTACGTAACACGTAACTATTTTTGTTTTGTTTCTCTTTTATAAGGGCAGTTTCGCTATTTTGTAGATTTCACTGTGAACTTTGTACAAATACATTTCACTGTTTCAAAACTTTGTATAAATACATTTCACTGTAAACTTTGTATAAATACATTTTACAGTAAACTATGTATTATTACATTTTACAGTAAACTATGTATTATTACATTTTACTGTAAACCTTGTATAAATAAATTTCACTGTCAGCTTTGTATAAATACATTTGACTGTTTCTAAACTTTTTATAAATTAAAGAGATGTCGCCGCATTCCATTTCAAGTAACACTGAAATTAAACTATCACGAGGAAAGGAGATACGTTTTAATCAACTCAACAGCTGGGGGACTCGGTTCAGCGCTTTGTTTGTTTTCATTCTTGGAAGTGTCTAAACAAAAAAAAAAGTCATTTTTGTATTAACTACCAACATTTTCTCTCTTTCTGTCTGTGTCTAGATTTCTGTGTCTCTCAAAGGCTGTCTAGATCTCTGTGTCTCTCAAAGGCTGTCTAGATCTCTGTGTCTCTCAAAGGCTGTCTAGATCTCTGTGTCTCTCAAAGGCTGTCTAGATCTCTGTGTCTCTCAAAGCTACTAATCACAGAGTTTGATAGGCTACAACTACATTCAAACGTGTACACCTGGAGAACTATTGTTCCAATCAGTCAGGTCACTGCGCGGCCTGATACTCAAACTTGAAACTTTTAGGTTTCTGGCAGTAAAGTAAATAAAAAAAAGTTTAGAAGTTGTTGTATTTCCGCTGGGATCTTACAGTCTCCAAACATTGGCTGCCCATCGATCTGGCCAGTCACAGTCACAAGTCATTCTCACATTAACCTTTGCAAAAATATATTGATCTCTTTATGCTCGATGACCAGCTGCACAACAAGAATTCATTGAGAATGTAATTTCCGCCACAATGGCGACAGGTTTCCATTGATCCAGTGTGAAAAGATCGAAGTGGATTGAACGATTTAAAGTTTGAAAACTAGACAAAGATTAGAACTTCTGATTCACGTATAAATTACACCAGCTTTAGCTAAGAGGCCCCAATTTCTTGAGGGCCCTCACAAACAATTATCCGAGTCAGCTTCTTGTGAATAATAATGATTTGAAGCTAAAGATGTAGTTTCACAATTTAGATCCTTATACTTATTCATTAGTTGACTCAGTTTAACCCTCCATGTTTCTGACATCATTTTAGGCACTAACATAAAATATCAGGACTTATAAAGGACCCCCACATCTTATCATGTCATGTCCAGAAACTTCAGTGTTCAGAAAGCTAGACCAAGATCAAATTTCCATATTAGTTTTAGATTACCATTGAACATGAAACCTAAGTTTTAGATTAACATTGAACATGAAACCTAAGTTTTAGATTAACATTGAACATGAAACCTAAGTATAACGACTGGTCTCGGTCCCCTTCGTGGATTATAACGGGCTCATTAAATTACAGACCTACTTCAAAAGAGAAGATAATTACGTCCTAATTGTTTATTGTGTCAGTCTAGTCATGCATGTTAATCAGTGACTTACACTTGTAACTCTATAACATTATTGTAAATGTTTTTTTCTATTCCCTATTTTGAGAAGTGATTCTTTGAAACAAAAGATACTTCTACCCAGGCCCGAGAGTGTTCGGACTCCTGTGAGATGAAAGGTGAATAATTGCAAAGCTTTATTGTCCTATAACTCCCATGCATTGAGGCAGGAGATAGAATAGAAGATGGTATAGTTATCTATTGTTTGTTACAAAGTTACTTTAAAGCGGCGACCTATAAAATGGACTAGTTCAGCTTATACCACCACTTCAGTCAAGTACAAATTCTTTCCTTTGCTCAAGATACCGAACAAAATAATCAATTACCTATAGTTAATTATCTAATGAAATGATTTTTTAAATTGACTCTTGTATTGTCAGGTTAAAGAAATAAGTGTGCAAATTTTCTGTTGATCCGAGATTGTGTGTCGGAGAAATAACGTTTACAAACTTTTCACCAGACAGACAGACAGACTTGATATCAGCTTTACAAAAACATGTTCGTGCAAAAACAATCTTGTTTATCTGTGAGATATCAAATGTATTTACTCATAGCAAAGAATTCACTGCAGCCTGTATGGAAATTATGCAAAGAATCATTTACATTTAAGAGATATTTTCTACAGTTATGTCCCCTGGATTTAATCCCGACAGAATTATTCAAATCATATTTTTGAAGTTCTGTATTCTATTACTTTGCATAGCGGGTATCCAGACTGAGCATGTTTCAGTGGAGCTAGGTCATAATGAATCGTTGACATGGTTGGAGCAAGAGTACTCGAGAGATGTTTTTTTTTTGTTTCGAATCCCGAATCAGTCACTTTAGTTTCCCCTCAGTTCGATAGCCAATGTCTAAATGACACTCAACCTAGCGCTTCACATCTACAAATACATGTCTGGAAAGACAGAGTGTTAAAATGTTTTTGATTAGATTGTGAGCACTGGCAGCAAAGGTCTTGACGTTCTCCCAGCACAGTGCTGACACTATACACAAGGTTTAGGGAGAAGCGTCGACACAATAGCTGTACAGAAATGTCTGAGTTAGACTCAATTTTCACGCGTTTTGCCTTCTTGTAAGTAGCCAGTAAACTTTTACTTTACAAGTGAAGTTAGTATCATTACAAAATATCAAACACACAGGAAAAAAAATTCTCAAAATCATTTTGATCGTTTTAATATTTGAAAAAAAAAAACTTAACTTACAAAACCTCAAATGTTTTTTTTTTAAGCACTAATTAGTTGGTTCCTAGAAGATCTTAAGAATGTAATAAAATTTTTAAAAAAAACCAGCATAAAAACAAATAATTAAAACACTATATATATATATGGGTGTGGGTGGAATCCAAAGTTACGCAATAAATGAAACATTAAAGCTGGTTGATTTAGTTGGGTTTTGTTTTTTTTCGGAAATATTGTTTCGTAGATAATTTGTACATTGTGTTTTGTATACTAAAAAAAGGTTGATTCTCCATATAGTATTGAGGAGACAAGATTTCCTCTTTAACCAAGGGACATGGAGAACATTGTATGCTCCCCCAGCGCCTAACGCTCTCTTGCGTTCTGAGATTAGAATTTCTTTCTCCTTGAGTCCACGTCTCAGAAATGCGCATGTCAAAACGTTTCAAGTAAAAAAGTATTGAACTGTTTTACTACAGAGCTGAGATGTTCGTACTTTCTAGAGTGCACCATTCATCCTAGTAAAAAAAAATCGCAGGTCAAACGAATTTTCTTAAAGAAAGGCGCTCACTTTTTTTGTCACACAAATGTCGTCAACATAAAAGATTTACGACAGTCGTGAGAATGTCAAACATCCTGACACTTAAAGAAACACTTTCACGAAGACGTTATCAAATGTCTCTCTTTAAAAACGGTATACAACTTAAAAAGGTCATCTTAATTTTGTTTTTTCATTTGAATTTCGAGTCGCCCTAGCGGGGCACACCCCCACAGTTTGAGAAACGCCGCTTTCCAGAAAGTACACATCTGGATACGGCCGATGGATAAAGTCTTATAAAGAAAAAAGAATATATCTAACTTACGTCTACGATTCTAAAGACTAGATCTCTAGGTCAGTGTATTTCTCCACTCTCAGGAATCACAAAATGTACATTTCAGTTAGAAATACAAACTTTTTTTTGTTCAGAAACAAAGTTTGTGTAACGTTGTAGAGAGAAAGAATTGTTTGTACACTAGGATCACTGAGGAGACAACTCTAAGAAGCAAGAACTACTGAGAAGGGGAGATACTGCGATACGGTCTCTGGTCGCGCGCTGCGTGGTGGCAACATCTATTATCACTGTGTGATGGAACAGTGAGTAGAGAAATTCAGTAGAGTGAGTGAATGAAAGAAGAGAGTGCATGAGAGAGGAAAGAAGAGAGTGTAAGATTGGAGTTTAGAAATGAGAGAATAAGTTAGTCTAGTAGGTAAACTGCATGATGGGAAATAGAAAGGATTCTAGGATTGAAGTTTGGATAAAGTCCGAAATATTGTATGATTTAGCAAAGAAGCTAGTTTATGAGTTTATATTTGCGTGCCCTATGTGAAATGGACTGAACCCAGTCAAGGTTCTGAAAAGAATAATAAGTGAAAATTAAAATTTTCTATTTGAACATAAATTCGTCTTTGCATTACATTTTATTAAATGAAATCTGACACGATGCCGTTTTCTTTTTATCACGCGAGTATTGGTGTCTTCTTTATTGAATGACACCCCTAAACGTCAATTGTGTCTATTTTTAAGATTTTTATGCATTTTCTGGAGATTTTAATAATTTCAGATAATCCTCAGGACTTTTCGTATACTTTGCAATTTCATGAGATTTCCAAGAGCTCCTGGAAAATCAGGAGGCCGCTGGAAATCTGTTATAAGTTATAATGGTTTAATAATGTGCACCTAGAATTAATGCGGGTCCTATGAAAGTGTGGGAACCATTGCTGCCGCATAGGTTGCAGTGGTCTAAGGCAGGCCCTGTTTAAGAGTGAATGAATGTATACTTAAGTATAAGAGTGATTGTATGATTGTGTAAAGGAGAGATTGCAAAGTGACATGTGTAATTTTTTTTTAATAATAAAATTCATAACAAAGAATTTAGTAGATTTGGACAGAAAGTGGAGACAATGATTTCTAGTTATTTCAATACAGAGGCTTGTGAAAGCTCTGGCAGCTTAGCATTACAATAAGCCTCTCCAAGACCGAAATCCTGGCACAAGATGTCGCAGAAAAACAGGTGATACACAATGGGAATCACACACTTACAGTGATGCAGGAATTCATCTACTTGGGAGCAACAATAGCAAGCAACCTAGATTTTGACACTGAACTGACAAAAAGAATAGGAAATGTTTCTGAAGCAATAGCAAAACTCTCCAAGTGCGTATGGGAAAATACCGAAATAACTACGGCAACAAAAATCCTAGTCTACAATGCCTGCGTTGTGAGCAGACTTCTTTATGGCAGTGAGAGCTACTCAACTTAAATGCGTCAAGAGCATAGATTAAATAGCTTTTACTTACTCTGCCTGCGACGCATAATGTACATCTCCTGGAGAAATCATGTCTCCAACCAATCCGTTTTGAAACGGGCCAATATGCACAGCATCTATGCTCTTGTGACACAGAGAAGACTACGCTGGCTCGGACATGGCTCTCGCATGCCAGATGGAAGAATCTCTTAAGACATCCTATACGCTGAGCTTGCAGAGGGAGTCAGACCCAAGTGCCTCCCAAGACTAACCTACAGAGATGTCTGCAAGCGAGACATGAGAGCCACGGGTATGTGGGGGAGATAGCCTACGTGCTGGTACGAACTTCGCCGAAGCTACATCAGTCAAGAGAGAGAAAAAGAAATCTGCCCTGTCAGCTAGGCCAGGGGTCGGCAACCTTTTAAGTCACAAGAGCCAAAATTTACAATTTACAAAATTTTCGAAGTTTTTAAAGAGCCAAAAGTGTTGTTTTTTTGCCAACTATAAATAGTTCTCATACAATGAGTTTTTGAAAAATGAAAAAAAAGCGATTTCATGTAAGTAGTGTTTTTCACAACTAATTAGATAATATATATAGGCCTAAATCATTATTAGAAAATTATTTTTCATTCGGTAACAACTAAAGAAGTTAAACACTTACGTAGGACACCAACTTGTACTTCAATAACGAACAATGAGGAAACCAATTCAATAGGAGCGATGGCTATGGTTTTAGACAGTTTGAATACATTTCGCTTATAACTTATTTTTAGTTTCAAACACGACTCTAAATTTTCAATTGTTCGTTGGCTTCTTGTTTTACTTTTAATTATATTCATGCAAGAGAACAAAGGCTCGCACGAAAATTTAGATCAATTAGTCATCACTCCAAATGCCAACATATTCACCTAACTGTAGCAATCTGGAAGACTATTCCATGCGCCGAAACTCGCGGCATTACTTTTAAAGCTGTCCCTTTTGCTGCGTTAAGTACATTTCTGGACCTCCAACTTGCTTTTCAACTCTGTAAATTTTTCACCCCACAAAGCTTTACTTTTTAAATCGATCAATTGCATTTCTAGAGATCTAGTATCAATTCCAAATGGATCAATGTGGATTTCGTTATTATTTGTGTTGAGATGGTGTACTAGGAATGCCAAAATTGTTTTGTTGGTTTTGAACTGCTCAAATCTATTAGTTTTGTGTGGCCTGTCTGTCCGTCTGTCCGTCCGTCCTTTTTAGATCTCAGAAACTAGAAGAGAAAATTAACATCGGACATCATGATATTTTAGATCATTCAAAGTTCTGTTGCAACGGCTACTTTTTTCATTTCTGAAAGCGAAAAATCTAATTTTCTAAATCAATTATGCAAGCAGTTTTTTCATAAAAATACGCCATTTTTACAACTATTCACTATTAATAGTAACAAACATTTGAGGCTTCTGAGTAAGGGAGATGGCAATTTATAATTTTGTAACACATTTATGCAAATGGTTTTAGATTTTTGATCAAAAAATATTATTTTTTACAATTGTTTTGCTAAGTTATGTAAGTTCTTAATACTACATTTACATAAAAGTAAACTTTTTTTTTAAAGAGAAAAAATCTATACTATGCAAATAAGTTGGACATAATTTAAAACAACAATTAATAAGTAGTTTTTCATATTATCGCGTGAACGACAAGGTATCCACGAAACCATGGAACACAAGATTAAAGGAATTTGACCCTTTACAAAACAATTAGATCAATTAGATACTTATTATAAGACATCAGTTAGGCCAGGTTCACATCTAACTTCACATTCACTTGGTCTGCTGGACCTTTAGTGCACCACACAGGATCTGTCAACCTTCTTTCTCCATTCTTCTGTCTTTTGCCTTTGATAGAATTTCATTCTCATAATATTGAAACCTGCCTTTTTACCTGCCTGGGTGGACCTCTTCGTGGGCCGATTTTCAGTTTGTGTTTCCACACAAACTGTTTTTATAACCTTGTTTTTTTTCAAGATTTCTGAAATCACGAAACGGTTCTTCAGATGCACGTAGGAAGCAGTCTTTGACAAACTCATCATCTGTAAATAGTTTGCCTTTTGTGCAATTTCTAGTGGTGACGCAAAGCTTGACAGAATAGCATTACTTGTAGATTGCTTCTAAGTTTGAGAAGATCATTCTAGTCAACTCATTTACTTGAACAACAAACTATACGTCACAGTCACGTGGTTTTGCGACAACGAGAATTAAAACCTACATAGAAACATCCAACGGCGGCCGAGAGCTTCCGACGGACTGACATATATATATATATGTATGTATGTATATATGTATGTATGTATGTATGCATGTATGTATGTATGTTTGTGTGTGTGTGAGTATGTGTTTATTTATTCTAAAAGATTAATTAATCTGTATACGTTTTAATCATAATGTGCGATAACTCATCTTTCAAGGTTTATAGGTCAAGGACTATTTTTTGTTTGACGCAATGGGCCCAGGTCACGTGCTCAATAGACACTCGCATGTGATTGTGAATGGCCAGATTTTCTGGCCTCCGTCGATGTTCTGCAATTAGGCTAATCACTTACATCTACGTGGTCAATGTTTGACAAACTAAATATCTAATGACTAGGAGGGGAGAGAAATCTAACACCAGGACGAGGGAAAAGGGAAATAACTCGGTGCCACATGGAACCCTACAAGTATTAGAAGCAGGGGGCTGGAGAGGGTAGAGAAACAAGAGAACCATCTCAGATACACCAAGAGATCATTAGGAACTGAACACAATCAGATTGAAATAAAGAAACAAACAAATTGGAAAGAGGAAAAAAATGTTTGAAAAAGATGAACAGAGGAGAGAGAGATGAAGAGAACCAGAGAAAGAAAACCAGAAAGAACGAGAGAACGAGTATACGTGAAAAAGAGAAAGAACGAAAGAGAAAACAAAGAGAGAGAAAGATAATAAGAGAGGGAGAGAGAGAAGAAAGAGAGAGAGAGAGAGGGGTAAGAGAATGATACTTAGACTATAGACTGAACTTTTATGGGGGGCCCCCTATATTTTTATTGAAAGTTTTAATAAAATATCCACTTTTTAGCGCCCCGTGTGGTCTGTCTGTCTGTGTGTATGTCTAACAGACCTTCTCGTTTACATCACAAAAGCTAGAAAAAATCATGACAATCCGACATCATGTTATTTGAAAACTTTTGGAGCGACGACTGCTTTTTTTCCCAGACAGCGAACCGTTTAATTTTCAAATTTACTATGCAAGAAGTTTAATTTTTTTTTAAATAAAATTACACGAACTTTATAATAATTAATAATAATTAATAATAGTATTTCTGAGCGAAATAGAGAACTGTGCTTGTAAATTAAATATAATCTTTTTCAAACATTTATTATGTATATTTCAGTTTAAAACATATAAATCTACATATATTTTGAGCTTTATGGCGGCTAAAAGCCTTTCGTTTACACACTGCGCAAATCCGGAGCTACACACTTTATATATTACTGGTCAAAAAAACGTCAAAGCAGCTAACCCATCGATATTTGGATATTTTAAAAAATCTTTATTGTGGGGGCCCCTCTCTTTTAGCCCCGTCTGCCCTACCCTAAATCCGGCCCTGTCTAGATGTAGATAGACCTTTAAGTCAACATGATTTGCGAATTGTCAAGAAATTAACATTTCAAAAATCACAAAAAATTTATATATTTTCAAAAATACCTTTCAGCCTGAGCATAGCTGTTCAAAGTTGTACCGCCGCCATTTTCACGGCTTTAAACTTTTGTTAGTAGATTTTTTATTAACTCGTAAAGCTCCGTCATGATCTATGTTGTTACGTCATGATCTATGTTGTTACGTCATGATCTATGTTGTTACGTCATGATCTTTGTTGTTACGTCATGATCTATGTTGTTACGTCATGATCTATGTTGTTACGTCATAATCTATGTTGTTACGTCATGATCTATGTTGTTTTTTCTTAGCTGTAACTGATATAAATAAAAACATATATCTAGAACTGTTTCACAATATGTTTACACAATGAAAGACGTATAATGGTCAATGATGAAATTAATTTTAAAATATTAAGAATAATGAACAAAATTATTGTTTTTGAAAAAATTCAAAGGGAAGCAAACAGGTAAGTATGTCGTTCATTTCATGTCTTAGATTATCTCCCTTTTCTCATTTGAAACGGCACTATAGTAAGTATGATTCACAAAATCAAAGTATGTAGTATTTGACTCGAACTAGTGATTTCAATTAACGGGGGATTCAAAACGTTATTTTCCATAGCAGTGTATTTCAAAGGGTCGAGGATTAACATTATCGACAGTACAAGATATGGGAAGCAGCACATTATAAAAATGCTCAAACATATTTATGCCTGTCATGGGCGTAGCCGGGGGGAGGGGTCCCCCCCCCCCCAAAATGAAATCCCCCCAACAGGAGGGGGGAGGAGACGGAATTTAGTGACTGATTTTTTGCTTTGATTTTGTTTATTTTAGGTGAGATTTTAATACTAAACTATCACTTGCCCTAGAACAGCAAAAGAAGTTTTGAGTTTAAAACCCCCTACCAGGGTTTTTTGAGTTTAAAACCCCTATCAGGGGGGGTTTGAGTTTAAAAACCCATACCAGGGGGTTTGAGTTTAAAACCCCCTACCAGGGGTTTTCTGCAGTTAAATTCCCCTCTTCGATAACACAAAACAAAAAAATGCAAACGACAATCCCCCAAATTTCATGGTCACAGTTAAGGGGGATTTTGATTTTTAAACCACCTCCAAAATTTACGATAATACCCTCTTCAATATAAAAAAAGAAAATTACACACCCAAAATTCTATGAGCGTAGCCAAAGGGGTTTTGAGTTAACTTCACTCCCTCTTCAGTAGGGTTTGGAAGCTAAAAAATACTTCTTCAATACCCGGTATAAAAAAAACGCAAATTAAGCACTCAAAATTTTATGATCGTAGCTAAATGAGTTTTGACTCAGTTTTGAATTTAAACCCCAGTTCAGCGGGGTATGAAGCTAAAAATATCTCTTCAATATGAAAAAATGCAAATTATACACTCAAAATGTTATGAGCGTAGCTAAATGGGTTTTGACTCAGTTTTGAGTTTAAACCCCCCTTCAGCGGAGTTTAAAGGTAAAAATACCTCTTTAATATTAAAAACAAAGCAAATTATACACTCATCATGTTATGAGTGTATTCAAAGGGGTTTTGAGTTTAAACTCCCCACCAGTGGACTTTGAAGCTAAAAAATACCTCTTCAATATATAAAAAAAAGAAAATTACAAACTCAGAAATCTATGAGCGTATAGTCAAAGGGGTTTTGAGTTTAAACCCTCCGCAAGCAGGGTTTGAAGCTAAAAAATACATCTTCAAAGTTTAAAACCCCTCCAGATGGTTTTTAGTTTAAAATCCCCATACAAAGCGTTTTGAGGTGGAAAACCTCTATCTTCAATATTATTCTAAAGCAAACTACAGTTACTAAATTCTATGACCGTAGCTAAATGAGGTTTTGAATTTTTAAAAAAAGCATAACTCCAGAAATTTTTTAGTTTAAAACCCCCAACAGATGATTTTGACGATAAAACTTCACTTTTCGATATAAAATTTAAAGCAAACTACAGTCACTTAATTCCAAGAGCGTATTCAAGAGAGGTTACACATTTCTACCAGTGGCGGGGCTCAATTAATAAAGTGCAGTGAATAAAACACTAAAAATGGCTCAACAAAGATGGCTTAGACAGATTTTAGGAGTCAGTTATAGAGATCGGGTCTAAATCAAGGAAATCCTTTTCCGAACTGGGATTACTCCTTAGTAAGATTGTGACAGAGCGTCGCATGAGGTTTTCGGGACATGTTCTCCGACAAAATGAATTAGGCATAAGAAGAGTTGCGATAACATCCTAGTACAATTTGGCGCCACACATTCATGGATGTCCTCAGAGCAGGTGGGAAGAGGCCTCAGACATTACCAGTGACAGATTTTTGTGGAAACAGCTTAACGGCAAATGCGTCGAACAGCGCGGACGTCTAAGTCAGTAAGAATAGCACATTAGGTTTTTGAAATAAAACTTTTTAATACCAGGAAAATGCACTGTAGATACCTCAGAATATGCATTTTGTTGGCTCTCAATATCAGAAATAGTGCTTGGCGGCGGGGCTCCGACCCGCGCTGGGGGAGCTCCTAGCGCTCCCCCAGACCCCCTTGCTGGCAATGGCGGGGAGTCTACTATTTTCCACTAACTCCAGGAAGAACATATTTTAGGGCACAATAAGCGTCTTCCGAAAGAATGATGGGTCAGAATGTAATAAAGATTATACACACACACACATACATACATACAAATATTTTTTTTTTTCGCGGGGGGGGGGGGGGGGGTAAAAAAAAAACTAATTCCCCCCCCCCCCCGAAAAAAAAATCCTGGCTACGCCCATGATGCATGTCATTGTAAAGAAGAAGATGTCAAGCATGTCACCTACAGATACACCAGCAGCAGGGGAGCTCGAGCGTGACATGCACACATGGAAGAAAACAACTGGAGCAAGAGTTTCATTTTCCCTCAGACTAAATCTATTCACTCTGTTACAATCTATATGCTTGCGAATTCTGCAGAGCAAGAGAGGAGAAACATATCAATGGATAAGGTTAGAACATAGAACAGGGGTAGGCAAATTATGGCTCGCGGGCCACATGCGGCCCGCCGAAGTGCTTTATGCGGCCCGCCGAAACCTACAGAAATCTGTGTGCCCACAGCATATACATATAAAAATGCAAATATATTAAAAATAATATCTATATAAATTATTAAAACTGTCTCATTTTAAAAAGTTTCAAGTAAACGAAGATTTTCTTATTGGCTATGCATCAATACACTCAATTCAAGAGACAATCTCTGATCAGTATTTATTCAATGCTATAAAGAAATATGTTGAATGTTGGGTAGGCTTGGAACAAGATGACAAGTGTAACAACTGATGGAGTTCGATCTTTGACTGAGTAAAACAGTAGTGTTGTCTATTTTTTGTTGTTGTTTCTTTTTGTAAAAAATATTCCAACCTTAAACTCTAAAACAGTTCCACAAAGCTGCATAAAATCGAACTTATTAGACTCAGGGATAATAAAAACAGGTAGTTCTAATTTAGTAACAAAATAATCCAATGTAACCGCTATCTTAGCATGGGCAAGGCAAATGAGAACAATATAAAATCTCAATGAAGAAATTATTATGTTACTTGAAGGACATTGACTGTGAGCTGGTAACCAATATTTCTAATGTAGAGTGGAAGACAAAGTTTATGTTTTTCATAATTGCTATTGCAATGGGTTTTTTTGCAAATGTAAATGCATGTTAAATCTTTTCAAACAAGGCGTTCCCATTTCTACAAGCAAGCAAAAGAAAAGTTTTGTCATTTTCCTTTGCTGAAAGGCGAAACTATTTCTAGTGAAATGATTAAAAGTACAACACTTATTTAGATTCCTTAATTGTGCAATTTATAAAAGCAAATTCTAAGACGTCAAGAACCAGCTTTCAATACCATCAACTCACCAATTAACGCAGAAGCTGATTCAGCTCCAGAAGACATAACTCCAAGCAAAGAGAAGTTCCAGTCAGTACTTCCTTCCACGGGAGCCTTATGGGTGCCAGAAGCTGTATTTCCACATTTTAAAAAAACTTTGATGCTGTTTACACTATTTGGGTACACATACATCTGTTCCTTTTCTTCGTTCTCGTTTTACATGTTGGAGGGTTCAGATCAGTAATCCTATATCTGATATGAACCGCGCATTGGTTTCCAGATCAGGCAGTTCTCCGAATAGTTTTGGCTCTATTTCTATAGGAGGGCTTTGGGGCCAGAGTCTTATTTGGGTCTCTTGATTTAGTATGCACCATTGAAGGACATGGCCAGCATTCTCTGGTTATGCTCCACAAGGGCAAGTTTCGCTCGTCCCGACGTTTAACTTCCGGAACATATATTGTCTTATTCAGTGAACAAGCATTTTTTGTGGAAACTAAACAAGTATAATCACTGGTCGATTTTAACTGACTGTAATTTGACAGTAGTCATAAGGGTAACAACTAGTAAGCTAGTTCCACAGTTCCTGAACATTATGCACGAGTGTAAAAAGTAAAATACTGCACATTAAGTACAACTGTATATTTGTGGGGATATTTTAATCTAAAAAGATCAAAGTAATTTTTTTTTTAAATCGTAAAATTGTTTTTAAAAAATGCTAATTCTTGTTGTAATTCCTTAACGTGGAGTGTGGAAAAATAAAGGAAGCATGAATATGATACAGTGTAAATATGAATTAAAAGACATTCTACACAGTTAGCTAGAATATCTTTGTAATAAGTATATACATATGCGGCCCGCCATTCCCAAAATTTAAACAATGCGGCCCTAGATACAAAAAGGTTGCCCACCTCTGCTATAGAATGATCCTAGGTATCCTACAAAAACCGCATCACAAATGAAGAATGTAAAACAGGATCATAACGACAGTTTGGCCCCACGATGTCTTGCTGACCACTGCCAACAGTTTGGCCCCACGATGTCTTGCTGACCACTGCCAACAGTTTGGCCCCACGATGTCTTGCTGACCGATTGCCAACAGTTTGGACCCACGATGTCTTGCTGACCACTGCCAACAGTTTGGACCCACGATGTCTTGCTGACCACTGCCAAAAACGCAAACTTAAACTTTATGGACTAATCACAGGGTTGTCAAAGACCTTCCTTCAGGGAACAGTACCAGGAAAAAGAAGAGGCAGACAGAGAAAGTGATGGAAAGAAAACGTCAAAAGAAAAAGAATGGCCAGTGTGTTGACCAAACGGTTCAATGGACTACAAGAAAAGTGTGGAGACAAGTCTACTAATAATTACAAAATAATGGTTACTTGCTGCAGTTTCTGGTTAATTTACGCAAACTTTTGCAATTTAGAATAATGTGTGTGATTCATAATATGATAGTAACACAGACCCGTTGTGCTGCACACGACAGATTCTTTTTTTTTCTTTGAATTACTCGAGGTATATCTCTGTTCGGTTGACTAAATTCTTGAACAAGTATGCAACAAATGTGTAACAAACATTGATTTAGTATTCAACTAATATTGAACTTATATTGAACAAGTATTGATCTAATTGATCTATACATGCATACATACATCTATAAGTCGTGTCTCACTAGTACACAGATGAATCTCACTAGTACACAGATGAACCATAAGGAAGTCGTGTTTGCGGAGGACTATCGTACTGGCCTTCGAAGCTAAATTAAATGTCTCTTTCAAAAAGTCATTCTCATACCAGAAGTTGAGCAAGTAATCTCTTTGACATTCAAGTTTTTATGGTAGGACATTCAAAGAGACATTCTGCTTACAAACTTCAGCTGGAAGTTAGATATGCTACTATCAGCTGTAAGTACGATCTTTTCAGCGATAGTTATATGATTTAAAACCGAGTAGTTCGAAATGCTTGCCTTTAGAATGATGTATCCAAACGCGACATGAACTCTTCAAAATCGACACTAACAGTTGAGAAAAAGTGGCACTGGATAGATCCACATGAAGAATAAGCATAATGAAAGGGTACCAGATTGCAGATGCCATACACACTAGAAGTAGAAAGAAGAGTGAATGTGAAAAGATCGTCTCCCGAGACGTAAAATGCCACAGTTTGAATTGCTTGCCTTCAGAAGTTTCACAATTCCTAACCTTAGCCTTTTGCTTTTAATTCAGCCACTTAAACTAGTTCCAGCCTTCTTATATCAATAAGCAGAGCCATTAATGTGCCGTATGCTACGTAGGTAACAACCAAGAGGTTCCTCGTGTGTCAGACCAGCTGTTGCCGTTTCCTTTTTAGTTTCCAACAGAAATCTGCTAAAAGTTTGGTGTTGTTGTTTTTTTACTTCAACTGAAACCTAAAAAGGAAACAAAAACATTTTTAATTCAATGACATAAGGCAACCCCAAAAACCATCCTCGGCCAGTAATGCACGGTGAGATGTCCCAATGTGAACCAGGTATTCATCGGAGTGTGGGTAAGAACCAAGGCCGCTATGCCATTTTTCTGCAAAAATCAGCTTCTCCTAACGCCTATGTATCTTTGTACTACATAAATAGTTATACTAGCCAGGGGCGGACTAGGTGGCACGGGAATTTCTATACAATGAGGCCCACAAATTTTATGCCTTATGATGGGCATCCAATCATATGTCCTCAAAAGCAAATGGTGTTTTAATAAGAATTTTTTTTTTTTTTTTTATACTAAATCTTTTTTTTACACTGAATAGTTCGTTCGGCATAATATTGCAAAAATGTTTCTTAGAATAATAATTATAAAATTTGAAAAGAAATAAATATATTGTTTGTATTTTTTAAAATTAAAATTTAGCTTTTGTGGATTTGGTACATTTCCATTAAAAACCAAAATTACTTTTAATATTCTATTTATATAAATAGAAAAAGTTACAATTATTGCTTGCACAGGCGGTAAAATGTAACTGCTTTGCATGACCTACATTGAAACACAGAGCTTATTTAATTCATAGAAATATTAATATATGTGTATAAAAGACTGAATAATTAAGACTTTAGGATTTGCCACCATTATTTTTCTTTAAGTAAAATTAGAACTAGATCCTTACATACCTCAAATCCACCATATATTTACTAAATATCACTCACTGATTAATCACAAGATTCCATCATTTGAATGAACCCCTTAACCTTGCCTTAAGTCTATTCCACTTCCCTTTAGACGCGGTCTAGATAAAAAACAAAACCAATCCTAATAGCATTAATAAGATAGATATGGTCTTTTTTCGAGAGAGAGAAAGAGAGAGCAAGCAAGGACTAGTTCTATTGTCATTTCGCTACATTTAAAAGGGGTGAGAGAATCTATTACATTAAATAAAACCAAATGGATATTTCTTTTATATTCAGAGAACAAAATACCAAAATAATTGTAGAAAAGGAACGGGAATGTGGTAGTCAATTGGGGCCTTCGAAAATGCACGATTTTTATTCTCTAGGCCTCAAACTGATGGTATGAAGAAATGGATGTGGTGTCCAATACCGTACTCTGCTTGCATTTAGAGGCATGAGACATGTGGCAACGAGCTATTTGTCTTAACTGTCCACAGATTGCGATGTCGCAGGTCAATGTTCTTTAACGATTTGTCTCGAGTCAGGACGTAACCTGATGACATCACAAAATTGATGACATCACAAACCACATGGCATCACAAAACCTGATGAGATCACAAATCTTATGACTTCACAAACAAGATGACATGACATTTTTACAAAGCTTATATCAACTCTGTCTGTCTGTCTTGTAAAAAGTGTGTATACATTATTTCTCTTATACCCATTCTCGGATCAAGCTGTCTTAGAACAATTATTCATTGGCATAGACAAGACATGAGTCAAATAGAAATAAGGTAGTCAATGAGTCAATTAATTACTGGTAATAAATTATTTTATTTGATACCAACTAATCCTTCAGTATTCACAAATATGGCTAAATGTGTGATCAAGTTGATACTTTAAACAATTATTTATTGTACCTAACAAAACATTAATCAATTTTTAAAAATATTCAGTCAATTAATAATTGGTAATTAAATATTTTGTTTGATATCGAATTAGGGAAATAGCGTGTACATTATTTATAATTTGAGTTTGAAGATATGAGTCCTTCCCCTTGAGATATGCGTTGGTCTTTTATTAAAAAGGATTTGTTATGTTTTGCTTGTTTATGATTCTCACTCAGGTGGAAGACAAAAACTCTTGAAAGTCTGAACTCTCCACCTGGACTCATTGAAACATGTGCGGCGCTGTATTTTCAAAACTGGCTGTTTGAAGCAAACTCATAAAGGAACTTGTCTGTAAGTGAGAGAGACTGTGTCCTCGTTGTTTTCTATCCCACCTTCAACTCTGTGTGTGTCATTAAGTGGGTCAC
This sequence comes from Biomphalaria pfeifferi, assembly GCA_030265305.1. Taxonomy (NCBI): domain Eukaryota; kingdom Metazoa; phylum Mollusca; class Gastropoda; family Planorbidae; genus Biomphalaria; species Biomphalaria pfeifferi. The sequence goes on along the minus strand of JASAOG010000002.1, from coordinate 7,689,295 downwards.
CTAAACATGATGGTGTGTGCCCCACACTCAACAACCTTAGCCATGGAACAGAGTGCCGCTGCAGATACGCAAGTCCCAGTTTGAGAAGCTCCCAACCAAGCACCGATATTCTCTTCCAATTTTCATACCCTTGACCAATCCCTCTTTTCACTAACACACACTGGACACGGTACTTACACATACCAGATTTTTTCCCCTGTGTATTAAAAAAAATGGAATAAGTACATTTCAACTATCGGGACACCAAGGTTTTGTTTTGTATAAGACTTACACAATGTACTAAAAATAGCAGATTATTAGATTTATATCTACATTCATTTATGCATATACTTGTCAAGCTATATTTGATGTGCATCTCTTGGCTTGCTATATGAAAATGTAAAAGAGATGTTAGCCTCCTTGCTATATACAATCTGCCCACACACTCAAATATAGCTGGGCTTAGCAGAAGATTAAAAAGTTAAGTAGGTTTTGACTCAATAACTTTTTAAACACATCAACACCAGATGCATTGAAGCAAAGAACACTAGTTAGTTAGCCTACTACAGTTAATTACTTCACTGGATGTTCTAAATCAGCGTTCTAGTTATTTCATGGACACATCTGTTTTATATTTATATAGAGTGTCTAAGTGAAACAGATGGATGTACTCTACACAATTAAAAGCTTTTTACATTTTGTAATTCTGCGAAAAAAAAAGGGGGGGGGGGAGCTGTGTTCAATATTTGAGTAGGAGAAAGAATTGAACATCGATGTGTGACTTTATTGTGTATGTGCTCGTGGTGTTGCGTTTGCATCTTTGTTTACAAAAGCTTACATTAGATCAGTGAACACGTTTTGTCCGACACGCCCACTCTCGGATCAAGTTGAAATTTTACACAATTATTTATTGGCAAAGACGATACATGAATCAATTGTAAAGAATTAACCAATTAGTTCATAAATTACTGGTAATTTTTTTTTTATTTCGACAAGGGAAATTAATTCTTCAGTATTTAGTGAAATGGATAAATATTTAGTTTTTTTTTCCTTTAGATATATTTACTCGATATTTCTAGCACATTCATTCTCGGATCAACTTTAGGCAACTACACATTGTACCTAACAAAACATGAATCAATTAAAAACAAACAATTAGTCAACTAGTTATTGGTAATAAATTATTTTGTTTCATGTCGAAGAATGGAAATAACTTCTTTATTATTGAGACGTATCAATTGTAAAGCCTTTTTAAAAGTATTTTATATATTTTCTTGTGTAAATTGTTATTGTTACAATAGTAACGCTGAATTCGACAATAGTAGTCGAACTGAATTCCATTGGTTTGGACCAATAACATTATCTCAACTGAAACCAGTGCATATATTTATTTTTATCCAGGAAGAATAATGTTTTTTCAAAACTATTCGTCTATTATAAAGCTAAAAGCATTAAGACTATACTGATAATATACACTAATGGAGTCATTGATATTGTCTGTAATAGTATGTATGACATTATGTGTTTCATAATACCATCAGTGTAATTAAGACTTAAGATCTACCTTCTTCATCTTAATATCTGTATTTCTTATGAGGTGACTTTAACCTGAACAGAAATGTTGTGGCTGAAATGAAAGTCTGTTACAAATGTAATGCTTGGGTTTTTAACCAAGTCTGCAGTAGATGTCGGATGTTCGTTATTGGTATGGTTTCAGAGAGAGAGAGACAGACAGACAGACACAAAGACAGATAGAGAGAGGAAATAAGACAGACACAAAGACAGATAGAGACAGGGGACTGACAGACAGACACAAAGACAGATAGAGAGAATGTGAACTGACAGAAAGAGGAAATGAGACAGACACATAGACAGATAGAGAGAGAGAGAGAGAGAGAGTGGACGGACAGAAAGAGGAAATGAGACAGACACAAAGACAGATAGAGAGAGAGAGAGAGAGTAGACTGACAGAAAGAGGAAATAAGGCAGACACAAAGACAGATAGAGAGAGAGTGGACTGACAGAAAGAGGAAATGAGACAGACACAAAGACAGATAGAGAGACAGATGACTCACAGACAGACACAAAGACAGATAGAGAGAGAGAGTGCACTGACAGAAAGAGGAAATGAGACAGACACAAAGACAGATAGAGAGACAGATGACTGACAGACAGACACAAAGACAGATAGAGAGAGAGAGAGAGTAGACTGACAGAAAGAGAAAATGAGACGGACACAAAGACAGATAGAGAGAGAGTGGACTGACAGAAAGAGGAAATGAGACAGACACAAAGACAGATAGAGAGACAGATGACTGACAGACAGACACAAAGACAGATAGAGAGAGAGTGGACTGACAGAAAGAGGAAATGAGACAGACACAAAGACAGATAGAGAGACAGATGACTGACAGACAGACACAAAGACAGATAGAGAGAGAGTGCACTGACAGAAAGAGGAAATGAGACAGACACAAAGACAGATAGAGAGAGAGAGGACTGACAGAAAGAGAAAATGAGACAGACACAAAGACAGATAGAGAGACAGGGGACTGACAGAAAGAGAAAATGAGACAGACACAAAGACAGATAGAGAGAGAGTGCACTGACAGAAAGAGGAAATGAGACAGACACAAAGACAGATAGAGAGAGAGAGAGTGAACTGACAGAAAGAGGAAATGAGACAGACACAAAGACAGATAGAGAGAGAGAGTGAACTGACAGAAAGAGGAAATGAGACAGACACAAAGACAGATAGAGAGAGAGAGTGAACTGACAGAAAGAGGAAATGAGACAGACACAAAGACAGATAGAGAGACAGATGACTGACAGACAGACACAAAGACAGATAGAGAGAGAGTGCACTGACAGAAAGAGGAAATGAGACAGACACAAAGACAGATAGAGAGACAGATGACTGACAGACAGACACAAAGACAGATAGAGAGAGAGAGAGAGTAGACTGACAGAAAGAGAAAATGAGACGGACACAAAGACAGATAGAGAGAGAGAGTGGACTGACAGAAAGAGGAAATGAGACGGACACAAAGACAGATAGAGAGACAGATGACTGACAGACAGACACAAAGACAGATAGAGAGAGAGAGAGAGTAGACTGACAGAAAGAGAAAATGAGACGGACACAAAGACAGATAGAGAGAGAGTGGACTGACAGAAAGAGGAAATGAGACAGACACAAAGACAGATAGAGAGAGAGAGGACTGACAGAAAGAGAAAATGAGACAGACACAAAGACAGATAGAGAGACAGGGGACTGACAGAAAGAGAAAATGAGACAGACACAAAGACAGATAGAGAGAGAGTGAACTGACAGAAAGAGGAAATGAGACAGACACAAAGACAGATAGAGAGAGAGAGAGAGAGAGTGAACTGACAGAAAGAGGAAATGAGACAGACACAAAGACAGATAGAGAGAGAGAGTGAACTGACAGAAAGAGGAAATGAGACAGACACAAAGACAGATAGAGAGAGAGAGTGAACTGACAGAAAGAGGAAATGAGACGGACACAAAGACAGATAGAGAGAGTGAACTGACAGAAAGAGGAAATGAGACAGACACATAGACAGATAGAGAGAGAGTGAACTGACAGAAAGAGGAAATGAGACAGACACAAAGACAGATAGAGAGAGAGAGTAGACTGACAGAAAGAGGAAATGAGACAGACACAAAGACAGATAGAGAGAGAGAGTGAACTGACAGAAAGAGGAAATGAGACGGACACAAAGACAGATAGAGAGACAGATGACTGAAAGACAGACACAAAGACAGAGAGAGAGTGAACTGACAGAAAGAGGAAATGAGACAGACACAAAGACAGATAGAGAGACAGGGGACTGACAATAAGAGGAAATGAGACAGACACAAAGACAGATAGAGAGACAGGGGACTGACAGACAGACACAAAGAGAGATAGAGAGAGAGTGGACTGACAGAAAGAGGAAATGAGACAGACACAAAGACCAATAGAGAGAGAGTGGACTGACAGAAAGAGGAAATGAGACAGACAGAAAGACAGACAGGCATAAAAAGACAGAGAGATACTGTGAGGGAGAGAGAGAGAGAGGGAGAGGGGGGGGGGACTGATAGAAAGAGGAAATGAGAAAGAAAGAAAGAGACAGAGAGAGAGAAGATAGAGACACAGGAAGAGAGAGAATGTGTGAGACAGACAGGCAGAAAGAGACCGAGAGATAGGGAAAAAGAGATTTTAGACTAAGAGAAAGCCCGTTGTCTTTGTTTGTTTGTAAAATGTTTGACATGTTTCAGATGTTCAGAGTAGAAGATAATCTAGATCTGTAATCCTAGTCAAAACCTCGCGCAGGACGACGGGGATAGCAGCAGGTAGGGTATAATCCCGAAACCATTGAGACGACCGAGCGACAGTCCAGAGCGTATACCGCACGACCAGTTTGGGGCTTAGTTTTATAAAAGTGAAATTAAGAAAATAAATGAGCATGAAATTTGTTTGGTCTGGTAGGCTCAGGGGCGGACAGGCTATATGGGCATTTGGGCAAATGGCCGCAGTGATGTCACTAGGGCACATATGAAATTGTTAAAGTTTCTATTATGTTCTCTTATAAGAAGGCCCTCTGTGTGTCGTGTTTAAAAACAAAATCTTTCACAGACTACAGACTCTACAGTGTAATACTATTTTAATTGAACACATTTTCCAAAATAATTTAATAGCCTTTATCCGAACTCCGAAGACATTATTACTAGAAGTCTTCATTCTTTTAGGGCTTAAGGCCTAAATACCTAGCGTTTAAAAAGCAACATAAGGCCTATATTTCGTATAAAGATATAGAGTTGACTTTATGCATGCACATCGATACATCATCAAACATAATGATTTTGAGGAAAAGTAGGCCTAGAAATGGATACCCATCATATGTGAGGACAGGTAGGCCTAGAAATGGATGCCTGTCACAATCATCAATTGTGGATGTCAGATGTCAAGATCTATGAAGATGCTATGATAGATGTCACGTTGAAGATTATCTTGATCTATATCACACCATCAATGATCGTGATTGCCGAGGATCTTGAAATCGTCTTTTAATAAGATGATCGTATAGAAGTAGCTAGATCTAGTTGATAATACGATCATTCAGAATGTTACCAGTTGATAAGAGGATCATCTAGAAGTTGCCAATCGCTAAATCAATCTAAGTATGTTACTATATTCAATGAAGAAACTTCTCTTCGTCTAAAACAATTACTTTAATTCAGAACTTGAAAAAGCTATTCACAAATAATTACAATGGTTAAATGTACTTGAATAAAATAACAGATCTACACAATAATATAATTGAGTTCTAATACAAAACTCTAGTACATGTTCTCATTAACACGTTCCATACAAGACTGACTAAAAATCTACAACCTTTCCCCGGGTATAGCGTTGTCACGTGTCTAACGCACCTCGTTGCAATGCCAACCAATAAATGCAGCTCAATGTACAAAAATTAATATTTCAAAACCAATCACATTTATTCTGACACATAGCCCTCCGCGTGATGGAATTTCCCGAGGTCGCTGACGTGAGGACGGGTAGGCCTAGAAATGGATGCCCATCATATGTGAGGAAAGGTAGGCCTAGAAATGGATGCCCATCATATGTGATGACAGGTAGGCCTAGAAATGGATGCCCATCATATGTGAGGAAAGGTAGGCCTAGAAATGGATGCCCATCATATGTGATGACAGGTAGGCCTAGAAATGGATGCCCATCATATGGTATAGAGTATAGAGTTTGTGGGCTTGATTGTATAGAAATGCCCGGGTCGATTTTGACAGCCAGCGCGCCCCTGGGTAGGCTAATTCAATTAGAAACATATCTACTTCAACTATCATGAAGGGGATACTGAAAAATTAGATTGTTATCTATTTTTTCAAATGTATGCCAGTATTTGTTTTAGGCCATGTCTTTTTGAAGAGGGTCCAAAAAAGTTAACCTCATAAAGGAATGGGGGGGGGGGGGGAGGGAGAAGAGCTACCCAAATGTAAACAAAATAAAATAAAATTTTATTTGTTTTATTTTCAAGGATTATTTACAGTCTTCTTTCAATGGATATAGATGTATTGACTACACGAGCTGCTCCTACCTGAATAGATATAGGAAAGTGCGAATGAGAAAGGACGATCAATAATGTTAACTCATTTTACAGTACAGATTATGTCAACAGTTGCCTGCTTTGATTGTTCAGTTACAGATAGAAACTAGCAGTGCTGTTTTTCATCGTAGACCTGTTAGTGTTGATTTAAAGAGGAGAGCAGAGCTTTGAAGTTTGTTCAAAACTTTGTTTACAATTGTGTGTAATTATGGGATAGTACAGTGTTTTCTGTAATATAAACAACTTTTTAACGTCCATAGTGCTTCATTTATTTAGTTCCGACTCGGGTTTGGTTTTTCAGCATGTCAATCTATTAATTTAGATGGATAGATTTGTTCTCTAAAACGATATTTTCTTTTTATTTAATAGACATCCTCAATATACATTCTCACACGGTTTATCTGTCTCAAATGTTTAACAAGCAAATTATTTAAAAATACTTTTAAAAAAATAAAGCATATAAGAAGTAAAGGAAGAGCAGCTTTCAATAGCTGACATCGCTCAATTGGAAGGTTTATCCCCATTGTTTATATAAAACAAATTAATTAATTGCCACTTATTGATAAATCATTGGTTAGTTTTTATTGATTGTTTTTATTGTTGTCATCGACAAAAAATAATTGTTTGCAAAATCTCAACTTGATCCGAGAAGTGGGAGAAAAAATATGTAAAAGAATCCACCCAGACAGAGTTGACAACAAATAAATTGATTCATCTTGAATATTTTACACAGCATATTTAAACACATCCTTGGCAAGGCATTGGAGCAACCATGATGAGACTGCTAATACTAACGCTGTGTTTCCATCTCGGTGTGGGAACTATCTCATGGCCTTTGCCCTACGGAGTCCTAGCATCGGATAGTCAAATAGATTCCAGTGACCTGGCTGTTGTTAGTCTCAGTTCAAGTTTTCCTTTTTACGGTAATACATACAACAGTGTAACAGTAAGTCTATTTATTTCTATCTCTATCAGTAACTTTTTATTTATTGTCAGTTAGTCATTAAAGATTTTAACATACACATTGACCAGCAAAGAGACACAGCCGGAAAGGATTGCTAATTTAATCTAAGTGAAGCTAGTTTAAGCTTGTGTTATAAAGCTTATTAAGGGTTCTTTGAACAACATAAGTCTGAACAAGTGTGAATATCTTAAATAGTTTATGTCAATGTTCTTAGAGCGATTAACATTATTCCGTCTATATAAGTGTTCTATGATGAGTTGGTTGAACTTAATCAACGTAAATCCAATGTCTATCTAGTGACTATCACACACTCATGTCTAATCAGTAGCTCTAATTGAAATCCAATGTCTATCTAGTGACTATCACACACTCATGTCTAATCAGTAGGTCTAATGAAATCCAATGTCTATCTAGTGACTATCACACACTCATGTCTAATCAGTAGGTCTAATTGAAATCCAATGTCTATCTAGTGACTATCACACACTCATGTCTAATCAGTAGGTCTAATTGAAATCCAATGTCTATCTAGTGACTATCACACACTCATGTCTAATCAGTAGGTCTAATTGAAATCCAATGTCTATCTAGTGACTATCACACACTCATGTCTAATCAGTAGGTCTAATTGAAATCCAATGTCTATCTAGTGACTATCACACACTCATATCTAATCAGTAGCTCTAATTGAAATCCAATGTCTATCTAGTGTCTATCACACACTCATGTCTAATCAGTAGGTCTAATGAAATCCAATGTCTATCTAGTGACTATCACACACTCATGTCTAATCAGTATTTCTAATTGAAATCCAATGTCTATCTAGTGCCTATCACACACTCATGTCTAATCAGTAGGTCTAATTGAAATCCAATGTCTATCTAGTGACTATCACACACTCATGTCTAATCAGTAGCTCTAATTGAAATCCAATGTCTATCTAGTGACTATCACACACTCATGTCTAATCAGTAGGTCTAATGAAATCCAATGTCTATCTAGTGACTATCACACACTCATGTCTAATCAGTATTTCTAATTGAAATCCAATGTCTATCTAGTGACTATCACACACTCATGTCTAATCAGTAGGTCTAATGAAATCCAATGTCTATCTAGTGACTATCACACACTCATGTCTAATCAGTAGGTCTAATTGAAATCCAATGTCTATCTAGTGACTATCACACACTCATGTCTAATCAGTAGGTCTAATTGAAATCCAATGTCTATCTAGTGACTATCACACACTCATGTCTAATCAGTAGGTCTAATTGAAATCCAATGTCTATCTAGTGACTATCACACACTCATGTCTAATCAGTAGCTCTAATTGAAATCCAATGTCTATCTAGTGTCTATCACACACTCATGTCTAATCAGTAGGTCTAATGAAATCCAATGTCTATCTAGTGACTATCACACACTCATGTCTAATCAGTATTTCTAATTGAAATCCAATGTCTATCTAGTGACTATCACACACTCATGTCTAATCAGTAGGTCTAATTGAAATCCAATGTCTATCTAGTGCCTATGACACACTCATGTCTAATCAGTAGGTCTAATTGAAATCCAATGTCTATCTAGTGACTATCACACACTCATGTCTAATCAGTAGGTCTAAGTGAAATCCAATGTCTATTCGTGTGTTACGCGCTCTGTCGTTTCTGGTTGGAAACCTCTCTGGGAAGTTTGGGCTAAGATGTAATCATCTTCAATTCTGAAGGAACATCTGAAAGATTGAAAAACAAATAAGACAGTTTTATAGACTTGTGCATTGATCGTGTATGAAAGCCAATCAAACTAAAGAGATAGCTGTTTGGTGTCAGATTTTTTTTTTGCATAAACAAATTCAAATAATTTAAAATATTTACACAAAGTTCTCTCAGAATCAAATAATTCAATTAATAAGCTAAAAAAAATACACAGAAATCTAATATAAGAAAAAAAAAGATTGACCAAGTTTTATATTATTTCGCATTTTAGTCTTAAACGTCTAAAATCATTTTCAACCTTTTGTCTTTAAATCTTTAGAGTATTAAGTCTGGCATGTTTTCCAGATTTGTTCTCTTTCTTTTTATGTTCCATGTAATGTATGTATTATTTTCTTTTGCAATCGCCTAGTGCCCTTCTAAGAAAGGCTTATCTCCCCTTATCTTAGCTAGTAGATTCTTTATTACAAAAATATTAATTACAAATATCCCATTCGCTTATTACATTTTCTATATAAATACAAAATGAATGAATTGCGACCCATTGATTGGGGAATTTTTAAAATTGATTCGTGTGTTGTACTCGAGTATGTGCTTGTGTGCAAAATTTGATGAAAATTGGATAAGTAGAAGTTGTCTAAAAGTCGATTGTAAAATTCCAAACTTACAAAAAAGATATAATGAGTTGATATGCTAATATAAGTGATGTAATAATCGATGTTATATATCAAAACCACAAAACATCAATGGAAAACAAAAATAGTTTTGTAGGTTTATGCCAATGTTATAACTTTCAGGAATTTCATATAGTCTGGTGATCTGACTATCTAAATTATTGGAATTGTTATCATAAGTACAGCGTTCAAATTAAGTCAACAGTCAATCAATAGATTCCATTACGTCAAAGAGTTGAACAAAGGTTCAAGCTTAAAGAATAGCTCCTAAATTGTATGGTGTTTAGTTACTGTTACTCAATACCATAGACTTTCAGGAGGCGTTGAACCATGACATTATTGGCACACTAACAACGTATCCAAAGAGGGGAGGAACCATGTTATTACCTCCCATGTAGAGAGTCTTTCATTCATCAGACTGTAACCAGTAGTAAGTAGAGAGAAAAGTCCTAAAGACTGACACACCTGTCTGTTGGTCTACTTGGGCGTACTCTACGATCTGTCGAGAATGAGAACAAGTCACATCAACAACAACTAAACGTATACACCGACATAGGCATAGCCAAAGGGGGTTTTGAGTTTCAACCCCCCTCCAGCGGGTTTGAAGCTAAGAAAATAACTTCAATATAAAAAAAAAAGCAAATTACACACTCAAAATTCTATTAGCGTAGCCAAAGGGGATTTTGAGTTTCAACCCCCCTTCAGCGGCGTTTGAAGCTAAAATACCTCTTCAATATAATAAAAAAAGCAAATTACTCACTCAAAATTCTATGAGCGTAGCCAAGTCAAGGGGAAGGGTTGAGTTTAAGCCCCCCTCCTCCAGAGGGCTTTTTATTAAAGTTTAAACCCCTCGGATGGTTTTGAGTTTAAACTCCCCCCTACAGAGAGTTTTGAGGTTGAAAACCTCTCTCTTCAATATTATTCTAAACAAACTACAGTCACCAAATTCTATGACCGTAGCTAAATGGGGTTTTGAATTAAAAAAAAACAACAACTCCAGAGATTTTTTAGTTTAAACCCCCCCCCCCAACAGATGATTTTAACGATAAAACTTCCCTTTTCTATATAAAATCTAAAGCAAACTACAGTCACCTAATTCCAAGAGCGTAGCTAATAGAGGTTACACATTTCTACGTGTGTTTGAGATCGATATCTTAGTTTTAAAGAACAAATGCTAGAGAAACACGCTACCTATAAGGTGTTGTTCTTTGAACATGAAACAACAGACTCTGAAAGGCAAAGAGCTCAAACTGAAGCAAAGAAGGTAACGAGTGTGAAACAGTCGTCAAGCTCCATAAAACAAGGTAATCAACTAATGAGACTTCTCTGTAACATGTCTTCGACTCTCAGGGTTTAAAAAAAAAGTGTGCGCCTACATACAGCCATTCTATGCCAAAATAAGTCATTATATATCATATGATTTCTTTTTATAGTAACGTACGTCGTTGTGTGTCACTATTTTGTCTAATGTCGATCTAGTCTAACCTTGTAGGAATTCATGTTTACGGCATCATATCAAGCGGGTATACCCCACTCCCGCTCGAATGGTCAGCCCCCACTGCCTCTACCATACAGCTTATCAACTCGCGTTCAGTAAACCAATCTACTGAAAACTCTTAACGTGACAAAATCTTGAATCCAATGACAATCACAAGATTCACTACCTACCCAATGACAACCCTAAGTAAGATAGCCTACCAAACGATAGATCTATCGATTATTGTACAATGCACGCCTTGGGGGCAAAGTGCGAAAACGTTTGATGTGAATCTAAATAATGTATATCTTTGTTATGTATAACCAGTGCTTTTTTTTTTACTGTACGCACCGGTACGGCGTACCGGCACCTTTTTAATGTGGGGAAAAATTATTACTTTCTTGCATTATAACGTTTATTGTTAATTTAGGCCTATTAGTAGTTAAAAGTTCGGCAATCCATCACTGAGTACCGGCACCTATTTTTTTTTTTTACAAAAAAAACAACAACTGTGTATAACTAAATAATTTATATCTTTGTTATTTTAACTAACTAATGTATATCTTTGTTATTTATAACTATATAATGTATAGCTTTGTTATTTATAACTAAATAATGTATATCTTTGTTATTTATAAATATTTAATGTGTATCTTTGTTATGTATAACTAAATGTATATCGCTATTACTATTCAGATCTTTGATTGCAGATTCAGAAAGATGGCTTTCTGGTGTTTGGAACTACCACTAAGAAATTTTACTCTGACTTGGCTAATGTGAACAATGTTCTACTTCCATCTCTTGGTGTTTGGGTTTCAGACATTGAAGCTGGCAAAATCTTCTATAGGTAGGTAATTGATTCTCTTCATTTATATAGCAAAGATATTCCAACAAATGTTGGCTAGTCATCTCCAGCTAAATACATTTTGTTTAAAACATCATCATTCAACGGGCAGTGGGTAGTGTCTTTTTTTCCATTGGTTTTGCATGGCATACCTTTCATGCTGTGACGTACACTTTAGGGAGATGGGAGTGGGGCCGACAGGCCTTTCTACCCCTGGAGAGTTTCACCCTCGATACGCCACTGATTTATAGGCTCACATACGTTTACACAGACTTACATAGACGTACACAGGCTTACATAGGCTTTATAAACACAAAACTTGATATTTATCGCTTTAGTTCAATCTCACTATCAACTATCAACTAGTGTCAACCAATCATTACAACAGATTTAATAAGTAGTAGCATAACAAAGGAATCAAATCCACTGGAGCTCGAAATAGATACGCTAGAATCAATTGACAGGTATTATAGCCTACACCGATGGATCTGCCTTGAAACTTCCATAAATGCTGGTCTAGGTGTAATCCTGATATTTTCCAAAAGAAAAAAAAAGATAATTTTCCAGACCGAGCTCGAGGCTATCAGTACAGGATTGCAGACGGTTGAAAATAAGCTCTATGACAGAACACAAACACTATCAGATATTTTCTTTCCAGATTCTCAATTCTCTCTTCAAGGAGTGACTAGCAACTCCTCATCTACCCCAAGAGAATTAACAATAAAAATCATGAGAATCCACCATAGGCAGTCCCTACTAAAACAAAAGTCGAACATACCCTACAGTGCTGAAAAACTTAAAAAAGAAAGTAAAATCCATGTTACTATTGGAATTTTATATTCCTACATTCTGCATGTACCATTACTATCTGTTATCACCCTTTTAGATTTATGTTCTCGTATACAAAATGATGCTCTCACATACGGGACACAGTTGTATCCAAGATGGCTGATGAAAGAACAAACTTGTTTTAGGCTACAAAAGAGCTCAGCAGCAAAACTCTGGCTAGAAGAAGAGATCTCACTATTGATTTCTACATCAATGCATGAGTTTATTGATGTCTGCTTCTATCTGCTCTGTTTCAGGTTGAGTACCGATGCCACTTTACTAAATGGGTTGGCTCTAATGAGCAGAGGGTTCTCCGACTTTTCAGCCACTTTTACGCCAAGATACGCATTGATAGTTACTTGGTTTGAAGTAGGAACTGCTCACTATAGCTTTGAAGGAGATTTCAAGGTCATTTTATTCACGTACTTGAATATGATTTAGATGAAAGAAAGATTTGATGAAAATAAATGTCTTACAAAACAATTAAAGTGTCGCTATAAATACCCGATATATATAGAAGAAAATATCTATTATTAGGCCCAGTGGTTGCCATTATAAAATGTAGAAAATGGAATTAACATATTTGAGTTATTATTATTTTCATTTTCTAATAACTTGCTTCTATATATATCTAAGATTCTTTTAATCAATAAAAAAAAGTCTATGCACTATTTTATCTAGCTCAGTCATTGTGGATAGTTCATTAGAAGCATTAGATAACACTAACGTAGCATAATAAGTTATACTAACTGTAACAGCATAAAGAGGCTAACAAACGATAAACTAAATCAAATATTTAATGCGATGGGTATGTACACTTAATGATGAAATCATGAAATACTAAAACAGCATGTTCATCATGTATTTAATGCGATGGGTATGTACACTTAATGAGGAAATCATGAAATACTAAAACAGCATGTTCATCATGTATTTAATGCGATGGGTATGTACACTTAATGAGGAAATCATGAAATACTAAAACAGCATGTTTATCATGTATTTAATGCGATGGGTATGTACACTTAATGATGAAATCATGCAATACTAAAACAGCATGTTCATCATATTACGCTTGCGTTATTCAACCAAGTAAATGGACACATCTTTCAACTCTCAGCTCGACACGGCCATCAGGGACCTACAGTCCTCGCCAAATGTCCACACAAAACATACGACTTCTAGGCTAGGCTGACTGGACCAAGCATTAGCCATATCACTAGGCTGACTGGACCAAGCATTAGCCATGTCACTAGGCTGACTGGACCAAGCATTAGCCATGTCACTAGGCTGACTGGACCAAGCATTAGCCATGTCACTAGGCTGACTGGACCAAGCATTAGCCATGTCACTAGGCTGACTAGACCAAGCATTAGCCATGTCACTAGGCTGACTGGACCTAGCATTAGCCATGTCACTAGGCATATGCAGTTCAAAATCCAGATAAAGCCCTAAGCTAGTTCCCTAGAAAGATTGCCTTGCGGTGCGATTCCACAGAATCTCAGCGCCGATGCGAAATAATTGTAGATGAAAGAAACTTGCTCAAGCCCATAGACAAAAGGAAAAAACGTTACAACATCGGAAAGTATCAGCGAAAGAGCAAATAAAGTTGGACGCCTCTCAGAATGTGTCCAGCAGGTACCTCAGGTATGTAAAGGAGAAGATCTAAGGTCTCTGACCAACAAAACACAAGCAAAGAATTCCTCGTGCTCTTTGTGCCAAGAAGTGCGCAGAGAATAAAAGCTCATCAAGCTGCGCACGAAGTTCAAAGCCTGACATGTTCGCTTCTTAGTCTACTTTAAATGGAAATCTTTATTTTTGTTTCCAAACAGACCAACACGTTTCAAGTGGTTCTTACAACTGACGGTACCCAGAGCGGAGTCATTATGTTCTTCGATACCATTGATTGGGTTGTTTTCGAAGATATCACGAACTATGCTGCCTACACGGACATTGAAAGTTTCCCACCCGAGATAACAATAAGCACAAAGGTAAGTCAGCTGTTAAACATTACCCCCTTCCTCCATAGAATAATTCTTTACCAGCATTGATTCTACTAGGCTACTCGAGTTCGAATAGTTTACAATACACACAAAGATAGATAGAAAGACTCAAATATTCTTTTGTAAGTACTATTACGCTGTAGCTTCATAAACCTGTCGAGAGGTCTCTGGTGTAATTAAAAAAAAAACGCAAGACATAGTTTCCTCATCCTCCCCAGATTTCGTTTAAATTATTCAATAGATCAAAAGAAATCATTGATGTTTTCATGCTGAGTTTAGGTTTAGGGATAATAAGAATTTTTTTTAAAGTAATTTCTTTTCTAAAAAAAACAAAGCTTATCTAATGGGAAAAAAAACGCTAATTACTGCCATTTATCTGAAAATTGTAGGGTTTAGCTCCCTTTCTGATACATTAAACAAAATTAAATAATTAATTTTTTAAAAAGTTAATTTTTGGATTAATTCGTGTATGTCATCGACTATGAATAATTATGCAAAGTTTCAACTTGATCCGAAAATGGAAATGGGAGAAAAGTATGTTCAAACTTTTTACCAGACAGACAGACAAACAGACAGAGTGAGTTGATATTAACCTATGTAAAAAGAAATGTTCATTATGATCTTGATGCAACGTTCCTGCCTGCTTCCATGGAATGCTCCAGGCGCGAAATGTAGAGCGAGAGAAAAGGGAGAAAGAGATGACCAGAAAGCGACCCCTGCATAGAAGGATAGAATCTATTTATCCCTTTATGTCCTTTCTTTGATGTTGCTATTATATTACAAAACTTTATATAAATAGATTTCTTTAGTGTGACGAAATGCATGCCTATGTTTCCTTTATTATATTTGTAAATCTCTCATTAATTTCTCCATGTGAAGGTTGGCTTCTTTAAAGGAGATGGGGCCACTAAGGTACTTTTTCCACTGTCAATGACAAAATTTTTAAAGAGAATCACTTTAGACTCCAATGTTGGTGAAGATGGTGTATATGTACTCAGGTGAGCTGGCACAAACTGCATAGCAAATGTTGCTTTTCTATACTAGATGCTATATAACATCTCAAGGAAACAGGGAGTAATTATTCATATGATGGCATGTTTAGACAATATGAGGGCATGTTTAGACAATATGATGGCATGTTTAGACAATAGGAGGGCGTGTTTAGACCATAAGAGGGCGTGTTTAGACAATATGAGGGCATGTTTAGACAATATGATGGCATGTTTAGACCATAAGAGGGCGTGTTTAGACAATATGAGGGCGTGTTTAGACTATATTAGAGAGTGTTAAGACTTTAGACTATATGAAAAAGGTATATTCGACATCAGAGAAGTAACTTTTTTAAAAATTATTTTCAATTTTTCTAAAAGTCGAATATTTCTCGTACTGTAGGCCTACTTGGGAGCTTCTAGTGAACTCCATTTAATGAAATATTGTAGATATTTTTATATAGAAATAAACAACAGATTTATGGTCCTAGAGTCTAGAACAATCTTTAAAAGCTGTTCAAATAATTATCAAGTATCTTTCATTTGGAATACTTCAGTTAATATCATGTTAAACTCATATCATCTCTATTTGTGGTCCCTTCTGGGCCACCAACCAGCTTCCTCTAGGGACTCGAGTCTGGGCGAGTCTCTCCAACTGTCCCCACGTCTTGCCCATCTGCTTAGCATCTGCTTCCAAATCTTCCTCTTTCCTTGAGGGTTCCAGGTTAGGGCTTGCCTTGTTATGTTGGATGCAGGCTTGCGAATGGTGTGACCTGTCCGTCCCCATCGTCTCAGAAGGATATCTGCTTCAATGGAATGCTGCTTTGTTCTTTGCCACAGTTCCTCATTCGAGATCTTGTCTGGCCAGCAGATCATAAGAATCTTCCTCAGGCAGGTATTGATGAATACGTGGATTTTTTTTTCATGGTGGTCATGGTGGTTCTCCAGGTCTCTGCTCCATATAATAATTGGCTTAACAATGGTGTTAAAGAGCCTGAATTTGGTGGTGGTGCTTATTTCTCTAGATCCCCAGGTGTTCTTCGGGCTGATGGAAGGCTGCTCGAGCTTTACAAATGCTGGTTCTGACATCTGCATCTTTTCCTTCATGGTGGTCTAGGATACTGCCGAAGATGTCAGAACCCACATTGGTAAAATAAAATCATGTTAAACTAGTCTACAATATTATTTAGGTCTATTATTTAGCTGTCTCGTTCCGAAGCCTGTAGTCAGGTGCTCTCTTCTATGTCAATGAAAGAAAGCTGGCGCGTAAGTTGGTCTTTATAGCATTTTTCTCTGTTACGTCGACCGCCTTTCCCCTCACTAAAAAGGACAATAAGAAGTTCTTCTATACTGTCCATACCGGCATTCGCAAGGACATCGCTTTTTTGTAGTGCGGTCTTGCCACCTTATGTCCATGATGAAGCACAAGCATCTTTGGTGAAAGCGTTCAAGTAGTCTTAGTTGCTTTCTGCATAATACCCATGTCTCAGATCCATATATAAGGGTTGAGAGAGCAACTGCTTTGTAGGCAAGTGAAGCGATTTATTCCGCCAAACTCTCGCCTAGATGCGTCCAAAAGCACTACTGACCCTGGCCAGACGGTTATCAACCTGCCTTGAAAGCCATGCTTCATTTGACACTATGCTTCCTGGATATGTGAAGTGGTCTACCACTTTAAGTGGGTGTCCATTAACAGTGATTTTTTGGCGCTGAGTAGGTTATATTGAGTGACTCCTGGACATAGCTTTTGTTTTACCTAGGTTTCTAGATAAACCAAAAATAGGCGCTAATTCGTTGACCGCGAGCTGGAGATCATGTTCCAGCATTGCGTCAAGGATGGATGGCATAGGAGATAGATACCATTAATGGATATAGTTTCAACCTTTCTTCTATCAATAGTCAATAAGTATTATTTGTCATGTATGAGCGATGGCGGTTTCTGAAATTTAAACATGTGATTCACAACTTGTTTTCCACTAAACAGAAATAATTTCATCCCATTTTATCATTATTATAAAAATCAATGGACACCCATTTGTTTTTGTGGTGGTTTTTTTTTTCATTGATTTTTTCCCTTTGTTTCAGGATAGACTCGTCACCAGTAAACGTTACGTTTGCCCCAAACACCCTCAGCCCAGTCACAGTGGAAACAACCACAACAAACCAGGCATCTTATCAACGTGTCTTTCTAGCATTGACATTCTTAGGGACTCTCTTTGTTATTCTAGCCAGAAGCAAATTTACTGACTTTTAATATCACAAAGAAGCATATTTATATCTTAGTAGAACTAGAAACAAACGAATTTACTCAATTATATTAATGAAAACGAGCAAATATATAACTTAATGAAAACAACAAATGTAGACCTATATCTTTGTAATACTAAAAACATCCATATGCACTTCTTTGTTACACCATCATGGAGCATATGTGATATGCGTAAACGTTTTTGTGCATGTTACTTGCACATTTTGATACTAGATCTGTATTGTGACCAGGGCCGGATTTATCTATGTGGAGGCCCTTACACTTTTTTCGAAAGGTTTAATAAAAATCAACATTTTAATTTAAAAAATAAACTAATATCTAAAATCATGCCATATTATAAAAGAAAGTACTTGTAAATTAAATTTAATTTTGCTTTTTTTAAAAAATATATAATTATTAAAAATGCATATTTTAGTTTTTAAAATGTAAATATTAAGGGTTTATGCAATGTATTTGGTTTATCCAAAGTAGATGACAAGAATACAAGCACACGAGAAGCGGACACTTTTTTAATTAACCACGACAGAGTTGCCAACTGTAAGATTGAAAGAATTGTTAATAAAAATGCGAAAAATAATGTTAAAGGGAAACCCCGATGGTTTTGACAATTTTTTTAAAATATAATATGTGTTTTGATCTACACATAATAAATGTATTCTTTTTTTTAATTTGCAATAATAACTTAGTAATTGATGTTTTTTCTGGTGTAATATTCCCGCGCATCCAAAACGATCAGATTTTCACCGGGTTTCTATGTAACGTCACAATAACCTATTTAATTGAATCTATTGACTTATGTAGGCCTATAACGGGAGACCATACAGTAGAGTTTACATTCTCGTCTATGCAGTTAGATCTAGATCTTGTAAGCAAAGAAAAAAATGCGTATTAAAAGTAGATTTACATGCTTGACTAACCACGGCAGTGTGTATTTTCTCGCCTGACCACAGAACATACAACAAACACTATCGCTTGGTTGTCTTGTCATGACCGACTACACGTAGTCTAGATTAATCTTACACTGACCAGTTTGTTAGAGTCAGACACACGATCTATTTACTTTTTAGGACATGGAGAGGCTTAGATGAAAATGTTACTTTTGTTCTCGAGTTGGTTATCCTAATGCTTTTAGATCTCTCTATAGGCTATATATAACTGTACCATAGTTCTGGACTAGGCGGTCACTAAGCATAAGAGCCAAACAGCTACTGTAAGAGTACGATTGGTTAAAAGTCTTGTTTCTTTTTCAGTATTGTTGAGGGAAGTGACGTTTGACTGAGCTAAAAACAAAATCTCAAAGAAACCCGTTTTTTTTTTTTTGAGATGTCAAGAATTTACTGACTAAATTATTAAATATAAATGTCTCTAAACATTTAAATACAAAATGGTAAAATGTTTACTTTTACAACTTTTTACGCAGAATTTAAATAGGCCTATGTCAATAACTCAAATTTGAAAAACCATCGGAGTTTCCCTTTAAATGAAAATAAAAACGTAGTTTCATATCTGTCCAAATATAGTGTTTTTTTATGGAGACCCCTGGGCTGTAGCCCCGCCTGCCCTCTCTTAAATACGCCCCTTATTATAACGCTCTATATTTTGGTAAAATGTCGGCAGATTCCTTCCAATATTGTATTTTAGGATGAGGGGGAGGGGAATTCCCGAAGAAATAAGCAACTCTAGAAGACCATACTTGTGTTATTTGAGTAAGATTTTGAACTTCTAAATGAAGTGTGCAACAATTGACCTTGCTAGTGCTGTTAGAGTTAGGTTCTGAACCGAGAGAAACAAAAATAGTACTTAGCCTTTGGCTTAGGTTATTTAACTAGTCTGTTGAACCACTAAGGCACTACAAGTAGCAACTGCTGACCAGTTCCTTTCATTACTGTTGTTCGACAATCCTTAATCAAAGTATCCCCCGGTCGGAGATGGCTCCTCCGTCAAGTCTTCCTGTTTGACTGTACCTCGCCAGACGTTGTTGTCACGTTCTGAGTGGTCCGAGATTTTCTTTGGACTAAATGCATGTGGTCATAAGGTCCTCTTGTATAAAACTAAAGAATTGTTTCTTTTCTGTAACGTACTTTTTTTTTTATACATGGGATGAAGTCACTGAAAGTAATGTTTTGTCGTTTCTTTAAGATTTCACTTCTATGGTATTTTATCGACCTCTGGTGACCTACTTCCCTTTCAAGTGAAAATAGCTAAACATTTTGTATGTAATACCTGAACCTATTATAGCAATGGTTTGTAGTATATACTGTAAACTGTATTACTTACAATGTAGAGAATATGTAGCATTGTTTCACAAGGATGGGTGTGAACTCATACGACCAGCTAAATGGATACATCAAACTATAGTCTTGAGCTTTTTGGTCCTTTGTCACCGTATACAACAAGCGTTTATATAGCAAAGGTTGAATGAGTCAATGATATGACATAGCATGGATGATGGTTATACTTTCAGGTAACATGTATATACATATAGGTATCGTGTTTCTATACGTGTGATGGGCTTTATTGGTTTTAAACGATCCGCTTTTGTGTTGTTGTTTTTTAACCATTAGTGTGTGATGTCATCATGCTGTGGGCTGTCACGTTCTTATCTCATAGTAGAAATAAAAAGTGTCAATATTATTTGCCATTCTTTGCCTTTAAATCACTTGCATCATTTCTATGACATTCTTTGCCTTTTAATCACTTGCATCATTTCTATGACATTCCTTGCCTTTTAATCACTTGCATCATTTCTATGACATTCCTTGCCTTTTAATTACTATGATACTTCTTGCTTATTATATTTCTCAATATCCATTAGGTCTTAGCGTTAAAATGGCCCATTCTTCCTCTATGGTTGACACCTCTACGTAGCCTCATAGCCACCTTACAACTACTCAATGTCTTATCTTTATGAAACTCTCTATTAGATCAAGTGCTATACACGGATGTAAAGAGTAGCGCTGACTGGCTGTCCAGGTTTTGGGTTAGGGAGAAACAAGAGAAAATTAGTGAAGAGGGAGAGAGGGCTGAGAAAGATAGGAAGGGTAACTCGCACTGATTTATGCAATAATTGTTCAGTCTGTGCCAAATTAATTTGTGCTTTTGTTTTTAGCGACAATCAATGAATGTCGTGCTACGTATGAATTGGTGCTCGTGACCAAAAACTGCTTTGGACAAAGGTCATTTAGCAAATTAGAACTAAAGCCGACAACTTTTGATTTAAGAAGTGACAGTAACTTAAGAGACACTTCCAGATGAGAACAAAGCCTTACAAAGGAGGACAACTTTTGAAAGCTGAAATCAAAGACTGCATGACTATTTTATTAATCATGCAAATTATGATAGTTCATGAAACTTAATTACATTTCGCAAAACTTATTGGCGCAATTATGCACGTGGAACTCCATGCCTGAGAAAATGTATCTCTCTTGTTCACTAAGAGTCAAAACCCTCATTCATTATACCCGGGAATGTAAAATACCAAAATGAGAGATCCAGAGAAGCTCTTAATAACAATCTAACGTGTTTCTGAACAACTTTGAATATAATAGACTTTCAAAAAGGAGATCATGGATGAGTGTATCTGTAACTTATTTCTACTAATTATGACTTTGTGTTTTAATCAGAAAATGACAGAGAGGCATCCAAAATTTTTCTTTTTTTTTTTCGACGTCATGAATGAAACTCTAATGGGTACCTGACTTTAGTTGGGGTAAGTAAAGACGGTAGGTCGTTGTGCTGGCCTAATGAAACTATGCTTGTTAACCTTTGGCCCCAGATGACCTTTAACATCATCTGCCCTATAAATCGTAGGTCTGATTACTTCTGTAAGAGGCACTTGACTTACTTTTAATTACCAAACAGAACATCCATGCAGTTATAAGCTATTTGGTATCAATATTCTTCAAAGGTTATCTTCTGAATATGTTCTAGATTAAATACACACACTAGCCCATGCATGGCAAGTTTCCAACTTCAACGGGTAACAGCTAGGTGTTTGTGTGACTGTTTGAACAAGTAAACTATTACTCAGAGCTTCTCGAGATCTGAACTTTTCTCTTGCATTACTAGCTATAGGTAATGTAAACATCGAATGAGCCATATATCCATTGATCTACAGGGAAGATGATGTTAAGGTCATAGATTTCTTTGGCCATCTGTTAACAAACAATTGGCCTCATTAAACATTTGCGCACCATCTTATTGTAGATTGATTTATGATGGAACTATGAAGAGAAATAATGAAATTAAATTTGCCGATGTATGATTCGTTGTTGTGTTTTAAGTGCTTTATACATTGTTTACACTTAATATTGCGTAGTGCGGTGTAGGTGGCTTTCACGTTATTGTTATTATGCTGGTGAAATATTACCATGTTTTCAATCTTCGAAGTCTACTGTCCCGTACCAAAACAAAGGAAATGGTCATGACACAGCTTCTCTACGCCTTACTTGCTCACACTGAACAACGATCGCGGTCAACGAATTTGCGTGGGCCTACACGCTGTCACTTCTATTGGTTTAACTTTATACCTCTGTAAAACGCCGGTAGGAGCTTCTTCTAGTCAGACAGTCACTCTTGGCAGGGCACGTATCCCGTATGAGGGACGAACATATGCCAAAGGCAATTTTTGTTAGTGAGCTGAAAGGTGGTTGGCGTAACAGAGATGCCCCACGGAAAGGTTTCTTTAGAATACTAACGCAATGTTTTTAAGTCTCTTTGTTACAATAAAGTGCATGTACCCTATAATATAACGTAGGCTATAGACTTTGAGTCACTTGATGTTTCGTACTAAAACCATAATGAATTTATAAATTGCATTAGATGTCTGAACTTTACCATTGAGAAGTTACATTGCAAAGACTTTCTTCCAAGCCAAAGTACAATAGTTTTACGCAAAGATGCAATGTAGGCCTACAACGACACCACGTCACGTGAGCTGTTGTTTTTCTAGACTGTAGGAGGGCTTAAAAGACTTTCTAATTATTAGTCTTTACCCGATCGTTCATCTTATCTTATCTTATAAGCAAAGTATACTAGGCCTACAGATGTGACTTGAAAAAAAAAGATGATTATGCATATTAACCAATGACCTATTAAATTCTCATGCATATTAACCAATGACCTATTAAATTCTCATGCATATTAACCAATGACCTATAAAATTATCATGCATATTATAACCAATGACCTATTAAATTATCATACATATTAACCAATGTCCTATTTTAAATTCTCATACATATTAACCAATGACGTATTAACTTCTCATGCATATTAACCAATGACCTATTAACTTCTCATGCATATTAACCAATGACCTATTTTAAATTCTTATGCATATTAACCAATGATCTATTAACTCCTGCATATTAACCAATGACCTATTAACTTCTCATGCATATTAACCAATGACCTATTAAATTCTCATGCATATTAAACAATGACCTATAAAATTCTCATGCATATTAACCAATGACCTATTAACTTCTCATGCATATTAACCAATGACCTATTAACTTCTCATGCATATTAACCAATGACCTATTAACTTCTCATGTATATTAACCAATGACCTATTAAATTCTCATGCATAATTATCAAGTCAATGGTTATCCTAGCTTACTCAGGCAACCCATTCCACGCTCTAATATCACTGGGGAAGGATCATTTGTACAAATTAGTCCTAGCATATGGAATGAGGGAATGTGCCTTTATCTTTGTGTCTTTCTGATTAAGAAGATAAAATTAAGATAAGCAGAAATTATTTAGCCGAGAGAGGCTCGGTCACCTTCGATACATTATTAAACTTAACACAAAGCTCTTGAGGACAGGTAGCCTATAATTGGATGCCCATCATGTGGCATTTTCTATAATTTGTGGGCCGGATTGTATAGAAATGCCCTGGCCGATTTTGACACCCAGTCCGCCCCTGCTAATTCTAGATTTAGACCATACAAAGAATCGGAATCTAATATAAGAGATAGATAAAATATAGATAAGATCTAGATCTAGATCCGTCGAAGGAATCGAAGTGTATGGCCTACACATCTACATCAGCAGTCTAGAATCTAGATTAATTTAAAACTAGGATTTTTTTCCGACTTCACAATCACTAGATCTAGACTTCGCGTAAACACAACATATGAACATACATAGATCTAGATCTAGACATACATACTGATACTAACATTACCACAGCAACTCAGATTCTAAATCCGGAATAGATCAAGATTATTCTAGATCTAGACGTCTTAGACTTTGTAGGTCTACCCTCTAGTCTAGATCTATAAAAATATAATCTCGTAGTCACTATTAGTATTACTATATTAGTACTACTATTACTAGTACTACACAGTAACTACACTACTTAACTTACTACTACTACTACTAGTTAGTACTAGATTCTAGATCTAGTCCTAGTTACTTCTAGTAGAGGCTAGACTTAAGACTAGACTCTAGAGCTAATCTACTGTACTTAGACTAGACTTAGTCTTAGAATCATAAGAATCTACACACTGCTGCACTTTTTATATTATAAATGAAAATCTAATAATAAATATACCCGATAGATCTGTCTATAGTAATAGTTATATATATTATAATAATACTAGACTAGTACTAGTAGTACTTTTTTTTTTACTAGAATACTAGTAGGCCTATATACTTTATAATACTATAGTATAGCATAGTAAAAAGTCAGTAAATAAAGTAGACCAGACTAGAGATGTAGATCTAGACTAGAGATGTAGCTCAGTAGACTAAACTAGAGATGTAGCTCAGTAGACTAGACTAGAGATATAGCTCACTAGACTAGAGATGTAGCTCAGTAGACTAGACTAGAGATGTAGCTCAGTAGGTCTAGACTAGAGATGTAGCTCAGTAGATTTAGACTAGAGATGTAGCTAAGTAGACTAGACTAAACAAACCTACTAAAGAAGTAATACCAAAATATCTTAAAACCTTAGTAATAAATTTTCAAAGCATTAGGAACAAAACAGCAGACTTAGAAATTTTATTAGAATGTGAGAAACCAGACATAATTGCAGGAACAGAAACTTGGCTACATCCTGAAATTTATAATGCAGAAATTTTCAATAGTAATTATGAAATTTTTAGAAAAGATAGGGCTGATAATCATGGAGGAGTTCTTCTAGCAATAAAAAACACTCTTATAGCAGAAGAAATTACCTTACCTAACTCAAAAAATATACAATCAACATTTTGTAAAATTAATACCACCTCAACATCCCTAATAATAGGCAGCATTTACAGACCACCAGATTCTAGTTTAGAATTCATGCAGGAACTATGTAATTAGATTACTACACTTAAAGAGACAAATAAAAATGCAGTTTTTTGGATTATGGGTGATTTCAACCTGCCTGATATAAATTGGAAAACACTAACCATAGATAAACACCAAAACCTTAAGGACATAAATGAGCTTTTCATAGAAACTTTACACAACCTAAGTTTAGATCAAATCATTAAAAAGCCAACTAGATTAAACAACACATTAGATCTCTTCTTAACCAACAGACCTGGATTAGTAGTTGATTATGATATTATCCCTGGTCTATCAGACCATGAGATCATAAAAATACACAGTCAGATAAAAGCAGTAGCCAATGCAAAACCCAAAAAGAAAAATCTTACTCTGGAATAAATGTGACCTAACACAACTACACCAAGCTGCATTAAACTTTTTAGAAAAAGACATTAACCAACCAGTCGATGACCTCTGGAATTTCATTAAAATCCATCTTAAAAGCATTATAGAAAATCATATATCAACTAAATACACATCAAACAAAATAAATAAATGCTGGTTTAATAATAGACTAAAGAAGCTTTGTAAACAGAAGGAAAACCTATATAGAAAATTTAAAGAAACTAAGGAAGAAAGAGTTTCCAAAAAGTATATAAAAATTAAACACTTAACCCAAAAAGTAAGCAGACAGCTGCAGAGTGAATACATAAACAATGTAATATCTAAAGATAACAACAAAAATCTATGGTCAAACATTAAGTCTAAGAAAATGGAAACAACAGGCATAGTGCCATTAAAAGATGAACATAACATAATACATAATGATAATGAAACTAAAGCAAACATCCTAAACAAATACTTTGCATCAGCATTCTCAGCTCCTGGAGACAAAGACATATTACTAAATTTGAACCAAGTAGACAACATGGAAGATATAGTAGTACAAGAAAATGGAATTCAAAAACTATTAGCCAACACCAAACCAAATAAAGCATCTGGACCTGATGGTATTCCAGCTAGATTACTCAAAGAACTAAGCAATGAGCTAGCCCCAGTGTTCAAAATACTCTTTCAGGCTTCACTTAACCAGGGCAGAGTACCAAAGGACTGGAAAGAAGCTAATGTCAACCCCCTATTCAAAAAAGGAGAAAGATCTGACCCAGAAAACTACAGACCAGTATCACTTACCAGCATCACATGTAAAATCCTAGAACACATATGTAGCAACATCATAAACCACTTAGACAAACAAAATGTCCTCACACCATACCAACATGGCTTTAGGAAATATAGATCATGTGAAACACAACTAATAGGACTAATTGTTGATTTTTCTAAAGGTTTAGATAATAGTGAACAAATAGATGCTATCTTACTAAGTTCACCACCATAGTTTGCTTAAAAAATTAAAATATTTTGGCATTAATGGTCCACTGCATCAGTGGATTAAAGATTTTCTGATAGGGAGAGAACAAACTGTAATAATAAATGGCTCTAAATCAACACCAATAACAGTAAACTCAGGTGTACCTCAAGGAACAGTCTTGGGTCCACTACTATTTTTAATTTACATAAATGATTTACCAAATTGCATTACTTCTGGAACAAAAGTCAGATTATTTGCAGACGATTGCATAATATATAGAACAATAAAAACAACACAAGACACAGATATTTTACAAAGAGAATTAGATGAATTACAGAAATGGGAATCAAATTGGAGCATGTCTTTCCACCCAGAAAAATGTCAGTTGTTAAGAGTAACAAAAAAACTAAAACAAATTAATTCCACTTATCTTATTCATGGCAAACCAGTAACACAGACTAAAAACGCAAAATACCTAGGTGTTATAATAAATGAAAAACTGTCATGGAATCCACATATTGATGAAACTATAAAAAAATCAAAGTATTAGGTTTTATTAAAAGAAATTTCTACAAATCAAATTAGAACATAAACCTAAAATGTTATCAGTGTTATATTATATTATACCAATAATAGAATATGCATCCTCCATTTGGGACCCATCAACTCAAGAAAACATTAAGAAACTGGAATAGACACAAAATAGAGCAGTGAGATTCATAACAAATGAATATTCACATTTGAGTAGAGTAACACCTATAGTAAAATCACTAAATTTAGAAAGCCTTCAGGACAGAGGACTCAAAAGTAAAGTAGCAATTATACATAAAACACTGAACCATAATCTTCAAATACAAAAACAAAATTTAATAAAATACTCTGAAAGACACAAAGATAAAGGCACATTCCTCGTCCCATATGCTAGGACAGTTAGTACAAATACTCCTTCTTCCCTAGTGCTATTAGAGCATGGAATGGGTTGCCTGAGCTAGCCAGGAAAACCAGTGACTTGGCAGAATTTAAGTCATTGGTTAATATGCATGACTAAATGCATGACGCGTAGGACGTAATCATCTTCTTTTTTGAAGTAACATCTGTATTATATAAGATAAGAGATGTAGCTAAGTAGACTAGAATAGAGATGTAGCTCAGTAGACTAGACTAGAGATTTAGCTCAGTAGATCTAAACTAGAGATGTAGCTAAGTAGGTCTAGACTAGAGATGTAGCTAAGTAGGTCTAGACTAGAGATGTAGCTCAGTAGGTCTAGTCCTAGACTCTAGTGACTATTTTTTTACCTTGAACTTCCCGAAAGTAAAATTATAAATATCTGAAATTTAAATACTAATATATAATCTTATTTTAAATACAGTTTTTATACTTATACAG
The DNA here is from genome assembly GCA_030265305.1 of Biomphalaria pfeifferi. Lineage (NCBI taxonomy): Eukaryota > Metazoa > Mollusca > Gastropoda > Planorbidae > Biomphalaria > Biomphalaria pfeifferi. The sequence goes on along the minus strand of JASAOG010000002.1, from coordinate 7,661,398 downwards.
TCACTGAGTCAGTAGATGGGGTTCAAGTGACAGAGACAATGAATAACACTAATAGGGCCTGACTAGAGCTAGGCCAGCTAGTAATAGGCAAACTATGGCTTCTAATAGTTGGGGCCTCACTTAGAAAGAAATAGAGAAACATGTCCTCATGCACTCATGTTATTGACATTATTGTTGTAGAAAGTACACTATAGTGTCACTAGGTTTTTAATCAATTGTGTGATTTTAGTTTTTTCACTGTTTATTTCTTATTTATCTAAATCTATTTCATTCATTTGGAGCCACCAAATTTAATTCGCCTAGGGCCTTCAATTATCCAAGCACGGTCTTGACACAATACTCAATACATGATTAGTCATACTAGATTGTAACTAGATCTATCTCTAGTTTTAGTCATTGACATCATAGTCTAGATTTATTCTACATCATGGCACAGGCAATACACTCTGAAAGTAGATCAGTGGATGGCAATGCTAGTGCTGGGCTTTAAGTCTTTAATGCATGTTTATTTTTAATTTAAAAATGGAATTTTCCCATATAAACAAAATTGTGTATGTGGGCTGAGTTGCTAGATGAAAACTAACTTAAATTTTTCATGAATTTTGTTATTATATAATCTAAAATATAATATTTTATTTTATAACAAAGTAAATTGGCTACAAAAATGTAGAATCCAATTAGACTAATAAATAAAATAAATTATTCAAGAAAATATTTTTTTATTAAGTTTAAACTGAGCAAGAAAAAGGAAATATAGATCAATAAAATATTAATAGAAAATAAATTTATTGAAATATCCAATCTTTTAATTCAATACATAAATTTTGAAAAATCGCAAAACTTAACACATTTTGGTACTTTAAATTTCTTAAAAGATGAACAAGTGCAGTAAGATATTGCATTATTGAAATAATTTCGGGTCCCGGGAATTAGACTAAAAAAGAAGAAACACTAGCACAATGTTGTCTTTTTTACAATAAAAAACATGTTGGTTCTGCATCTGTTCACAACCAAAACAAATAACAATCATTCGGAAAATAAAAAAAAGAGAGAAATAAAAGTTATGCATTAAAATAGGGAAATAAATATTATATACCAAGACACTGTCTGAGAGTAATTTCACACTTGTCAGCACTAGCGAAGTTACTCCCTGAGAGTAACCCAAACTGAAAAAAATTAAAAGGTTTAAACTTTGGTACAGAGACTTTTTGGAGGTGCAAAAATATAGATCTAGAAATGAGATCTAGACCTATCTTGTTTTTCGTTGACACAGCATATCATTTTAAAAAACGTTTGTACATTGGAGTTCCGATAAATTTCTGAAGCTAACCATATCTGTGTATGAAGTGCGTGACAATAGAGCAAAGGCTTCTAATACAGTAATAAAAGTAGTTTTCTATATTACTGTATCAGATTATAAAATACCAGTATTTGTACTGTTGCAGCAATTTATTGCACATTGCTGAATATTAATAACGTACTATTCTAGGAACTATTTTCCACACATTTCCATGCATTTATAATTTATTAAAACAGTATTCTAGTGTTAGGCGCTTCCGCGCTGTGTCAAATGCAGATAAAGCAAATGGAGGTAACGCCCAAATAAGGAAATCGAATAACACAAGAGAAAGGCCAACACTATAAGTAGACGCTGATACTAAATGTCGAACAAGAAGTTTAATAATAATAATGAAGGGAACTGTTGAATATCATCAAGCTAAATCTCTACCTTCATATAAAGCTTCTCTGTTTACATCGATTGATATTTCCCTATTCTTTCTCAAAATCTAGTCTAGTTCTTACTGGTCTCGTCATTGTTCTTTAGTCAAACCTTCCTCTATTTACGAAAAAATAACTAATAGTTTCTAATCATGCCATAACACTAGTTAAGTGACTTTAGGTACGGTTTATACAGTGTATCTTAAAATGCTAAAAATATGCTATAATGCAATAATTTTGTTCAGTACGCTGACTATCTTTGATATATATATTAGTCCTAAAAATATCTTAATTTCAATTTCCGATTATGCTGACTTTTAGATTACCGAAGTTTAGATTCTTGGACTCCACTGTATCATTAAACAGTAGAAAGAGGATAAAGTGTAAATCAAAAAGTATAGAAAAAAATGAAATAATTGAAACTAAGGCTTAAGTTTATCAACTTCTCTCTTGGTCATCATTTATATTTCCAGACAATGTCAAGCAGCCATGATTCAGTCAAGTCACAGACTGTCGCCTGCGCTGTGAAATTTTCTGAACTCTGTGGGCTATTAGAAAAGATACAAAAAACTCAAGGGAATGATAAGAAAAGAAAAGTTCTTCAGGATTTTATTGAGAAATGGAGAGCATGCCACAAGGAACTGCACACAAATAACTCCAACATTGTAGGTAGTTTAATAGCTAGCAATTTAGGGATGCTGTATTAGCAGGAATATTATGTGATCTTTTGGTTCTATTGATTTATATATTGTGTCAAATCTACATCTTTTATTACAAAATCTTTTTATGCATATTACTCCATCTGCTATTGAAGATTTTTATACTTAGGTTAATCCCAGTAATCAGCTATTTGTTTACATTTTGTCTGTAAGATCCACTTTAGATGCTTTTATTATTAAAATTCTGTATGAGGAAAAGATGAGAAAGAAGAGTCCTTTGGAGAAATGTGCTGGTGATACAATGGAACCTAGAGAAAAACATTTAAGAAATTAAAAAAGAATGATTAGCATAGACTTTGAAATAGAACAAACTAATTTCAAGGATGCTATATTTCAAGTTCACTGTTGCTGTTACTTTGTGGTTAAGTGGAACAGCTTGAAAATTTCATATCCAGTGGTAAAAAGTTAAAAAAAATAAATCTTTTTTTAAAATACAAAGCATCTTCTTCTTCTTCTAGCCAGCTTTTTGCTGCTGAGCTGTCAAAGTGTGCTGTTTTCTTCAGTTGTTCAGCACTGCCTTATAGGGTGTTGGTTATGTTGGGCTGTAGTGGAAGTAGGGTCTGCCTAAGGTGGATTAGGAAGGGGCATTAAAAAGGATATGATTTACGGTTTCATAAGGGTGAACCCAGTGTCTACAAATGGGGAATTGTGTGGAGTTTATTTTATTGAGATGGTAATTTAACAGAGGTGTGTGTCCTGTCCTTAGTTGGTCTTTGCGGGGGAGGAAGTTAATACTGTCCAGTTTGTTAGGCATGTTTATTTCTTTGTACATGGATCTGCCTTTGTTTCCTGTTGCCCATTGGTTGAGCCACTCCTCTTTGTGGTTGTTGATTAACATTGACTTTAGGGTGAGGTAATTAACAGGTCTATCTGGTTGTTCCATAGATGATCCTGCCTTTGAAAGCTTATCTGCCCTTTCATTTCCCATGATGCCAATGTGTCCAGGGATCCACTGTAGTTGATGTTTAATTTTGTCATCATCTGGTGTATTATCACAATTAGTGTTGTCAACTCTCTTGGGTTTTTTGAGGTGCTGCTTTTAAGGGCTTAAAGAGTGGATTGGGAGTCTGTAAAGACAACAATATCTGATGGTAATTATATCCCTTCATATAATTTGGTTTCAACTGTCTGTAAAGCTATGGTAATTGCCTCAATTTCGGCTTGGAAGTTTGAGCAGTAGTCGCCACAGGGTGCACTTATTTCAAAGTGTTTATTTTTGGGGAAGACCAGGAAGGCACCAGGACCAGCATTGATGGTGGTTTTGAAGGCTGATCTGTTGGTGTATATATGGATGGCTGTTTTTGGATAGCTTTCAACTGTTTCAAGCGTGCTTATTTTGAGCTCCAGTGGATTTGATTCTTTTGTTAGAGTGTTATTTATTAAATGTGTTTTAATGGTTGGTTGTTTGTAGTTAAGTCCAGGAGTTATGTTTGAGAATCTGGTAATTTTTGCTGTTATTGGGTAGATGGTTGTTTAAGGGCTAGTTCGTCAGTAAGTTGGATCAGAGTATTTTGCTTTTTTTTGCTTGTTTTTCTTATTTCTCTGTGTCAGTAGTTTATTTGGATGGTTGTCCTCCAACCTTCTGCATCTCTCAATAGCTTCTAATGCTGTCTGTTACGCATTAACTTAAGAGGTTCAAAATTGGAGTCTATTTCACAGGCTGCTATGGGAGTAGTTCTCATACCTCCACTGATTAGACGCAAGGCTTGGTTTTGGATTGTGTCTAAAGATGATTGATAGGTTTTGTTGGCGGCTACTTGTATGGAGAGACAGTTATCCATGACAGATCTGACGTATCCAGTGTTAAGGTTTTCTTTTCAGCTCCCCAGGATGTTCCTGCTAGGTGTTTTATTATGTTTAATCTTTGTGATGCATTTTCTTTTAAATCTGCCATAAAGTGTTTTAGAGACAGCCTTTGGTCTAGTTTTACACCAAGATATGTTGGATTTTCTTCTTTATTTATTGGCTGTGAGTCTATTTTTAGGATGTAGTTTCTTTTTGCTATTTTGTTGCTGTGGCTAAAGATTGAATAAACTGACTTTTCTTTTTTTATTTCCATTTTCCATAAAAGCATCACAGTACTTCCATTTGTTATACACCAAATTCATATTTATGAAAATTCCCTTTTGGCTTAAAATGTACTTGTCAAGGTGTAAATGTCAAAAAATTGTTTTCACTTTTCTTATCTGAATTTTTCCAACAAAAATTTAATGGTAATTTTAGTCATTGAGTGACACATACACAATAAGTAATTAAATTGTAGCTTTCAGTGTGGAATCTTAGTTTAGCTTTTTTGACTTGAAATTAATCAAATATTTCTTTCTTAAACAAGATAAGTTTTTAAACTTTTTTTTCAGAATGACTCATTTCACCCTGCTATGAGGTTGTTACTTCCCCATCTAGAGAGAGAAAGAGTTGCTTATGGCATTAAAGAGGTTGGCAACAAAAATCCTAATTCTTCTTTTTTTTGTTGAAATAGATTGTCGGAATAATTTTGTTATTCTACTCAATTTGTAATACATTAAAAATAAAGTCGAGTCCATTGGCTGTCTATTCTTATAAAGTTTAATTGTTTCTATGGCACACACAAGATTTTCTGTTGTAAATAACACAGCAATCAATCACCTCCATTGGTTCCTAATATAAGTTGGGCATCATCCAGAGGAAGGAGACACCTTCTCCTATCTCTTAGTCTGTTGAACTGTTGAGGCATGATCTTCCTCCATTCCTCTTTAGAATTAAGTAGAATCTCCTAAAGTGACAGACCTGTCCACTCTTTAATGCTGTCTTCCCATCGCTTTCTTTGTCTGCCTCTTCTTTTCCCTGGTATTGTACCCCAAAGGAAGGTCTTTGTGAGCCCTGAGAACTTTGTGATATGGCCATAGCATTTAAGTTTTCCTTTTTTGAACAGTAGTTAGCAGGTCATCGTGGGGTCCAATAGCTGTATTAATCCTATTTCTAATCTCTTCATTTGTGATGCGGTCTTTTTAAGGGATTTTACAATCATTTTAATCTTATTTAAATTCTCTGAGTTTTGTCAACTAAGTTTTTTCCTCAGTGAATTGTGTTGATACCGTATTAAATGTTTTTGTTTTCAAATGAATAAATTCTACAACTTTAATGAACTTTGCTATCAAATTTATGCTAATTTTTTTTGTCTCCTCATATGAAGTATGTGTGTGTATGCTTTCAAGGCCAACATGAATAGTTGAAGCTATCATTACACGCTATAGACATCCTACTTGACAATACTAATAGATATTTATATATCTATAGATCAAGAAGCAATAGAAACCAACTAATGCATATGTAATCATCTTGTGTGATATATTTACATCTATAGATCAAAATCAAATGGTTTGATGCTGAACATACATCTGAGTTTGCGAGGAACTAATACATTCTATAGATTTAAGAGTCCTAGGAGTATTTGTATGTATTTATACTTTGTGGTATTTAAAATATGTAAGAAGACTGTCTTTCTACATACCCCAGCATACATTAGCCAAGCTTCTTATTGAACTACTGTGCCTGGGTCAAGATAGTTCAGATGCTCAAAGACTTCTAAATTACAAGGCTCCCAAAACAGCACAAGCAGTAAGATACAAAAACATTTTATTCCAATGTAGCTTATAATATTTAGTTTCAAATATGTACACACCCTCCAATTTATGGACTTTCTCATTACAGCAAGCAGGAGACTTTGCTAATGTTGCATACTTTGTTCTCAAAAATCGCTGCCCCAATAAAGGAAGTCTAAGTATTTCTGATGTCAACAGAGACTTAGATGCTATTGCTAGTGGAAATGCTGCCAAAGCTAAAGAAACTGTGCGCAAGCACATGATGCATCTATTAACATCCCTCAATGCCACAGAAATTAAATGGCTTATACGCATGATCTTGAAAGAGTTAAAGATTGGGTTGAGTCAAACATCTGTGCTGAATGTCTTCCATCCAGATGCAGAGGAGCTTTACAATGTTAATAACAGTTTGGAAAAGGTTAACTTATGTTTTCATTATAACACAGTTCATTCACTGTGATTCAAAGAAAATGTTAAGAATCAAACAAAATATTTGAATTTTATGCCTAATGTAATTTCAAATCTACTGACACTTTAGGTTTGTGTTCAACTTCATGATATCAAGACAAGAGCCTATGAAATTGGAATTGAAGTCTTCTCTCCATTTACACCAATGCTAGGAGAAAAAGCGTCTCCAGATAAGGTAAGGCTGTGTGCCTTGAATGTTTTTTTAAGTGACTTTGTCAGAATAATAAAAAAAATAACTAGTTTTAAAAAATAGCAGTTGGAAATTTCTCTAAAAGTTTCTAGAACATTTCTTTTTCAATTACAAGGTGAATGTTTTTAGATGATTCTTGCAGGTAGAAAAACTGATGGATAATAAACCTTATCTGATAGAGACCAAGTTTGATGGGGAGAGAGTTTTACTGCACAAACATGGAGATGAATACAAGTTTTTCTCTAGAAGGTTTATTCCTTTCTTTTCAGACCTATGCATTATATCACCCCATATTTATATCCTTAATCTTCATTGTTCCAATAAAATTTGCTTTTATCATTGATCTCCAAGAGTTTAAACTCTTTTGCTAAGCAATGGACTTTTAAGTCTTGAAAAAGAAATCTTAGTTTTCAAAAAATAATAAATCAAAAATAAAAATTAATATAAAAACTTGTACCATATACATTATTTATTATGCAACATTTTCTCAGTGGTATGGAGTACACCCAGGTGTTTGGCTCCAATCCATATGAAGGGACATTGACCCCATACATTTCAAGGAGCTTCAAGTCTAATGTCCAGAAGTGTATTTTAGATGGTGAAATGATGGGCTATCATGCAGCTACAAAAACATTTGGTAAGTTGACTACAGCATAAAAAAAGTTTTTTAATATAACATTTAAAGCAGCAGTTTATTTAATGATTCTTATCTCATTATATCATAATGCATGAGATACTAAGTTTGACTGAAATGATTTCATTGGTCTTTATGCAGAAAATCACTTGATGAAAATATTATGGAAATAACTAAAAAAAAATTTATTAATGATTGGACCAATCGTAACACTTTCTAAATATAAAAAAAGTAAAGTTCCCTTTTCAGACCTTGTGTTCTATAGGGCAGATGATGTAAAGGTCATCTGTTTCTGTGGCTTGCAGTTAACAAGGGTGTCATGTGGCCAGCACAATAACCAACCGGCTTTACTTTTCCCCAACTAATGCCAGGTACACATTAGAACTGGGTGGACTCATAAATCCCAAAATTAAAAATCCAAGTATTCACTAGGATTTGAACCTGGGACCCCGGTTCGGAAGCCAAGGGATTTATCGCTCAGCCACTGCATTTCCTCAATTTCTAATTATAGTTAAATTATATTAGCCTTTTAGTTCACAGGTTGTAATAATTTTGTTTTCAAAACAAACTTTTTTATTTACTTGTTATTATTTTGATGCATTAAAACCAATGGCTGTTATGTTATCACTCAAAGTACTCTATTACTAAAAAAAAGGCTTATTTTTGAGTCAGACATTTTTGAAAATACAAACTGAATAATTCTAGCAGACTTTGTATCAGTCATGTTGTTCATTTTTAGCATTATCTTTAACAAAGTTTTTATTAACAGACTTATTTTTTTGATTGGAATCATATTTTTTCTAAGAATGCTAAAACATATATTTTATATTCTTTTTTTGTTCAGGAACCAAAGGGGAACAGTTTGACATTAAATCAAGAGATGTTTTGGAAAGAACTGGTTACCAACCTTGTGTGCAGGTTTGTATTTATTTAACTTTTCCAGTCGAATGTCCCCCTAAGCTGGACATTCTGTCTGGTCAATGTGTTCCACCCAGTCGGCCATAATAATTAGGACCGAATTTAAGTCGGATGTCCAACTTTTTGTTCCACTTCATGATTCCTAAATTTTTAATTACTATTTTATAATGCAGAAAGTAATTGATAATTTTGAAAGCCAATAATTAAAAAAAAGTAAATATAATGGATTGATCAAAATCATTTTTCACAGCATCAGAAGCAGGGCTAGGGGCAGATGGTCATCATTAGACCACAACCAGGGACTAAAAAGACAGCATTTCATAGCTGACTTTCCAAATAAAAAGACCACAGACTGCAGTGTGTTTGCAGTGACAGAAAAACACCTAGAGGTCTGCTTAAGACATTATTCTATTGTGAAACTTGCTCTCAATAAGTCAATTACTCACGTCACCCTGGAGTGCACTCTAATGAATGCTTCAAAAAGTACCTTACATAATACATTTTCAAAATTAAACATTTAGACATCATGTTTGGAACAATTTTTCATTGTTATAAATAAATTATTACATAAAAATCAACTTGATTTATTTTTTTATGTGATTTTTTTATTTTCTTTAAAAATAATATAAATTTGCTTTAATTTAGACCTGGCTGCCAACAGCTTAAGAAATTGTAAAGATCATTAAGAATTAACAGTCTTATCTAAGAATGATTTCATCTCTAATAGCAAAAATGGCGCAAACAAAATTAGAAACAATTTTTATGTAATTTTTTTTGTTTTGGCCGCTTTTATTCTCTTTCTCTTAAGCATTGCTCCTGTAGAGAATTCAGTCTCTTGTAATGTGACAGTAGGTAGTACTCAAATTGTGTACAATATATCTGGTGGACCTAACGATTTTTAGATCATGGAGATACAGATCTATTTTCGGTAGATGCTGCCTATATTTCTGAAACATTTTGCTACATGGCTTGAACTTATCTCTTTTGCTCTGAATCTATCCGCCTGCCTTTATCTCCATAGATCCTTAGTTTCCATTAATCTAGGTTTTTGATGTGCTTTTGCTGAATGACAAAGTCTTGACCAATACCCCATTGAGAGAAAGGCTTAGCCTCATTGATGATGTCTTCACTCCCGTAGAAGGAAGAATTGTGAAATCTGTTTACAAAGAGGCTCTTACAAGGTAAGACAAACATGTTTCTTTGTTTAGAGTTGAAGGATTAATTAATTACAACTTTTCATGATATAAATTTATTGTAACTAGTATTCTGTATTATCTCTCTTCTTTTTTTTTAAATTTATACTTTTCCAATGTTGCCCTCCCACCTTTTTTTTTCTCTCATTTTTTTTAATGCTTCTAAATAATTTCTGAACTCACCAAGTAAAAATTTTTTTAAATTTAATTTTAAGTTTAAAAAAAAATGTGTGGAGATTTCAGCATGTATTCATTCTTTTCTGTTGTACCCTACTTAAAATTTCAAATTTTTGTTGTTACTTTTTGATTATGCAGAGATAATAATACTCTTGCTAAGAAATGAAAAGTGTTTCTTTTGCATTTTTTCTAATGAGTATATAATAATCTACAGCATTGTTTGAATTGAAGAACAATATGCATACTGGCTAGTCTATTTCTGACCATGAGTCTATTTCCACAAGGGTTAGACAAAGGAAGGAATGTTATAAAATAGAATGCTAATAATAAGAAAAACTTCATAAATAAAATTGATCAATTCATGAGCTAATACTTCTTATAGATCAATTCATGAGCTAATACTTCTTATAGATCAACTCATGAGCTAATACTTCTTACAGATCAACTCATGAGCTAATACTTCTTACAGATCAACTCATGAGCTAATACTTCTTACAGATCAACTCATGAGCTAATACTTCTTACAGATCAACTCATGAGCTAATACGACTTACAGATCAACTCATGAGCTAATACTTCTTATAGATCAATTCATGAGCTAATACTTCTTATAGATCAACTCATGAGCTAATACTTCTTATAGATCAACTCATGAGCTAATACTTCTTACAGATCAACTCATGAGCTAATACTTCTTACAGATCAACTCATGAGCTAATACTTCTTACAGATCAACTCATGAGCTAATACGACTTACAGATCAACTCATGAGCTAATACTTCTTATAGATCAATTCATGAGCTTGTTTTATTTCTTTTCCAAATGGAGACAAGATTGTGCCGATGCCTTAAATGAAGCCATAGACAACAAAGAGGAGGGCATTATGGTGAAACTTGCAGACAGTGTCTACAAACCAAATACTAGAAAAGGTTTGTGCTCACAATGCCATAGATTCAACTTAGTCTTACCACCTGCCCAACTATATGCTGCATGCTCTCATACATCTGACAGGTGGATGGTTCAAAATCAAGCCTGAATACATTGGTGGTCTGATGGATGAACTTGACCTTCTAGTTGTGGGTGGATACTTCGGTGTTGGAGAGAGGGGTGGGATGGTCTCTCATTTCTTGTGTGCTGTGTCTGAGCCAGTGTCTGATGGAAAGATGCCAACAATATTTTTTTCTTTTTGTAAGGTAAGATTGTATTATGAAATATCTTTATAAAGAACACAAATTTTAACAATTTCAACAATATTTTAAGAATTATTTTGTGAATCAAATGTATATTTATGTTGGTGTCTGTTATCCATGGTATCTATTTTGTCTTTTATAACGTTTCCATGTGAGACATTAAAATCTATAATTATAATCCTAAAAATATTTCTCTCAAAGGCTTTCAGTCAAATTTTATGATTTTAACCAGATCTGAAAAATTAATAGCAACTATATTTTCAGTCCTAATGCATTATAGTACAGTTGCAATATTGAAGTATTTCTTTATGCACTGTATTTCAAGGTTGGGTCTGGCTACAGTAAGAAGCAATTGAAAACTTTTAATGAGCTACTGTCAGAACACTGGCAGGTATACAACAAATCCAAACCTCCTAAGCATTTAGAACTGGCCAGTGGGTTTAAAGAAAAGCCTGATGTTTGGTTACCACCTGACAAATCTAAAATACTGCAGGTAAATTCTGTTATAAACATAACAATTGATAAAAATTTGAAGAAATATCACACACATCATGGTTAGGTGAAAGCAATACAATTTTATTTTTCACAAAGCTCCATCCGTCTGTCTTGGTGGATTCTTTTAACTCTTATTTCTCCCACTTCCCATTCTCGGATCAAGTTGAGATTTTGCACAATTATTCATTATAAAAAATATGACCAATTAGTTCATCAATTATTGGTAATTAATTAATTTTGTTTTATAAAGATGAGATTACCTCAAATATTAAGAGATATGGCAGTACCTGCTTTCCCTTCACTTTATATAAGCTTTGTTGTTTTTTTTTAAACTATTTTTTTGTATCTGTCTTGTTTTTTAGCGGCCCCCGAAAGGGAAAAGACGCTATTAGTTTTGTGTGTCCTGTCTGTCCGTTCGTCCCGTTTAGATTGCGTAAACTAGAAAAGATAGTAAAAATCACTTATGCAAGCAGTTTTTTCATAAAAATACACCACTTTTACAACTATTCACTATTAACCCTTAAAGGGTACCCATGCGAAAAAATAACACTAATGGTACCCTAGGGTACCTCAGTACCCCGCTAAAAATACATAATTAAAACAAGTTAAACGACTTTAATTTTTTTACTTTAACGTCACTATCGTCTCAACAGAATTACAGGTAATACATGTACCACAAAAGTCATAATGTTTTCACATGACCGCATGTAGTTTACTTACTGTATGCGTCAGTCATCTGCACAGTCTGGACAGATCGTATGTTGATGGCTGGCACATATGAATTTGTCACAGCGGCAACATTTTGTTTTACTTTTGCGATCCTTAGATCGATCGCAGAATGAGCACCTGCCGACTCTTCCTGCTCATCCACCTGCCTGGCGTGCTTGAGCCCTCTCAGCTGGTTCAATCTTGAGTACACCGTTGATGAGCGAGCGCAGGTTCTTTGAAAGTTTTGGATATCTGAGACGGGCTTCCATCTGAGGTTTGATAAGAGCCTTAGTCAACGTCTTGAGGTAGGTACATCTGTCTGGTACTGCTTCTTTGTCATCTGCATGTGAGCCTTTTAGCAGTATATCAGTAATTGATACTAACAGCATTGAGAAGGCCGTAGAATACAGTTAGTGGCCAACGCCGCGTACGTCTGGATACAGAGTAGCGATGGCATAATTGATCAAACGTATAAACACCACATTTTGTTTCATTATAGAACTGAACCAAATCTGGTAGTCTCACTGTCTCTGTCGTGTCACCCCGTCGGTGCATTGTCGATAGCAGCATGACGATCTTCTTTTTAGGTTTAGGAGGACAGTATGATAGAAGAGTAAGAACACCACTGAATGCAAACATTGCTGAGTTCTTTTCTCTACCACGAAGTTCCACAAAGGAAGGAGGGATTTCAGCTTTGTTTTTCTTCATGGTTCCTACCATAGTCACTGCATGATCATCGTACAACTTTCGAGCTGTATTGATAGATGTAAACCAGTTGTCAAAGGTACAGTTTCGGTTCGTTCCGTGAATGGGTGTGGTCATTTGAACAGAATAGTATTCTGTAGCTGAAACACCAGCTGGTGTAGATCCTTTGCCTGTATACACTTCAGCATTACACATGTAATAGTTCTTCGAATCACACATCATCATGATCTTGATTCCATACTTATCAGGTTTTGATGGTATGTACATCTTGAAAGGACAGCGTCCTCTGAAAGCTAGCAATTGTTCATCGACTGTGCAGTATTCTGATGGTGTATACAACTGCTGACCAGTGTTCACAATTTTATCAAATAGCTCTCGAATGGGTGCTAGTCGATCACGCTCTCTTTTTTCTTGCCTTGTACCTTTGTCATCAAAGCGGATACAATTTGTCAAAAACGTGAATCTTTTCTGTGGCCTAGTGGCTCGAAAGTATGCAACTAAACAGTCTTTGTCAAACAGTTCATAAGTGGTTACACCATTCATATTCAGGACACCTGCTAGGTTGTACAAGCCTAATAGTGCTTTGAGTTCAACAATGTCCACATTATGGGTGAAGGATGGACGAACTTCTTCCTCAGCATCATCGTCATCATCATCACTATCCGGCTGCCTGTCATTTGCATACCTGTGACGCTGCACTACTATTTCAGCATTTGTGTGTGTCACAATGTCATTCAGTAAGTCATCAGTGAAGAACAAAGACCATGCCAATATTCCTGATGAAATGTCCCTTGCTTCACCCTTATTGCCAGGTTGACCAGTCACCTTGTTTCGCTGTGGTATGCGTGTCCTAAGCGGTACAGAACCACTTCACTTGTACTTGTTTTTGCCAGCTAGATTTACTGGCACTTTCAAGACTTGTAACAAATCAATATCATTTTCACCTTCAGTCTCTGTATCTGAATCTTCAGCTTGCCCTTCAGTTTCACCAATGTTCTGAGTACTGGGACCGGCACCAGTAGCAAGTGAAAGATCTGTGGCTGCATCACTTACTGTGTCCTCTTCAGCCGAACAAATGTCCTGTATAACCTCGTCCTCAGTTTCACTTCCCTCATCACCGTCATCATCATCTGATGGTTCACCAATTATTACACGTAAAACATCAATAGCTTGAAAGCGACGACGCTTATTGTCAATACTAGTACTTCGATGTTACATTATGAAATCATTGAATCAGTCCACTGAAAACACAAAAAAATATTGTGCAATATGTGCCAAACTTAGATTGTGTGTAGTTTTAGGGTTGGAATTAGAGCATTCAGAAAATATATAGCGTAACTATACATTTTCTTGGAGACGACCCGGATATTCTACCGAATTATTTAAAAAAAGAAAATAACTGGAAAAAATATCAAGCAAAAAACATATAGTATTAATGGTACCCTGGGGTACTGGAGTACCCCATGACCTCTCCCCTGCTAAAACCGAAAACGGAAAAAAATCGACACTACCAGCATAATGACAGGAAGTTAAACAAACGATGAAGTACTTCCGGTTAAAAGCGGCTGAGAATTCGCAATTTATTTTTTGTCTGGGGTGCTCCAGTACCCCAGGGTACCCTTTAAGGGTTAATAGTAACAAACTCTTGAGGCTCTTTAATAGGGGAGACAACTATTTACCATATTTTTAACACATTTATGCAGATTTTTTGTCAAAATTTTTTAAAAAATATTTGTTCTATATTTACATACAAAAAAATGTTAATTTTTTTTTAAAGAGAAAAAATCTATTTAGTATGCATATAAGTCAGACATAATTTTAAACAACAATTAATAAGTAGTTTGTTTTTCATATTATCGCGTGAACTGCAGTGCTGCTGTCACCATAGTACACCTAACCAAAGAAAAAAAAATTTTTTTTACGGAAATGTTTTATTCTTGAGGAATAAGAGATTGGCCCTTTACAAAACAATTAGATCAATTAGATATTCATTATAAGACATCAGTTAGGCCAGGTTCACATCTAACTTCACATTCACTTTCACCTATCCTTTGGTCTGCTGTACTACTGGGGCTCCACACGAGATCTGTTAACCTTTTTTTTCTCCATTATTTTCTGTTATTTGTCTTTGATAGAATTTCATTCTGATAATATTGAAACCTGCCTTTTAACCTGCCTGGTTGGACCAATTCTGGGGCCGATTTTCAGTTTGTGTTTCCACACAAACTGTCTTTGTAACCTTGTTTAACTTTATTATGTTGTGCATTAAAGTTGTTTTTTTTTTAATTATTTGTTATTCATTGTAATTAGGAGCTAGTACATAGTGGTTAGGTAATGGTCAAAGCATTGAACTGTTAAAGTTAAAAGTTTTGGATGTGAATCATGACTTTGTCTACTGAACTTTAATTGTACATTCATTGTTAGGCAGGGTGGAGACTGTCTGCCATTGTGCTTGCCACAGAAAACTCTGTTGGCTACTAAAACTGTTTAACTTGACTTCAATTTGCTGCTATATAGTTAAGTTTTAGTTATTTCAATTAAAGTGTTATATAGTTCAGTTTAAATTATTTCAAATGTGCTGCTATATTTAGTAGGAATCTTTAAGAAGAGATTTAGTTTTGAAAAAAAAATCTCTTGTTCTAAACAAGATCAAGGCCACGGAAATTATAGAAAGTGATCGTTTTAAAACTGGATGCACACTGCGTTTTCCTAGAGTAGAGGTCATCAGAGATGACAAGCCTTGGTTTCAGTGTATGACAACATCTGAACTTGAGGACTTACGACAGGTATAACAATTGACTCCTTAACTAATTTAAGTTTCATTCTTTCTAATTGTCAACTCTGTAGGTTTACTTTAGTACAGATCTTCAGTCCAAACTTTTATATTCACAGTGTGTCAATATTTCAACAGTTGTTTTTTTTTTATTCACATTTGTCTGCTCCTTAATTTAGGAATCTTAACTTAGCATTTAAAATGGTTCATTAATGTAAACAACACAAAAAATGAACTTCCTTAATTAGAAACAGAATGAAGTCATTATGAGAGGAACATTTGTATATTGTAGATCAAGACAAAACTTCATAACAAAGTCATTTGGCTTTTATTTAATGTACAATCAGTATTTGAGAAATCAAGATGTCAAAATGTATTTTTTAAAATTCTATAGTTCTATAATTAGTAGAATTTTTAAAAATAAGTATAAGAATAGTATACAGTAAATTATTTCTAATTTCAGAAATCTGGTGGTAAATTGGCTGGTACTAAATATGAAATGGGAGCTCAAGATGAACCGATCAAGAAAAAGAGAAAAGTAGTCAGCCATGGCGTGCGTCCAACACTTATGGCTCAGTTTAAAGGAGCTGACATATCCAATATCAAGCAGGTTCTACGTGAATTTTAAAACATTTTTAAAGATAAAAAAAATTTATTTGAAGTTATCATATTAATACCTGTACTGCTGTAGAGTCAGTTTCACTTGATTTGTGTTGAATTAAATAAGTTAAATGATAGACCAAAGTAATTTTTTAGGTCTTTTAAATACAAAGATGACATCAGGTTTATTGCTAGCCTTGAAGTTTTCTACTTTAATTGTTTCTTTTGAATTTTTTGTTAAGATTGGTCAAGTTCTAGTGGGAAAGGAATTCTGTGTGATTGACGGACCCAGCAATTTCCCAAAACAAGAATTGGAGACCAATATTGTACAACTTGGTGGAATGGTAGTCCAAAATCCTGGTAAGGTTCTAGTTTCTGTTTTATCTGGGCTTTAGTGTTTAAACCCTTTTAGTGTTTATCATTATTAAGTGTGAATTTTGGTATAAATATGTAGATGTACTCAAAGTAAAATAAATATAATAATTTTGTTTCTTAAAGAGTTGGAGACATTTTTCTTTTGCTTCTTATTTCTAACTTGTGCATATTTCAGATGCTAACACTCTGTGTGTCATTGCTGATAAAGTGGCAGTCAAGGTGAAAAATCTCATCAAAACAAATAAATACAACATTGTAAAAGTTGTATGGCTTATCAAAGTAATTGAGACCAAATCATGGGTAGATTGGTGGGTTTCTCATTTGAATTTTTATATCACCTGATTTTCTCAATATTTATAAATATAGTTGAGTCCCAAATTCTTAGCCTTAGTCAGAAATTTCTAATCAATTAGATTCATCTCACATGTGATAATAGATGAAAGATTTGTACACTTACATTCTTTTTTCTTGTGTAAACACATTTTAATATCTAATTCCATAATGGATTACTGAAAGAAAATTACTTTTTTAAAAACTAAGGTCACCAAATGATATGATACACATGACTCAAATCACTAAGAAATTAATGGAACAAAATTATGATTGCTATGGAGACAGTTATACAGTGGATGTGAATGAAGAAGCACTGAGACATATTTTTCAAGGAATGGTAGGGATTACATTTTCTAGTTCATATATTTGCTTATGCTTTTAGATTCACATGCTAAAGTATGGTTTACTAACTTACTAGGGTTTAGATCCTAAGTAATAAAGATAAATTTAGTTCAAAGCAAAATAATTTGGAAATGAAAAAAAAAGTGTTGCCAGTAATATATTTTTAGTTTTATAGAATTACTAGTCGTATATGACCTGCAGCCTGCGGGCCTTTTTTTGGGTATTACTGATCTAGTGGATGGAATTTAGATCTATGTCAAACTTGGAGAATGTTCCCTTCATATTTTTTTTATTTTGCCAAGAAATAAAAGTAGAGAGTGAAAATGGGTTTACCCATTCAGCCGACATGTTCATATTTAATATAAAATACTGTGAAAATGGGTTTACCTGATTTATTAAAAAGTTTTGTTCTTTAATAGAGATCCAATAAGGTACTTTTTGGTATATTTATATGGCCCTCCTGTTGCGGGATGGACATTAAACATTCACTATGGTCTTCACCATGATCTTAGGAATATTTATGCCAAGTTTTATCGAGACTGGTCAAACAGTTGTGATTTTATTCAGGGCATACAAATATAAGCTTTACTTTCTGCTTTATATATTAGATAGCTTGAAGCATTTTTAACTTTCACCTCTATTACATTTGTTCAACTTTTCAAAGTTATTGTTGTGCAATTGCAAATTAAAAAAATCCTAGCATTGCTTTTTTACATTCTTTTTCTTGAAAAAAATTTTTATTTTTCAAGCTTTATAATTGGCATATCTCAACCTAAAACTTAAATGATCTAACCTAATGTAATGATGCATACTTTTAGTCCTTTAATAAACAGTAAATTTTTCTTGCACGACCAAAACCTAGATGTTGTTAATATTACCATTTATGGAAAGTGTCATAGGCTAATACTTGTTGGTTTCTTTTTGAAATGTCAAGCAACTAGAAGAACAATGAGAACTTAGAGGCATACTTAAATCTTACATTCAACAAACTCCAATTCCAGGCAAACATTTTAGGCAAATATTTAAGCAAAAAAAAATGTATTTAAGATTTTGCTGAAGAAGGAAATTCAGTCTTAAGATTTTGATGTGTAGCCTCAGTAATATATGTATATAGTTAAAGTTGTCTTACCTTCATAGATCCAATTAGATGCTGTTTTGAACAGTAGCTAATGAGCCTGAATATTTCTTTCCTAGTAGATTTTTGTTTCAATTAGCTTTTACCTCTGGATATGTTGAAAACAATTTCAGGGTGAAGATATCCCAGGAGTCTCACAAGATGACATCCGTGAAATTGAAGAATACTTCCCCTATGATTCACCTTTTGGTTTATTTAGGTCCTGCAAGTGAGTTTTTTTTTCAATCTTCTTTGACTGGCAATCTTCTTCTTCTAATTTTATCAGTTAAATAATTATAATGCTATAGAATGAATTAGGAGTTTGCATTTGCCATTTCCTAGAGTGTATATTGATAACAAACTAGTGCTGAGTGATCCAGGGACTGCAATACCAAACTGTTCACTGGACTTGTTGGAATTAGAATTGCGGTTCTTTGGTGCAGAAACTTCTGACCAATTAGACTCATCTATCTCGCATGTGATTGTAGATGAAAGGTTTGTACATTCTTTTATTATTTTTCTGTGTAAACTAACATAGATGTTGATAAACATCTTTTTAGGGTACCAAGTACCCTTTGAAGACTTTTTATTTTCAAGGACATTATTCCTTCAACCATCAACATATTTTTTTTTTGTTGAAATATTTGTCTCCCAAAATTAGCAAAAATTATCGCTTTCATAAGCTAATCCACATTGAGACATATAATGAATTATATAATGTATAAAAATCTATGGCTAGTTCTTTTTCAAGAAACAATGAATATGTCCAGATCTCTTCAAGCTCATTCAAATCTTTGTCTCATAAAGTAATTATGTGTCCACATCCCTCTCATGACCTGGTCAGTAGGATCCAAGGAAATGATAGCTATTAGTTTTGAAACCAAATCAGTTGCAGTAGATTTTAGAAGAAATAACTTAAATGGTAGTCTCAGCTTATGGAAGCAGAAGTGGTGAGAAGAACAGCTCTTTAATCCTAGGTGAAAAGCTTTAATAAGCTGATGAGCTCAGTTGGCCCAGATCCTCTTGTTGAGAGGCCACGTTTTAGCGACTTCTTTGCTGTTTCTTATACTATTATAAAGACTTTTTCTAATGAAGTCTACTGCATTGAATGTTATAAAATTGTTTGGGCTTGGTCTTTCCTTCTTATGAAAGAATTAAAATAAATCTTTGTCTGTTTGTTTTCTTTTTTGATGGAAACTAATCTAAATTTTCCAGTGACTTAATAAGACTGCATTCTCTGAAGGAAAAGAGACGCACCAATGATAGAAAGTATCACATTATGACAGAGAAATGGATCAAGGCTTGCATTGAGAATGGAGACCTGTGTCCTGAAAGGACATATGAACTCTGATACAACATTCATGTTATTTCTTAGAAAGCTTATATCAATTCGCTCTGACTGTCATGTACAATTTTTGACTGTTATTTCTCCATCTTTCCATTCCCAGTTGAAACTGTGCACAATTATTCATTGCTGATGACAACACAAAAATCAATAAAAAAAAATTAACAGAGTAGTTAATTATTTGTAATTAATTTTTTTGTTTAGTATCTTTCAAGGAAAAGAACTGGTACTTGACAGATGTAGCGGTATAAGTTGAATTAGTCTCCTTAATACGCCATATAGAAAATTAGGTCTTCGCTTAAGAGTTTGAAACTAACAATAGATAACTAACTTTAAAACCTATTTTCATAAACACTTCTCTGGCACATTAGTTACTGTATTGGCTTGAGGAGTCTTTAGCCCTCCAATTCGAATTGTTGTTCAACTTTTTTTTATATAAATTGCTTTTAAAAAGCTATCTCAGAAACCTCTCTTTGTCTGGTCCAGACAAGTGATTTTACCATAGGTCATTGAGCAAGCTAAAAGCATGAAATTGCCCTACACAAAAGCATTTGGTAAAAATATCTCTAATCACACAAATTTGTTATTGTTATTCTATACCTATTACAAATTAATTGATACTATTACACTAAATATAAGCTTAATTTTGTTTTTTTTAGATTTTTCTTGTTTTGTGATAGCTTCAGTATTTTACATTTTTTTAAAATATACATTGTGACTTCAAAGAACTTGAGAGTGTAAGCAAAACAGTCATTCATTCTGTAAGCTTGTTTCTGATGGCTAGTCCTAAATATTTGTAATTCATATTTTAATATGATTGTCTTTTTCTGTTACAAAAATATTAAACTACAAAACAATAATGCAATAATTGCTGTATATATGCTTTATTGTGAATAGTTATTGAAATATATGTACATTTTGAAAGATCAATACTAATAAACAAACTTATCAAAATAATTTGTTTTTGCTCTGGTTCATGTTAAAGTGGAATTCTATTTTCAAGAGATGACAAACATATTTAATTGTTGAGGTGAAATATATGTGAAACTTTTTAGAGCTGAAAATTGTTTTTTTAAGGCCGACTTTTAAATTTAACATATATAAGACAGAAATTAGCATTTGTAGTTTGATAGTGTCATTGAATATAATAAGAAATAGAAATAAAAAATACAATAATTTTTTTTTTTTCTTGCTTAAATGTGTTTGTTTATATTAACAACTGCTTTCTATGTTTTAAGGCATTATCATCCACATTATAGGCTGAGTAGACTCAGTTATTACCTAAATAAGTGAAGCTGTTTATCTGACAGGTGTCACTACTGTTTTTTTTTTAAAGGTGTGTGCTAACCTTGATGTCATTTATTCCATTTGTTTTTTGAGATTTACTTTTTGCTATTCATTAGAATTGTCATCTCTAAAGAACTGATGAGCCCTTTTCTACTGATTCTCTATTCATATAATGTGGTGAACAAACAAGGAACATGAAGAGGATATAAAATAACACCAATCTAGTCATGCATATTAACCAATGACTTGAATTCTGCCAAGTCATTGGTTTTCCTGACTGACTCAGGCAACCCATTCCATGCTGAAGCATTTGTAGAAATTTGTCCTAGCTTATGGAACAAGGAATGTGCCTTCATCTTTATATTTCTGAGTATTTAATTAGGTTTTGTATTTGAAAAATATGGTTCAGTGTTTTATGTATGATTGCTATTTACTTTACTGAAGGGTTTCTAAGTGACTTAACTAAGGGTGTTATTCTAGTCAAATGTGAATATTTGTTTGTTATGAACCTCACTGCTCTATTTTGTGTCTGTTCCAGTTTCTTAATGTTTTCTTGAGTTGAAGAGTCCCAAACAGAGAATGCATATTCTATTATTGGTATAATATAATATAACACTGATAACATTTTAGGTTTATGTTCTAATTTGATTTGTAGAAATTTCTTTTAATAAACCTTTATGCTTTGTTTGATTTTTTAATAGCTTCATCGATATGGGGATTCCATGACAGTTTTTCATTTATAAAAAACACTTAGGTATTTTTAATTTTTAGTCTGTGTTACTGGTTTACCATGAATAAGATAAGTGGAATTTGTTGTAGTTTTTTTGTTACTCTTAATAATGACATTTTTCTGGGTGGAAAGACATGCTCCAATTTAATTCCCATTTCTGTAATTCATCTAATTCTCTTTGTAAAATTTCGGTATCTTGTGTTGTTTTTATTGTTCTATACATTATGCAATCATCTGCTAATATCTGACTTTTGTTCCTGAACTAATGCAATTAGATATATCATTTATGTAAATTAAAAATAGTAGTAGACCTAATTCTGTTCCTTGGGGTATACCTGAGTTTACTGTTATTGGTGTTGATTTAGAGCCATTTATTATTACAGTTTGTTCTCTCCCTATCAGAAAATCTTGAATGAACAATCAAAGCCAAAATATTTTAATTTTTTAAGCAAGCTATGGTGGTGAACTTTGTCAAAAGCCTTAGAAAAATCTAATTTTAAGATTGCATCTATTTGCTCACTATTATCTAAACCTTTTGAAAAATCATCAATTAGTCCTATTAGTTGTGTTTCACATAATCTATTTCCTAGAGCCATGTAATTATGTAGTAAGGACATTATGTTTGTTTAAGTGGTTTATAATGTTACTACATATTATGTATTCTAGGATTTTACATGTAATACTGGTTAGTGATACTGGTCTGTAGTTTCCTGGGGCAGATTTTTCTCCTTTTTTAAATAGGGAATGACTTTAGCTTCTTTCTTGTCCCTTGGTACTCTGCCCTGGTTAAGAGATGCCTGAGAAAGTATTTTGAACACTGGTGCTACCTCATTGCTTAGTTTGAGTAATCCAGCTGGAACACCATCAGGTCCAGATGCTTTATTAGGTTTGATGTTGGCTAATAGTTTTTGGATTCCATTTTCTTGTACTACTTTATCTCCTATGTTGTCTACTTGGTTAAAATTAAGTAACATGTCTTTGTCTCCTGGGGCTGAGAATGCTGATGCAAAGTATTTGTTTAGGATGTTATCATTAGTAACATTATTATTATTAAGTTATTTTCTCCTTTCAATGGTGCTACTCCTGTTGCTTCCATTTTCTTAGACTTAATGACCATAGGTATTACTTAGTTTGCAAGCACTTTTATGTTTATAAATAAACTTTCACTTTCAGACCTTCAGATGGTGTAAAGATCTCTTTTTTTTTCTTTGCCAATGGTTAATGATAGTTTCAAGTGACCAGCGCAGCATTTAAATACTTTCCTTAAACTAATGTGGGATACTAAGGTCCCCACAAGAATTGGGTGGACTCAAAGGGTCATACAAAATATTAAATCCCTGACTTTGCAGAGATTCAAACCTGAAACTCCTTGGCTTAGAAACAAATTTGTTTTACTCCTCTGCCACCATAACAAAAATGCAAGGCATATATTTAGGATAAAAAAGATAATTTCCCCTAAAAACTGTTTCTTAAACTTTGTATTATCTCTTTGAATAAATTAGATGGTTTGTCTGAGCTCCACTGTAAACGAATATTTAGTGCTGAATACGAGAGAAGGCCCTCTCGTAACAAACTCGACTACCCGTCAAGGTAAAGACAGTATTTAACCATTTTAACGGTTATTTCCCATTCGAAAGTCGCTGACAGTGATCCAGAAATAGGGATGGAGCGGGGCGATCAATAACTCTCCACTGAGAGAACGAGCGCGAGCTCGGCAGTCTGACTACCCGAGTAGGGCGTGCTCATTTAGTTTTGAAAGGGGCGTCAGGCTGGACACCTTATAAAATGTGGCTAATGATTCATTATCGGCAAAATCTTTTCAACATTTGTTTCGGTTTCTTTTGTTCTAAAAATGTATTTTAAAAATTTAATAAGTCCAGCCGCAACAATCTAAACTTAAGTTAGCGCTATTTCGGTTGAATCTGTCGACAAGGTTTTACTGTCTATTTCTTCTATATGTCTTTCCTCCCCGGTATTTCTGAATGCATACGAATGAGCACTTTGCTGTAGTGTGAGTGTGTGTGTAAGAAAGATAGAGAGGGGGTTACTATTAGAAAGAACAATGCTGCTTGGCCGGGTGCTAAAATGGAGATGTCTATTGCTGTAAATAAATTGTAAGTAATGATGGAACTATTTTTTTGTGTGATATTATCATCTGGCAACCAGGCCTACTCCCAATCTGTCCAGCAGATTCTGCGTGGAATTTTTGGAAGTCGCCATGTCTCTGGTGTCAGAATGTAGATCTAGAATATGAGCCTCGACGGTACGAAGTAAAAGTGTATAGCCGATCTGGAGTGTGTGTTTTCTGTTATCTTACTTACGCCATCGGCTGTTTTTCTTAAAAACTCTCTACTCTAAACTGTTTGGAATTGCCGAGAGATATGGAATCAAGGACGTGAGTGGCAGCTTTTGAGAGTTCGGAAAATAAACCTTTGTATCAATTTGATTCAAACCAGTCTGTGATTGTAAACTGTGAGCCTATATTACTGGTGAACTGGCTTGGGCAGAGAATAAGAGATGTTATCAATAATTTGAAACACACGTCCTTTTGATTAGCACACACATGCACTCATCGGACTTTTTTTTTCTAACGACATGTATAGTGCAAAGAGTGAAATTACATGATCTACACATGCATGCCTATACTAGTAGTAAAGGCAGGCTGGTCCCCATTGTTGATTAATTGCTGGCTAATTATACTTTGTCATTTAAATAACCGTTGACGGCTGTTCTCCTGTGTTTGGAGATTAAATTATGACACACGAATTGACGTAGTTGTGTTAAGTCAGAAATATGAACAGATGGTTCACATCTATATTTCTAGGAGGGTTTGATTCGTAACTATCTGACACACTTAAAAGGTCAGTCTGTCAAACTGCTAAGGAAATACGATACAGTGCTTTTGTTGTTGGCCAAAATGCGATGTAATCACAATTATATGAGAATAGGGCATACTCGGCATAAGTCAAGAATTTATAACAATTTTTCATTAACAGCATTGTGACTATGATAATAATGCGTAATCTAACTACACATAAAGATCTACTAGAGTGTAGATCAAGCTAATAGAGTTGTATTTGAGGACTTGATCTACTCTGTTAGCTCTGAAGACGTCGAGTTAAACGCTTATTATAGATACATCTGAGGACAAGATCTATATTATCATGAGTAGGCTATATGCCTCTAAGACTTAACAAGAAAATTATCTAATGTTCAGGATATAGATTTAGATAATCTAGATCTATAACTTATCTATTATCATCAATGGCATATAGAAATTTCAACTACTTTCAACTACTTCTTTAATAGGCTGTACGGAGATTAAAATCTAAATCAAGATTTGTGCTGGCAACGAACAACAAATCAAGACTGCTGTCACTAACTAGCCTAGATATTTATCTAGATTCTACATTTATTGTTACTTGTAGACCATTAGCATTGGGCATTGTATCGAGTGTCATAGACTAATAGGTTTTACCCTTAACAAGGTTGTAAATTATTTGACTTCGGAAATCATCATTATTGTTATACATTATTATTAACATGTGCATATATCTTATAAATTAATTTCTTATAAATATATATATATATATATATAGGCTATATATCATTAGAAAAAGGACAAACATGAAAAAAATAAATCTTTAAAAAAATAATGATAACCTCCAAAAAAGGAGGCAAGAGAGAAAGAATTATTCTTTATTACCTTTTAAAAAATGTTCTTTTCAATCTCACTTCTTCTGTCATCATTTCAAGTATTAAACTTCTGTTGATCAGCCATTCATATTATTTTGATCTCATCTAATATACAAATCAGTGTAGGAGAACATTTTTACCTCTTGGATTAGGTAATAAAACGAATGTCTCCATCATTACTCTAACATAACTCTTATATACTGGTAGTTATTTCTTCATGTTTGCTGTGTAAAATAAAGATTTTTTTTTATAGCACAGTTGGACAGGGAAGATTTTTTTTCCCAATTTATTTGGTTTTTTGACTAATATTTAAATGATTTGATTGTAAAAAAATGATTTTAGAAAGGTAAAGAGGTCTCCTTAGTGGTATGCAGAGCCCTGGGGAGAAGATTTATGATTATGTTAAAACTGAAAGTTTTTTTAATAGTTCCCTTTACTTCCAATCTTCATTAAAAAATATACTGAATGTTTCAGGTAAACTCTAAATTTTCAAGACATGGGAGTACACTTCATTCTGAGCACCTAGTTACTGGATGAAAATAAAACTGTGGTAACTTCTGGCTGTGTTTAAAGATGGATTACATTCGAGCCTTTGATGTAGAGCTGGACAGGTCAGTGTACCATTCTGGTGACATGCTGACTGGTCATGTATACATTGAGGTTGAGGAGAACATGCGTCTACAAAGTAAGATATTTAACTCTAAAAGATAAGAATTAGATGAGATACTTGTAATATTTAGTTAAAAAATAGGATCAAGTTTTTCACAATTAAATATCTTTTTCCATTCTTTTATAAATTATCAGCATATGCCACATAGATGTTTTAACATTCACTTAAATGTTATTTAATTTTTTTTCTTCCAAGAGAAGTGTTAGTTATATTTTTTAAATTAATAATAACAATAATATTTGTCTCCAAGATATGATGCAGCAGCCAATACATTTTATACAAATTTCTAAAATTGTTCTTATAGATATCAAAGTGTTTCTGCGTGGGAAAGCTCATGCTGAATGGAAAATAACTCGAGCTGGTGAGCGCAGAACTATGAAACAAGAAGAGCATTATCTTGAGGAACGATTGATGATCTGGGGCAAAGGTAAATATTATTTCGCTTAGCTCCATAGACAAATCCAAGTCATTTGTATCTTTATCCTCAAATTACTATCATTACGTATCTGAAAAAAGTAATATAAGCAAAGAAATGTTATATTTATTTATGTTTAGGTCTACTTATAAAAAGGATTTAGATGAAGATAAGATGACAAATAGTTCAAATACAAAGATGCTGAAATGTATTTGTTGTTAAAAAAAATAAGCTACAAAATTGATCACAATGGCTAATTGGTTGTTTGGTATGCGCTTTGGACTGTGGACACTATGGTTCAGAGGTTAAACCCTGTCTGCTACCAAACTCTACTGTTCTGCAAACAGCATGGGCTAGTACCAGACAGCCTGGGCTAGTTCAAAATAATCTTCATTTCTGAAGGAATGTCTCAGACTTGTATATGAAACAAAACAAAAAGAAACACTATAAAATTTTATCCCCTGGATATCACAAAGTACAGAAGAAAAAAAAGACTAAAAAATTTTGATGGCTCACTTTTTTTTAACTTGCATGACATTTTGCAATTTCAAATTATTCAGAAATTAAACATTCGTTAAAATTATAGGAAAAAAAGATTGTTGTGACTCAAATGTGCTGTTATTTGAAGCATGAAGAATGGAACTAGTCACTGGAAGTGTTCCGATGTAAAAGAATTTAAAATAAAAAATTTATGTGCTAAAAACAGTTTTAAAAATAAAAATGGCTTTGCATAAAGAATTTTTTAAATTTTACCTAAGCCATGACTCAGCTATGATTGAAGGGTATTAAAAGAGTTTAAATGTAATCTGTGAAAATTGAGGGTTTAAATGAAAGTATATTTACTGAAAATTATTAGTTGGAAGTTGAGCCAAGTCAGATTCAATGAGCATTATTTCCATAAGGATCAATAAAGCAGTCATAGTCATAGTCTTAGTTTAGTCAGAAGTTTCTGAGAAAATAAAAAAAAAGAAATTAAGGGGCGGGCCATGGCTATATAAGTTCTAGAGATATTGGAAAAGTTAAGAGATGTAAGTTATAAGTACCGGTATAAAAATGGTAATTTATAAATATAAAAATACTAGTTAAAGTAACAAACTTATTTTCTCTTTCGTTATGTTGACTAGATGACAGTGATTCTCATCAAGGAATTCCCATATTAACCAGAGGACGACATCGCTATCCTTTCCATTTTCAACTGCCAGAGACTGTTTTGCCATGCTCATTTGAAAGCAAAATAGGAAATATTCGCTACTATGTACGGGTGAACCTCAACATTCCTTACGCTTCATGTCCACAGTGTATTCGTTACTTCACAATCATTGGTCCACAGATTCATTGCATGGATGAAAGATATTTGGTAAGCAATTCCTAATAACTGTTCAATTTTCAAAGTCATTTTGTTGTTTTTTATTCTATTATTTAAATACCTGTAATAGATTAGTTTAAAAGCTTGGTCAAATATGAGTTAGGTACAACAAATTTCAGTTATCTTAAGATTTTCTCATACATCATCTATAACTACAATAGACAACATTATCAGAGAATATTTAACTGAAACAATAAGGTGAAAGATTTTAAAAAATGGGTTAAACATTCAAAACTAAAGGCACATTTCTTATTCCATATGCTAGCACAAATTTGTACAAAAGCTCCTTCTTCCCTAGCGCTATTAGAGCATGGAATGGGTTTTCTGAGCTAGCCAGGAAAACCAGTGACTTGGCGGAGTTTAGGTCATTGGTTAATATGCATGACTAAATGCATGACTCGTAGGGCGTAATCATCTTTTTTGAAATAACGTCTGTATCATACAAGATAAGAAAAGAAGAAAACTGTTATGTATGACAATGATGTATAATGCAATATTGAAGTTTAAACACTTATATTGTGGATTAAATCAAAGTTAAAAAGTATTCCAAAAGAGTAGTGGGTGAGAGCAGTTCAACCTTTCGAATCATATGAAGAATTACAAAATCTGATTCTTATGTACTCAATGTCATTAAAGATGTTAAATAGCTACTCTATTACAATAACATAAAAATAAAGGAAATTTACCCACACAATTTATGATGTCTTTCAACGTTTAATAAAATATCAGTAATTACAGCCTTTGCTGAAAGGAGTCTTTCAAAATAAAATGAAAACAAATTTTAAGAATATTATGGAAGACTTGAGTTTTGCAGTTTTTTTGTTAAATCGAATATAACCTCTAACCGTCATCAAAAAATTACAATACCAAATACGATATGATATAATATATGATTTCAGTAGAGCTTAAAGAAAGAAATTTCTGTTTATTTAATTTATTTTTTTTCTGAAATAGTATTTTAAAAATATACATTGACAGTCCATTATTTTATAGTACAGTATCCACAAAAGGGTCATTTCATCCCCGATCACTTCATTTCCAGTCATTTCATCCCCAGTCACTTCATCTTTGGTCATTTCATCTCCAAATCATTTAATCAGCTGGTCTACTCATCCTCTAATCCATCAAATAATAATTGTAAAAAGTAAGAAATAACAATGTTTCATATTTTATTTTCATTTACATGACAAAAAGAGTGACACATTAAATAATAATAGAATATGGTGTCATTAAAAATATAAAAATTTTACATCTATAGATATAGGGCTAATGTAAAAATTGTTTTTGCATGTTAATTGAAATCAGTAAGATAGGCTATAGATAGTAGGTACAGAAGACCATCATTTGATTCGTATTGCTGTACTTTGTCCTCATAAAATTTAGGTCTTGCACCGCCATTGTTATTAGCTACTATAAAGTATAGTAATATAGAATTCAATGAATTTGTTTTGTTGTAGGTTCCTCTCTATACTCCTCAGTTTGTTAGCTGTTTTTGTTTATCATTGGGCTGATGGGAAGTAAAACCTGTTAAAAATATGAATCATTAAAAATATGAATCATTTGAGTAGTTTGAATGAGGCTTAGCCTAGATGTGCAAGAAAATATGAATCATTTGAGTAGATTGAATGAGGCTTACCCTAGATGTGCAAGAAAATAGGAATCATTTGAGTAGATTGAATGAGGCTTAGCCTAGATGTGCAAGAAAATAAAATGCTTTTTTTATTGTATCATTTCAGTCTCCTGTTTCTTCAGAAGCCAAGAAGAACTCGTGCAGCTTATGTTGTGGTAAAGGACCAATGCTTCTCAGAACAACTTTAGAAAGAAGCTCTTATGTGTGTGGAGAGCATATTTTGTTGAAAGCAGAAGTACAAAATGGAGGAAATTCTGAAGCATGGGTTCTTTGTAAATTAATACAAGTAGGACTCTTATTACTTAATAATTTAATTTATTTTTTAATACCTTATTCTTTTATTATGTTTTAAAATATTATTTTGAATCTCCAATAGTTTTATTACTACAGAAGGCCAGTTGTTTTCAAATGCACAGTGTTTTACATTTGATGCATAGTCGTGTTTTTTATTAACAATTTTCAGTGAATACAATTGTAGGTCTTCTAATTTATTTAATTCTAAACATACATATTGATTTTAATGCACATAAAATTTTGATTGCAGTATGTGGAGTTCTTCATCAATAAAGGTGTGTTAGGATTATCTAAAGAAGTTCGCCATACAGTATTAGAGGTTGAAAGTGAGAAGGTCCCGCCTCATGAAACTGCTAACTTGGATGAACTGATGGCTAAACTTGTCATCCCCATAATTCCACCAACAATGGTTGAAGTTTGTGGGGTCATTCAGATATTCTATACATTAAAGGTAGCCTGTCTCATCTTTTCTGGTTTTTTTTTTTTTTTTTAAATATATATAAGTTTGTTGTTTATGTATAATTGAGGATTATTACTTATGTCAGTGTATGGTAGAGAAGCTAACTTGTATTGCTGTTATTTGAATCATGAAGAATGGAAGGGGTCAGTGCAAGTATTCAGATGAGTTCCTAAAGCTTTCTTCTTAGATGAAATTCTTTCTAGAGCTTACATTTAAAACTCACTGTATCTGTTATTTGACTGTTGTAAATTTTTTCATATAAGTTAATTTCACTAATAGCTAACTGGCAAGTTGCAATAAACAGAAGATATCATTCAAGATATCATAGATATACCATTTCAACCATGACTATTTAACTATAAAGATTTTTTGTTTAATAGGTTTTTCCTAGAAATGTGCATAGTTCTAATAACAAATAGTGCTCTAGAATGTGTATTTTATGTTATGTAGTTTTCAACTGAACATAAAAATAGAACATTAATTTTGTCTAAGAAAGAGATTTGGGGTGACTGGGAATTGAAAGTTCCACATATTTATTTTCCATGCTCTATTTTAGTTGTCAAACTTTTCATTTAAAAACTAAAATCGATTCATGTGTTTAAAAAATCATTTGTTTAGATTTATTTGGAGACTTCTAAAGGTAAAGGTGATATAGCTGAGATCAGTATGCCCATTACTATTGGTACTGTTCCTTGTTTAGCTGCCAACAATACCATGCCTGAAATACACTATGGTAAGAGTCGCTTTTGAAATAAAAACAGTTCACATATTTTTATTAAGATTATTTTTAGTAGCCTGTATAGTGCATCGAACATTTCATATTTGAAGTCATTCCCTCTCTATAGAAATCATTCTCACCAATAAAAAAAAAAAAATTAACCTATATTACACCCACTATATAACTTTATCAAGTCTAGACTCTAACTTACATCCATTTTTTTAAGTTAACAAGTCTGGTTAACTTGTAGGGAAGAGCAAGTTAGTAGCAAAGAGCTGGTGAGAATGATTTGGAGCTGGTACAGATCATAGAAACGCATACAACTCAGCAAAAACACAAAATAAATTAAAGAAGCATAATAATAAGGGTTATCTGAGGATTAATGAGGAATGCAGAATTTCCCATGTCTATGCAGCCCCAGCTGTGACTAAAAGAAACTTATTGCCATGACAAATCACAAATTTAAATCACATAGTTACATTATCTCTTAACATATTTATTGACAATTATTGAATGTATTTTTTCTGTGTAACCTAACAGAGGTGGCAGCGTCCAATGTGGAAGGAGGAATTTACATAAGTCCAGAGTTTCAACTAGGACAAGTGTACATGGGAGATGAAGTAGATCCAGAAACTGACCAGACTATTTTGTACAGACCTGTCTATGTGTGTGTATCTGGTGAAAGTCAGGTTCCTTGTACAACAGATGTACACTTGCTACAGGTGGGGCACCAAACATAAAACTACATTTACACTTCCGTTGGATTTTTTTTTCATTGTCTTATAACAACAAGATTCTTTCAGAAATGATTGTTACATTCTGTGCTTGCATATTCTCCTCATGAATGCTAATTAGAGATTCAAAACTTAGTCATTGGGTTTTTTACTCTTTCAGTGTAAATTATTTGAATTATTTTGATCGAAAAAAATGGAGTTTTACGGAACAAACAAAAATCTGCAAGGGGTAGTGTTACTAAAGCTAACATAATTTTTCTATTTTATTAAACAATCTAACATAATTTATTTTATTTTAAAGGAAAATGAATTGGTTACTGAAGTGTCAAGTAAATAATTTTTCAATAAAATATTTTTTTTTATTAAGTTTAAACTCAGAAAAAGGAACTATATAAATAATTCCTTAAAAAATCGATATACTGAAAGATTTAACCTTTTATTATAAATTTAATCCATAAATATTGAGAGAAAAAAACAACTTAACAAGCAATGTATGGAATAAGACACCATATACATTTTTACATACCACCAGTTTCAGGCCTAGAGAAAAAAATACATTTTCCGAGGGCCTCAATTGAATGCCACATTCCCATTCCTCTTTCTACATTTATTTTAGTATTTTGTTCTCTAAATAAAACCAAAAAAAAAAAGAAATATCATTTTGGATTTATTTATTGTTATAGTTTATCTCACTCTTTTTGAATGAAGCGAAATGACAATAGATCCAGATTTACCTTTTTAATGGTATTAGTATACTTTTTTTTTATAGTAGGCCTACCATTCCTTGCTTTCTCTCTCTCTCTTTTGACCTATCAAAAAAAAAAAGGAATATATTGCTATTTTTAGGATTCGTTTTGTTCTTTATTTAGACTGTATCTAGAAGGAAAAGGAAATAACTTGAGGCATAATAAAAATAAGTAGGGTTTGGGAAAAATTAAAAAATTGCTTTAGAAACATGAAACTTGTGGTATTTTAAAAACTCCTTTATATGTAGACTGCAGCCTTTTGGGGCAACACCAATAATTAAATACACTGTTTGATAGAAAGCTTGTGGTTTTTCGCTATTGGTGGTCATCAGGTTGTGTTTCTGTCAAAAAACATTCTTAGTAAGCATCTAGGAGGTAACAGGAACCAGTGTAGGAAATTACATGTGAATTGGTACAACAGTTTCAGAGATTTCTTGATCAATGAGTGTGTCATTGGTATTTTACAAATACATAATAGATTTATTTAAGAAATCACACATCAGTATTTAATAAATAGATAGATGTTTAAGAACATTTTGTGTGCTGTCTTCTGTCTTGATCTATAGGCCTATCAGAATTTATAAACTCTAAGTAGATTTGATTTATACATTCACTTAACCAAATTTTTTTTTGGTTGATACAAATGGAAAGACACTGATACCTTAAGAATCATAGTTCTAATGTAATTCGTGTCTTGCACTTCAACTGTAACTTATAAATGTACTCTACAATGACTGTTGTTTAAAGAAAGTTAAGACTAAAATGATAGGCTGTAGTATAGTTCAATATAAAAACAAAAGAACAAATTAATTTCAAAAATAAAATTGATTATCTTTGGTATTTCTATGTGCTCTGTTGACATCTGACTAACAAAATTGCTATACTTCCAGGTGCCAAGTAGGCAAGTAAACAAAAGCCATGACAACAAAGGCAGTCAAGAGGGCCTGAATGTTCAAGAATTGTCCAGTCTATCCCAGCACCATGTCAAGATGTTTCTAGTCAGTGGAGAAGAAGGCAGCTGCTCCAGTGGCCTTAAAGTGAAAAAGAATATTGTTGAGGATCAATTTCTGAAAGAGATAACAGCTAAGTTAGCATCTAGAAATGTTCAGGAAAGAGGGGATGATGGAGTCAGATATGGACCAGGGCATGGTGATCAGCAGCAAGAAATCGAGGCACACGTTGAGATGATGAGAAAACACAAGAAATCAAATGACACTGTTCACAAAGCCCTGGTCAATGAACTGCGTAAACATCTTTCTGAAGGGGATGAGAATGCAGAGGTTGAAAAGGTCCCTAGGGGGCTAAAAAAATCTTCTGGTGCAAAGAAAATATCAGAGACTGGTAATATTTCAGATTCCAGTAAACCACCCAATAGCTATACATCCCGAGACATCCAGGACGAAGCCAATGTTTCACTTATAAATGATCACTCAAAGCAGCAAGCAGAAAGTCCAAGAAGAAGTCAGACTGTGCCCACTGTTCAAACGTTCACAAAAATCTATCCGAAAACTGTTCTTTCTAATGCGCGAGAGGAAGCAGAAGTGGAAATCTGTGAGCAGACAGCTTTGTTGTCAGAATCTTTAAACACCTCTACTGAAACTAAGTGTTTACCTGACTTGGAAAATGTTGAATGTCTGACAAACATGCAATCAAGTTTGCAAGAATCATTTCCTAAAGACCTCCCCACTCTGAGTGATCAAGATGGAATGACTGACTTTGAGAAACGTTACAGTGCCGCTGTAGAACAAGAGAGCTCTGATTTTGTTCCTGAGCTACACACTGTAGCAGAAGTCAATGTCCGGTTCAGCCATCTCAGCTCAATAGAACGAACAGTGAACACTATCATACCTGCTGCAATAGCTGCTACTGTCACTGCTGCAGCCCCTGCTGCTGCAGAATTATCACCTGCAAAACAAACACCTTCAGTGGCCCCAAAACCAAAACACAAAGACAGACATTCATTTCCTGCCGCAAGACAGACTTCTGATCAGACTGATGAGCACACAGAACATTTACTCAATTATGTTATAAGACCCAAAAGTGAAATGGTGGATCAAACAAGTTTCCACGATGACAGTACTGCCTAATAGATTTTAGTGACAATTTTGCAAGCTATGTTTTGTAATATTTGTATTTAATACACATTTAATAGAATTCTTTTTTTTTTTTTTTTTTTTTTGCTAGTCATTTAATTTTTCCATTGAACTAAACAGTAAATTTTCCAATAAATTTTCTACTTTCTTAAAAAAAAAAATTTAATTGGTGAAAACATTTTTTTTTGTCATGCAAGACAAAAAAAACTATTTGAAATGTATTCACTATGGTATATTTTTATCTAAGATCTCAATTTTGTAAATGTAAAATGAATGAATTATTTCCCTTTATAAGCTCTCAACTAACTGGTATTGAGCCTGTTAAACAAACCCAAAAGTCTACCTATAGACTATAAGCACTGCTAAATATAGCCTCAGATTTCTTGAGTTACGATCTCTATGAATTTAACAAGTAACATTGTTATTTAGATGTCAAGTTAAACCTAGTCTATATAAAATTTATGATTTTTTTTTCCATTTGTCTCACCATATTCTTAGACACTTGACTGCAGAGCTCTATTCTTGGGTGTATGACATGTTTCACATCACAGTAGTTGAACTTTGAAAGAAAAATGTATTTTTTAGCAGTTATTTTCTTTATCTGTCTTTATCATTGGTAACCCTTTGTTACTAATAATATGGTTCATTTAACCCACTTAAAACTTTTTTCAATGTAGATTGGTATTATTAATATCACTACTGCTTTTAATCTAATTTTGTTTTATTAGAACTAGATATCATCAAAAAAACTTTAAGAGTTTTCCATAATTCTATTGTCATAATATTTGGTGAGATGTTATAGAGTTTTTTTTTATCAAATACTTCATTGAACTTACAGACTATAAACAAAACTTCCTATAATCTGAAAAAATTGCCCTAAATAGAATTGATATATATTATACTGAATGAATTATTCATTGGTAAGCTGTATTCATTTAGATTTTAGTCTTCATTGCTCTGTAAAAAAAATTGTTTTATTTAGACTTATTATATGGAACATGAATACAGCATACAATTGCCCCTAAACATGTATAAACATGGGAAATT
Organism: Biomphalaria pfeifferi; assembly: GCA_030265305.1. Taxonomy (NCBI): domain Eukaryota; kingdom Metazoa; phylum Mollusca; class Gastropoda; family Planorbidae; genus Biomphalaria; species Biomphalaria pfeifferi. The sequence goes on along the minus strand of JASAOG010000002.1, from coordinate 7,625,933 downwards.
CGTTATGCAAGGATTATATGCAGGTGGACTTTACTTTCTAGTTTTAAAAGTGAAAAGGAATGAGTTGCTTTGAACAAATTCTGGGGCAGAATTGACATTTTGAATTCTGATAAACAAATTAGATGAGCACAGTGCCATGAATTCTTTGTTGATTAAAAACAAACAAGCACAAGCAAAAAAAAACACACCAAAGGGGATTATAAACTTACATAGTCCATGTTCTTTTACCAAACATTATATGGTATGCACATCAACAACTTGTAGTCCCTCCAACTCTGCCATCCGGGTTATGTTACTAATTTAGTTTTAGTAGAAACATAACCTGAAGTAAATTGGTAACATAGTTCTATGGCCTAAAATTTTTTTTTACTTACAACTGTTTCATTTGTCTCCAATCCCTAGTACAACTTGATGCACAAAGTGTGGAAGACTTGATGGAACTCTCCAGTTTCTTGGGTGTAGATAGTTTTACATTTTAGTAGTCACTTTGTTAGTAGTCATTTTATTTTTATTGAAGTTTTTTTAGTTAAAATTATAACTTTGAAATGAATCAGCATTTTAAAGTAATTTAACAAATTTACTGTTTCTATTTAATGCATAACTTTTCATTGGATATGTGCATATAAAACTGATATGTTCAAATAATTGATCCATTCAATTGAAAAGATAGTAATGCTTGAAAACAAATAGGTAAGATTTATTATTCAGAATACTATTTTTTTTTTTTTTTATTGCTTTTATATAGTCCATCCTTCACAATTTTCATTGTGGATTATTAGTGGAGAGAAGGAACTATTTGGGAAAAGGCTCAAACTCGATCCCCCTTGTTAGGTGGTGAAACTGTAGCCAAGCAGTTTTTAACCAAATATATTTAACTATTGATAATATGCAAAACAAAAATAAAATTTTTTATTTTCTTTCTTAATAATTAATAAAGAACGTAAGATAAAACTGAAATGTAGGAACTGGTTGACTAATTTTTAACTAACACATCATTTATTATTTGGCAACATTTTAATTTCAAAATAATATTTACTAACATATACATTTTAAAAAAAACAACTGATGTTCATAATCTAAGTTTAAATTCTACTAGTGTTGTGTTTTTTTAGAGGACTCACCATTGTTTCTTGATTATGGAAGTAGACAATATTGTTTAGTTCCAGCTTCATTTTTAAGAACAAATAACTGTAGATATGCTGTAGATATATCTTGTTTGTTTGAATGTTGGTTGTATCACATCTGACAGGAGATAAAGGCAAATAGACACACTGCTATTTAGTTTCAACATTTCTATTCCTTATACTCTTTTATTTATTTCAAGAAAAAGATTCAATACCATATATTTATCAACATGAATCATTTGTAGCTATTTAAATGTATGAACTATTTTATGCCTTAAGACAATCCAAGAGAAAGACTTTTAAATTATTAATTATCAGGATTATACAACTAGGTGAGGCAACATTATTAGGAATTATTACCATCCAATGCATTATATCGGCATAGAAAACCTTAATGTACCTTGATTATGTTATAAGGTAATTCTGATGTGGAAATTTCAGCTATTTATCAAATTACAATGACACAATTATATGCTGCTGTTTTATGTTTGTAGCCTCCATGACATGATCCTATGTAAATATCTCTGAACTAGTTCAGCTTCATTCACTAATCTATTTCTTTTGCTATTTTAAGTCCTACTTGTAAGCGAGAGGGAATCACCCTAACATTGTATACTGTGGTCATAGGAGGATTTAATCTAGTCATGAAGTGCAATGTTTTCTGTTTGATTCTATCGACTGGTCTTTGTATGATTTATCTTTAGACATTATTGGCATTGTCCTGTACTGTTTAAACTCTATATTGTGGTAATACTTTTGTGCAATGTTGAATTGAAACTGCATCAGGCGCCTGCAGTTTTCTATTTCTTTTTGTTAGATAATAATAATCTGTACAGTTTTGCTTCCGTTCTAACAGAATTAGTTTATTTATTAAATGAATTTTTCTTTCCTTATTTCTATCCCTCAGCATTATTTGGATATTATTTGCTTATTTATTTGCTTTTTTTTGTTTGTTTAGAAAATGGACTCTTTTTAATTAGAATATTTCTTTTTTTGCCTGTAATATACAATGAAGCTTAAACGGTACAACTTTTTTTTTATCCATTTATTAAATAGTTAATTCATTAAATAGTGGAGGAGCGGTGGCTGAGTGGTAAAGCAAATGGCTTCCGAACCAGAAATACCGGTTTTAAATCCTGGTGAAGGCTAAGATTTTTTATTTGGGGATCTTTGGGTGCCTTTAAATCCACCCAGCTCTAATGGGTACCTAAAATTAGTTGGAGAAAAGTAAAGGTGGTTGTGCTGGCCATATGGCTGCCTCGTTAACCATGAGGCCGCAAAGACAGATGACCTTTACATCATCTGCCGAAGGGGTTCTTTACTTTTACTTTACTCATTAAATAGTGAACTCATCTTTTTTCTTGTTCCATTTGAAATTTACTTTTGATCAAACCTGCAAGTGTTAATTACTTGTGTGCCTACAGAAGAAAGAGATTAGTTCTACAGAAAGTGTCTCTCAGTCCACCAGTTTAGTATTCTGTGTAAACAATGAGCTGCCCCATTCACTCTTTTCAGTGTAATTCATCAGCATGCCCTACCTGAAGCATTACACAAGTTTGTTCTCATGGCTTTCTTAACAATATTTTTGTAACAAAAATTGTACCTACCACAATTTCAAGTCTTGGACTAAAGCTGAACTCTTTGTACAGCATATTTATAGTTCAGTTGATGATGTTGTTATGATAGACAGACTTAATTGCAAACATTTGTCTGGTCTGGACATTAGTTTAGATTGGTTCTCAAGTTATTTAAATACAGCTCCATTTGTAAAGCATATTTGTTATTGACTTGTTTTCAGCTAGTCTCTACATACAAAACTCTGTACTATTAAGTACTGCCAGTTTGGCTTTCAAGTGTCCAGCACAGCTTTCACTTACTTTTTATAATACTCCTTTATACTTGAGGCAATCAATTGTTTCAAAGCCAAAGGGAATGAATATTTTGGCTACTTATAAATAGACTCATAAAGACAAAATGATCAACTTTGTGGATCCACTTCATAGATTTGTATTTGTGGTATTTAGGTTATAGAATTATCAGTGGAGTACATTCCAGTTCTTACCTTTTGTCTGCCCAGGGGATGAGTGACCTGTCTGATTTCAGTTTGATTATACTGACAGATCACATGGCCAGGCATCTCAAATCAGCCAGAATGAACAACAGCTTAAAACTGAACATGAATGACACGAATACTTCTTGGATATGGGAAAGAATTCATCTTATTTGAAGCAATGTCTGGCATGGATGAAATAAGACTTTTGAGAATGTTTTCTGTTTCAGCTACTTGTGTAAAACTTATGTAGCCTTTAACTTTCTTATACAAATTTAATTTCATTCCAATTTAACCTTTAACATATACTTGTCCACTAGATTTTTAAAATGTAGTCCTATATTGAATAACTGACAAACATGAAGATCACAATACATTTTTAACGGTAAACTAAGACTTATGAGGTGATATGGCTAACCTACTAATACCGAAACAATAGACATGTTTTCCTCAAGCCTTACCACACAATCATTTCTCTAGTGTTAGCTCCTTGCCACAATTATTTCTCTGGTTTCATGTTATGTCCCTTGAACTGATTAGAAAGAAGTGATGATATCATTTGTAACATGACACATAGAATTAATTTTTAAATATTTGTGGTGCATATTCTAGCACTTGATGAGATTGAGGAAGAGGCCTACAATTAACAATCATTTCTAGCAGTACCTGAAAAAAAAATGGGCCTACAATTGACAATCCTGAATCAACTTGAATTGCTCAGTAGTGTACAGAGAAAAGCTCTCATTGGCAATGCTGGTCTCACTTTTTGTTGCCAACTTTCATTGCTTGAATTCTGTTTTTATTTTTTGTTTTTACTTTTAGAGTACTATGAAAGTATGTTTGGGGAAATAGTGTCTTTTGTTACTTTATGGGGACAATTTGTGTATGCACAATATTTGTAATATGTTGATACTAACTACTGATTCATTTTTTATCATTTGTATTGACTATTTAAATGTTTTAATGTGCATGTAATCTTATAGTCATTTTCTGACGATCTTTATACATAATAAAAACATCTTTTTTTTTAAAAAAAGAATCCTGTGTTTTTGTTCATTTGGTTTTAATGCTGAACAAACTAAGCTTTGAATGGTGTCATAACCTCATTCAAACAAACTGCTAGATACTTTCAATATTTGACAGTCAAGATTTATTTGATTCATATATCTGCATTGATCAATGTTTTGTGTATATATCTTCTCCTTAGACCTATGGGGCACCACCTCAGCACCAGACATTTCTCTGTCTTTGGCCTTGAGTAGAATCTGTTCAGGAACGTTCTATCTATTGCCTCTACGTCTTTCTCCTGATTACTTCCCTTCAGAAAGGTCTTGGCGGGTCAGCAGACAATCGTGGGGCTCAATAAACATTGTGATCCTACTTAGGATTTTCTCATTTGTTGTGCGGTCTTTGTTGATAACTAGGATTCTGTTATAGTATCTTTACTCTGGTAGGTAGGCTAGGAATCTGCTATCTAATTAGGCAATTGGCTTCCAAATTCGCAAGCATACAATAAATATAAGTAAGATTTAAAAAACAACAGTTGGGGCGAGACATTGCTGTTTACTTTGATCAACACTCGTCAATATTTGTCTTGAAAGGAGGATGCTCTTGAAGGTACTTTCAAAGCATATTGGCGGAAGAAGAATTATTAACTTTCGCTTTGCGGATGACCTGGCAGGAACAGAGGATGCTGACTTGGAGATACGCATAGACCTTGAGTAGAATCGCAGCATGTGGCATGCAAATCAATGCCGAAAAAGTCACATTATGACCAATAGCGAACAAAGCTATTAGATGTACATTAGTTTTAATGATAAAAATTTAAGTCAGTCTGATGCGCTCCTTGGTCATGGTTACACTTTTACAAAGTTCTAAACAACTTTTGTGTCAGGCTATACATAAGATAATTTGTTGAACATGGTTTGAAAGTCACATCAAAATAAAGATTTTGGCACGACAGATTTCATCACTTAATTCCCTTTGAAGCAATGAAATAATTCAATTAGATTTCTGTTAAGTCTGCCCCCCCCCCCCCCCCATCTTGTAACGTGGCTAGTTATTTTACACAAAGACAGCGCATTAAAGTCAAACAAGAATACATCATTCTAAGTGAATAAATGGTGTTAGTATCAAGTGCAAACATTTATATTTAAAAAAAATTCACCACTGTAAAATAAGCAAACCCTTTTCAAGTGTATATATAAAATTTTAACATGTCTGTATCATTGATTGTTTCAGGTTACTACATTACACTCATATTTACATTTCCAATCTGTAATGCTAGAGCACATTTTTTTTTATTCCGATACCTGGCACGTGTTTCTGGCCTGGCATTTCAATCCTATTTCTTTCACCACACGAAGCTCTGGGCTCGGTAACCAAATGATTTATCTGTTAGTTTATCCACTAATCGGATCCATTTCATTTTTTCAAAACAAAGTTCTAAAACAAATCATGAGAAGAAAAACAAAATGTCAATGTGAAAGGATTGAGAAGTACGAACGAACTGTAACGTTGACTTTTTGACACTAAAGTTCAGTCTTAGCCTGAGCTAAAACAGCAACGTTTCTCACGTTGTGCTGTGCACGTACCCCTGGTCAGAATTGACAGAAAGGGTTAAAATTGGGTGTAAAAAAGAAAAGTAAAAGATGGCGCTGTTGATGTACACTGGTGAAAAGTAATGAATAAAAGGTTTCTCCTCAATAGGTGCTCCTCCAAGATCACCAGTAGGCCTAGATGCTCAATAGATGCTCCTCCAAGATCACTAGCAGGCCTAGATGCTCAATAGATGCTCCTCCAAGATCACTAGCAGGCCTAGATGCTCAATAGGTGCTCCTCCAAGATCACTAGTAGGCCTAGGTGCTCCTCCAAGATCACTAGTAGGCCTAGATGCTCAATAGGTGCTCCTACAAGATCACTAGCAGGCCTAGATGCCAAATAGATGCTCCTCCAAGATCACTAGTAGGCCTAGATGCTCAATAGGTGCTCCTCCAAAATCACTAGCAGGCCTAGAGGCTCAATAGGTGCTCCTCCAAGATCACTAGTAGGCCTAGATGCTCAATAGGTGCTCCTCCAAGATCACTAGTAGGCCTAGAAGTGTTTTTGATGCCTACTTAATCTTTCGTCATTGTTTCTCCTCAAGAAGTAGTACATCACTTGCATCATAAAATAAGGAGAAGGGATTACGTGATAGCCTTAAAAAAACATACGGATTATTTTATATTGTATCATAGGACAGTTACACTTTGTCAAGTAGGAAAAGAACAAAAGAATAGTAGGCCCTATGTACAATCAGAAAAGTTATTTAAACCTATACAAAATTCTTTTGAACTTTTAAAACTTTCTTACAAAGTACGAGGCATACTCCAGCGTATGTATACCTATATTTATCTATCTATCTATATCTATCTATCTATCTATCTGTCTGTCTGTCTGTCTGTCTGTCTATCTATCTATATACATATTTGTGTGTGTAGATAAATAAGAAGTGCTTTGTTTCTATATTGGACAAAGCCCTCAGTAGTCTCCGTACAGATGATCATAAAACAGCACATTTGAAGCCTCCATTATTAAAGTTAGGGGTTTCTATCTTAGAGACACATTCATTAGAAGTTATTATAATTAATAGTTCATAATATATTGGGATCTAAACTAAATAAAGGATTAACACATAGACTAAACTTAGAATCTATTGTTTGTTTGTTTTATATTTAGATATATTTATAGATATCACTCAATACAATGTTGATTTCATTACGAAAATACACATTTTCAATCAAATTTATTCTTTTACTATTATTCAGTCATTATGTTGATTGTACTTGGATGTATATTGATGTTTATGGATTGATGTTTATGGATTGATGTTTATGGATTGATGTATTCGGATTGATATTTATGAATTGATGTATTTGAATTGATGTTTATGGATTGATGTATTCAGAATGATGTTTATGGATTAATGTTTATGGATTGATGTATTTGGATTGATGTATTTGAAGTGATGTTTATGGATGTTTTTAAAGAACTTCTCCAAAAAGATTCAATAATGAAAGTCAAACACACATTTTCTTGAAATAAAATACCTTGTTCTGTCATGTTCTCTAGACATTCTGTTGAGATATAATAGCTCATAGTAACTATTTTAATCATTCTTTAAGATATATTACCTTATATTTAAGTATTCCTCACAATTTTTTGAGATACAATAGCTTATGCCAAGTATTCCTCACACTTTTTGAGATACAATCGATCATGTCAAGTATTCCTCACATTATTTTGAGATACAATAGCTCATGTCAAATATTCTCCAAAGTTCCTCACATTTGTGTCCAAGATGTCAACTACTTGACCTGCATCAAGGACACATGGACATCTGTTTATTTTCGCCTATTCAGTAAAACTTTTAGTTCACTGGAAGTCAAGCAATCAAAAACATCATGTCCCTCGTCGGAATGAAGCGCAGCGAACGCAAACAATTCTTTAGTCTAATTGAGTCTAATGGTGCACACTTTGAGACGTGACACCTCAAACATTGGTGATGGATTGTTAAAACTCACTCAGTGTAATTGACTGTACAGCAGGCTTATTAGTCTTCCTAATTGTCAAGCTAAAACGAAAGGTTGAAAAGTAAAGAATTTTGTTGACGAAATGTAGTCATGAGTTTTGTTGTTTGTATATTTTTGCATAGAACAAAACTCTATATTTATCCTAATCTGGAAAAAAAATATATATTTACAGGTATATTTAACTGTCAGATACAATTTATCAATGAGAAGCAATAACTTAAAAATTAAACCACGTAAAAAAACGTGCGAGCTAGCTCCCGTTAACGTTATTTTTAAATATCAACAAACAAAATGTAAGTAGTTGTAGAGTCAATAAACATTGAGGTATGTTGTTGTTTACCATTCTGTCCGGTGTAATGAAGCTACAGGATTCCTGAAATACTTAACAGTCCATAAATACCGCCTTCATTTTGTCACGTGATCACATTTAGTTCAGTGCAGGCAGCGCGTCCAAGAAATTCGTATTTTCTGGACACGTTTTATCCAAGCACCTTGGTAATAGTACATATCAAGATATCATTTTTATTATGAACAGACTTAACAGGTGAGAAATGAGATTCCGTGAACTATTTGGATTTGACACATTATTCAATTTTTTTTTAAATAGTTGTATCACGCTTTCAGACGAACAATTTAAAATGATTAAATCCCGTTCTTGGTAACTTGTGCAATGTACACAAATACAAATGTGCAGAGGTACAATAGTAGGTCTTTTACCTTTACCTATCCCTTAGTTTGTTGGAGCGTTGGGGCACCAAGCAAGACTCGTCGACAGTCTTTCTCCATTCCTCCATGTCTTTTGCCTTGTTTAGTAGCTCAGGCACAAAGTAAACAATTACAAAATTACCAAGTCACTGCACTGATGAGCAGAAATATTACAAAATAAAATTAAACCGTAAAAAAAAAACAAGGTTACAAAGACAGTTTGTGTGGAAACACAAACTCAAAATCGACCCCGAAGTGGTCCACCTAGGCAGGAACTGGCCTAACTGATGTTTTTTAATGAATATGTTATTGATCTGATTGTTTTGTATATCCTTTAGTCTTTTTTTCATCAGAGGAAGCGATACAGTGCAGTTCACATGATAATATGAAAAACTACTTATTAAATGTTGCTTTAAATTATGTCAAACTTATTTGCATACTAAATAGATTTTTTCTCTTTAAAAAAAATGAACATTTTTTTTTGTAAATGTAGTATTTAGTATGACAGAACTTACATAACTTAGCAATACAATTGTAAAAAAAAATATATTTTTTGTTTGAACAAAAATCTAAAACCATTTGCATTAATGTCTTCAAAATATGGTGCATTCTATTTCCCCTTATTAAAAAGCCTCAAGTGTTTGTTACTATTAATAGTGAATAGTTGTAAAAATGGTGTATATTTATGAAAAAAATGCTTGCGTAATTGATTTTAAAAATTAGATTTTACGCTTTCAGAAAAGAAAAAAGTAGTCGTTACATCAGAACTTTGAATGATCTTAAATATCTTGATGTCCGATTTTCATTTTCTCTTCTAGTTTCTGAGATCTAAACGGAACGGTCGGAGAGACTGACAGACAGGCCACACAAAACTAATAGTGCCTTTTCCCCTTTCGGGGGCCGCTAAAAAAAATACACACGTAGAAAAGAGTTGCAATGAAATGTCCAATGTATTCAGATACACAATGAGTTGGTTTACAGGGGCAATAAAGTTATGTCGTTAAATGTAGTGCCCGCCGATTTAAACCAAAATAAAGGGTGAGTGTCTACAGGTTGTGACGTCACAAGAGTGAACGAACCCAGAAGTTGTCTGCTCATTTATAATTAGATTTTTTTAATGCGGAACGTTAATTGCAAGCCAGTGTGCTGGAGTGAAGCACTCATTCATGGCACTTTATATCTGGTAAATCCACACTGAAGCACTCATTCGTGGCACTTTATATCTGGTAAGTCCGCAGTGAAGCACTCATTCATGGCACTTTATATCTGGTAAGTCCGCCTCGTAGGTAGACGTCCACAGTGAAACACTCATTCATGGCACTTTATATCTGGTAAGTCCGCTTCGGAGGTAGACGTCCACAGTGAAACACTCATTCATGGCACTTTACATCTGGTAAGTCCGCCTCGGAGGTAGACGTCCACAGTGAAACACTCATTCATGGCACTTTATATCTGGTAAGTCCGCCTCGGAGGTAGACGTCCACAGTGAAACACTCATTCATGGCACTTTATATCTGGTAAGTCCGCCTCTGAGGTAGACGTCCACAATGAATGCACAGCTTGGTTTGAGAACAACCAATGTCTACCTTTGTTCCATTCACTTTAGAGCCAACTAAGCGACATGCACGACATGTTTGTTAAAGATTAGGTCGACATGTTTGTCAAAATTAAAATAAGATAAGATAATTTTTATTGGTCCAAATAAATAGAAATTCAGTTTGACTGCAATTGATCTCATCAGCGTAACTACTGTAACAATAACAATATAGATGCAAATACGAAAAACATTCACACACGAAACACACACACACTCACCACCAGCGCTTTATCAATTGGACTTCTATGTACTTCTCGATGACGACAGATGACCTTGTAACACTAACTGAAATTCTTATAAAGGAGTTTTAAAATTTTCTGTTTTAGTCCTAATGGAAAGGAGACGACCACTTCGTCCAGATCTGATATACAGTGGTTTATTGAGTGCAGGCTGTCTTTAAGGATTGTGTGTGTTTTGTAAAGGCATCTTTCATGAAAAAGTTCTTTAAGAGATGGTAACTGTGTTTGAGTGATTGATATACGATGCTTTTTTGATTAGTCTATTTAGTCTTTGTGCCAGTGAAGTATTACCATACCAGCAGGTGATGGCAAAGTCAATTAGACTACTGATGGTTGATGCATAGAAAAGTTCAGTTATTGTTTTGCCGATTTTAATTTTTCTTGATGGGTCGTTGATGAATTCTGCTGTAAAGGTTTTGACAGTGTGCACCCCATTTCAGTTGTACGATGTTTGTACGATACCTAGGTATTTATATTCTTGCACTTAGTCTACGGCTTAGTTGCTTATCTGAATTTCTTCAAGATAGTCTTTATGTTTCCTAAAATCTATTTACATTTCTTTAGTTTTCTGAAATGTTTGTTAAAGATTAGGTCGACATGTTTGTCAAAGATTTGGTCGGCATGTTTGTCCAAGATTAGGTCGACTTGTTTGTTAAAGATTAGGTCAGCATGTTTGTCAAAGATTAGGTCGACATGTTTGTCAAAAATTAGGCCGAACGATTGTTAAAGATCAAATTAGGAAAGATCCACCAAGCAATTTATTGCATGTGGCACTGATCTGGTTCTTTATCTATCTTTATCCACTACCTGCTTGTGAAACCTTTGTTCTTGTTGCCAATATTAAGATTTGAAGTGACTTGATACCTCGTGCCTTAGATACAATTAAGTAAATTAGCATCTCGACAAGTTTGGAAGTCTCACGATGACCACCAGGTAGAAATGCTTGTGAAAAGAAATAATTAAATCAATAGGGAAGCCATAAAGGAACTCAAAGTACATTGCATTAGTCGGTGATTGAAGAATGCCCGATCAGTGTCACGATCCATTGGTGGACCACTGATGGCAGTCGCGGTATAGAGGAGGAAGATGACTTGGTCTACCTGGGATGCTTGACTCTCGGCCTCTGTAGTACCGAGTGTCTTAAGATAAGAGTTGGTTCCGCAAGGTTGTTGACGCCGGAAGTGGTAATGGTCTTAAGTCCACCCTTACCTATAAAATGCTTCCAATGGCACGCGTCTCAAACAGCCCCTGACAACCAGTCCAACTCCTGGCCTTCACGTGTGATTCAGGTATTGAGCCCGGCGGAACTGTTATCACCGACAGGAGAAGGGGCAAAGGCGAGCAACTGGCGCCTCCACCAATACGCTTCGGGAAGGATGGGCTCGTTAGCCTTGGTTGGCTACCCATCTAGGAGAAGGAAAACCCTGAATCCAAACCTCCGCAGCCTTGCGGCTATACCCAAACACGGGAAAGGCTTCGGGAGACAACCCTGAGGAAAAATCAGGCGCTGGTGACCCGTATGCAGATTGTGGCACACTGAGCTACAGCCTGGCAGAGGCGGCGGCGCTACTGGTCCCAAACTGTATCGGATGTGCCGATCCATTGATCACGTGGAGAGTGGAGAATTGCTGTGTGGGCGACATCGTTCCGACCATAAACATTGCCCAGGCTTTCATCTGGCTAGTCGTTCTAGAACTGAAGGAAGTCAACATAGAAGATGAGAGTGGTGAAATAAAGCATAGAAAAAAAATGTTTTAAAAATCCTTTTTTTGAAAAACAAAGGTTACTTAGGGTTAGGAACTTCCCACTTACAACTATATCTCTGAATAATGTATAAGTTATATCCCTTTTTCGATATGAAACAAAATAATTGATTACCAATAATTAATTGACTATTTGGTTACTTTTTAAATTTATTCATGTTTTGTTAGTTACAATAAATAATTGTTTAAAGTTTAACTTAAGTTTGTTGGTATAACTTCATCTAAACATTCAACAAGGAACAAGGAAGTTGGAATGGGATCAAGGTCACATGACTTATTAGGCATTTCACAAAACAGAAACAACGTGTAGAGTTATCTAAGGGGACATAACCCCGGGTAATAATTAATTTCCGTTTTTGGAATCTAACAAAATAATTAATAACCGGTAACTAACTGACTGAATTTCTTGAGTGGTTCATAATAAATAATTGTGCAAAGTTTCAACTTCATCAAAGAATGGGAAATTGTAGAAATAACATCTTCGAAATGCTCCCCAGACAGAGTTGATATAAGCTTTGTAAAAACAGTCGTCACCTTTTGAGAGACAAAGAATTGTTTTGATCAAAGCTGGTGAAAGGAAGCCTTAACATTGACAGAGTACTTACTCACATATTACAAATGTGGTTAGAGAGGGGGCTAGACTAAACTATTCATTAATTGACATACTTTTGTTGTCTCATAAAAAGGAATGTCTGTTTAGTGAGACTGTGTCAACATGAAATGGAAACCCAAACTCTTCATGTAATTATTAACAAAAGAGGTTGTCATCTGATGATGTAGTTTCTGAATTAGATTAGTTTAACCTTTGGCACTAACCTAGACTGTCGCAGGTAAAGAAGGTGATATGATGTACAGTGACAGTAGAACAAATAACTGGATGCACCTCTTCTAGACTAGACAGAATGTAAACCTGACACTGCACTCGACCCAGTCAGCACCAAGAGTTTAATTTCCTCGGAAAAAAAGCGGCCATTATCTCTGCTTATTTCTCTCTCTTTCTCCCTCCATCTCTCTTTCTCCCTCCATCTCTCTTTCTCCCTCCATCTCTCTTTCTCCCTCCATCTCTCTTTCTCCCTCCATCTCTCTTTCTCCCTCCATCTCTCTTTCTCCCTCCATCTCTCTTTCTCCCTCCATCTCTCTTTCTCCCTCCATCTCTCTTTCTCTCTTGTTCTCGCTCCTTGTATCTCTGTCTGTCCCTCTCTCATGCCCTCGCAGGTGGGAAGAGGCTTCCAACTTGCCAGTGACAGATCAGTAGTCGCTTTTCAGCTGGGCGTGTCACAAGCTCATAGCTTCTCAACAGTCTGAATTAATGTTAGTCTCAAGAAAGGTGGCGCGTGTCTGTGGTGGCTGTTTTATCGAAAGCAGTTCTTTCAAATTGACGATAAGGGGGAAAATGCAATGTATAAGAATTACAAAATGGCATTTAGAACAAAGTTTCAGTCGATTTCAAAGCAATATCGACAGAACATCTTAGAAGAAAATAAAGACTGCTAGAAAAAAAGGTTACAAAGACAATTTGTTTTAAACACAAACTCAAAATCGACCCCAAAGTGGTCAGCTCAAACAGGTAAAAAAGCTGGTTTCAATATTTTAAGAAAGAATATCAGAAACTATGAACTAGAAACTCTCAACAACTTCAACCCTTTCTCCGTCGATACAAAAAGAAGAGACCAGCTCGTGTCGAAAGTGTTGCCCATACTGTTGTATTGTTAGTTCAACTAACGAATTGGTACCACAGGATATGAAGATTTTTAATTTTATTATTATATTGCATTGTTAACTCTTTCTTTCCGTAATTATTTATCACATTGTAGTGGAATCAACGTTGGTATCGTCAGTTAGGAGAGAAATAGTTAATATTCAATCAATGATTTGATAGCTATGAAGATATAGTTAAAGCCTAGGTTTCACTTGTAAAGATCGCATCATGAATGAAGAGATATACAGCAATTGGACCCCACGATGACCTACTAACCACTGTCTAATAACGTGAACTCAAACTCTATGGCCACATCACAAGATCTCTCAAGACTAGCAATGACTTTTCTTCAGGGAACAGTACCAGGAAGAAGATGAAGAGGAAGACAAGAGATAACGATGGGCCGATCACTTACCTGCAAATTGCACTTCAATTGTATAATATGAAACACTTCTCAATAGTTGTTGTTTTAATTATGTTCCACTTATATGTATACTAAATAGAGTTTTACTCTTTGTTTGTTTGCTAATGTAGTAATTGGTGTGATACAAATTATTAATTTCAGTCACCGAGTGGTACTTCAGTCAACGAGTGGTACTTTAGTCAACGAGTGGTACTTCAGTCAACGAGTGGTACTTCAGTCAACGAGTGGTACTTCAGTCAACGAGTGGTACTTCATTCAACGAGTGGTACTTCAGTCAACGATTGATACTTTAGTCAACGAGTGGTACTTCAGTTAACGAGTGGTACTTCAGTCACCGAGTGGTACTTCAGTCACCGAGTGGTACTTCAGTCACCGAGTGGTACTTCAGTCAACGAGTGATACTTCAGTCAACGAGTGGTACTTCAGTCAACGAGTGGTACTTCAGTCAACGAGTGGTACTTCAGTCAACGAGTGATACTTCAGTCAACGAGTGGTACTTCAGTCAACGAGTGGTACTTTAGTCAACGAGTGGTACTTCAGTGAACGAGTGGTACTTCAGTCACCGAGTGGTACTTCAGTCAACGAGTGATACTTCAGTAAACGAGTGGTACTTCAGTCAACGAGTGGTACTTCAGTAAACGAGTGGTACTTCAGTAAACGAGTGGTACTTCAGTCACCGAGTGGTACTTCAGTCACCGAGTGGTACTTCAGTCAACGAGTGGTACTTCAGTCACCGAGTGGTGTACTTGTTTAACAACTACTGTTCTAGTTGGTATCAGCTACCCCAGGTACGCTGTTCTGCCTCATCGTGGCACCTGGGTGGAAACGGCTACTTGAGGGGGTAGCTAGGCTAAATGAATGGCGAAACATAACTGCCGTGGGGATGCTCACGGGTAGACGAGAGTCCACCCATTGCACGGGCGGGGTTGTAAAAAAGTCCCCACGAGCACGTCCATGCGCCGTTCCTCAAAGGACCGTTACATAAATGGCGAGTCCCCCACGGTTAGCTTGGTACAAAGAAGGAAAATGACGGAGGCTCCCGGTGTCCTCGGCCTTCGGCCATGAGCGGCGAATCATGCGTCAGGGCCAAAGGCATTGGAAACAGCAATGTTTTACATAGGCATTGACTTGGGTCGCTCTCAAACAGAACTGTGCGTTCACACAGGTTTTTTTTTTTTTTTACTGTTTCGGCTGGACGACCAAACAGGTTTTTTTTCAAACGAAGAGCCTTCGGCTTAGCACTTTTGGACATCAACAAGGTATCAGCTACAGAAAGTTCAGAACAGCGATGCAAGAATAGTTTTATTCAAGTCGAGATTCTGGTACTGCTCTCCTGAGCTTGTTACTTCTAGTCGTACTAATCGACCTCGTGCAAATAGACGCTTGACACGGCCATCTCTAATGAATCGAATTAAAGCAAATAATCAATGACTTCTTCAAATGTCACCAAGCGCTTAAAGGGCTCAAAAAGTGATGGGTACACAAGTACAAGTGCATTTGTTATATCAGATATTCAGAAACACCATCATCCATTTCAGGGATCTTGATTCCCTTAGATTAAGGAATCGCATCCATGTTGTGCACTATTTATATATGTTATTTAGACGAATCTGTAGTGCACATACTCTGAACCATTAGTGACCAAACTCTAGTGCACATACTCTGAACCACAAGAGTCAAATCTCTAGTGCACACACTCTGAACCAGAAAGGACAAACCTCAATATGAATCACTAGCTTTTAGAGCACACACTCTGGGCTATGAATCACTCCCTTTTAGTTTTATTGATTCACAACTTGGATGTTGAAAAGAGTTTCAAGAATTCATTTGCTGAAACATTTGACATCATTAAACATTGATACAACTTTTCAACTTGGGAGTTTTCCAAAAACTTAACAGAATTGTTTTCTTTTGTGTGCGTTAGAAAACTAATCTCTAAAACTTGTTTAAACTTTAAAGTACACAACAAGATATGAAACTCAAACACTCAACCATAGACTTATATATACTGTATCTAGACTGGACATGGAGATCTTTTGACACTACAAGAATCGGAAATTTTTTTAAAAAGTTGAAACATGGCGTTGTTTTGTAAAGTAGTTATAAGAAGTAAAGTGTTGTTGTTTTTTTCAACCCAAACCTATGTAACATATAATTTAATATTTAGATCTAGATCTAGTAACCGAACAACGAAAATAAAATAATACTCTCGTCTCATAATTATTATTTTGTAATTTTTATATACATAATCTAGAAAGATCTAGGTAATCAATCTATTAAAATGTACATAGGATAATTAAAACCAACAGACATTGATTATTTCGATCTAGGAATTTTTGAAACATTTTCTCTGGAAACTAACAGGAAAATAGTTTTGTTTCATATATTTGCGTGAATATATAGTTCTGTGATTAATGGCCCATTCTAAAGAAAATCCGAGAAATGATTTTGCATCATTTCTAAACTTTGAAAACTAAAGATCATTACTTTTCTAAGACAGAAAAGATTGATTGGGGCGAAGTTCCCTTACAGCTTGAAAAAGAGTTGCGTACATAAAAATCTGTATACATAGGTCTGTGAATCGATCAATCGCGGATTAGAATTGGTTTCTGATTTCCAGTCTAGATATATTTAAGTCTATGGGCTAAACATTTTCTTTTATTTCTAGTTCTACTTGTTAAATTTTTTTTATTTCGGTGATCTCCTTAATTGCAATTTTCCTTTGAAAATATAATAGTGTCCCATAATGTAATACAAATATAGTTATTAATATCATAAATACTCAGACATACATTTAAAACTGTCAGTTGAGCCCATAGACTTATATATTGTATCTAGACTGGAAACCGGAAATAAATTCTTATCCGCGACTGATCGATTCACATGCGTATCTATATCTTATCTTCTTATCTTATATAATACAGACGTTGCTTCAAAAAAGAAGATGATTACGTCAGTCATGCATATTAACCAATGACTTCAATTCTGCCCAAGTCACTGGTTTTTCTGGCTAACTCAGATAATCTATTCCATGCTCTAATAGCACTAGGGAAGAAGGAGTATTTGTACAAATTTGTCCTAGCATATGGGATGAGGAATGTACTTTTATTTTTTTGTCTTTCTGAGTATTTTATTAAATTTTGTTTTTGTATTTGAAGATTATGGTTCAGTGTTTTATGTATAATTGCTACTTTACTTTGAAGTCTTCTCTCCTGAAGGCTTTTTAAATGTAGTGATTTTTATAAAGGTGTTTCTCTAGTCAAATGTGAATATTCGCTTGTTATGAATCTCACTGCTCTATTTTGTGTCTGTTCCAGTTTCTTAATGTTTTCTTGAGTTGAGGGGTTCTAAACAGAGGATGCATATTCTATTATTGGCCTAACTAAGGTTAAATAACATTTTAGTTTTATGTTCTTATTTGATTTATAGAAATTTCTTTTAAAAAACCCTAATGCTTTGTTTGATTTTTTGATAATTTCATCAATATGGGGATTCCATGACAGTTTTTCATTTATTATAACACCTAGGTATTTTGAGTTTTTAGTCTGTGTTACTGGTTTGTCATTTCTGTAATTCATCTCATTCTCTTTGTAAAATATTTGTGTCTTGTGTTGTTTTTATCGTTCTAATATATTATGCAATCGTCTGCGAATAATCTGACTTTTGTTCCTGAACTAATGCAATCTGGTCAATCGTTTATGTAAATTAAAAATAGTAGTGGACCTAAGACTGTTCCTTGAGGTACGCCTGAGTTTACTGTTATTGATGTTGATTTAGAGCCATTTATTATTACAGTTTGTTCTCTCCCTATCAAAAAATCTTTAATCCACTGATGCAATGGACCATCAATGCCAAAATATTTTATTTTTTTAATCAAACTATAGTGGTGAACTTTATCAAAAGCTTTGGAAAAATCTAGTAAGATAGCATCTATTTGCTCACTGTTATCTAAACCTTTTGAAAAATCATCAATTAGTCCTGTAGTTGTGTTTCACATGATCTATATTTCCTAAAGCCATGTTGGTATGGAATTAGGACATTATGTTTGTCTAAGTGGTTTATGATGTTGCTACATCTTATGTGTTCTAGGATTTTACATGTGATGCGGGTAAGTGATACTGGTCTTTAATTTCCTGGGTCTGATTTTTCTCCTTTTTTAAATAAAGGGGTGACATTAGCTTCTTTCCAGTCCATTGGTACTCTGCCCTGGTTAAGAGATGCCTGAAAAAGTATTTTGAACACTAGTGCTAGCTCATTGCTTAGTTCTTTAAGTAATCTAGCTGGAATACCAACAGGTCCAGATGCTTTATTAGGTTTGATGTTGGCTAATAGTTTTTGGATTCCCTTTTCTTGTACTTCTCTATCTCCTATATAGATTTTTATGTACGTAAACTCTTTTTTCAGGCTCTAGGGGGAGTCGCCCCAATCAATCTTTTTTGTCTTAGAAAAGTAATGATCATTAGTTTTCAAAGTTTAGAAATGATGCAAAATCATTTCTCGGATATTCACGCAAATATATGAAACAAAGGCATTTCCTGTTTGTTTCCATTGAGATAATGTTTAAAAAATCCTAGATGGAAATAATTCCCGTTGATTTAAATCATCTTATGTACATTTAGATCTAAATAGATTGATTACCTAGATCTGTCTAGATTATGTATCTATAGATTGCAAAATAATAATTATAAGACGAGAGTACTCTTATTTTTTGATGTTCAGTTACTAGATCTAGATCTAAATATTAAATTATGTTACATAGGTTAGGGTTGAAAAAAAAAACAGCTTTACTTCTTTTAACTACTTTACAAAACAACACCTTGATCCAACTTTCTAGAAATTTTTCACGACATTTTTTGTAGTGTTAAAAAGTCTCCATGTCCAGTCTAGATATAGTACATATAAGTCTATGATTGAGCCTAAGGATCTTGAAACTCTAGGCCAGCAAAAGCGAACAAGATCTCCTTCTCACTTATTGAACAGTGTGTTTTGTCTGGTATAGGGTGTTACGGGTGTCTATTTTGACGCTATCATTTCACTCCATACTTGCGCACAAGAGAAACGACCAAGGGCCGTGTATACCGGGAACCACTGTCATTTTCCTTTTTATACCAAGCTAACCGTCCGGTCACGCCATTTATGAAACGGACCCTTGAGGAATGGCGCCTGGATTGTTGAAAAGGTTGTGGGAGCTATTTCACAACCCCGCACAGTGCAATGGAAATACTTTCGCACCCCTTAGCCGCTCCCCCCCTTAGGCACTCCCACGGGAGTCTTGTTTCGCTACCCCTTACCCCCCCCCTCCCATGGGAGTCTTGTTTCGCTACTTATTTGACTTCATCGTTTCCTCCTAACATCGTTTCCAACCTGGCATCACTGTGTAGCGGGATAGCAAACATACATAAATATAGTTTCAGTGTCACTAAACTAAGTCAAGTTAACAGGACTCATAATATAACACCCAATGTCTGTCAAGAGCAACTCAAGTGGCAGTACTTCTGCGAACTCGGTAACTCCTTACCGAATAAGTTTGGTTAATTACCTGGCTAGTGCCTGGTGACTTTCTAAACACAACTACCTGTAGCCATTGGGAAGCAGGGTTTAGGGGTGATGTTGGTCATTGATCTGGATCTAATTATAACGCAGTCTAATAGTCCTCTTGAAACACTAATATTATTATGGATACATTAATAATATTTAATAATAATTATAATCTATATTATCCATTAGGAGATGTGTCTTACAATTAGTGCATTACACCAAACAAAACAGTATAACTATAGAACACGAAGTAACACTAAGACTACGACTATGACTAAGACTAAGACTAAGACTGCTTTATTGATCCTTACGGAAATTTGTAGTGATTACAAGGACTCTTTTCTTATATAAAGACAACACAACAGAAACATACACATAAATACAACAGACACAACATAAAGAGTTCATTTAGCGACTACACACAGGCATCTTGGTGTTTTTCATGTTCCCTGATCAATGAGTGGCGGTGATATAGTCTGACCGAGTGAGGTACGAACGAGTTTTTGTATCGCTCTGTTCTTGTTTTGATTGACAGCAGTCGCCCACTTCGCGACGACCTGACGTAGTTCTGATGGAGCGGGTGGCCGTTGTCTTCCAAGATTTTTTCGATTTTTCTTAGACACTTTGTTCAAAAAGTTCCTTTAAATATGGTAATGTTGTTAGTGTCATTTTTGATGCCTTTTTTATGTTTTCTAGACGTCGCAACAGTTAAGATGAAGCGTTGCCTTGCCAACAAGTTATTCCGTATGTTAGCAGAAGTATACATTCACTCCAGATTCACTCTAAAGTCACAGACGAAATGTTTCTATCAGACAGTTGTTTGTTTGTAGTGAATGTGATGTTTTTGTTGTCTTGTAGCTCTTTTGTGATGGTAACAAAAAAAAACATCCATAGAGGGTGCTGTTGTTGTTGTTGTTGCTGTTGTTGTTGTTGTTATTGTTGTTGCTGTTATTGCTGTTGTTGCTGTTGTTGTTGTTGTTGTTGCTGTTGTTGTTGTTGCTGTTGTTGTTTTTGCTGTTGTTGTTGCTGCTGCTGCTGTTGTTGTTGTTGCTGCTATTGTTGTTGTTGTTGCTGTTGTTGCTGTTGTTGCTGTTGCTCTTGCTGTTGCTGTTGTTGTTGTTACTATAAAAGCTTATGAACGTTTCTATCAAACAATTGTTCAAATGTGTTGTTTTAGTTTTAACCAATGACCTCACTAGCAGCATGTATGATTTTCTGCAGTTTAATTTGAATGTTCAGATTGACAAACCAGGAAGTAATATGGAAATTTAAAAACAAAAAACTGCAGATGTGAGCATTGTAAAACATTGACAAGGCCTTTTCGATATTTTTGCTTAGTAATTGGTGTCTTTGTTGCACCTTTTTTGCTGATATAATCAGTATTTGGAGTCAAATTTAATGTATTGTAAACCAGTCCCAAGGTATTTAAAAGTTTGCACTATTTGAATGTTCTCTCCAGCTACAGAAACAATATATCATCTTCCTGCTTTTCTTTACGAAAACCGATTATAATTATCATTTCTTTGGGTTTTATTGCATTCACTATGAATAGAAACTATCAGTACAGTATTTCTCAATGTGTTTTAGTTACGTCTGGGCTGTCTGAAAGCAGGGCAAGGAGAGCCGCAGCATCTGCGAATTTCGTTAAGGAGCAAAGAGGATTATCCGATTGGGAATCAATAGTCTATAATAAAATGAACCTTGTGTTAATTATACGTGCATTTGATATTGAATTATTCAACTAAAAGTCCCTGTTATTATAATTTTTATCATTTAGTTACGTCATAGAGAACAAATGTAGATCTTCTTACTGATACAAAGAACTAAAATCAACAGCTCTGTATAACTATAGTGGGGTGTGAGAAGGAGTAAATCAAGCGCATGCCATCCGTTAGAATAGCCAACATCGTTTCATCCTGATTGTGATTGACTGAGCCTTGGAACACATAGTTTCTAATGTGTGGTTGTCAGTCACTTGTAGGTCTAGATCTAGTGTGTGATTGCACCTATGTATGTGCATATTTTATTGAATGTACGTATGCGTATGTTTTATTGCACGTATCTATGTGTATGTTTTATTGAATGTATGTATATATATATTTTATTGCACGTATGTATGTGTATATTTTATTGCACGTATCTATGTGTATGTTTTATTGTACGTATGTATGGGTATGTTTTATTGCACGTATGTATGGGTATGTTTTATTGCACGTAAGTATGGGTATGTTTTATTGTTTGTATGTATGTATATGTTTTATTGCATGTATCATTAGTAAAATTAGCTATTACCTATTGGGAGTTAATTATTTTGTTTGGTATTTTGAACAAGGGAAAGAATTCGTACTTGGCAGATGTGGTGGTATAAGCTGAATTAGTCCCCCTGTGAACTTTTTTATGCATTTTAGACAAAGATTTGTAAACATTCACCAAGATACCCCCTTCTTCCCTGCCTCTTTTATAACTAGTCCAGACAAGTGATCGGATCATATCCCATTGAGAAAGCTAAAAGCTAAACAAATAGGATTTCTAAAAATATTTCTAATCGCACACATTTATTATCTCTAGTACATCCGTGCGCATCATCACACAACTGATCCAAACTCATTGATACAACTACACTTAATTTAACCTTTTGTTTTTTTAACTTGTATTTTTTATTTTATTTTCTTGTTTATCATCGTAGGCTTTAAATGTTTGTTTACAACTGCACTAAGGTGGGGCAGTGATGGTACCTATTGTAGTTCTTGTTCATTTTGTAACCTTGAAACATCACGTTTGATCCAAACTTGAGAGCCCTAAATAGATACCATTGTGAGTCTGTGACTATATCTGTATCCAGAGATGTCAAAGGGGGGGGGGGGAGGGTGCGGGCCACCACGTCGGGTGACACCCAAAAGAGAAAAATTTCCTTTTTTCAATAGAAGAAAATGTTCCAAAATTAATGTCATTGGTTAGATACCCTAACATGACAGTATAATGTAGATATTGTTCCGTAAGAACCTCTTTAAAGTCTATCAAGGAGCACATTTTAATTTAGACTTTCTAATTTTCATAACTTATATTTTAATACATGTCAAAACTATTGATAAATTATTGTCATAAACAACAAATTTTCAACAACAAAAAAGACAATCATTTTACAGTTGTCTAACAATCAATGATTGTAGAGAATGAGCTCAATTTATTATATTTCAACAAAACAATATACCAAAGACAATTTTTTTTGGTGTAGGGTTGACACCCACACTAATGACCCCACTGTATGTATCTATACACTCAGAGCACGTGTCTTTCCCTAAACTGTCGTATAGGAAGTCAGCTGACAGTTGAAAAGAGTATGAGACAGCTTTTGATTTCTTCTCGCTGTGAAAGTCAAAGTTTGGCCTGAACATTTGTATTCACAGCTTCAGATGAAGCTGAACTTTTTTGTTACTAATTTAAAAAGCAGAAACTGTTTCACTTGTATATAAAGAGCTGGCAGACACTTCAGTATGTCTTCAGTCTTGACACTTGCATTAACTCTAAGTGCCAAGTTAGTAAATCTTGCACAGATCTAGCTAAATAGAAACAGATGGGACAATACCGAGTTGGAGGCTGCCCCACACATAGTAAGTAGCATGGGGCTCTAAAAGTGAAAGATTGCCTGAGTAATTAAATTATGCATTTTCACAGGTAACTAAAATGTTCATGCCTTAATGTTCAGATTGTTGAGCTACGCCTATGTCAAAGTAGGTCTAATGCGGACAAAAAAAATAATAATGAAATAAGATTTTTTTTTAAATATCCCTTTTCGAAATAAAATCTGAATCACTTGTAATCATTATTTCACTGCCTTTTTGTTTAGTTTATATTTTATACAAAGATGCTAATTAAAGCCTTAATTTTTAGAGGCCCCCAAAAGGGGAATAAACGCTATTAGTTTTGGGTGGTTTGTATGATCGTCCGTCAGTCCGTCCTCTATTTAGTAAGGGAGATAACAATTAATCATATTTTTAACACATTTACGCTAACGGTTTTAGATTTTTTTGTCAAAAAAAATATTTTTTACAATTGTATTGCTAAGTCAAGTAAGTTATGTCATACTAACTACTACATTTACACACACACACAAAATGTTTTTTTTAAAGAGAGAAAATCTATTTAGTATGCATATAAATAGAAATAATTTAAAACAACAATTAATAAGTAGTTTTTCATACTATCGAGTGAACTGCAGCGTGGCGGACTATGTATGGAACCAAAGGAATTATATTTTTTTTTTACGGAAATGGTTTTTATTTTGTAGGCATTGAATAAGAGATTGACCCTTTACAAAACAATTAGATCAATAAGATAATTATTATATGACATCAGTTAGGTCAGGTTCACATTCAAATTCACCTTCACTTTCACCTATCCCTTGTCTGCTGTCAACCTTCTTTCTTCATTCTTTTCTGTCATTTACCTTTGATAGGATTTTATGCTGATGTTATTTCTCAAAATATTGAAACCTGACTTTTTACCTGCCTGGGTGGACCACTTCGCGGGCCGATTTTGAGTTAGTGTTTCCTCAAAAACTGTCTTTGTTTCAAGTTGTGTTTGTATTTATAATTGTCTCAAAAAGGCATGAGATTAAATGAAGGGAGTAACGCACTTTCTGTTATTAATGCCAGATGCTAGTCTATTCTATCAGTAAGCAAGGAGTGTCACACTGTATTGGGAAACACAGACAGCAGTTAATGTAGATACTTGGAATCGAACAGTAGTTTGAAACATGAAAAGTGTTCAATTTTGCTAGAATAAGACGTTCTTGACATTACTCAAGGAAAACATTCAATTAACTATTGAAATGAGTTCTCTTTTGTTTTGCACTTTATGGGTTTATAAAAACAGAGAATTGTATATAGAACTTGAATCAAATTCAGCGATAATCTTTTCTGCATTGGTCCTATAAGTAAAGTAAGTTCTCTTTCAGACATTGTGATCTATAGGGCTGATGATTTAAAAGGTCCTTTTCTTTGGCCCACAGTTAACGAGGGCGTCATGTAGCCAGCACAGCGACCAACCGCATTGGTCATTTAGATATTGAATATGTTCCCTAAACACTGTGTTGGTAAATTATCGTGCAATTTTACGAAATGACTTCTTTTATTTGAATATCTCGAAACAAGTATTTTGTTCTCCCTTTCTTGCTGTTTGGCCTGACATTTAACTTTCTCTTTGTCCAATAACGGAAATGATATCTATGAGTCTTAATTCATGTGCCTTTAAAAAAAATCTAATCTCAACATTATTTATTGAAATAGGGGCAACGGCTATTTTGCATTTATTTACTTGTTTCGAGACAACGGCTATTTTGTATTTATTTCCTTGTTTCAAACAACAGCTATTTTCTATTAATCTCCTCGTTTCGAGACAACGGCTATTTTGTATTTATTTCCTTGTTTCGAGACAACGGCTATTTTGTATTTATTTCCTAGTTTCGAGACAACGGCTATTTTGTATTTATTTCCTTGTTTCAAACAACAGCTATTTTCTATTAATCTCCTCGTTTCGAGACAACGGCTATTTTGTATTTATTTCCTTGTTTCAAGACAACGGCTATTTTGTATTTATTTCCTTGTTTCAAGACAACGGCTATTTTGTATTTATTTCCTTGTTTCAAACAACAGCTATTTTCTATTAATCTCCTCGTTTCGAGACAACGGCTATTTTGTATTTATTTCCTTGTTTCGAGACAACGGCTATTTTGTATTTATTTCCTTGTTTCGAGACAACGGCTATTTTGTATTTATTTCCTTGTTTCGAGACAACGGCTATTTTGTATTTATTTCCTTGTTTCGAGACAACGGCTATTTTGTATTTATTTCCTTGTTTCAAGACAACGGCTATTTTGTATTTATTTCCTTGTTTCAAGACAACGGCTATTTTGTATTTATTTCCTTGTTTCAAACAACAGCTATTTTCTATTAATCTCCTCGTTTCGAGACAACGGCTATTTTGTATTTATTTCCTTGTTTCGAGACAACGGCTATTTTGTATTTATTTCCTTGTTTCGAGACAACGGCTATTTTGTATTTATTTCCTTGTTTCGAGACAACGGCTATTTTGTATTTATTTCCTTGTTTCGAGACAACGGCTATTTTGTATTTATTTCCTTGTTTCGAGACAACGGCTATTTTGTATTTATTTCCTTGTTTCGAGACAACGGCTATTTTGTATTTATTTCCTTGTTTCGAGACAACGGCTATTTTGTATTTATTTCCTTGTTTCAAGACAACGGCTATTTTGTATTTATTTCCTTGTTTCAAGACAACGGCTATTTTGTATTTATTTCCTTGTTTCAAACAACAGCTATTTTGTATTTATTTCCTTGTTTCAAGACAACGGCTATTTTGTATTTATTTCCTTGTTTCAAACAACAGCTATTTTGTATTTATTTCCTTGTTTCAAGACAACGGCTATTTTGTATTTATTTCCTTGTTTCAAACAACAGCTATTTTGTATTTATTTCCTTGTTTCAAGACAACGGCTATTTTGTATTTATTTCCTTGTTTCAAACAACAGCTATTTTGTATTTATTTCCTTGTTTCAAGACAACGGCTATTTTGTATTTATTTCCTTGTTTCAAACAACAGCTATTTTGTATTTATTTCCTTGTTTCAAGACAACGGCTATTTTGTATTTATTTCCTTGTTTCAAACAACAGCTATTTTGTATTTATTTCCTTGTTTCAAGACAACGGCTATTTTGTATTTATTTCCTTGTTTCAAACAACAGCTATTTTGTATTTATTTCCTTGTTTCAAACAACAGCTATTTTGTATTTATTTCCTTGTTTCAAGACAACGGCTATTTTGTATTTTTTTCCTTGTTTCAAACAACAGCTATTTTGTATTTATTTCCTTGTTTCAAGACAACGGCTATTTTGTATTTATTTCCTTGTTTCAAACAACAGCTATTTTGTATTTATTTCCTTGTTTCAAGACAACGGCTATTTTGTATTTATTTCCTTGTTTCAAGACAACGGCTATTTTGTATTTATTTCCTTGTTTCAAGACAACGGCTATTTTGTATTTATTTCCTTGTTTCAAAACAACGGCTATTTTGTATTTATTTCCTTGTTTCAAGACAACGGCTATTTTGTATTTATTTCCTTGTTTCAAACAACAGCTATTTTGTATTTATTTCCTTGTTTCAAGACAACGGCTATTTTGTATTTATTTCCTTGTTTCAAACAACAGCTATTTTGTATTTATTTCCTTGTTTCAAGACAACGGCTATTTTGTATTTATTTCCTTGTTTCAAACAACAGCTATTTTGTATTTATTTCCTTGTTTCAAGACAACGGCTATTTTGTATTTATTTCCTTGTTTCAAACAACAGCTATTTTGTATTTATTTCCTTGTTTCAAGACAACGGCTATTTTGTATTTATTTCCTTGTTTCAAGACAACGGCTATTTTGTATTTATTTCCTTGTTTCGAGACAACGGCTATTTTGTATTTATTTCCTTGTTTCAAGACAACGGCTATTTTGTATTTATTTCCTTGTTTCAAGACAACGGCTATTTTGTATTTATTTCCTTGTTTCAAGACAACGGCTATTTTGTATTTATTTCCTTGTTTCGAGTATGGGTGTAATATTGGTATCAATACAACACGAAATTGGAACATTATTTGTAGAGGCAATTGATCATAAAACAAATTTTCATAGATTAAATCAATTTAGAGACAATAATATTGTCATTACAAGGAGAGAATTTTCAGCATAGTTCTTGTTTGTCTGGAAGTAGAAGCCTAGAATTATAAGCATAGTTCTTGTTTGTCCCGAGGTAGTAGCCTAGAATTATAAGCATAGTTCTTGTTTGTCTGGAAGTAGAAGCCTAGAATTATAAGCATAGTTCTTGTTTGTCCCGAGGTAGTAGCCTAGAATTATAAGCATAGTTCTTGTTTGTCTGGAGGTAGTAGCCTAGAATTATAGGGATAGTTCTTGTTTGTCTCGAGGTAGTAGCCTAGAATTATAGGGATAGTTCTTGTTTGTCTGGAGGTAGTAGCCTAGAATTATAGGGATAGTTCTTGTTTGTCTCGAGGTAGTAGCCTAGAATTATAGGGATAGTTCTTGTTTGTCTCGAGGTAGTAGCCTAGAATTATAGGGATAGTTCTTGTTTGTCTCGAGGTAGTAGCCTAGAATGATAAGCATAGTTCTTGTTTGTCTGGAGGTAGTAGCCTAGAATTATAGGGATAGTTCTTGTTTGTCTCGAGGTAGTAGCCTAGAATGATAAGCATAGTTCTTGTTTGTCTGGAGGTAGTAGCCTAGAATTATAGGGATAGTTCTTGTTTGTCTCGAGGTAGTAGCCTGGTAGGTGGTGGGAAAACAAAGTGTGAAACAAGAAAGATCTTTTTAAAAATACTTAAAAAAAAGAAAACAAAGTTTATATTATGTGCAATTTTATCAATTAGTTATCAATTATATGGTTGCAAATTGTCGAGCCTGGGACATTAAAAATCTGCGATTAGAAATATTTTTACTAATGGTTTTTGTTTAGCTTTTAGCTTTCTCAATGCGATCTAATTCTATCACTTTGTCTCGACCAGTTGTTAAATGGAGAGAGACGAAGGGTGTTTCTTGGTGAATGTTTACATGATCCTTTTTAAATGCATAAAAAAATGCTCACTCCTCAAGTGTTCTCAACGGGCTAATTCAACTAATACCCCCACATCTTTCAATTACGATTTCTTTCCCTTGTTCAAGATACCAATTACCAATTGTTAATTAACCAATTGGTTAGTTTTTTAAATTGATTCTTTTTTAAATTATTTCAGCTTAATCCGAGATTGGTGTATGGTGCCGAATAGCAGTGCGCAGTATGGTGCTGTAGAGCAGTGCGCAGTATGGTGGTGAATAGCAGTGCGCAGTAAGGTGCTTAATAGCAGTGCGCAGTATGGTGGTGAATAGCAGTGCACAGTATGGTGGTGAATAGCAGTGCGCAGTAAGGTGCTTAATAGCAGTGCGCAGTATGGTGCTGAAGAGCAGTGCGCAGTATTGTGTTGAAGAGCAGTGTGTAGTATGGTGCTGAAGAGCAGTGCGCAGTATGGTGCTGAAGAGCAGTGCACAGTATGGTGCTGAAGAGCAGTGCGCAGTATGGTGCTGAAGAGCAGTGCGCAGTATGGTGCTGTAGAGCAGTGCGCAGTAAGGTGCTTAATAGCAGTGCACAGTATGGTGCTGAAGAGCAGTGCGCAGTATTGTGTTGAAGAGCAGTGCGCAGTATGGTGCTGAATAGCAGTGCGCAGTATGGTGCTGAATAGCAGTGCGCAGTATGGTGCTGAATAGCAGTGCGCAGTATGGTGCTGAAGAGCAGTGAGCAGTATGGTGCTGAAGAGCAGTGAGCAGTATGGTGCTGAAGAGCAGTGTGCAGTATGGTGCATAAGAGCAGTGCGCAGTATGGTGCTGAAGAGCAGTGCGCAGTATGGTGCTGAAGAGCAGTGCGCAGTATGGTGGTGAATAGCAGTGCGCAGTAAGGTGCTTAATAGCAGTGCGCAGTATGGTGCTGTAGAGCAGTGCGCAGTATGGTGGTGAATAGCAGTGCGCAGTATGGTGCTTAATAGCAGTGCGCAGTATGGTGCTGAAGAGCAGTGCGCAGTATTGTGTTGAAGAGCAGTGCGCAGTATGGTGCTGAATAGCAGTGCGCAGTATGGTGCTGAAGAGCAGTGCGCAGTATGGTGCTGAAGAGCAGTGCGCAGTATGGTGCTGAAGAGCAGTGCGCAGTATGGTGCTGAAGAGCAGTGAGCAGTATGGTGCTGAAGAGCAGTGCGCAGTATGGTGCTGAAGAGCAGTGCGCAGTATGGTGCTGAAGAGCAGTGCGCAGTATGGTGCTGAAGAGCAGTGCGCAGTATGGTGCTGTAGAGCAGTGCGCAGTATGGTGGTGAATAGCAATACGCAGTAAGGTGCTTAATAGCAGTGCGCAGTATGGTGCTGAGTAGCAGTGCGCATGACAGAAAACAAGATGAGCCATACGTTCAGTTTTCACTGCGACCCAGAAATAAATATCAACAACAACAACACTAAATGATTTGCCTTTTAAAACATTGCATTCTGGGACTATAAACCAGCTATTGGAGATGTGATTACATTTCCTCTTACGCGTACTTCTGGGTGTCATTACTCTTACATGAACTAAGTACATTTGTTGTTATGGCTGGTGAATGATTTTGTTTACATGTTGCATGACGTCATATTTACTATAAGAACGTATTCAATGGCTTTCATAAAATATAATTTCATTTTCTTTTTCACTTTGAAGTCTACACATTATTTCTAGAATTCGGTAAAGTTTTCAAATTCTCATAAACCTGCTTTCCTAATTAAATCATTAGGTTGTTTTTTTTAAATTTGTTTGAAGTTATTTTAATGATCTCTGATCAACGGAGACAAAACAACATGTCTATCTTGTACGTTCATTGAAAGACAGGCAATGAACTAGCTTCAAGCTGCCTAACAAAGTTAGAAGACAACATGTTATTATTGGTCTAGTCCTAGAGTCTATGTATTAATGACAGCATCGAGAGGCTTCAACTATTATCATGTGTAGCAGCCTAGTTGGTGGACATGTTAAAAACACAGTCAGTTTGGTTGGTTGTCTTATGTCAGTGATTCTCAACCTTTTTGTTTTCGCGACCTCTAATACGATTACCCATTAGACAGCGACCCCTTACCGTAATATTTACAGATTTACAGTTCCACGTTTTTACGAATGGTTTGATGCGACTTACTGTAACAATGACGAGATGGTTGAAACAGTTATTTATTGACCAGATTAAACAATTTAAAACATAACCCTTGGGATGACACACTTTCAATAATTTTTTTTTATAGAATGCAATAACGTGGTCATGGAGCTGGGACGTTGGTTACTAATCAATGTTGTTTGTTGTTGATTGTTTAATTAGAAAATGGATAAGAACAACATTAAGTATTAGAGCAGTGATGTCTGAACTATCTGGTTGATGGCCATTTAATGACCACATGTTCACATTTGAAGACATTCCTAGACCTTCGTTTTGTTCGCTTATCAATTTATAGCACTTTAAAAATATTTATAGCACATTTATAATAACATACTGAGATATTTATGACATAACTTTACTTCGTCAGGTCATCATAATATCCTGACGTCATTATAACATCATGAGGTCACCATAACATTTTAACAGAGTTTGAATAATGTCTGTGATCATGTATTTGTGTGTGTGTGTGCGTCAAAAAGGCTGCTAATTAATTTCATGTCAGTGATTACTATTTTATTTTCGACCAAGTTTTCGACCCTCGTGTGATGCTTTACTGGTCAATTAGAAAATTAACTTTAACCTTAGCGTTTCATTTTACTCAAAAGTGCCTGGGGGGGGGGGAGGGGCGGATACACCACTAACGGGCATTTTATGGTCCGCAGGCCATAGTTTGGACATCACTGACCTAAATCTCTTTCTAATTTGAACAATACTTGCAATACCAACAGTTGAAGGGAAATATGCTAGATATTGTTTGAGTGGAAATGTTGCATAAATTTCCTGTTTCTTAACCTAACATTTTCAGGAATATCTGATTCCTACGGACATAAACTACCTTCGCACACTTAGAATGACTCAATCGAGGACACTCCAACACCCTGGCTTGCACAAAGAAGGAACTCCTCAATACTGCCAAGAGACGAAAGACGTGCTGGTTTGGTTATATTTTGTAAGACATGACTCCAAAGCCATCCTTCAAGGTAAGACATGACTTAAAAGCCATCCTTTATGGTAAGACATGGCTCCAAAGCCATCCTTCAAGGTAAGACATGACTCCAAAGCCATCCTTCAAGGTAAGATATGACTCCAAAGCCATCCTTCAAGGTACAGTGAAGGGTCTTCCAGCTGATGGCTGGAAAAAGTGGAGACTATTTAGTTACACGAACTGTCACAGCACCCCTTTGTCGAAAGTCAATGGACACGGGAAGTGATGTTTCAGTTACAGCAGTCAATCAAGCCCCTTTTTTTTTTATTGAGGACTAAAACCTGACCGTGACACGTTTGCCTAGAAACTGTGTTTCTGTTGCTTGCCCACATATCTCTATTCACACAATTTGGAGAAGGTACGTCTGTAGATTTCAACAGAAAGAAATAAAAATAAGAAAAAGAATGTGTAACTAATGATTAATTACTTTAAGCTTTGTTCAGACACATGAAAGCAAAGTTCACAGTTGTTTTAGTACGTTAAGACACACAATATACAAACAATTGATACTCATTTAGTGTGCAAGGGGTGGAGAGGAAAAGCACTTTTAAAAAAATCATAAAATACTTTTTTCTTTCAAAAAAACGCACGAAAAACGTATATTAAGTGTATCGATTAGTTTGGATCAGCCATGGCAACAAAATGTGTCATAGATCTCGACTAACAACCCTAAATCTGTGCGATGACAAATATTTTTAACAATTGTTTTTGTTTTACGCATTTTCATGCTTTTAGCTTTTTATCCTGTCTAGTCCAGTTGGAAAGGGGAAGGGAGAGAAAGAAGGGTGTATCTGGGTGATCGCTTTTTAAATGCCTTTTAAAAAAAAAAAGGTAAACTCGAGGGCTAAAGCCTACTCAAGCCAATACACTAAACACTATGTCAGCGCAGCGCTTATGAAAATATAAGGTTCTATACTTATCTATAGTTATCTTCAAAATTTTAAGCGTCGACCTACAAAGTATAAAAGCTAATTTAACTTATACCACCACATCTGACAAGTACAATTTCTTTCCATTGTTCAATACCAAACGAAAGAATTTTTTTTTTACCGATTCTTGTTTTGTCAGAAAAATGAAATAATGTGTACAAACTTTTTACCAGAAAAAAAAGAGAGTCAATATAAGTTTTCTAGTAAGGATGAATTTTAAAAAAATATATTTTTCAAGTCAATAACGCATTGTTAATTGCTGAAATCAGTCAATGTTTTTTTAAATCTTAATAATTACACTTTTAGCATCACGTTGTGTTAAAACCAAACACAATACTGTACCAATTAAAACCACCATTATAACGGCAATATGAAATGAGTTCCGTGTAGAGAGATCAATGACAAATCTGCAGATAACCGGGAGACACGCAATGACCGAGCGCGACGATGGCAGTGCATTGATTTCCAATCACGCAACTCTCTCAATCTGTCCAGATCTCATTTGGTGTATCGTTCAAACTTTAATGTCAAAAAATGGTAATAGTGTCATTTTACTTGGTTAATAGACCAAACATAGATTGAAAATACCTTTTTTTTTTACCCTTTGAAAAAAAAAATTTAACTGGCTCCGCCTTTTTTGTTCCCCCCCTCCCGGCCTTGTTTGTCATTACGACGTACCCCCTCCAGTTCTCCTTGGAGCGGAGAGGGCGCCCCACAGATTGAGAAGCGTTGGATTAGGTTGGGGAAGGATTGGTAGAATAAAAATTAGCGCGCTATTTTTAAATTTCTCATTTTAATTGATTCCTATCTGCTAAATCTCTTCTTTCACATCCCATGTCATTTGTCAAGCAGATGAAACTCTCCAATCCCTTTGTCTAATTGTGACGTGCATACATCCTCTTTAAGTGATCATTTGTGCATTTTAATTCAGTTTCAGGACAGGGCTAGAACTGTTTTTGAATGTATTTGATTTCATTGGTTGGTTTGTTTGTATTGATTCAACAAAGTGCAAGAGATATTTATAAATAAATGACTCCAAAAACATTTCTTTAACACTACTGTACTCTGGAGAGACCCGAGAGGCCCGATTTATTAAATAGATGCAGGAAGGAGCGTCTAGGTCAAGGCTAGAAATGTTCTATTTGCGTACTATCTGATAATTTTTTTATGCATGACTTTGAACCACGTGATCTGTGTTCTTTGCTTTACAAATTAGAACAATTATTCAATGCAATGTTGATTACAAATCCTTTTATCTTAACCCTATCGTCCTAGTGTTGCTATATCTTTTGAACAATTACGTTAGGGTCTGGCAATGATCATGCAATTAACATAACGAATTGAGCTTATGGAAATGTCATACAAATGTCAGGCACTCGGTGCATCCTACAGTGTTGTGTGACATTTGTTTCTTAATAGAGGAAGTGATCTATTCGCTCAAGAGATCCCCACAATATCGCCCAACATTTGAGCCCCAGCCCCTGCTCCAATCTGTCGCCACAGTAAAAGAAGTAAAGTTCCAGTTTCAAAGTCTTGCGAGGCAGAGGATAGAAAGATCATTTGTTTCTTTTGTCCTCGATTAACGAGCAGGGTGTCACGTGGCCAGCACAACGACCAGCTACCTTTACTTCCC
The DNA here is from genome assembly GCA_030265305.1 of Biomphalaria pfeifferi. Classification (NCBI taxonomy): domain Eukaryota; kingdom Metazoa; phylum Mollusca; class Gastropoda; family Planorbidae; genus Biomphalaria; species Biomphalaria pfeifferi. The sequence goes on along the minus strand of JASAOG010000002.1, from coordinate 7,591,909 downwards.
CCAACCAATGTCTGTACCCATTAGAGCTGGGTGAACTCAGAGGTACCCATTAGAGCTGGGTGAACTCAGAGGTACCCATTAGAGCTGGGTGAACTCAGAGGTACCCATTAGAGCTGGGTGAACTCAGAGGCACCTAAAGATCCCGAAATTGAAATTCACAGTCTTCACAAGGATTCGAACCCAGAACCTCTGTTCGTTTTACCACTCAGCCACCGCGCCACAGTGAAGTAACTGTTTTTCCCATTATCTACACCAAAGAATAATTGAACAGTTGTAATCCTGTCCTGTCTTATCTTATAATAACTTGATTGATAGCACACAAAAATATAGACACATTGGTTACAATGTGGTTCTATTAGCATGAAAACAAGAGACCTGAAACAGAAGAGGAAGAACATAATAATAAACATAATAATATCCCAGTCCTGACGTTGCAATGGACAATAGTATGCAATGTATTTAGTCAAATTCATTGTCATAACTTTTTTTCGCTTTTGAAAAAAAAAAAAATCTCTAGTGATCACTTTGGAAGAAAATTTGAATTCCAGCTAGCCTCCTTTGTTTGAGTCTTTGTTTTCACAAGGACATTTGGTATAGAAAATGCTTTAAAGACCAGGCGCCAGACATAAGGATAGCAACAGTCCGCTTCCCAAAGAGGCAGCTGGAGATATCTTACAAAGAACGCGGATACACATTGAGAACTTAAGAAAGGTATTGCCCATGACAGGCGTAGACCACAAACTGACAACAATTGGTAATAGTTGGGGCTGACAAAACATGTAGGTCACAGCTAAGACTGCGTAGTCATGTGACATGGACTACTGCACTCCACTTCAAGTTTTATGCTCGAGGACTTAGTATTTAGAAACTATTCCAACATTGTTATATTTTTATATTTAAAAAAAAACAATTTTATACTAAAGAATTTATTGCGTAAATATATTTGGGGACATTTCATACATTGTCGACTAATATTTCGTTTATCTTGAAGTCTAAAAAAAAATGTTAGAAATAAATGTCTATGAAAACAAAAACGGTAAATGTTCTTGACAGAGTCACTAATGAAACCCATACTATCAGCCAGTTAGGAGAGTTGTCTATTCCTAAATGTCCAAGTAAACATCATTATTAAAACCTACTTATAAATGTCTAAAAAATGCAAAGACAAATATGGCAAGATCGACAACATAGAAGACTTACTTATGTTATGCTTATGTTCTGCTTACATATATGTGTTAATGTGTATATTTCTATAGGGTAAGTCAAAACTAATCCCCCCAAAGCCACCCCCCTCCTTGTAGCGGTGATGCCCTTGGGCTAAATTTGTTAGTGCATGGGTTAGGAAAGATAACTCCTGTGAGACGCAAACAATTTTTGTGGTTTGTGAATCCTCGCTAGACAAAGTTTCACTTCCTCCGCGACCCGCTCCCGTCACAAAGTGGGCGAGAGAGGGGGGGGCGAAGGGGTGGATGCAAGGGACGTCACGCAAGATGAATGCGTCTTCAATTAATGTCTTCCCCTCGTTGTATGCCCTGGCTGTACCAAATAGATCAGATCTGCGCTAGCCAGGTTTCAGGTGGATTAATATCTGCATTGTGTTTTGCTGGGAAATATCCACAGGACTTTTTTTTTGTCATTGTCTCCCTTTGTTTGCTGGACTTCTACAACTACCTCGTTATATGAAATGGTCATCTTAGTGGACATTACTGGCACGTAGATCTACTCAGAGGTAAATACATACGTACTAGCATGTAGATCTACTCAGAGGTAAATACATACGTACTAGCATGTAGATCTACTCAGAGGTAAATACATACGTACTAGCATGTAGATCTACTCAGAGGTAAATACATACGTACTAGCATGTAGATCTACTCAGAGGTAAATACATACGTACTAGCATGTAGATCTACTCAGAGGTAAATACATACGTACTAGCATGTAGATGTACTCAGAGGTGAACACATACGTACTAGCATGTAGATGTACTCAGAGGTAAATACATACGTACTAGCATGTAGATCTACTCAGAGGTAAATACATACGTACTAGCATGTAGATGTACTCAGAGGTAAATACATACGTACTAGCATGTAGATCTACTCAAAGGTAAATACATACGTACAGGCATGTAGATGTACTCAGAGGTAAATACATACGTACTAGCATGTAGATGTACTCAGAGGTAAATACATACGTACTAGCATGTAGATCTACTCAAAGGTAAATACATACGTACTGGCATGTAGATGTACTCAGAGGTAAATACATACGTACTAGCGTGTAGATGTACTCAGAGGTAAATACATACGTACTAGCATGTAGATCTACTCAGAGGTAAATACATACGTACTAGCATGTAGATGTACTCAGAGGTAAATACATACGTACTAGCATGTAGATCTACTCAAAGGTAGAAAACCAAAAGTTAAATGGATTTGGATTTTAGTTTTTATGGCACATCGGCACAATTTAGGCCATGTTGTGCCCGCAACAAAAAGTTGATTGACGTGTGATCTATGAATACATATCATAATAAACTCAGTGCCAGATTTACAACAGATCAGACTTGGCGCAGTCTCGCATATAAGGGAGATCTTAACGAACCTAAAGATAAATTGTTGTCTACTTTATTGTCATTGAATGCATTTGTATTAAAAGATATATATTGCCCTCCACTTACAAACATCCAGCCCTGATTATACAAGCTCTAGATCACAGACCTATCTTATTTTATATGATACAGACGTTACTTCAAAAAAGAAGATGATTACGTCATATGCGTCATACATTCAGTCATGGATATTAACCAATGACTTAAATTCTGCCAAGTCACTGGCTTTCCTGGCTAGCTCAGGCAACCCATTCCATGCTCTAATAGCACTAGGAAAGAAGGAGCATTTGTACAAATTTGTCCTAGTATATCGAACGAGGAATGTGCTTTTATCTTTGTGTCTTACTGAGTACCTATATATATATATATATATATATATATATATATATATATATATATATATATATATATATATATCATATCATGACTGGATATGGAGCTCTTTTAATACTACAAAAAAGTCGTGAAGAACTTTTTAAAAAGCTGAAACAAGGCGTTGTTTTGTAAAGTGATTATAAAAAGTAAAGTTTTTTTTTCAACCCTAACCTATGTAACATAATTTAATGTTTAGATCTAGTAATTAAACATCGAAAACCCAGTTATAAGTTAAAATGGTTAAATTTAAAAATGTATTAATAATAATTAATAGCGCGCAGCCTATGAAAGTGCTGTGTCCACTGCGGTACTCTGGTGTTCTGCGAGGCATGAATATGTGTTTCTCAAACTATTGGAATAATTAATTAGAAGTCCATCCGTGTTAATTAACCTCTCTTAAAAAATAAACAAAGTGTTCCGCTAAATACTCAGAAGATGAGAAGTGTTCCGTTAAGGAAAAACTTTGGGAAACACTGGACTATAAAAAAAAAACCTTCAGGATAGAAGACTTTCAATTAAAGTAGCAATTATGCATAATACACTGAATCATAATCATCATATCCAAAAACAAAATCTAATAAAATACTCTGAAAGACACAAAGATAAAGGCACATTCCTTGTTCCATATGCTGGGAAGCGTGGTCAAGAGGCTAAGTGCTTGTCTTGGCTACCTAGAAGGGGGTTCGAGGTTCGACACCCGACTAGGGCGGAGTTGTGTTTACTGAGCGCCTAAAGGCAGCACGGAAAACAAACTCCTAGATACCCCCTCCCTCCCACAGGTCTACAAATGAGATTGGACCCAAAGCGCTATGAGCATGCTATAAGCATGAAAGTAGCGCTATATATAAAAGCTATAATAATAATAATGCTGGACAAATTTGTACAAATACTCCTTCTTCCCTAGTGCTATTAGAGCATGGAATGGGTTGCCTGAACTAGCCAGGAAAACCAGTGACTTGGCAGAATTGAAGTCGTTGATTGACATGCATGATTCTATTGACCTAGGAGGACGTAATCCTCTTATTTACGTCTGTATTTTACAAGATAAGATAAGATAAGGGCGCTAAATAGAACATCAGTGTTACCAACTAAATAGAAAATGTGATTCTGCAAGACTAAAAAGTGCAAACAAACTTTACCTTTAAAAACACATAGTTTACCAACACTTTCTTTATTCTGTACACCGCAGGCACCAAAAGTCTATTTAAAGTTGTTGTTGTTTTTGTCCGCTATAGATGAACATCTCTATAAACATCGATTACATTTTATGAAAGCATACACAACAAACAAAATATGACAGACACATGACAAGCATACCTAAAACACCCACAGAAATTACATACTTACACACAAATCACACACACACTGTTTTCGCACTACATTTGAGTGGTAAATACGTGTTGGTATATTTAGAAGTTCAATCTAATTAATCAATATCCAATTGATTGCAGGGGGAATCTAGAAGAATCAACAGAAATCCTTTTTTAAAAAAGAATAATTTAATTTTCGAGTTGAAATCATTTCAAGAATCCATTCCTTCTTTCTGTAGCTGATGTTGATCTGTTATTTCTCATTTCGATTCTTGAAAGTCATCAATATCGCGAGTCTTTCCAGTAAGCTTGCACTATCTTCTATTCAAGTCCAACTAATTTCTACATAAGACGTAAATTGATGGCTGCCTGGTTGCGTGATAGGCGGTTCGAACCCTGCCATCCTCCACCATCCTGTGGGAAGATGAGACCAGGATGTAATAATCCTCAAATCTGAAGGAACATCCGTAACATGTAAAACGTCTAACAAAGTAAGACAGCCCACACATTGACCCAAACATCTATGCATTTATTCAGCTCTTTATTAAATACAAAGAAACATTTGAGTCGAGTGCATGAATTCCCGCTGGAGCCTCTTCAAAATACAAATCACAACACACGCACATCAGACACAACACGCACACACAATTTAGTTACAAAACATCCCAACCTAATTTATTTACACATCCTAGCCAAAGTCATGTACAGACACAACACATACACGTCACACAGAAACACACACAAACTCCCAATGCCTACAAAGGCATCGGCATCATAAAACACATGGTCATCTACGGACACTACTCTGGAAACAAAGATCCCACATATTGATCTAGACATGACCTATCCTTGCTTAGGTCTACCAATCTACAAATTTAAAAGAAAACACATGCATGATGTATCGTACGCTTGTTTATGCTTGACAGTCTCAAAGTGTTGCCAACGCTAGAAGCAAGATCTCCAAACAGTTTGTCTCTATCAAAACGACTGTAGATCTCAACATCCGTCTCATTGAGCATGTACTAAAAGGGCTGATGTTTATAAGCATTCCTTCCTTCAAACTGGTTGGATCTGACCGTGCGCTTATTAAGGTGAGATCGATGTTGACAAAACTTGTTTTGTTTGTCAAACCTAATGAATATCTTAGCATGTCCTGGAATTGTTTCGTCACGTGACTGGCCCTTTTTTTTGTTTTCTCTACAGGTGAAAATCATAATTCCCTTTGTTCTCCCCCCACCCAGACATCTTGTAACACACAAACATGCATCTTGCAAATCTAGCATACTTTCCACTGTTTTTGTTGCAATAAAGAAATCTATGCCTTGTGTGGCTAGTCTGCTATCCCGGTCAGTGGTTGAGAGTCCAGGTAGAGGTCAATAAGTACAGTTCTCTTTCGCTCTCTCCTTTCCTAAATCAAAGAGAGATAACCCCCAACTGTTGTTGTCTACTAAAAAGTGATGCGCTCCTTGAGTACAAGGTAGTTGGTAATCTGCGCAGTTAGTTTTGAGGTGAGGCCTTGGATGGGGGGGGGGGGGGGGGAGAGTGGAGTATGTATGTGCATCCATTAAGTCGGTCTCTACCTCGAGAGTTCAAGTTACTTGTCATCTTGTGACATTTGACAGAAGTTTGAAGATAGTTCAGCAGTATTTAGGGAATACTTTGAACTATGAAATCTAAAGAGAGCCACTACAGAACTGTGAGAATGTCGGAACTAATTTGATGTTAGAACACTTTTAATAACAGGAGAAAAAGAAATCCAAAGTGAATATGTCTATATCATGTCTATATCATGTATATATTATATCTATATGAATACAAATTCTTTGACTACAGAAGTTGGATCCACGAGATGAATAAAACTCGGCTGTCATGTATGTTCGCGTTTATAAAACATCCGGAAATGAGAGAGACAGTGATATTGAGAGAGAGAGAGAGAGATTAAGAGAAACAGAGACAGATAGAGACAGAAAGAATGGAAATATTTATTTTTGCTTGATTGCAGATGAGAATTATTCTTAGAACTCTTTATACATTTGTTGCTGCACACGACACTGACTGTGAGTTACATCCCTGGTTGATCCCGAGCCTTAAGTGACGCTAAGTTCTTTTTTTATTAAATTAATTTGTTACCGTCCAAACTTTTATAAATTAGAAAGAAACAAATAGTTTCTTTTTAGCGTCATCTGAAAGGGGAATAGCCCCTATTAGTTTTATGAGGTTTATCTGTCCGTCCGCCTGTCTGTCCCGTTTCTGTGACATTTTACATCTCGAGAGATTATCTTTTTCCTTTGCAACTTCTCGTTTGACTAAAGAGGCCAATCCTTGATACACAGCTGCCGTCACAGGTTGGGCATATGTAATCCTTAGGCGCCGTTGCATTTTCACCCTTCTTTCTACTATTGTCTGCAATCCGGGACCTTTAGGCTTGCTCTCCATGTCTCTATCCAGCGTCACTTTTCCCAGCTGTTAGTGTCCTGTTTAGATATCAAAATCTAGAAAGATATTAAAAATTCGATATCGCGATAGTTGAGATCTTTCAAAGTTCTAAAGCAAAGGCATTTCTGAAGCGAAAAGTTTTTACAAATATTCAGTATTAATAGTTTAAAAGAACCTAACAAACCCTTATGTAAGGCTTTTGTCGATATATTTTTAACACATTTATACAAACAGTATTCTTTTTTTCTTTTTTAAATGTTATTAAAAATTGGTATATCAAGTATTCTCTCTGTCATACAAGCTACTTACATTTGAAACAAAATGTTTAATTTGACTTTAAAAGGGAAAGAATAGATTGTCCCTTCACCAACAATTCAATCCATTAGGTCATCCTTCTATGACGTCAGTTAGGCCAGGATAACATTAAACTAAGTCTCCATAACTATCAGTTCATTCAATGTTCTTTCAACGATTGTTCAACTGACCTTGTCTTGAAGTTAGGACGAACAATTTCCACTAAAGTACACAAAGTGAAGTGTAAAGAGAATATTCAAATATCTCAATGCTTCAATATAAGTACTAGATCCTCGGGTTTGAAATAAAATAGTTTCAGGTCTATTTCATTAAGTTTTTATATCTTTTCCATTATGTGGCCCGCGACAATAGTGTTGGAAATTAAAATGGTCCGCAGATTAAATTAGGTTGGTCATCACTGGTTTGAGACATTTTCTTCTGACCAGCGCATCTGTCATGCTCTAGCAGACTCACTGGTTTGGTCCAATAAGTCCAATTCGTCCAATAAGTCCAATCTCTTTGTGAACCCGGGGGGGGGGGGGGGGTATTTGGGAGAAGATTTTCATGATGCATTTAGACGCTCATCAAACACAACTCAGCTCGATTCAAACTAGTGCCCCCTCGATAGATCCTCAAGCGGTGTATAGCACTCAGCCACACATTACAAATATTAAGATCTTGTAAGAGATTCACTAGCTGTATTTCTATAGTAAACATTTCCTCCTTGAGTTTGAATGACAGGATCAAGTTTGTGTGAAATTAAAATTAGAATACCTTATAAATTGAATATCCTGTCATTATGCTGTTTGAATTAATGAGATCACAAGCTATTTATGTTGAACAATTCATTCATTTTAACCATACAACAAAATCGATGAGATCCGACGCATTTTTTTTTAAAGTTGGAGTTTGTTGAAACTGATTCACCACGACAGGTCATCAAGGCATTCAATTGAACAATGAAAGAATTGAAACAGGGCCAATCTGAAAAAGTAAAAAAAAAATACATTATTAGTCTTTGTTTTATATGAAACACTTTCATATCGGTAATTGTAACTTATGTTCTAGATTGAAGGTTGAATTCAAGTTATCTTCTAGATTTAGGGTTGAACTCAAGATGTTTAATTTCTAGATTAAAGGTTGAACTCAATTGTCTACGTTTTGTCTTAAGTCCTGATGATTGAACTGTATTGATCAATAATGGAACAATTTCCACTTAAGTACACACAAACGTGAAGTTCTAAAATAAAACATTCAAAAAATATTTTTAAAAAATAAAAAGACACTATACCTCCAATATACCTCCAATATACCTCCAATATACCTCCAATATATCTCCAATATACCTCCAGTATACCTCCAATATACCTCCAATATACCTCCAATATACCTCCAATATACCTCCAATATATCTCCAATATACCTCCAGTATACCTCCAGTATACCTCCAATATGCCTCCAATATACCTCCAATATACCTCCAATATGCCTCCAATATACCTCCAATATACCTCCAATATACCTCCAGTATACCTCCAGTATATCTCCAGTATACCTCCAATATATCTCCAATATACCTCCAATATACCTCCAATATACCTCCAATATACCCCCAATATACCTCCAATATACCTCCAATATGCCTCCAATATACCTCCAATATACCTCCAGTATATCTCCAGTATACCTCCAATATATCTCCAATATACCTCCAATATACCTCCAATATACCTCCAATATACCTCCAATATACCCCCAATATACCTCCATTATTAAATTTCTAATATAATAAAAATAATAATAAACACGATTTGATTTGATCAAGTCCGGTAACTGACCCCATAACACCTTGAGCTGCTAGAACTGACGCATTTTTCGTTTCGGACAGTGAGTAAGGTGTACTTTTACAATTATCTATTGGTTTGTTCATTATATGGACATCTAGATCTAACACTAGAGCTAAGGTTCTGATTTAGAACTCCTAATCTAGAATCTAGATGTAATCTATATAAGATTTAAGTAAAACTATAAAATTAAAGCAACTTTAAATGCACTCAGTTGTTGCATAATTACGGTAATACTGCTGACTGCGCCATGTTGGCTTTAAATATAGATGTCTCCAGAACTTCGGAATGGGGGGGGGGCGATTTTTTTCCAAACCCTAACCCCCAGTAAACCCTAACCCTTAGCATAAACGCGCTTACAGTATATATATAACTCTCAAAGTTATGCATATATTAGAATGTTTAAAAAAGCAGTGTTTCTCAACCTTCGGGGAAAAAAGCAGACAAAAATAGCAACGTAGAGGCCTTTCTCTTGACAGCTAGGGGGTCTGGGGGTCTGAGGCCTTTCTCTTGACAGCTTCGGGGTCTGGGGGAGCGCTGTAAGCTCCCCCATTGAGGATCGGGGCGAAGCCCCGACGCCAAAATCGTTTTCTTGCATTCTTCACTGCAGAAACGCAATATCATGACATCTACAGCTTATTGTTCATCCTATTAAGATAGGACCTTTTGAATAATGTTTTACTTGAAAAATATTCTAATATGATTTTACATGCTCTTACTACATCGCAAATACAACCGAGGAACGCCGCCAAAAAAACATCTATTCGAAAAATAATATTTTTTTTAAAAAAAAAGCTCATTTGTAAGTGATACATTTTGTTCAATAGACATGTTTGTAATTTGGTTTGTTACAGAACTAAATTTAAAGCTCTAAAAAAAAACATTTTGGAAGTGGGAGGAGAAATTAAGTGAACCAATTAGATTTTACTCTAAATTTTTTTCATTTTTAGTATTCAAGCATAAATTGTGAGTTTTTGACCAAAATATTTATTTTACTACAGAAAAATATCAGTTTGAGTAAAGGTTGAAAAGATGACTAGGAAAATAATATTTGGGTTCAGAACTCATCTCAATTGTTACTCTTATTATGAAAAATTTCGTATGAATTCTAAATTTTCCAAAAAAAGTCTTTCTTAAAATAACTTAGATGAATTCGTATACAATGACATAAACTCTGTCGCCACATTTGACTTTTCTGTTTGAAAACGTCATCTTTTCATCCGACCTTATTTACAAATGGATTAAAACATCAACATATAGCTTATATTATATAGATATTCAACTAATTTTGTTCAAAAACTATGATTTCTCCATAAAAATAGGACCGCCCCACCCCATTCAGAGGGCTAGAGTGGGGAGGGCAGCAGAAGCAGAAGTAGGACCGCTCCCCCCACTCAAAGGGTTTAGGTTAACAGGGGGAACGACATAATATAAAGATCGGTTAAAATAGCAATAATAAGTTTTAATTATATAGATATTTAATTGATTCCGTTGACAAACTGTGATTTCTACAAATAAATTGGACGCCCCCCCACTCGAAAGTTTATAGTGGGGGGGGGGGGGGGGGGGGATTGATGCCATCACCACCTCGCCATCCCAACAAATCGGCGGGGGGGGGCGAAATAATCTAAAAATAGGTTGAAATATAAATAACTAGTATATATTATTAACATAACTAATAAATTCGTATACAAATTGTGTGATTTCTTTACTAAAAGTCGTCCGTTCCCCCCCCTTTTTTTTGGATCCGCCAGTGCATTATGTCTCCAGTCAAATTTTTTTTTTTAAATTTGTAAAAGTATAACAGTCCAAATAGAGTTTACCCCCCTGTGTGGCCAAGGAACTAGTCATTCTTTTCTTAGCCATATACATTATACATCAACTGCTAAATTTCTAGGAAAATCGTTGGGTGGCACTTGTTAGATCAACTGTCCAGGTTCTTGGATCCAGGTTTCTGAAGGATCCATGAAATGATGAATTTCTGACTTGAAAAGACGTGTTTTACAAAAATTGAGAACCATCAAGTTTTACGATCAACCTTTGACTTTGAAAAGAACTGCAAAGAAAATAAAAACAGACATCGTTTCAAACACATAATTAGACTTAGGTCTCTCTCTCTCTCTCTGTTTACATATATCTATATCTATTGTCACGTATTACAAATTGAATTCTACTTTTAAATGGCTTGCCTAGGGGAACGTGACAATAGAAAAAGGTAGTTGTGTCACTTATCTTAAGTCTGAATTTAATCAGAGACTTACAATGAATAACAAAAAAAAAATGACACAAGAAATCGGAAGGTAAAATATCAACTTAATGTTTAATCATAATATAACTCAATACAAAATGGAAGGGTTGACCAAAACCCTTTTACAAAAATGGCATGTAAAAATATTACAATACAAGAGTTTGAAAATATAATTACAAATACAAGCAAGGCCTTGAAAAAAGAAAAATCTTAACTTACAAGATCAATTGGTATACCACGCACGGGTCACGCAATGTCTCCGCTATTCTGTCTCACGGCTGTCTCCGTATGTCTGTCCGTCAACGTTACGCGAGCGGTCTTTATATAATCTACCGCGCGTCGATATCTAGTAATTTCTAGAACAGAAAGTCATCAACACCCAGATCTAGAACGCTCTTCAAAGAGACAGAAGAAAAAAAAAAACCACCCTCCTTTCAACCAGAGGTACACACATAGGTCAAGGACCGGTCACTGTCTGTGTGGCTTGACTCTTGAAGAATAAAATAAAAAAAACTTATTACACAAAGGGGCAGACAACCTACAGGTCAAGAAAAAAAAACAATAGTATCTAGGCATTGTTACCTAGATACGTAACACTATATATATATATATATATATATATCTGTGGCATTTTACGTCTCGAGAGACGATCTTTTCCCTTTGCAACTTCTTGTGTGACTAAAGAGGCCAATCCTTGATACACAGCTGCGATCGCAGGTTGGGCATATATAATCACCAGGCGCCATTGCATTTTCACCCTTCTTTCTGCTTCTGTTGTGTATGACATCTGCAATCTTTGACCCTTCCTTTATGCTCTCTCTCCATGAGGATCTGTCCAGTGCTACCTCTTCCCAGTTGCCAGTGTCGATTTTGAAGAGCTTCATGTCGCGTTTGCATACATCCGTATAACGTAATAATGGGCGATCAGCAGCTCTTCTGCCTTCTATTAGATCGCCATACAGGATGTCCTGTGGAAGTCGACCTTCTGGCATTCTACGAACGGGGCCAAGCCAGCCAAGGCGTCTGCTGCTGATAACAGAGCGTATGTCCTGGCACCCTGCTCTTTGTAGCACTTCCTCATTGGTTATCTTATCTTGCCACCTTATTTTAAAGATCCGCCTTAGGCATCGGGGGTGGAAAACATTCAGCTTTTTTTCCTGCCATGAGTAGGTTGACCATGTCACGGCTGCAGAAAAGAGTCTGGGACAACATATTGCTGACTAACAGTACTAAAGCCCTAGTCTACCGGACCTGTGTGTTGAGCACCTTGCTGTACGGAAGTGATCTATCTATCTATCTATCTATCTATCTATCTATCTATCTATCTGTCTGTCTGTCTGTCTATCTATCTGTCTGTCTATCTATCTATCTATCTATCTAAAGTTATGAAGACTTGAATTAAAACAATTCATTGCAGAAAAAAAAGGGACCGTATCAATGTGTGCAGCCAGCTCATGTCTTGCTAGTTCAACCATGACGGAGGAGAATAAATTCGTCCCTGAATGCTTCAATAGATCCAAGTCATCTCCGAACGAATTTGTTAACTAAAACAAAAACCAGTAATCAATAATTGTTAGACGAAGAAAAGCACATATATATATGCAAGTGCTGCTGAAGTGCAAGTATTGTTAGGGAGATATTTTTAAGACTTTGGAAAAAAACACCACCAGACATTTAAAAGTATATCTAAGTACACCCAGCTTTAAACTGGGCTTTTCAATCAAGTCTACATTATGTCGAGAGACCAGTTCCTGGGGGGTTGAACCATTGACCATTTTTGAAAAGTATGTTGTTGTTTCACAAATATAATTCTGGCATTAGGTAAACATGAGCTTCCTGGCCAAAACATGAGCGTCCTGGCTAAAACATGAGCTTCCTGGAAAAAACATGTGCTTCCTGGCCAAAACATTAGCTTTCATGTGCGTTGTTCATTAGGTCTGAATGTTGTCACCTGTTTTTAGACATATTGATTACATATGTTATGTATTAGAGGATCTGTTGAGAAGAATGTAATCAATCATTAATCATCTTCGTATGAGAAACACATAGACAGATGTATATGTCTGTCTCAATCGTCTATGCGTGTCTCTCAGCTTGATTGTATCGTCTGATGAGAACGTAGTGTACCACCTGGGAAACATTTGAGAACACCTGAAGTTTGGTGTGTTGGACTGCTGACACATCGTGCATTTTATTTGTTTCATTTGAAAGGATTATTTTGGTTTTAGAGTTGACAGAAAAATAAATCCCATGAAAACATTTGTCTAACCAGTAGAGCATTTCTTCTTTTATTTAGTGTGTTGCGTTCATCAAACATTCGAATTGCTACACACTAGGCGACTTGAACAAATAAGGCTGAGAGAGTGCATTTTATTCTGACAAATCACGTGACTAACTGGTCGTTCTGTCGTCTCGCTGACCCCGAGACAGGTTCGAACCCTTCTCGTTTTCATCAGTAGTGAAAGAACTAGTTGGAGAACCAACTGGACCATTACTTTATCTTCTATAACCACCCTGTCCTTGTTCACAATAATAAACACCAATATATGTATTGCCGATAACATTGTAGCTGACTAGGTCAAGGAACATTTGTTTGCGTTATACGTTTTCTTGTTCTTTTTAATACATGCTTACAAAATCAAATCCTGATAGTCTTTCCTAGATACCATATTTATCGGTTTGTGTTAAGTTAATGCCGGGGTTATTTCTCTCTGAACTAGTTACTTTTCTGACGACCTCCAAGAGATTTGTGTTTTAAAAAAAAATCTAAAGACTTTTGATGAAAAGTAAAACAGAGAAACTAAAAGCTTGCCAAACTGATTACAAATTTAATGTCATTATAACCTCAGTAACTTGTCTTGGAAGAAAACCTCTATTGTAGTATGCCCAATGCCACTTTCTCAAAGAAAACGACTTAGTTACTTCTGCTTCGTGTAGTTACAAATAGAAAATTTCAAGAAAAAAATATTTTAGAATATTTGAAATAATAGGCTTACAATAGTCGGTTACATTTTTGTTAATTAGGTTTCTTTTTGGTTTTCAGTTGGACATTTCAGAAGTAGAGAGGTAGACTGCCTTGCTATATAGGGATAGAATCACATGATACACTAGCTAGAGATAGAATCACTTGATACACAATGTAGAGATAGAATCACATGATACACAATTTAGAGATATAATCACATGATACACTAGCTAGAGATAGAATCACATGATACACAATGTAGAGATAGAATCACATGATACACAATGTAGAGATAGAATCACATGATACACAATGTAGAGATAGAATCACGTGATACACTAGCTAGAGATAGAATCACACGATACACAATGTAGAGATAGAATCACATGATACACAATGTAGAGAAAGAATCACATGATACACTAGCTACAGATAGAATCACATGATACACAATGTAGAGATAGAATCACATGATACACAATGTAGAGAAAGAATCACATGATACACTAGCTACAGATAGAATCACATGATACACAATGTAGAGATAGAATCACATGATACACAATGTAGAGAAAGAATCACATGATACACTAGCTACAGATAGAATCACATGATACACTAGCTAGAGATAGAATCACATGATACGCAATGTAGAGATAGAATCACATGATACACTAGCTAGAGATAGAATCACATGATACACAATGTAGAGATAGAATCACATGATACACTAGCTAGAGATAGAATCATTTGATGGACTAGCTAGAGATAGAATCACATGATACACTAGCTAGAGATAGAATCACTTGATGGACTACAATTTTTAGTTGCTCAGATCACATTAATTTTGTTGGCTGTAGTCTCTAAAAATGACAAAACAAAATCCTAAACAATTATAGCATTAATTATAAATCATGACAACTCTATCTTCTAGTAGTCCAACAAACGAAGTATTTTAAAACTAAACTTGAATCATTTAAATTGTAATTTTAGAACATACATCTTGTAAACAATAAAGACATTATAAACAACAAGAAAGCGAAAGCCAAAGAAATCTATCTTTACACAGGTATTATTATACTTAGTCGATACCTTGTTGATGTCTAAGGGCTGAGCCGAAGGTTCTTCGAGCCCTAAGTTTGAAAAAAAACCTGCTTGGACGCCAAACAGTAAAAAAAAAAAAAACCTGTGTGAACACACAGTTGTTTAGGAGAGACCCTAGACAATGCCTATGTAAAGCATTGCCGATGCATTTGGCCCCCAACGCGTGGGCTAGACACGGCCGAAGGCCGAGTACACACCGGGATCTTTTGCCATTTTCCTTCAATGTACCAAGCTAACTGTGCGGGACCCGCCATTTATGTAACAGTCGCTTTGAGGAACAGCGCATGGATGTGTGTCGACGCCTGATTTGTCTTTAGACTGTCATGGTTTGAATTATTACAAAGACTTATGACACGACCTTATGTGTAAAGTCCAATGATGACACAAGACAAAGTCGCAGCCTGAGGCAAAGCTGTCTGTTTTATTTTTAACATTTTATTGTTCCCAAGAGATGTTCACTTTGATGGCTGTTGTTAGAGGAAACTAGTTAGCATTGTAGGCCTAACTGTATAGCTAGCTCTCTAGTTCTAACCGTATAGCTAGCTCTCTAGTTCTAACCGTATAGCTAGCTCTCTAGTTCTAACCGTATAGCTAGCTCTCTAGTTCTAACCGTATAGCTAGCTATGTAGGCCTAACAGTATAGCTAGATCTTTAGGCTTAACTGTACAGGGTTTCCTCTCAAATCTTTCTAACCCTTTTGTTGATCAAAATGTAAAGATCTAGTTTTAGAAATCTTTTTGTTTCTGTTCTCTCTCTCTCTCTCTCTCTCTCTCTGTGTGTGTGTGCGTGTGTGTGCGCGTGTGCGTGTGTGTGTGCTTCTTTGGTCGTCCATGCTGTCGCTTTTTTTTCTCTTATTCTTTAACTCGTTCTGTGTGCGTGTTTTGGTGAATAACTTTTTCAGTCTTGTAAATTATCTTTCTCTCTCTCTCTCTCTTTTTCTCTTTCTCTCTCATTCTTTCTCTATGTCTCTCTTTCTTTCTCTATTTCCTTCTTTCTCTCTCTCTCATTCATTCTTTCTTTCTTTCTCTCTATCTGTCTCTCTTTTCATTCTCTCTTACTTTCGATGTATTTCTACATGTTTCTCTCTATCTTAGAGTTACTAATATATACCTGACTATCTCCTCCTTGACACTGTCTTCATTAAAAGTCGTATAAACTTCGTCGGAAAAGTGTCAAGAACTTAAAAAAAAAGTGACCGGGTCTGATCACCCACAAATCTCATTGGTGGGACGCTGTTATCTCTATCTTAACGATAATCTGACGCCTGGGCCAAAGTGCCACTCTGTATCACCTGGTTTCCACATTTCAGATCCGAGAATGGCTTTAAAACAGAAACAGAACATTATGTCGTGGTTCAAATTAGACAAAAAAAAAAAAAACTCGTCCCAGATTAGAAATCACGGTCTTGTAACTTTCTAAGTGTTTCACAATAAGCTAATAGTGGGTACCAGTAGCGGTCTTAGGTGTGGCAAGTGGGGCAATCCCTCCAGGCAACGCGCGGCCGCGCCTGAGTGGGGGGGGGGGGGGGCGCCATCGGAGAATTTATTGTCACCAACTTCGAAAATCAAATCACTTCTTATAAACTAGGACTTGTTACTCAATATTTTACCAGTCTCGTTATGATAATAATGACCATTTAGGCTCTTAAAATGACATTTTTGGTTTCAAAATACCGTTCAGTTTCGGTAAAGACTGCATCTAATGACCTGCTGATTCTAAGAAGCTATCATCGTTGAACAGTTCACAATAAAAACACGTAGACGGAAGCAACCAGTCCAAATCGTTAATTCGTATTGAAACATCGACGTTCAAATGGATTTTATTAGGAAACTGCCTAGTGTTCAAGTTTGAACTACTCTCTGAAGTATGAACATTGTATATGAAAGAGTCATTTATAACATTTGCAGTAACATAAATGCAACTTTTGAAAAATTGTTTTTTTTTAAATGAAAGTTAATAAACAAATATACCGTGTTTTCTTGACTTTGCTTTCAGTTTCTTTGCTTCTGTTAATGCAGAACAATTACAATACAGTCTATAATGTACTTACGTAATGTAGCTACGTTATGTTCTATGCTTTGTAGCTAAAATAAGGCCCACAGCTTAGAGGCGGACATACTGTAGTGTTATTGTTACAGCGTTAGAGACAGATGAGCCCGTTAGGGGATGATTTTACGGTATATATTACTATATAAATAGTCTACCCTTACCGCTAAGGCCCCCACACATGACGCTCGCCCAGGGCCCCGCGAACTGCAAAAGCCGCCCCTTGTGGGTACGATGTTGTTTAAGATGAAACGCAATATATTTGATGAATTGGCAAGTAACAAAAAAGTGGTTGTTTTGTACAACAATTACTGATTTAAGAATCTGAAGACTTTTCGTATGAGCGATTATATTACTTTTAATAACTAATGAATATAAGATTTTTTATTAAAAAAAGGAAAATTTGCAACCCGCAGCCGTTCCGCTATCCCCACAAAAAAAAAGTCCTGGTTAAGCTAATGTATAAATAAATCCACTCAGAGTATATAAAATACTAATGATAGGCCTATTATAGATCCATACTGACAAGACGCTTCGCAAAAATGTTCCTGAGCGTCTATGTATTGAATGAACTCTCGTCAATGTGGACACAAGATTGTTCAATCATACATTCAACGTAAGAAAATAGTATTTAAAAAATACAGTTTCCCCAGCTGTGACCCTTTGGACCAAAATAGACATCGACTGTCAAATTTCTACGAAAATCGTTGGAGCCGTTTTCGAGAACCGTGTCCGCACATCCATGAAAATTGCAAGCTGAATAGAGAGATTGTAAACATCAATATTTGTCCCCCACATTTGATTAAATTAGTTTTAACGTTAAAGTTGACAAAGGAGGGCGGGGGGGGGGGGGGGGGTAAAATGAATTTTTTCGCGAAATGAAATTTTATGAAGTACAGAAATCTTTTGTGCCGGATATCAAACGTTCCGTTATTTCGTTTCGCCCAAGAGATATACACCTTTACCCGCTGCTCCAGTGCAGTACAATCTCTATAGTGCCGCCATCTGGAGGAATAGCTTGCTTGATTTATCTCCCTTTCTTGGTGTTATTGTATGTAGAGTCAAATAGGAGAAGTAGCCGCTCCAAGTGATGTCAAGGGGAGGTTATAACAAAGTTATAGACCTTAGCGCGTAACATTGATAACTACGGAACTGTAGAGATAATGTTCTAATACTTGTGGGGGGGGGGGGGGAACATTCATAAGTTCACGAACATTTTAGCTTCTTTGCTTGTAGAAATAAAAAAATGGCCGATGCTTTATGAAGAAATAAATCATGGACTCATCTATGTATTTATTTGTGAAGGATTTGTTTGACATTTTATTACATATATCTATAACAGAACTTACTTCAGCGCATGCTTAGACATAAGCAAGAAAATGAAACAGAGAGTGAGAGAAAGTGTTAAAGAAAGAAAGTATGAGAGAGATTGTGAGAGAGAGAAAGAAAGTTTGTCTTCTTGTAAACTACCACTGCAGGTTTGTGGAGCCCTACGTTCTAGTCTAAGTTCTTGTAAACTACCACTGCAGGTTTGTAGAGCCCTACCTTCTAGTCTAAGTTCTTGTAAACTACCACTGCAGGTTTGTGGAGCCCTACCTTCTAGTCTAAGTTCTTGTAAACTACCACTGAAGGTTTGTGGAGCCCATCCTTCTAGTCTAAGTTCTTGTAAACTACCACTGCAGGTTTGTGGAACCCATCCTTCTAGTCTAAGTTCTTGTAAACTACCACTGCAGGTTTGTGGAACCCATCCTTCTAGTCTTTGTTCCTGTAAACTACCACTGCAGGTTTGTGGAACCCATCCTTCTAGTCTAAGTTCTTGTAAACTACCACTGCAGGTTTGTGGAGCCCTACCTTCTAGTCTAAGTTCTTGTAAACTACCACTGCAGGTTTGTGAAGCCCTACCTTCTAGTCTAAGTTCTTGTAAACTACCACTGCAGGTTTGTGGAGCCCATCCTTCTAGTCTAAGTTCTTGTAAACTACCACTGCAGGTTTGTGGAGCCCTACCTTCTAGTCTAAGTTCTTGTAAACTACCACTGCAGGTTTGTGAAGCCCTACCTTCTAGTCTAAGTTCTTGTAAACTACCACTGCAGGTTTGTGGATCCCATCCTTCTAGTCTAAGTTCTTGTAAACTACCACTGCAGGTTTGTGGAGCCTATTCTTCTAGTCTGAGTTCTTGTAAACAACCACTGCAGGTTTGTGGAGCCTATTCTTCTAGTCTGAGTTCTTGTAAACTACCACTGCAGGTTTGTGGAGCTCATCCTTCTAGTCTGAGGATAATTTATTCCCTTTCTTTCGTGCACGTGTCTGTGGAAATGATGAAAGAATGATTGATAGTTGAGTTTACCCATATGTGACGTCAAAGAATAAGTGTATAGTATATATATATATTTATATATGACACCGACCCTAGTGACGCCACTGATAAAATATGATGACCTAAAATTGTGCTTATTATTTATTTATTTGCTATTTTCTTATCCTAATAAGAAGAAATTTTAATGATAAATTGTATGATTAAACTAAAGAAATAATATGTCTGTTATTAACTCTTATGTCACCACTTACTACGTCATTTGATCTCATCATTAATATGTCTTTCAAAAAACAACTAAATCATGGTGAGCGGCAAGTGACATCGAAACATGTGTGTAAGGGGGTGGGGGGTATCTGGGAGATGATTCCCATGCTCTCCCTAGGTCGTTGTGCTGTTGACCCTTACATCATCTGCTCTATAGATCTCTAGTTCTGAAAGGGGTGCCTAACTTCTTTTTTTGTGTGTGTGTGTGTGTCTACTTAGGCGCTAAGCAAATTCAATAAATTGGTAATTTGAACTCTTTGTTTCTGTGATATATAAGCTCGATAGATCTCAAGCGATAGTGGCTGGTATCAAGTCGTAAGTTCCTCTATGCTCTCCAGTGCACCAGTTTACTTCATCTATACATACCAATTGGTCAGGTTGAATTTATTTCTTTAATAAGGTATACTATATGCATAGATATTTAGGTATATGTATGCATAGTTACAATGATGCGGGAGTATGCGCTTAGACAAATGTCTTAATAGAAATAGTAAAAAAAATGAATTGGATCTCTGGGTAATTTGAAATCAAGTATCGTCTCAACGATGTGGTCCAGTAACGAACAGAATACGTTCGTCTCCCATCTACTCCAATGCGGGCATGAAGGAATAGTACAAATTGTTCAACTTAGCGTCATCATTTAAACACTGGTCGCATTGTTTTGGAATGGGCTCTGTTGCTTGTTTTGGAATGGGCTCCAACCTAAATTAATATAATTACACTTCGTATAAGCTTTGGTCTTTTCTTTAAGTATTTGTACAGTATTATTTAGGTTTTTCTTATTTAAGAGATTAGAGGGGGGGGGGGGCGGGATAAAAAAATGGTTCTAAATCTAACGTTCATTAATTGTCAGGAGAGAGACCCAATCGCTCAATACATAAAGGGGAGCTAAGTCTCTTGTTAAAAAAGGGATTTTTTTGATAGTGTTTCTTGTGAAGTGTAAAGATGTCAACTACTCGGCTAGCGATTTAGTTTGATATCCATCTTCACCTACCACTTTAGCCTGTTGGACCATTGGGGCTGCACTGATAAATGTCTTCATTGGGGCTGCACAGATAAATGTCTTCATTGGGGCTGCATAGATAAATGTCTTCATTGGGACTGCACAAATGTCTATTGGACCATTGAGGCTGCACAAATGTCTGTTGGACCATTGGGGCTGCACAAATGTCTGTTGGACCATTGGGGCTGCACAGATAAATGTCTTCATTGGGGCTGCACAGATAAATGTCTTCATTGGGGCTGCACAAATGTCTGTTGGACCATTGGGGCTGCACAAATAAATGTCTTCATTGGGGCTGCACAGATAAATGTCTTCATTGGGGCTGCACAAATGTCTGTTGGACCATTGGGGCTGCACAAATGTCTGTTGGACCGTTGGGGCTGCACAGATAATTGTCTTCATTGGGGCTGCACAGATAAATGTCTTCATTGGGGCTGCACAAATGTCTTCATGGATTTATACAACTACGTTCTTGGAAAACCGGAAGTAACAAGTTCAGAGCCTTACCTGGGGTCAAATGCATGACTGAACATTGCTTTATAAGTTCTACACCTGGCGTGTATCGAGTGTAACCTGGGTCTGACCCCAACTCTTCTTATTTGTGTACAGAATTCAATTTAAATATATATCTTCAGAATGCATAGAATACATAAGAAAAAACTAATTTACGACCCCAAATGTTGTTGTTTTTTTGCCAAGAGAAGATAACCGAGTAGCAAGATAAACCATTGTTTTCTGCATGTCTAAATGGTATTCCCAATGGTAGTCAAACTGAATTTCCATTTGATTGGATCAATAAAAATTATCTTATATTATCTTACATTAGTAGTATTTGAATATCTGGGATAAAAAATTCGGAGGTAGAGAGTATAACCTTCACCTTTACCTATCCCCTAGTGACGGGCCTAGTCAGTTGGACCGGCACCACCGCTTAGGTCATGGTGGCTAGACAATGTAGTTGCAGGTCTTTTAGATTAGTTAAGTGCTTGAATGCTTGACTTTTAAGTTCGAACGTTTTCTGGTCAGTCAGCGCGCATCACAATACTATCACCAAATTGCAATTTAATATTACATCACGAATTAGATTTGGTGTGCATCTAATATAGATATAATATCTGCTGCATACAAAGATATGGTTTCATCTATACTGCAGTGATTCTAATATAATACACATATATATATATATATATATATATATATAAAGAGAGAGAGAGAGAGATTGACATAGATACTGACACAGATATAGTGACATAATGATAGAACGATAGAGACAGAGAGTAATTGAGAGATAAAGAAGAGACTCAAGTAAAGGGAGAGAACAGCAAAAGAAAAAGAAAACTAAATCAAACATTCGCGTGCTCCTCTGTGTATGTGTGGGTGTCCTGTGGCTAAATGAGCAAATTTCCTCCATAATTAGTTCAACAAAGATTTGCCACGTTTAGTTAGACGTCTCGCTTTGAAATCTCGTCTCACTCTCGTATTATTGTTAGCCTAGATCTATTACAAATTTAATTACATGACTGATCCAAACTATTTGATACGATGTAATATAACACTTTGTAATTTTATATAGGTTTTTTTTGGTGGTATTTTGCTAGTTCATAACATGGTATAGATCTGTAGATGTCTCCCCGACTAGAGAAATAAAATTCCCACCCATCAAAACATTATGTCCATGTGTCCAGTAATATCAAAGAGACGACACTCTGTGGGACTTAATATCTTCAGCCATTTATTCGGGTCGACTTAGTTCACGTGATAACAGTAAGAAGAGTTCTATAGGTTCATATATATAGTTCGTCCATCGTGGTTCGATGATGACCACTTTGTCATCCAGTGGGCTGAGGGCTTTGCACTGGGGTTTTATGCCTCCTCATGTGGCTGGTGAGACCTATGTGAGCCCGGAATGTTCGGCCGCACACTGGGCAGGTTTTTCCTGCTGGAGCTAGACTAGCCTTGCTTTTCTTCTCTGGCGTTTTTCTTCTGCCAGCGTTGTTCTTTTTTCCTCATCAACCTGTGCGCCAGTTTTCACAGCGCGACGCTATGATGCTCTGTTATGTGCCTCTGTCTCCCAGGTGCCTGGGTCTATGCTGAACGCCTTCAGAGAAGCTTTGAGGGTGTTCCTGAAGCGCTTTCTTTGACCACCTCGCGAGGTTCAAGTGAGTCTGTTAGCTGGAGTAAAAACGTAACATATTTAAGCAAGTATTTATTGAAGCACAGACTAAAAACGCAAATACCTAGTGTTATAATTAATGAAAAACTGTCATGGAATCCCCATATGATGAAACTATCAAAAAATCAAACAAAGCATTAGGGTTTTTTAAAAGAAATCTCTATAAATCTATTAAGAACATAAAACTAAAATGTTATTTAACCTTGGTTAGGCCAATATTAGAATATGCATCCTCTGTTTGGGACCCCTCAACTCAAGAAAACATTAAGAAACTGGAACAGACACAAAATAGAGCAGTGAGATTCATAACAAACGAATATTCACATTTGATTAGAGAAACACCTTTAGTAATGAAGACTCAAAAGTAAAGTAGCAATTATAGATTAAACATTATACATAAAACACTTAACCATAATCTTGAAATACAAAAACAAAATCTAATAAAATACTCAAAAAAGACACAAAGATATTCCTCATTCCATATGCTAGGACAAATTTGAACAAATGCTCATTCCCTAGTGCTATTAGAGCATGAAATGGGTCGCCTGAGCCAGTCAGGAAAACAAATGACTTGGCAGAATTTTAAGTCATTGATTAACAACTTAACATGCATGACGCGTAGGACGTAATCATCTTTTTTTTTGAAGTAACGTCTGTATTATATAACATAAGAAGAAGCTTAGATAGTGTTCTTGGTTCGATTTTCTTCAAACACTTGATTTTCTATTCTCTCTAAATCCTCCATCTTGATTTGTTAGACTAGTTAGACATTTACCGCTTTTGTGGTATTAATCAACTGTTGTTGCGTCACTGATGTCATGTCACTGTTAATCACTTTCTCAGTAACTCTGTTTGTTTGTTTGTTAGTTGTTTTTTTTCACTCCGCATCTGGCGTCGCTGGGGGGGAGAGGGGGGGGGGAGGAGGGTCTAAATTAGAAAGTCCCCCCCCCCCGGGCACTTTCTTCTGGCGACTTCCAAATGAATGTCATATTTTGTTTACATTAAATATGACGCCACTGCCATGTAATCTTGTTATTCGCGTAGTGTCATAAATACAAGGCAGCATTGCTCTAGAAACTAGATGATGTCATAGATGCTTTTGTTGCACAGAAAGCACGACGTAAGGCGATATGAATTGAGATTTGTCACTTGTTCATTATCTCGCCAATAAACAACGGTATTATTCAATAAAAGAGTCTTAATAATTATTGTTTTTAATTTTACTTATATACTGTACCAATTAGAATTTAGACATATTTATTTATTCCATTATCTCATAATGATATCGAATGTCAAAATGCAGGGACCCCTAAAAAGGACCCCCCCCCCCCCCGGTACGTCCAAAAGCTTAGCTACGCCAATGTAACAAAGAGAAAGTTTCTTGTTTCATTATAAACATCAGGTTATTGCATAAGACACTTTATGCATAGCTGCACTTTTATCGATTATGTATAACTATTGTATTCTGCTTCTTTTCATGTCGTCAGGTTCGGTTTGTTGAGTCCTAAATAATGTCTGCCTTCATCGTCTGCTCAGCTCTCAAAAAGAAAATTGTACTAGGGAATTTCAGTTCTTTCAACTTGTGTCCGACATTTTGTTCTTGTAAAAGTAATAAGTGGATCTAAGAAAATAATTTTGTTCTTATCTAAGTAATAAGTGGATCTTAGAAAATAATTAATTCATTTTGACCTTTTATTGTAATGATGTCATAGAATTAATATTTAATTAAAATAAATTCACTTTTAGCTTTAGAGAACTAAAGTGTCTGTAATCATTTGTTGGGTTATTTTTTATTCCGGGTTGCAAACTTTTCATGGGTGGACGAACATTGGGTGGACACGGATTTCGAAAATGGCTCTAAGGATTTTCTTATAAATTTAAATTTTGGAAAAAGAATTAATAACTTATTTCCTACAAGGTTAAAACTTTGGTTTGACTGTTATAAACTAATTCTCGCATTTACCACAAATGTTTGTTGGCATTTTAAATATTCTTCAGCGTATATTCCCGCAATCGACTCGAATGTTTCTTTGTATTCAGTAAAGAGTTGAATAAATAAATAGACATTGATGAACATTTAACACATGCTAAACAGTAATAGAAGAAATTGATTATGCAAATCTCACTGAAAAGACTCCCTGCAATATTGAAGAATTACAAAAACATAAATATGCCCAACCTGTGTATAAAGCATTGGCCTCTTTCGTCCCACAAGAAGTTGCAAAGAGAAAAGATCGTCTCTCCAGACGTACAATGCCACAGAGAGAACAAAATAAATAGAATGAGAAATTCTAGACCACCGTCAAGAGGAATGGATGTTGTGAATCTTTTCTTTCATTTAACTTACTTTCAATTAGGAACTAAACGAAATTATTCATACTCTTTTAAACTCAAGATTGTTTCATAAGCTACTGCTACTTGAAAATATATATACATATTAGTGTGTCGTGGAACATTTACAAATAAACGATAGTAGAGTATAAAGGCACAAACAAACAACAAAGTCCAGATCTGGGAGCTTACATGGCCCGTTGTAGGGAACAATTACACAACCAAATACTGACTTTAAAACAATATTTAGATCTATAATTCTTACGGTGTGTGTGTGTGTGCACATTTCATTTAATTAAAAACAAAAAAAAACAAAAAAAGAATTTTTATAAATTGAGGGCATATTTGTCAAACTGTAGAAGTGGGGATTGGACACGAAAGTAGATTTGTATGTCTCACTTTAAAAACACAAAAAAAGGGGGGGGGGAGATCCATATTTCAATAGTTAATTTAAAAAAGAAAACAAAAAATATATATGCATATTAAATATTTGAAATCTGCGAAATGATATTAATTTTACAAGTATTCAAATTTATTTGTCACAAATATGAAATACTTTAAGATGTATTAAAATTAAAAGCGTATTTGTATTGATGCATGAAGCAAGTTAGGGCCGCCACTTAAATCCTTATTTAGGTCCTTCACTTCATAAACTCAAGAGGACCTACACTCTCCATACAAAACAGTACACATGTAACACACACACACACACATACTCTGACTCCACACAGACTATTACTTCCACTTACACCTAAATGAGCAGTTAAAGCAATTAGATGGCAGCGCTCGGGCTATACAAGTATTCGGTGCTGAATTTATCAAACTGTAAGGAAGAATGGAACAGTCACATAGTCCTCTCTGTTCATTAGAGTCGAACAGCCTCTTTCTGGAACTCGTCATTCTATGATATGTGTGTCTTCTTTCTGGAAGAGCAAATTGCAATTTCCGGTCGTTAAAGTAAAGATTCCCAACAAGGAAAAGTGCATGCATTCAGTTCAGCAGTTTAAAATTAAATCGTTCAAATTTGGGTTCACAATGTGCACGATAATGAAAGCGATGGTGAAGAAATTGGAAAGGAAAAAACAAAATCTCTCACTTAAACACACAAGTATTATCTCACAAACATGCTAACACACAAGAACTCTCTCACAAACATGCTAACACACAAGAACTCTCTCACAAACATGCTTACACACAAGAACTCTCTTACAAACACAAGTACTCCCCGCTACTTTTTAGTCATAAGTACTTCCCGCTACTTTTTAGTCACAAGTACTCCCCGCTACTTTTAGTCACAATTACTTCTCGCTACGTTTTAGTCACAAGTACTCCCTCAATTTTCTAAAAGTGATTTCTACTTCCATTGAGCGTGTACACCTTGATGAAGCAAGCCCTCGTCCCCCATCCCTGCTGATACCTAACCTCTAGATCTATGTCTTGACATCGCTTTCCTAATGTGTTAACAGGTTCCGAGTATACGAGTTTGATGGGGTCCCATTTAAGCTTCAGTCGCTCTCAAGGCGCGGCCCTGACGTAAACCCGCCCTGTATTTAATTCTCCTAACAGTGTTTTTACTTGAAACCTTATTTTAGCACAATTGCAAGGGTCGGAGAAAATAAAAGCCATGGAGATTGCATGAAAACATTATCAGTGGGATGATTGTGACCGTTTCCTTTGAATGATAGCCGCCCAATTAATAAGAAACAAAAATAACAAAGGAAAATACATTATAAAGTATTGAGATTCTCTGTAATGGGTAAAAGTAAAAGAAAGTGACTTTATGTTATCAAATATTTATTCGTCCTTAAATATTTACCTGAAGTGATAACTGGAATTGCGGTGTATATCATGGCGTCATATTATCAATATATCTATATAGGTCAGACACCTCTGGCCAATGTTGGTAAAGACTGAAGCATTGGGTTATGTTTATAATCAAATAAATGGATCGTCCAATGGCGAGATACATTGAGTTTAATATTGAAACATATTTTTTACAAAGTATACTTTAAAATATTTTTTTTTACAGACTATACTGCTTAATAAAAGACACTTAAATCAGACAATATCATTAGGCGGTTAGAACAGAGTGGATGTTTTTTTTGAAAGAGATTAGATTTATTGTTAAGGATAGGAAATGTCTTTTAGAACACTAAGATTTATCAATGTTGTGGATAAGCTGCTATTAAAAAACAATACTATCTTTGTCTTTAATTTACCTAATGCTTTTTACTAGGATGTATCATGGGGTGATGATATAAAGTGATGAGTTGATGATTTGCTTTGAAAAGTGATGAAGTGTCTGACTTTTCTCTTAAAGGTATTGCTGCTTTCCTTTTTTTTTTTTTTGGATTCATCTTTTTTAAAATTCAAATGAAACCCCGAAAGCCTAAATACCTGGCGTGTTTTAACCCGTGAAATTGTATTTATGATTTCCATTTATTCATCAAGTCTTTTTTGTAAATTTAAAAAATGCAATAATTTGTTGTACATGTTTAGCATCTATTCCTTACCAATTATTTGTAAAATCAAGTCCTGTGGTTATCTTGAAGCAATGATACCTGGGCGACATTGTGTGACATTTAGATTAACACACTTTGAATGAATATTACATTTTTTTATTTTATGAAAATGTTTTCTTGAACTATTTCTTGTATCTTTTCAGTTGTATATTCTACTCCAATGTTGCTTGTGGTTTTACTTTCACAACGGAATCATGTCTTCCCGTTTTCTCCAGTAACTGACACTTGCACTCATGAACTGAATTATCTGCCCTGTGCTAGTTAGTGACTTATGACTTTCAATTACCTGGCTGTCGGAAATGATCACTGCTTCCTTTACACTCAGACTACCTGAGAAATGAAGAAGGGGAAACCACGGGTGGCATTCTTCTGCTTGCTTCTGCCTCTACTAATTCTGGTACACTGCGCACAGGAGGGAGCGGACAATGCCCCCGCACAGTGCGGTGAGTTTCTGCGGGAGAAGAATGGGACAATCTCCACGCCAAACTTCCCTAAGCCTTTTCCAGCGCCCTTGAGGTGTCGTTGGATTTTACAAGGCAGCAGTCAGAGCCAAATAGTGTTGGTCTTTACCCAGGTGAGTCTTTGGTGTAGACATAAGGGTAGAACCAGAGCCAAATAGTGTTGGTCCTTACCCAGGTGAGTCTTTGGTGTAATCATGAGGCTAGAACCAGAGCCAAATAGTGTTGGTCTTTACCCAGGTGAGTCTTTGGTCTAGACATGAGGCTAGAACCAGAGCCAAATAGTGTTGGTCTTTACCCAGGTGAGTCTTGGGTGTAGACATGAGGCTAGAACAATCGTAATTTAAGCAAACATTGGGAATGGGATGTTTTACAAAGATTCAACTTATAACAAACCTTTAGAGGAATTCTGTGTTCTGTTACAGGTATACTTAAAGATGCTCTAAAGATTGTACCAAATCATTAAGTCTAACCCAATAATTAGCACGATAAGGAATAAAAAATCTCAACATGTACGTTTTGCTTTGAAACTGGTAATCTAGAACCACTGTGTCTTACAAAGTTAGAATGACTGAATTAAATGAGGCACTGGGTGACTAGGACCACTGTGTCTCACAAAGTTAGAATGACTGAAATAAATGAGACACTGGGTGACTTGGACCAATGTGTCTCACAAAGTTAGAATGACTGAATTAAATGAGACACTGGGTGACTAGGACCACTGTGTCTCACAAAGTTAGAATGACTGAATTAAATGAGGCACTAGGTGACTTGGACCAATGTGTCTCACAAAGTTAGAATGACTGAAATAAATGAGACACTGGGTGACTTGGACCAATGTGTCTCACAAAGTTAGAATGACTGAATTAAATGAGACACTGGGTGACTAGGACCACTGTGTCTCACAAAGTTAGATTGACTGAATTAAATAAGGCACTGGGTGACTAGGACCACTGTGTCTCACAAAGTTAGAATTACTGAATTAAATGAGGCACTGTGTCTAACAAAGTTAGAATGACTGAATTAAATG
Source organism: Biomphalaria pfeifferi (assembly GCA_030265305.1). NCBI lineage: Eukaryota > Metazoa > Mollusca > Gastropoda > Planorbidae > Biomphalaria > Biomphalaria pfeifferi. The sequence continues at coordinate 7,562,578 of JASAOG010000002.1, read as the reverse complement.
AGGTACTGGGTGACTTGGACCACTGTGTATCACAAAGTTAGAATGACTGAATTAAATGAGACACTGTGTCTAACAAAGTTAGAATGACTGAATTAAATGAGGTACTGGGTGACTTGGACCACTGTGTATCACAAAGTTAGAATGACTGAATTAAATGAGACACTGTGTCTAACAAAGTTAGAATGACTGAATTAAATGAGGTACTGGGTGACTTGGACCACTGTGTATCACAAAGTTAGAATGACTGAATTAAATAAGGCACTTGGTGACTAGGACCACTGTGTCTCACAAAGTTAGAATGACTGAATTAAATGAGGCACTGGGTGACTTGGACCACTGTGTCTCACAAAGCTAGAATGACTGAATTAAATAAGGTACTGGGTGACTTTGACCAATGTGTCTCACAAAGTTAGAATGACTGAATTAAATGAGACACTGGGTGACTAGGACCACTGTGTGTCACAAAAATAGAATGACTGAATTAAATGAGGCACTGGGTGACTTGGACCAATGTGTCTCACAAAGTTAGAATGACTGAATTAAATGAGGCTCTGGGTGACTTGGACCACTGTGTCTCACAAAGCTAGAATGACTGAATTAAATGAGGTACTGGGTGACTTTGACCAATGTGTCTCACAAAGTTAGAATGACTGAATTAAATGAGACACTGGGTGACTAGGACCACTGTGTCTCACAAAAATAGAATGACTGAATTAAATGAGGCACTGGGTGACTTGGACCAATGTGTCTCACAAAGTTAGAATGACTGAATTAAATGAGACACTGGGTGACTAGGACCACTGTGTCTCACAAAGTTAGAATGACTGAATTAAATAAGGCACTGGGTGACTTGGACCACTGTGTCTCACAAAGTTAGAATGACTGAATTAAATGAGACACTGGGTGACTTGGACCACTGTGTCTCACAAAGTTAGAATGACTGAATTAAATGAGGCACTGGGTGACTTGGACCACTGTGTCTCACAAAATTAGAATGACTGATTAAATGAGGCACTGGGTGACTACGACCACTGTGTCTCACAAAATTAGAATGACTGATTAAATGAGGCATTAAGGAATTAAATGACCTTATCTGGGTAAACTCCAATGAGAAACCACTTGAATCAAGTGAAAGACTTCTGTACGATAAGTTGTACTTCTACTTAAGAAGAGCAAGGGCGTCCCTTCATACTACTGTGAAAGGGGGTGGGGAGAATATTATTTTTATTTCTGAAGGATCGTCTGAAATATTGAATACAAGTCGCGCGCCATGGAAAACTGGACGTTGTCGTCATAGAAAACTGGACGCTGTCCATTGTTTAAGAAAAACAGAAGGCTTCTTTGTTATGGCATAAACTACAAACGTGTCTACAGCTCAGCAGCATACAAATTATTTTTTATTCGTACAGAGTTGAAAATAGTCTGGCATATCACAAAAAATGTATTCCCTATTCACGAAAAACAACGTAGATGAATGCAATATGCTTTTCTTATCATTGTAGTAACAAGAAATTGTTTGGTGTATTTCATTAAGTAAAACTAGTGTTTCCATAAATATTCTCCTGCTTTCTTCACATACATCTACATCACGTCAGCACTGTTTACCCTCTTTTAGCACTAATTTTTTGTCAGAAAATGATGAAAAAGGGTGTGTTGTTGATTGCTTGTCGTGGTGCTGTAACGAAACGGTGTATGTACATTTAGTAGTCTTGACATTCACGGGCTAATCATCCCGAGTGGAATTTGTAAAGTTATATTTACTAGTTCTATATCCGACCCCGTTAAAAAAAATCAGCTCATGGTTAGAGTCATGAACTACCTTGACCTCCAGGATATTAGGAACAATTTGTTAATGTTCCTTAATTGATAGCACAAACATTAAAAAGATATAGATCAGCGTTTCTTAAACTGTTGTGTGAGGGCCATTCACTCCACTCCAAATCCAATTTTCTTTAAAAGGGTGTAGGGAGCGCATATATTTTTCAAAGGACAAAAAAACATTTTTTTTTTCATTTTAGTTGTAAGCCCAGGTTTGAAAATTACCCAAATCACGTGACATTATCACTTTGTTTCAAACCCTGACATTGAAGTAAACCACACATCATTTCATCCTCCAAATAGAAACTGTTTCGAAGACATCATTTCATCGCATCTCTGCCAACCTGATTTTTGTGTTCTCGAATTTCTTCAATTGGCCGAAGTTCTCCAAATTGAGGTTTTTATCTTTTTGTTAACGTGACAACAAAAGATAGAATAAAAAATGATTAAAGAATAGTTGTGGTTTTTTTTAATGTAAGAGAAAGAGCCGCCTATAATCATTGCCATATATTTCAATACAGCTGGAATAACCTCCTTTTTTTTTTTCAATAAACAAAAATTAATTGATTGCCACTAATATGACTAGTTGATTAACTAATTTGTTTTTTTAATTGATTTATGAATAATGAATTGTTATGCAAAATTTCAATTTGATCAGACAATCAGAAGTAACAGGAAAAACGTTAACAAACGGGAATAACATATACAGCCACAACTCTCAATAAGTAGCGTTTATTTCCCTTTTTCAATACCAAGGAAATTTATTCATGACCCAATAAACTAATGAACTAATTGGTTACTTTTTTGATCGATGTTGTTGTTTTATGTACAACAAATATTTGTGTAAAGTTTCAACTGGATGGGTGTGAGGGACATAACGTGTACAGAAATAGTACCCCAGACAGACAGACAGACAGAGTGAGTTGATATAAGCTTTCTTTAAAAAAAGTTGGCGTTAAAACTTAAAATGCTTGTCTGACGAACATGCCTTTTCTAGACGTATGCGCATTGTGTGCACTGTGCGCATTATGTGCAGTGTAGTCCCTCGTATAATAGTTGTGGCCTGTGAAGGCTAACTTATTTATTTCAATTCTCTGTGATACGCGTTTTGTGTGTGTGTGTGTCTGACTTGGATGAATTCGTGAGGTCTATACGAAAGGAGGACGCGTGTCTCAGCTCTGATAGCAAAAACAACATTTCATTATCTCCCATTTTTATTTGTTTTGTTGTTGTACCTGTACTTCTGACAATAAAATGTGTCGTAGAGTTCAGAGACAGCCAAATAAAGTGTCGTAGAGTCCAGAGACAGCCAAATAAAGTGTCGTAGAGTCCAGAGACAGCCAAATAAAGTGTCGTAGAGTCCAGAGACAGCCAAATTAAGTGTCGTAGAGTCCAGAGACAGCCAAATAAAGTGTCGTAGAGTCCAGAGACAGCCAAATAAAGAGTCGTAGAGTCCAGAGACAGCCAAATAAAGTGTCGTAGAGTCCAGAGACAGCCAAATAAAGTGTCGTAGAGTCCAGAGACAGCAAATAAAGTGCTATTATCTATTTTTAATGAGACAATAAATACACCCAACTGATTAGCAGCAACACAAATATTTTCTAATTGCAGACTATCTGCTGATTTAACAGATATGCAAACAGATTCAATCGATAAGCAAACAATAAATTGTAGTCTGGATAACCAAAGTTGTCTGAGATTATTGGATAACCAAAGTTGTCAGAGATTATTGGATAACCAAAGTTGTCTGAGATCATTGGATAACCAAAGTTGTCTGAGATTATTGGAGAACCAAAGTTGTCTGAGATTATTTGGTTTCACTTTAGATAGCAACGATTCAAATGTATGTTCTGTCATCGTTGATTCTCACTGTTAAATCATTCTCGTACAGCTGCTATACAACAAGATCTCAAGTTGGCTTATTTTGTTTTCTACATTGTTGACACATTCTTGTACAAATTAGTCTATAATGTCAGTACAACAAGAGAGAATACACTCTAGACACTGACATTTTTGTTTTAAATGTATTCCTGTGAACCCCCATAGGTTCGCAACCATCCCTCTCCACCGAACTCGGTTCTGAGCAGCTTTCTTCATCTGCTCCTATATCATTCCAGTACTAGAGCGTGGTAATTATAAGAATTGGAATTTAATTCGTGCAATTCAAACTCAAGATTTTTTTTTTGTTGTTGTTTTTCAGTTCCATGAATGTTTAATTGTAGAGACCTTTTTTGGTGTAGCGGTAGAATTTATCGAACTTTAGATTATGTTTACAATTATGTACTTATCCTGCATCGTTTGAGAATACTTAAAATATTCTATCTTTATTGATATATCTTATGACCGTCACACTAGGTATGAGGAGATAATTGCAAAGAGAATAGAAGATTCTTGCATACAAGACCTTAACAGTTTTATGAAGACAGACGGCGAAGTAACTCGCACAGGGGAGATAAAAACTGTAACCCTCAGTTTATGGATATTGCGTGCTGCATGCAATAATTCCTAATAGCTTTCTAGTTCATTGGTCCAGTGTTATTACCTCTTGTAGCCTCTCAAGTCTATTTAGTACATTTTTTTTTACTACAAAGAATGATTCAAAGATCGGACATTTCTAGGGACGGATTTAGACTTGAGAAGGCCCTAAGCTTTTTTTTATATGAAGCCCCTTGTAATCAACATAAGACAATACTTCCTTTGCTTTTGCTATATCCATACCATATAAGATCACAAGAAATATTTTTGGGTGGGAATTAAATGTTTAAACATTGAAAGTTTATAGAGCATTTTTTTTACTTCAGGTATTGCAAAGTTTCATATATAATGACGTTTATGTGTACCTATGGCAGCGGTAGCTTTACAAAGCTTATATCAACTCACTCTGTCTGTCTGTCGGTCTGTCTGTCTGGTAAAAAGTGTGTACACGTTATTTCTCCCACACCCATTCACGAATCAAGCTGAAACTTCGCACAATTATTCATTGACATAGACAAGATATGAATCTATAAAAAGAAAGTAACCAATTAGACAATTAATTACTGGTAAATCATTATTTTGTTTAACAAACAACAAGGGAAACTTCTTCGTTCTCATCTGCTTCTTCTTCTTCTTTCTCAAGGGAAACTAATACTTCAGTATTCACATATATGACTAAATTTGTTGGGTTTAGTCCTCTTTAATAATTGTTAACGCTTTTTCTCCCTCACGCATTCTCCGATCAAGTTGATACTTTAAACAATTATTTATTGTACCTAACAAAACATAAATCAATAGACAAAAATACTCAATTAGTCAACTAATTACTAGTAATTAATTATTTTGTTTGATATCGAATAAGGGAAATAACTTATGCATTATTGGTAGGTATAATTTTAAGGACGGAGAGAAGCCTTGTTTTAAAGGACTTTTTATATTTTGCTTGTTAAAACTGTCAGCTTACTGTAACTGCTCAAGAAATGTAAACAAAAATGCAATGAAAGTGTGAAACTCGTCAGTCTATAAACCTTTTCTTCCAAAGACTGTTAAAGGAATATTCACCCTACCCCCAGCACTGGTCTAGGGTTCACTGAGTTCTGTACACATTGTAAGTTACTGTTTTCTATTTCTGTTTACAAGTTTTTGGGAACTTATGGGGTCAAATGCGGAACGAGGGGGGGGGGGGGGAGAGACTAGTGAAGATGAAATAACTTCGCCTTAAATATAAGCTTCTTATAGATTTGTATAAAGCTTATATCAGCTCATGCTGTCTGTCTGTCTGGGTGAAATCTTGTACATGTTATTTCTCCCACTTTCCATTCTCGGAGAAAGCTGAAACTTTGCACAATAATTATTTGTCTCTAACAAAACATAAATTAGTACAAACAATTTACAAATTTATTAATAAATAAGTGGTAATTAGTATAATTCTGTATTTAGAGGAAAAGAAACAAGTTGACATATATGGCTGTAAATGTTTTTTCTCTTAGATAATTTTGTTGTTGATGTTTTTGTTAAAGTATTTTCAAAGGGAAGCTTCTATCCACTCTCTCTGTCTGTCTGTCTGTCTGTCTCTCTGGTCAACCGTTTGTACACGTTAATTCTCTGTCACCAAATCTGGGATCAAGGTGAAAATCTGTACAATTTTTTCTTTTACCTGACAACACAAGAATCAATAGACAAAATTAACCAATTTGTTAATTAGGTATTGATAATTAATATTTGTGTTTGGTATCTCGAACAAGGGAAAGAAACCGTACTTGACTGAAGTAGTGGTGTAAGTTGAATTAGTCGTTGTCTTAGTCTATGTGAACACAAACATGAACTACGACGAGACTATAGAAACACATAACTTTACAATCTTCTATGTTCATAATAACTTCGCTAGCAGAGTGGTTACAATGTTGGCTTGATGAGGCTTGAGCTATCATTTCGAATTCTGGTTGTTCCAAACCCACTTATTTTTTAAATACTTTTTTATTATGAGTCTGGATCTATTACAAATTTAATTACATGACTGATCCAAACTAATTGATACAACTGTGCCGAATATAAGCTTTTTTTAAAAGAATTTTTTAAAATATATTTCCTTGTCTGTCTGATCTGTCCCGAGATTTTGCATGTTGACCTCTGTTTTATTGTAATCAAAATGCCATCAATATCTTCTTTTTCTGATCACTGTTGCTTCAACTTTTACCATAAAGAAAACACCTCGATATTCGTTACTATTACCTGATAACCTCTTGTGAGCTTTTTATAGTCTATAAAAGTCGAGCAGGCCAAGGTAAATTTTTGTTTTGTTTTTTGTAACTTCTAATTACAATACGCAGTAAACTCATCAAGTTTAGAAACATCGAGCCATTTCTTCTGAAAGATATTTTAATAGTTTCATATAGGCCTACTGATGTAGCCTAGATCTAGATCTTGGGACTGGTCTCGTTAATAATTCTCTTCGTTTCATACCTGTTTTTTTAAAAGTATAAGATAAAGCAACTTCGTCTAGTAATTGTATGTTCCGGTTTTATATGCTCTTGTTTCATCTGATAAACATCACTAACCTAGATGCAAAGAGGTGGGGTATGCGTGTTTGTGCTGCGAGAGGGTATGGGGCGGAGGGTTCAATAAATTATACTGAAGTTGTTTTTTTTCCTTATTACATTATTAAATGTCTTGTCTTGTTTGATAGTCTAGACTCTACATGGCAAACATGTTTCAAAGAATGATCATTTCTTTATTCAGATTACCTGGATAAGATGCAAATATTGTAATTAAATGTTGTTAACATATTTCTTTGGCGGTAGCACATTTTCTGTGGCATTTTACGTCTTGAGAGACAATCTTTTCCCTTTGCTACTTCTTGTGTGACTAAAGAGGCCAATCCTTGATACACAGCTACGGTCACAGGTTGGGCATATGTAATCACCATTTTCACCCTTCTTTCTGTTTCTGTTACGTATGGCATCTGCAATCCGTGACCCTTCCTTTATGCTCTCTCCATGTGGATCTATCCAGTGCTTTCCCCAGTTGCTATTGTCGATTTTTCGCGTTTGCATACATCCGTATATCGTAAAAGTGGGCGACCAGCGGCTCTCCAGCCTTCTATTAGATCGCCATACAAAATGTCTTGTGGAAGGGGGAACAGTAGTAACACTACTGCTTTCTGGCAAACCCATGCAGCCACCTGACACTAAATTGTGATGGCTTGCCATCCCTTTGGACCCGGTCAGTATGGAAGAGAGGCGTGTGCTGACGTGTGGGCAGCCCAGCACTCGCAACTTTACCGCCCAGGCTTTCCCCCAGCACATTATTAAAGGCCATGATTTTATAACAAATATTTATTGCGCTAACAAATGAAGAGAATACACATTAGAACAAAAAGAAATCAATGAAAAATACTTGATGCAACTTATTGTTTTTCTTTTTAAAGTTAATGAATGCTGAATTTAAAAAAAACAACAACAATGGAACATATTTTACCCCGCCCCTTACCCCGAGAAAGAATCCTGGTTAAGAGCGAATGTATAGATTTAATACACTTTATAATAATAAGCAATGATAAACATTTAGATCTAGACTTAGAAGACGATGCGCATTAATGCGCAAAATGTTCCTGAACAATAATTTATTACACTTTTCAGTCAGAAAAGCCTTGCATTTGAAAATTCCAGCCCGCGATATTTTTTTTTTCAAGAACGCGATAGTCCTTTCAAAACCAATGTTGGATTACCTAGATCCTATCTAGGCAAGCATAATTAACATTTATTTATTTCTACCCTAAAAAATTATAGCGGTTAAACTAGATTTTCCCCATTTGGCCAACGAGGTAGTAATTCCTTTATCAGCGATATACATCAACTGTTAAATTTCTAGGAATATCGTAAGAGTCGCTTTTGAGATCATCATCCAGGTTCCGCCCTCCACGAAGTTATGACTTGAATAGAGGTACTGTAAAAAAGACATGCTATTGGCATTTTTAAAATTTTATTATAATCACTTCTCTGCATCGGAAAGATAGTCTACACTTTGATAGCGAAGCTCTAACTTGTAACATTGACCCGTAGCCTATCCCGTTCAATAAAACTCCAATATTCAAAGACCTTATTTTGTACTATTCCAGTGTCATTTTCAGTATATAAAAATATTCTTTTTTTACAATACCTCTATTCAAGTCAGAACTTCATAAACCTGGAACCAGCTAGGAACCTTCCTCGACGCTGATATCAAAAACGGCTCTTCTATATCTAGATCTAAATGCTTATCATTGGACTATTATTAAGTCTAGTAGATCTATATATTCGCTTAAACAGAATTCTATCTCGGGGTGGAGGCTGTGGGGCCCTTTTTTAAATCTAACATTTAGTAGTAATGAAGAGAACAATAATCGCTGTATAAATTGTCTAAAGGACAGTTGTTTTTTATTAGGTTTTAAAAAAAATGTTTTTTTGTTTCTCTACTGTTTGTGTTTGGCCTACCTGAAAAGCACTATTGAATCAATGTCAAGATTTTATAAAGAGACGCGCATTTTAATGATCTTATTTTCTAGTCCATTTTACAGCTGTTGCTAATCAGTCGTTGCTATCTGTTGTTGCTAATCAGTCGTTGCTATCTGTTGTTGCTAATCAGTCGTTGCTATCTGTTGTTGCTAATCAGTTGTTGCTATTTGTTGTTGTTGCTAATCAGTCGTTGCTATCTGTTGCTGTTGCTAATCAGTTGACTATTGCTGTTGCTTATCAGTGGGCTGTTGCTGATGCTAATCTGTTGACTTTTGTTAATCAGCTGGCTATTGTAAATGTTAGTTCCGTTTCACTGAAACTAGGTTACTAAGACTCCTTATATGCAAGTATTTACAAACAGATGTTCAATTCACTACCTATTATTCGTGACAGTAGGCATATGACTCTTTCTGTATTGAGGATTGGTCCAGATGAGATAGTGCTACCGAAAATTCCCGAAGTGCTACCAATGATTCATGACGGTGCAACCCAAATGATATGAAAGAAAAGAAAGTAGCGACATTACATTTTGGGGTCTCAAATATGCAGCTTGCTTGCCACATTAGGATCTTTGCGCATACTAATGCAGCCAGTAAAGCAATGACTATAATTAAACCAATTAAAATCAATTAAGTTTATGTTCCCTTCCAATTAGATCTTTCAGTTTGAATGGCAATGTGTATATAATTATTTGAATCATTTGAAAGGTTTTTATACAACTGAATAGAAAAGAATGAGAAACTAAAGAAGTATGGAAACTCGCAGGTTGTATTGAATAATTGAATCTACATTGTTTACTTTCCGACAACGGAAGAGCTATAGTGCAATGCTTCATAATACGATGTTTAGATAAAAGACTTGAGAACATTTCTGTAGGGTGTACATAGATCGATTAAGTCACCCAGCATTATTTGTAGAAGAACTTTAAGATGTATTTTAATGACAGCTTATGTGTAGAACACACTGGCGGATCCGCTGGGGGGGGGGGGGGGGCGTAAGCCCTGTGAGTGTGTGTGGAGGGCGTCTTACTTTTATTTAGAAATCATAGTTTTTGAACAAAATTAGTTGAATTACTATATAATTTTTATATTATGTCGCTATACTTCTGGTATCTAAGCCGATTCTGTGAGGTGAGGGGGGGGGGGGGCGATTGCTTGTACTGCCCTCAACACTCTATCCCTCTGAATGGGGGGGCGGCCCTATTTTTATAGAGAAATCATAGTTTGTGAACAAAATTAGTTGAATATATATATAATCTAAGTTACAAATTGATGTTTAACCCATTTGTATATTATGTCGCACGCACACTCTGATCTAAATTTTATTATTAGTAAATATAAAATGAAAAAGGCTTGTACCAGGTGGGAGGGGCGATACATGCAATCGCCTTCGGCCTATCGGAAAAAACAATATTTTTTTCTTTTTGTATTTTAGTTCAGAAATTACAAAATAAAAAATTTTTTCACTAATATTATGTATATATGCTATAAATTAAATTCTTTTATCAAGTCGCCCCACCCCCTATTCTTTAATGCCAACTGCAATCATTAGCAGAAATTATAAAAAGGAGCGAAGATTAAACTTTTCATTCTACCACCCTCTCCCCTTTCCAGACGAAAATAAGACGTTTTAAAACAGAATAGTCAAATATGGCGACAGAGTTTATGTAATTGCACATGAATTTATCTTAGTTATTTTAAGACAGACTTGGTTTTGGACAATTTAGAATTCATACGAAATTTTTCAATGTAAGAGTAACAATTGAGATGAGTTCTGAACCCAAATATTATTTTCCTTGTCACCTTTTTCCAACCTTTACTCATACTGATATGTTTCTATTGTATAAAAAATTTGGGACTTTAACTCACAATATATACTTGAATCCTAAAAATGCAAAACATTTAAGAGTAGAATCTAATTGGCCCACTTCATTTCTTCTTCCACTTCCCAATTTTTTTTTTTTTTGTTTTCAGCTTAGAAGTATAATTCTGTAACAAAACAAAATTACAAACATGCCTATTGAACAAAATGTTTCACTTACTAATGAGCTTTTAAAAAAAAAAATTGAATATATTTTTTTCGGCAGCGATTCTCAAAGTCTTAATCCAAATATGTTGGGTATCTTATCTTTTCAGGAACAAGCAGTTTTTTCACAAAAATACACCTCTTTTACAACTATTCACTATTAGAAGTAACAAACACGGAAGGCTCTTTAGTAGGGGAGTAGACCACTTACCATATTTTTAACACATTTATGCAAATAGTTTTAGAATTTTTGTTCAAAATTTGTGTTTACATTTGTATTGCTAAGTTATGTAAGTTCTGTCCTACTAACTACTAAATTTACACAAAATAATGTTTACTTTTTTTTAAAGAGAAAAAAATATATTTAGTATGCATATAAGTTGGTCATAATTTGAAACAACAATTAATAAGTAGGTTTTCATATTATCGCGTGAACTGCAGCGCTACACTACGGATATAGAACACTTAACTAAAGGAATTTTGATTGGAATAAGAGATTGACCCTTTACAAAACAATTAGATCATTTAGATATTCATTATAAGACATCAGTTAGGCCAGGTTCGCATTTAACTTCACATTCACTTTCACCTATCCTTTGGTTTGCTGGACCGCTGGGGCACCACACAAGATCTGTCAACCTTCTTTCTCCATTTTTCTCTGTCATTTGTCTTTGATAGAATTTAATTCTGATGCTCTTTCTGAACGTATTGATACCTGCCTTTTTACCTGCCTGGATGGACCACTTCGGGGGCCGATTTTGAGTTTGTGTTTCCACACAAACTGTCTTTGTAACTTTGTTTATGTTTAGTGCAATTACATGCTTTCATCCTGTTTAATACGCTAGGATCCAATCAACTGTGTGGACTAGATGGAAGGAAAGGGGGAGGAGGTATCTGAGAAAAGGTCTCAATGATGTTTTTTTTTAAGCGATTTGTTTTAAAGTTTTTCAACTTGGATTTCAACTCGATGGCTCAAACCTCCTCAAGACGACACACTAGCCGCTGAGTCAACCAAGTGATTATGAAATTAGAAGGTTTTATAGTTATTTCATATGTTTAGTACACAACCTAATTCTCTACACAAGGTTTATCTCCCCTCAAATAGTATTGTCCCTAATTAAAACGAAATTAATTAATTATGACGAATTAATAAAATAATTATTCCATTTTCGATTGATTTATGTTTTGTTAAGGGCATGACTAATTTAACAAAGTTTCGTCTTGATCTGAGAAAGGGAAGTTAAAAGAAATGACGTATTCGAGATTCCACCCAGACAGACAGACAGAGTCAGTTGAAATAAAATTTGTAAAATATAAAAAAAAAAAAATAACAAATAGTGTACAATAGTCCATCTTGTACAACCGACAAACTACAACCAACTATGATACAACCAAGGTACAACTAAGATACAACCAAGGTACAAGTAAAACCAAAACTAAAACGCCACGTTCCACACTGAACCATCAATCTTGAACCACTTTCCAGTCTTCTGAGACAGACCTGCTGGCACATTCTGGAAGAAACTCACATGTTAGGCTGTCGTGTTATGTACTGTTTAAGTATGCAAATTTATGCATGAATGTGTCTGTACTTGTAGACATTTAATAGAACTTTCAGTCTTAGAAGGCGTTTTATTAGAGTAACATTAAAAAGTAATGGAGAAAACTTAGTAGCTAATGTTAAGTCAGTTTGTTCCATCTATGAACCATTACATATAAAAAAACGTCATTATGTAATACATTGAACACATTTGTCTACACTGTTCTAGAAATGTATATCTACAGATTGTATTTTTTTTTTCTTCCCTTTCCTTTAGTCTGTTGGACCGTTGGGGCCCCATGCAAGATTTGTCGACCGTCTTTCTCCATTCCTCTCTGTCTTTTGACTTAGTTAGAAACTCTTTCAATGGCAGGCCCGCCATTCTTTTATGGTGTCTTCCCAGGGCCGGTCTTAGGCCACTGCAACCTATGCGGTCGCAGTGGGCCCCGCGCTTTCATAGGCCCCGCGCTAATTCAAGGTGTAATTATTAAATTGCAAAACAATATACGAAAAACTCGTGGAAATCTCCTAAAAACTCTTAAAAATCTCCAGAAAAATAGACAAAATTGTCATAAGTGGGTCACGGTGTCATTCATTGCGGAAAACGAAAATCCTACGCGCGATAAAAGAAAAAAAAAGCATTGTCAGCTTTCAAGTCATAAAATGTAATAATCGGGCAAATTTTACCTTAATCGGAAGTTCCAATACTTTATTTAGTTTTATAGTCACTGGCATTTAAATATGTCATTGGTTACAAGGTTTGTAAAGTACAGGTCGCAATTTTTAACTTAATAAAGAATTAATTAAAATTCAAAGTGGAATTTTTTTCTTATACAAATCTTAATTTTCGCTTATTATCCGTATTCCCACACAAACTAGGCCCCGCGCAATCAGTTTCGCATAGGGCCCCGCAATCGCTAGGACCGGCCCTGTGTCTTCCCATCGCTTTCTCTGTCTGCCTCTTCTTCTTTTTCCTGGTACTGTTCACTGAAGGAAGGTCTTTGCGAGCCCCGAAGACCTTGTAATAAGGCCATAGATTTTTAGCTTGCGTTGTTTTTGTTTTTTTTACGATAGTTAGCAGGTCATCGTGGGGTCATGGGGTCATCGTGGGGTCCAATCGCTGCAGTAATCCTGTCTCTAATCTCTCTTGGTTTGGGATGCGCTGTTTCTTCACTTACTTGTAATCCTATAAGTAATCCTATAAGTAATCCTATAAGTAATCCTATAAGTAATCCTATAAGTAATCCTATAAGTAATCCTATAAGTAATCCTATAAGTAATCCTATAAGTAATCCTATAAGTAATCCTATAAGTAATCCTATAAGTAATCCTATAAGTAATCCTATAAGTAATCCTATAAGTAATCCTATAAGTAAAGTAATCCTATAAGTAATCCTAATCCAGAAAGACACGTTTGACTTGGTCTAACCTTTCAACCTGAGAACGAAAACAAAAGATTAGCTCAGGCAACCGATTCCATTTTCTAATAGCGCTAGGGAAGACATGTACAAGATCATCACAGCTAAGTCACAGCTTTTAATTCTATGATCTAGATAGCAGACAAAATATCATAAGAAAATGAACAGTGTGTGCTTATGTTCCTTGTCGCTTGAAACGACTGGAAGACTAAAAAAATCAAGGGATATTTTTTTATTTGTCCTTTGTATGAAGTCCATATTGAGATCTAAACATTGAGAGCTTAAAGCTGTACATTTAATGTAGGCCGTATCTGTAAAAAAAAAAATGATTAAACTGCTCCTCTAACTACAACAAATCTACAACAGTTCGTTCCGAGGAGGAGAGGGAAATGTGAGGTTGATGTACTAAAACCCTTCCTTTTAATGTCTCTCAACTCTCTCTTATCTCACTCTGGCTCTTGTGTGTCAGGGCCAGTATATTTCTCAATGTATTGAATGAACAGTTTCACTTCCTACACTCCCCCCCCCCCACTTGACTTATCTCCATGTCATTCTCAAGAGTGAAAGTAAGAACAACAAAAAAAGCCGACCACGCACCTTCGAGTTAATTAAGTGCACACATCATCAGTCCCATCCAATGTAAACAAACCCATAACCATTCATTTACACAACATTCCTAGTCCCCCGGGGGGGGGGGAGCACACAATGTTGGGATCTTTAAGCTCTAGAGAATTAATACTGTCAATTATTTCTTGTGGTTCCTTAATTTTAAAAGCATGTGAACACAGATAGCGTATAATGTCTTGAGGTAGTAAGTTATCTCTGTCTGCTTTTTCTTCCCCCCCCCCTCTATCTCTCTCTTTCTCTCTCTTTCTCCACCGGAACTTAAAATGTGAGTCTAAGTTCCCAGATGATAAAAGTGTTGTTGCTTTGTTTGTTGCCATAAAAAAAAAGGCATGTCCCTGTTTTCTCCATTAGTCATCAAGGTATCGTGTATCATGAAACAGAAGTATGTGCAGTCAACATGCTGACCTGTTCATGGACATTTATTTCTATTGACTCTACACGTAGAGCAGGCCTGTCGTAACTAAATCAAGCCATTCCATTATATTCAATCACACTAGATCTTCCACTGCACATAAAATGCTCTGTAGTGAAATAGTGAATAAATGTTAATGGTAAACTAAATATCAAGTAGTAAGTTCACATCTAAAATTATGCGTAAAAAAGAGGGGAGGAGGAGTTTGTGTAATATTTTATTATAATGAGTCTTTTTTTTCTTTTTGCATTGATTCACAATTAGTTACCTTTTTAAATGTATCAAACAGGATTATTGACAACGAAACTGACAGCTTAGTTTGCATTATTTTAATGTGAGAATCAAACTTTCAAGCCAGATAATTTACTGCTTTCTATTCGATTCTCAACTCTGAAAACTTTAGTCTAGACCTCACTCCAAAGGTACCTAATCATTGCTAGTCTAGACCTCACTCCCAAGGTACCTAATCATTGCTAGTTGGATTTTAATCCAGACCTCGTACCAGGAATAGATTGAGAGCTGGTAGAGACCATCAAGATCATTTTTATTTTCCTAACCTAGAAACGAAAAAATATCTCAAGGACCAGTATTCTCTGTTTTCTAAATCCAGAATATTTGTGTACACTTATTTTGGGATTACAATAGCGGGTTTCAGGCTAGCCATTAATTCGTTTCCTAAACAAATATGATGAAATACATCTTTACTTTTTCTGCAGTCACTAAACAAAATTTGAAATACTACATTATTATAGATGAAAATGACCAAGATACCTGTGTGTCGCTGAATGAACTCTTTATATTATATCTGTTCTATTTATGTGTATGTTTCTTATGTATTATCTTTGTATGAAAAAAGAGTCCTTGTAATCACAACAAATTTCCATAAGGATCAATAAAGCAGCCTTAGTCTTCTTCTGCATTCATTCAACAAATAAGAACTAATACATTGCTACTTTATTCTGCATTCATTCAACAAATAAGAACTAATACATTGCTACTTTATTCTGCATTCCCTCAACAAATAAGAACTAATACATTGCTACTTTATTCTGCATTCCCTCAACAAATAAGAACTAATACATTATTACTTTCAGTATGTTCTTCTGCATTCCCTCCACATCTATGAATACGACTATTTCGAAAACGACACGGTGTACATCAATAAACAGTTCATTGGAGAGATCAACGCTGAGAATGAAGTGGGAAGTATTGTCTCCTACAGGTGATGACACATAGTCTGTAGTGTACAATAGTATACAGCATACATAGACACATAGTCTGTAGTGTACAACAGTGTACAGTATACATAGGCACATAGTCTGTAGTTTACAACAGTTTACAGTATACATAGACACATAGTCTGTAGTGAACAACAGTTTACAGTATACATAGACACATAGTCTGTAGTGTACAACAGTTTACAGTTTACATAGACACATAGTCTGTAGTGTACAACAGTGTACAGTAGACATAGGCACATAGTCTGTAGTGTACAACAGTGTACAGTATACACAGACACATAGTCTGTAGTGTACAACAGCTTGCAGTATACACAGACACATAGTCTGTAGTGTACAACAGTTTACAGTATACACAGACACATAGTCTGTAGTGTACAACAGTTTACAGTATACACAGACACATAGTCTTTAGTGTACAAGTTTACAGTATACACAGACACATAGTTTGTACATAGACACATCGTCTGTAGTGTACAACAGTTTACAGTATACATAGACACATAGTTTGTAGTGTACAATCTTGTACAGCATACATAAACATAGAAACCTAGACTATTGCGTTTTAGAATATTCTGCAGTATATATTGACATATACGCATGAGTAAGAGTTTCTTACCCAATAAAGGATAGATTTCTTTTTGTTAGCGTTTTTTTTAAAATTATAACTTCATAATTGATGTTTTTACGCAAAAAGTAACAATTAGATACATTTTAAATGAATCTTTTTTTAGTTGAAATAATGCAGAAAAGACGTCAAGTGGCGAAAGTAAAGGAAAAGGGTTAACATGTGGCAGAAAGTAAAGGAAAAGGGTTAACATGTGGCAGAAAGTAAAGGAAAAGGGTTAACAAGTGGCAGAAAGTAAAGGAAAAGGGTTAACAAGTGGCAGAAAGTAAAGGAAAAGGGTTAACAAGTGGCAGAAAGTAAAGGAAAATGGTTAACATGTGGCAGAAAGTAAAGGAAAAGGGTTAACAAGTGGCAGAAAGTAAAGGAAAAGGGTTAACAAGTGGCAGAAAGTAAAGGAAAAGGGTTAACAAGTGGCAGAAAGTAAAGGAAAATGGTTAACGTGGCCTAAAGTAGGTTTAATGAAGGTTTAAATCAAATGAGTATACTACAGAAAAAAGAGGGTTGATACATTTCTTAGATTTGGTTACTGGATATTTTAACTAAATGGGCCAATTAAATGGAAAAAAAAGATTGACAATATTCTATTAAATTAATGAATGTTTCTATTAAGTTTGAAAAAATCCAGAGAAATAAGTAACTTATTAGATAATTGTTTGAACCATGAACTAGTTCATTCATTTATTTATGTCTCTTTGTTAAAACAAAGAAAACTTGAATCTATAAATCTATCTATTTAATCTATCTTTTTAATCTATCTATTAAATCTATCTATTTAATCTATCTATTTAATCTATCTATTCAATCTATCTATTTAATCTATCTATTTAATCTATCTATTTAATCTATCTATTTAATCTATTTCCTTCTATTTCTGTCTTGCAGAAATTATGTTGTGCTAGATCTCAAGGTAACGGACCCCACCAATGCTAACCTCAAGGTCGACCAGTACCTGACAGATTATCATGGTTTCAACATCACCTACTTAATACTACCAATGAAGGCTACCTTGCCAGCTCTGTGTAGCTTACATCACTGCTCATACCTAGGAAATTGTTTGGTCACTTCAGACTACAGGTATAACACAAGGTGTTGTTTGTGATTACCTTAGAACAGTGATGCCCAACCTAATTCGGTCTGTGGGCCATTTTAATTTCCGACATGACAGCGGACCAAAATAACGAAAAAAAAAAGGCAACAACAAATGAAATTGACTTTGGAGTGTCACTTTTATTAGACACCCGAGGATCTAGTTCATAGTGTTAGGAATGGAATGCTTGCAGTTTATCTGAAACCATAGACTCATATATTATATCATGATTATATCTAGACTGGAAACCGGAAATAAATTCGTATCCGCCATTGATCGATTCACAGACCTATATATATATATAGATAGATTTTTATGTACGTAACTCTTTTTCAATTTATAAGGAAATTTGCCCCAATCAATCTTTACTGTCTTGTCTTAGAAAAGTAATGATCTTTAGTTTTCAAAGTTTAGAAATAATGCTAAATCCTTTCTCGGATTTTCTTTAGAATGGGCTATTAATCACAAAATTATATATTCACGCAAATATATGAAACAAAGCCATTTCCTGTTTGTTTCCATTGAGATAATGTTTCAAAAATCCTAGATGGAAATAATTCATGTTGATTCCAATCATCTTATATACATGTCAATTGATTGATTACCTAGATCTTTCTAGATTTTGTATCTAAAAATTGAAAATTAATAATTATGAAAAAAGAGTACTCTTAGTTTTGATGTTCAATTACTAGATCTAGATCTAAACATTAAATTATATGTTACATAGGTTAGTGTTGAAAAAAAAAACAACTTTGCTTCTTATGGTTACTTTACAAAATAAAGCCATGTTTCAACTTTAAAAAAAAAATTTCACATTTTTTGTAGTTTTAAAAGATCTCCATGTCCAGTCTAGATACAATATATATATATATCGTGGGCGTAGCCAGGATTTTTTTTCGGGGGTGGTTTTGGGGGGGGGGGTTCTCTCCACCCCCTGCTCCCCCCCTCCGAAAAAAAATGTTTGGATGGATGGATGTGTGTGTGTGTGTACATAATTAATCTCTATTACATTCTGACCCTTCATTCATTTGGAAGACGTTTATTGTGCCCTAGAATAGTTGACTTCTCGCCCTTGCCAGCAAGGGGTCTGGGGGAGCACTGATAGCTCCCCCAGCGCCGCCATGCAGTATTTCTGGTATTGAAAGCCAACTAAATGCATATTCTGAGGTACCTACAGTGCATTATTTTGCTATTAAAAAGTTTTATTTCAAAAACCCAATGTGCTATTCTTACTGACTTAGACCCTCCCGCGCCGTTCGGGCGCATTTGCTGGCAAGCTGTTTCCACAAGAATCTGTCACTGGTAATGTCTGAAGGCTCCTCCAACCTGCTCTGAGGCCCTCCATGAAAGTGTGGCGCCAAGTTGTACTAGGATGTCATCGCAACTCTTATTATGCGTAATTCATTTTATCGGAGAACATGTCGCGCAAACCTCATGCGACGCTCTGTCACAACCTTACTAAGGGGTCGACTCCCATTTCGGCATAGTATTTCCTTCATTTAGACCCGATCTCTATAACTGACTCCTAAAATCCTTCTTAGCCATCTTTGTAGAGCCACATTTAGTTCTTTTCAATTTCATTGCACTTTATTAATGGAGCCCAGCCACTGGTAGACATGTGTAACTTCTGTTGACTACGATCTTTGAATTAGGTGACTATTTTGCTTTAGATGTTATATCGAAAAGGGAAGTTTTATCGTCAAAATCATCTGTTGGGGGGTTTTAAACTAAAATATATCTGGAGTTGTTTTTTTTAAAATTCAAAACCACATTTAGCTAAGGTCATATAATTTGGTGACTGTAGTTTGCTTTAGAAATAATATTGAAGAGAGAGGCTTTCAACCTTAAAACGCTCTGTAATCTGTATGGGGATTTTAAAAAAACTATCTTGAGGGGTTTTAAACTTTTAAAAAAGCCATCTGTAGGAGAAAGGTTGAAACTCAAAACTCCATTGCCTTGGCTACGCTCAAAGAATTTTAGTGCGTAATTTTCTTTTTTTTTTTATTTTGAAGAGGTATTTTTAACTTCAAACCCAGCTGAAGAGGGGTTTAAACTCAAAACCCCTTTGGCTACGCTCATACAATTTTGAGTGTGTAATTTGCTTTTTTTTTTATATTGAAGAGGGGTTTATATCGTAAATTTTGGAGAGGGGTTTAAAATTAAAATCTTCCTTAGATGTGCTCCTGAAATTTTGGGATTGTCGTTTGCATTTTTTTGTTTTATACAAGAGATGGATTTAAATGCAAAACCCATTGGTAGTTGGTGTCAAACTCAAAACCCCCTGGTAGGAGGTTTTTAAACTTAAAACCCCCTGGTAGGGGTTTTCAAACTCAAAACCCCTGGTAAGGGGTTTTAAACTCAAACCCCCCTGGTGCGGGGTTTCAAACTCAAAACCCCCTGGTAGGGGGTTTTAAACTCAAAACCCTCTTGGCAAGTGATGGTTTAGTATTAAAATTTCACCTAAAATAAACAAAAATTAAAGCAAAAGATCAGTCACTAAACTCCGACCCCCCCCCCCCCATGGCTACGCCCATGATATATATATATATATATATGTCTATGTCTGAAAAACACTTCTGCATATCCGGCTACAGAGAAGAGCTCTGAATCTAGATTGTCGTCCGTGAATTGATGACGTAATATTGATTTCGTCCGTTTAATCACTGAAAAGTTAGTTCACATACATCTGTGCTTGTAAACATTGAAATCCTTTGCTTTGTTTTCGGGGATTTAGAAACTTTTCTGCATGCAACAGCGTAGAAATTAAATGTCTGCAGGGATCTCTGGCTTTAAATGTCAATCAGTTCCAGTTGCAAATCTGTCGTGGCAATTGAAACATAGGCCGCAAATGGATTTTCGAAAAGACATATTTCATTCTTATGACAATCCAGAAATCTTTCACTTAAAATAACCCTAAATAGCCTCAGAAGTTGGATCATTTTTTCGTTTGGGGAAAGACATGTTTAGCTGCTTATAATTTTGTAGAGCGGTACATATTGGGAAGTGACACCTTCGGCTGAATGGTAAGTTGCTGTTTTGTTTGGAAAGTGTTTATGTCAGCATAAACAGGAGAAGAGAAATAACTTGTGAGGCCGCATGAAATAACCAAATCCAACAACTATGCGGCGTCGTTCAGTTAAGAAACTTTCTTTGATTGTTGTCTTAAAAATTCACATTTCATGTATCAAATAAAAAAGAAACTTTTCAAAAGGTCCAGATTGAAAAGGTTGCCAGATATTTTGTTGGTGAATAAGCAATCCTCAGTTCTAATCATGATATCGGATTTTTAAAATATCTATTCTAGTTTTCGCGATCTAAATGTGATCAGACAGACAGACCACATAAAACTAATAGTGGCTTTTCCACATTTGGGGGCCGCTAAAAATCCTTAATACCTAAAGTAATTTAATAGTATTTTATGTTCATTTGGCTATCACTGAGGAAGGGACTAGGGAACCTTTAGAAAACTCATCGTCTGCTAGCAGTGACGTAGAATGTTTTCTTCATGCTGAGTTGATGGTATTGATCCACATTTTTCTGGCCTTCCTAACCCAGTGAATTCAATATAATCACTATCATATGCTCGACTGAATGACACTTTCGCTCCAGTTATTAATCACCTAAAATACGTAACAGCATTTAGGCCTATATTATATATAGATATAGATATATATATATATATATAGATAGATAGATAGATAGATAGATAGATAGATAAATATTTATATATACATACATATATATATATATTTGTATCTATCTATCTATCTATCTATCTATGGGAGACGAACATATGCCAAAGGCAGTCTTTTTGGTTAGCTAAAAGGTGGTCGATGTAACAGAGGCGCCCCACGGAAACGCTTCAAAGACCAGCTTAGGCGTCAACTTTCCTTAGTTGACATAGAAAAGAGCACCTTATTGCATGTGGCCTCAGAACGAGACAGCGGGAGGTCACTTACAAAGGCCACGGGATACACATTTGAGACCAAAAGAAAATCTGCTGCCGAGGACAAACGCAGACGGCGAAGGGAAAATCTAAATCGACCACCTGCGGACAATGGTTATGCTTGTCCTGGATGTGGCAAAATATGTAGGTCACAGCTGGGACTGCGCAGCCACGGAAAATACTGCATTCCTCACAAATCTTCGGACTCGAAGACTAGCCTTATTATATATATATATATATATATATATATATATATATATATCATTCTATAACTTAGGTTCAACGTAAATAATCTTATATTTACTTGTTCTGACTAACCCTCGACTACAATGAACGGAGCCTTGAGCACGTACTTTACGACCAACAGTCACAAGTTGATATAAACACGCGTTGTGTGTGTGTCTGAGTGTGTTTCTTCCCGGGACTAAAATGATGGAGCGTGCAAAGGCCGCTATAGGGAAGGATTTGATCAAGGTCATTTGATCTTTTGATCTACATTGTGTCTATCCCTTTTTTTTTCCCATAAGGGGTTACTAAATTTCTCAGGTCGAATGGGGGTGTGGGAGGGGGGGGGGGGCTCATAATTCGGCTTGTTGTATCTTGTGCATTATGTCACAAATTAGAGTTATTTCACTTCTCAGTGTGTTCATGAGTCCATGGCGGTAGTACGTCATAAAAGTACATGAAGATAGTTCATTATATAAGCTATAGTAGGCTAGTAGAGACTAACAAACACTTTCTAGTCTGTTTAAATGCTTCTTTATTCGTGTTAGATCGTCCATATATATAGGTCTAAAAGGAATTCAATTATACCCCCTATCTGTTAATTAGCGCATTCTTTCAACATGCCAGTAATGTGGGTTACTGGGTTACAATAACAGGACGGGCCTGACAAAACAATATCACATTTACTATCACAATTTATAGTTCAAGTTTTGTTCTTGTAATAGTCCGTGTCCTCCATAGCATTGAACTATTATAGCTAGATTGTAGAGTGTAGATTGTAGATTGTAGATTTTGGATCACAAATCTGATTGAATCAAGTTTCTAGTTCTAAAAATCTTTTGCATGTATCCTTTGTTTCAGCAAATTTCATTGTGACTGCTTCCAGGGGTTTTGGGGTTCGCAATGTCACAGAGGACCACACTGTGACCCAGATTCTGGAATCAACTCCTGCTTAAATGGGGGTCAATGTCGGTAAGTTAATAAAACGTTGAATTAAGTAGATGAAACTCAAACAATTTTATGGTCAGTATGTCAACTAGCCATGGCCTACGATTGAGCTATCAGTGATCAATGACTGACCTATCAGTGACATATGAATGACCTATCAGTGACCTATCGGTTCTTGCTTCATACACTTGTTCCACTAATACTTTTATTCCTTTTGGATGAAGACTCGTTCAGGTTGGCATTTAGTATTAATACCAAGGCATTCATAGATGTATTAACAAAGTCAATGCTAAACAGAGACATTTAAGTATTTTAGACTATTTGTATTAATACTTCAAGGTCATTCTTCTCTTCCGGAAGTAGAAAGGTGCCTGCTGCCAGCCCCTTCTTTGTATGTGTTTATAAACATAGCTGGTATTCAATGCTCTCAGATGATCAAATAGCTATATCTGCTTGTAACAAGTACGAGACTTTATTTCAGTGCACGGCATGATAGGATTTCACATATTTCACTCACAGCCATCTTGCCCATTTTTATGTACTTCAGGTCAAGAATACATCTCACCGATATTATTTCACACCAGTTACACATAGAGATGTAGGATCAGCCCACCAATGTACAAGATCAGTACATTTAGTACACAGCAACATAATATTGTTTCTCATATATTTGTTGTTGTTTTTTTCAATTAAAAATCATTTCCATTTAATAATACTAACTAAATTGGCAATAAGTTTTAAGATATTCCTTCGCTAAAGTTAAATGACAGTTTTAATAACAACATTCAGGTGCACAATGTCTGGAAAAAAAAAGAGCTTTCTAGATAATTATCAGTTAGTGCTTTTGCCTGTACCTTGTTAAATTATATGATTCAGTATTTTTAGTAGCTATTAGAGACTACACTGACTTGAGTAGGCTAATCCTTTTATCAACCAACTTGATGTAATCGTACAACTTTCAAGGCAACAATGAAGTAACTCCACAAGAAACCTGCATATACTTAACTTATACATCTAGATCACCATTAAAAAAAAAAAATAAAAGCCTACTATAACAAAACTTATTCTGAAAAAAATCTATTAAAGTCAATGCTAATTACGAATACAAGCTTTTATCTTTTTGATGAAAAACATAAACTTATGCCAACTATCAGAATATGTTTTTGTTTGATTCGCTACAAAGTTGCCTTGTATTCCATTTCATGTCAGCAAGTTACCACGAAGAGGAAAGTCAGGATCATCATTTTAAAAAAAAGCTATGATATTAATTTTTCTCGATAGTAAAACTTCATTGGGAAAAATTGATAGTCTTTTTACACAGCTTATTTCAACTCACTTTTTCTGTCTGTCTGGTAAAAGTGTGTACACGTTATTTTTCCCAAACCCTATCTTGGATCAACTTGAAATTTTACATAATTACTTCTTGTACAAGACAAAACAAGGATCAATAACAATTTTAAAAAAACACAATTATTTAATTAACTATTGGTAATTAATTATTTTGTTTGGTATCGAACAAGGGAAAGAAATCGTACATGACAAATGTGGTGGTATAAGTTGAATTAGTCCCCTTCAAGAGGATTAAGCCCTGAACGAATATGTTTTTTTATGCATTTAAAAAGCTATCATAGTAGCATTGACACAGATAGCCTCTTCTCCCCTCCCCTCCCTATTCCAAACAAGTATTTTGTATGTTTTTCTTTTAATGAAAAGTTCTATACAGTAAGAGACAAGAAATTACCTGGTAAAGTGTTTGCCTCCCGGGTTTGAATACTGGTGAAGACTGGGATTTTTAATTTTAATATCTTTAGGGTGCCTCTTGAGTCCACCCAGCTCTAAGGATACATGACATTAGCTGTGGAAAAGTAAAGGCGGTTGGTGGTTGTGTTGGCCACATGACACCTTCGTTAACGTGGCCCACAGAACCAGATGACGATTACATCATCGCAAGGTCTGAAAGGGGAACTTTTCTCAATTTTTTATTTATTTCATCGTGCTATCATTGCATTAATTAGACCAACTGAAGAAAATAATTTTAAAATGTTAATCTAGTCTTGCATGTTAACTGGAGATTTAAAAACTCTTCTAAGTCATGTGTTTTTTCTGGCTGATTCGGGCAACCTGTTGCATGCTTTAATGTTTCTTTATGTTAGAGTGCACAGGTGCCAAACAGAGAACGTTTTTTTTTCTAATATTGGTAAACGTGTTATACTCCTTTTAATGTATCTTTCTACTTAAAATTGTGATCTCTACATTAGAATCTCTACTTTGTACACAAATAAAACAATGTTTGCGCATTGTTGAACTAGCTGTTTAGAAATGTATGGCTGTTTATATTACGATAGTTGTTTAGATGTCTAGCTGTTTTGACTTGTATGGCTGCTTTGACATGTATGACTGTTTATATTAAGACGCGTGTCTTAAATTGGGCTGTTATATTAAGATAACTGTTTTAATATGTATCGCTGTTTATTTAAGAATGGCCGTTTTGACATGCATGATTGTTTTATTAAAATGGCTGCTTTGACTGTTTATGCTAGATTCTTTCTTACTAACTTTTCACAAACTAATTATTAAATAACTAACTTTTAGAAAAAAATGTCCCTTCAAAGTTAGAGACATGAAGCTTCTACATTTCTAGAAATCTGAACATGATTTCTGTCATTGACAAAACTAATATTTCATGTTAGATAATCACGTGACAATACGCCATGATTGTCGTCTGGATTTAATCTGATGAAGTGATACAATCAGAGCGCCCCCATGTGAGCATCACTACACTAATGGAGTAGAACAATGAAGTTGTGTACAAGATATTGGAGATTTTTTTTCTAATCCTTTGTTTTCTCCAATCGATAATAAACCAGAAACAACCAATCTCCGCTTTATCTCACAAATATTTTGTTTCTAGCTTGTGTTCTTTTTTTTTTTTTATTTTTATTTTACATTTATTTCTTTTAAAAAAAATTTTGCCACTTGCTCAATCAGAAATTTTTTTTATGTAATACACCCAACCATTACTGTAAAACTATTGCTGATTATTTGTAGGATTATGCTGAACTAAATGTCGTCCTGAGCTCTGTCTACATAAGAATAATGTTCATACTTTTAGACTTGCAGTTCTGAGCTTCAGATATCATCCTGTATTATATAAGATAAGATAAGATCAATGTTTTAAAGTTTAAACGTATTGAGATGGAGAAGTGTGATGGTACACTGGAGATTGTGTAGAGGCGCACTTTATGTGACTGCTAGTGAACACACAATTATGACGACATCAACCCAAAACGAGACTGTAATCACTGTATGGTAGATATAGATAAACAGAGAGTTAAGGCTATGCATTCATAGAGGTAACATCGTTTATTATAGTAACTGAGACTAGACTGTTCCCGTTCTAAATTAAACAGTTATTGTTGATTGATTTTATTGTGGACTGTCTTGATCTGAACGTCTGTGGCCACGAACTCACAAGTAAAACTACGCGTACATCAACACTCAACCTATCTTCTGATCAGTACAAACTATACAGACCCAGACTAGACATCTTCTCTGCATTGGCCACCCCGAACGAACAATCAACGGATCTTAGCACAGTTACGGGTCAGCTCGATGTCAACAAACTTCAAGTCAACGGCCAAGTCAGAGTTCGACATAACTGATTGCCTGATCACTAAAGAAGTAAGTGTATCGACGCCTAATTTACTGATCATGAACTATATTGAGGCATGATCGCCGTCTTTACCTGATTCAAAAAATACTGAGAGTCGAGAAGCTACTGTTTATCTTCGTGAGCAGAACCACTGAGGCACTAGTTACCGAAGCGATTTCGTCACATTAATTGCCTTAGAAGGACAGCATTGCCCGCTGTCAGCACTCCTGATCTACAATCAACTAGAAAGTTCGATCAACTTAGTCACTTTGAAAGCCTACGACCTACAGGCCGATGATTTGTGTCTCTTATAGCCTCTGACAGCCAGTCCTACTTTTGACCTAAGCGTTTGGTTCAGATAGAGCCCGGCGGTTTTGTTACCACTAGCAGGAGAAGGGGGAAGAGCGAGCAACTCGCGATTAAAAACCAGTAATCTTTGTGCAGGAGGGGCTCGTTAGTTTGGGTTGGCTACCCACCGGGGAGAAGGAAAACTCTGAATCCAAACCTATCCTGCCTTGCGGATGTACCCAAAATGGGAAAGGCTACTGGAGACAACCCTGGGGCCAAATCAGGAGCTGGTGACTCTTATGCATTTTGCGGCACACAATGCTAAACCCTGGCAGAACCTGCGACGCTACTGACACTAAACTGTGTTGGATATTTGCCATTTATTTCGACACATCACCTGCGTGGCGACATCGTTCCAGGCATAACTACATATTACCTTCCCATGTTGTGTCTGGTAGGTGCTAGACAAAGTAGGAAGTTTCAAAATTGAAATCTTTAGGTTACTTCAAATTATTTGAGATCAAATATAAGACTAGACGTACTAATTGTGTACATACGTTTAGCCTCGATGCTTGTACTTGAAGTTAAACTTACCGAGACAACGTGCTTAAATAGATTAAAAGTCATTAAGGGATAAGTGCTTTGCATGAAGCTTTGACCGCACTTAGAGACAGTAGCTATAAGTACTCTTCTGCTTCATATATTGTATTTTCTTTATAGTTTTACATCTAGTTTACTTTTTTAAAGTGTTTACAGAC